>VMOF01000388.1:19975441-20575441 GCA_011764245.1 Trialeurodes vaporariorum
AGCACCTTCAAAATTTTTGTATGGATTCTTTTTAGCCCAAAATGAGCCAAATTGGTTTAAAATTAAAGCCGTAATTTATGAAATTCGTTTCGCCATAAGCTTAGTGAGTGAGAGTGAGCGCGAGTGATGATAAGTCTATCTGCCTCACTCGCACTCATTGCAGCTTACGGGAAGTTTCGTGTTTCATAATTTCCGGCTTTATTTTTGAGTGTTTCAGCCTGAAACTTTCAGGGTATCTTCCTGAAGTATGCTCGCAGGTGCTGACGTTCCTGAAATTTGTGTTTTTAGCGTGAATTCGTCAAATTTAGTAAAAAACTGTTGACTTTTTGAGCAGCGCGACGTGGTGTCGACGGTTGGAACTAATCGACCCTGGAATCATCTTAAGGGAGGAGGTTGAAACTGCCTTATTTACTTTTTCACTTAACGCCTTTATAATAACTATATACCTTTAACTGCATTTATTTCCTCAAAATAATTTGAAAATAAACGTATTATGCATAGGGTAAATTATTATGTAAAAGCAAACTAAAACTCAGTCTTGCCCTAAGTGCACCTCAATTCCTTTATGCTAAACACTATAAGCGGATCGAGGAAATTTCCCTTCTCTCTCTTTTCCTATTTGAACGCATGTGTTAGAGAGAGATAGAAGAGGGGGCGAAAATCACGCAACTGCCTCTAATCTGTCCTTTTCTAACACACACGTTCTATGGAGAGAAGAGAGAGAAGGACAGATTCTTGGATCCGCCATTGAACCTATAAACCACGTTGATATTCTTGTTTGTTACCTATCGGAGCATTAAATCATCGTTTTTGACTTATCAACTGAGCAAAGTGTCAAAGTAGGTACGTTACTGTACTCTCTTTGACCCCTTATTTTTCGTCACAAATTTGTTAGCATCATTTTCTTTTTAGATTACCCTGGATGCAGATGCTATTCAATATTAATGACTTCTTTAAAATCGATTGTTTGTTTGGTGAAATTTACTTTTCTCAGATGATCCTCTCGTTTAGACCTCCTGTACGAAGGAACTTATATTTTAACGCCTATAGGGTGCGTAGAGGGAAAATAACTGGTAAAATTTGTTTAATGGAATGGACGGTACCAATAATATCAAACAACGTCAATTTCAGTGCGGCAAAGCATGCAATTGGGCAAAAATGCATTTCGTCTACGTATTTAAACCTGCGAAAGGTCGATTTGAGGGTGTTCACCGAAAACCCTTTAGTTAAGCATGTCTCATGGCCGGGTTTTTAGGAATAGTGTGAAACTTTGCCACACTTAACGCCACGCCGCACGGTGGATCGAGTCAATGGGGAGGGTCGGACATGGGCAGGAAAAAAAAAGGTCACATTGCCAATAACTTTTTATGGTTTTCTAGTAGTTAAACATCTACAGGGACTGTATCCATGGTTCATAGGTCATTTCACCCCCCTCATTTGACGTGCGGGTTGCCTAAACTTGACAAGGTAGGCAATATGAAATTTACCGTCTGATGTTTAAGTTTTACTTTTGCTTTCGCATCAGATTTTGAAAATATAAATCAAAATTTCGATTTCACTGGCTTACTGCCCTCCCTCTGAAGAACATTTTCACATGTCGTTGATATTTTTTGTCATTATTATAAGGGGAGAAAAAATACTTTGAAAACTCGCTAAAAAAAAATTGTGAAAAAAAGGGGGGAAAAGCTCTACAAAAAAATGTCCCCATATGTCCCCTAAATGCTTTTCTGGGTTGTTTTCTACACCTCTTCAGGAATGTATTCCAACAAAAATTGGCCGCTAATATCCGCTAATTTGAGCAAACGACTCGTTTGAATGAGAGCAAGTCGCGCGCGTTTTGAAGCTTATCTCGCTTTCCTTCTATCACAAAGATCGCGCATCACAAGATATCTTCCAATCTCGATAAGTCTTCAATTGATAACTAATTTTCACTAATTTGTTGAATTTTTGGTGGAAAATAAACAAGAATTCAGTTCCCTACGTGCATTCAGCTATAGTTGATAGGTGAATTGGTGTTACAAGCTCAGTGTTTGGTTTATTTAATTTATATGTTAAATTTGCCGTTTGTTTTGACAATTTTAATATATTTAATAATGTTATTAACGTATTTGCAATTGTTCAATGACACCCTCAAGACACGATGAAAGAGACGATGATGCAGAAGACTAATTGAATTTATTTGTTGAACTCTACCATAATAAAAAGTCGTTGGATGATTGTGATCATCTGGTCACGTTCATTATAAAAAACTATAAAACTTCGTTTGACGAACAAACTTTGACTGATGAGTGCCACATGTTTTCTTTGAAATTGATTAATTCAGAATTTTATTGTGGACAGAAGAAGAAGAAGGCCAAGGAATATCTCCCAGAGGCACTTGCACTTCTGAAGGTTTGCCCTCAAGACACAATGAAAGAGACAATGATGGAGAAGACTGATTGAATTTATTTGTTGATTTTGAAAATTTGTCGTAATAAAAAGATGCACCTAAGTTTTCTCCCCCTTTTCAGTGTTTTTATTTCTAATGTAACAAGAAAAATTGAAGTTAAAGAGTTTCAAAAGATCCACACGGACAGAAAGAAAAACGAGGAAGTAAAAATTCTTAGTTTGACTGAAAAAAAAAATCATCGTTATATTGTCCCGCGTATGTGGGGTTGTGGGCGTATAACGAAAAAATGGTGGGGGGGATTACGAAAAAGTAAGTTGATAATTTTTTAGCAAAGGAATAATGTGACATTAGTAGTGAGGAAATTGTGACCCCCCCCCTCGTATAAATACGCGACGAATCTACAAAAACCGCCTATTTGTGACCCCCCCCCTTCCCCCTCGTATAAATACGCCACGAATCTACCAAAACCGCCTACTGTCTTATCTGCTTATTTCAGCCGTTCAGTACCGCGTTAGACGCGTGCAATGTGTGTTTTGAGCAAATCGTATCCACTAATGATGAGAAAATGTGTCAAAATACAGCTTAGAACTCATAAATTGCGAAAAATATCATCAAAAACGGATTCTACGACGAAAAATACATAAGGTAACAAATTTCTGGGGAATTACATGCTCGAAAAAGGTCCATACTTAGAGGAAACGAAGTGCGTGATGCGCGATGTCCGACCCCTCCCATTGACTCGATCCACCGTGCGCCGCACGCGCCGCGGCCGCTGGTCAATTGGAATGTTACACACTTTTGCTCTAAGCGATTTAATAGTCGATTCTGGTGTAAAAACCTCCAACAATCACGATAGTAGAACAACTTCCGAAATCCCCTTCTAAACTCAATAAACGCTTCTATTTGGGCAAGGGTAGTGGTGGCTTAGGGCAGTAATAATGAGAGATTACCATCTAATAATGAGAAGAAAGTTGCGATTAGATGGGACTCCCCCATTGTGACTCGCTCATTCGACCGTCATATTTTTTTTTTTCATTTTTGCCAGTTATTTTCTTTTCACTCCTTGTAGTTGTTATATTAGTCAACGCAGTTCCGCGCGTTTTGGTCTGTTTGGGCAGGAAGAAATGCATTTTATGTTCCCATACTTTTTGGTTGCATTTATAGCGTGAGCAGAAAATAATGGCTCAACATTTTTCAGGATTAAAGACTAAAGTTCAACGCACTCTTGTCATATATTCAATAGCCGGTTAAATTGTTTTGTTTTGTGACTCATTTCCCTCTGTGTTCTACAATATTCATTGTACAAATCTATGTGTGCTGTCTGTATAGCTCAAAATCAATGGATGATACTAAACCTTAGGTTGATTATGTTTACGTATTTGTCTTTGCGTGCCTGTAAATACTCAAGTAATCTATGTGATGAAATTGTCTTGTGTGAATTCTTTAACCAGGATTCGCAATTTGTTAATTGTTTTGAACACTTTCATTGTCCATTTGGCTTATGCTCTTGTGCCGCTTTGCTTTCTTCATGTTTCTACTCTCTCGCACAAATCCCCCTCTCGGCAATTATTCACTCCAGTGGACTATCTTTAAACGGAACTAAAACTTTTTTCACCGTCGGCACTGATGTAAAACTGACACCATCCACCTTTTAAGCAAATTTCTCTGTAAAATTTGCCCCAATTCCAGCAAAGTTTTACAAAACATCTTAAAGAATAGTGATTGACTTTTACTTTGATCTCCGCTCAAATCGCATGGATTCGATCGACATTGAGTTCCTAAAATTATCACTTGAATAGTAAATTTACAAATTTGATCTTTTGCCTTTATGCCGTTGTGTCGAGTCCTTGACAGACTAATTGTAAGTACTCTGTTCTTAGCAGTCTTTTTGAGGATCTCAATAACCCCAACTCACTACCGACAAAGCCTGTTTACGCCGAAAATTCTTATCGTCGTATTGTGTCAGCGAAGATCTGGAGTGAATAAGTGCACGGGCTTCTCGACCTCACTCTCAATGAATACGCGAGTAGAGTATGAAGCAGAATAGCTTTAATTGTCAGACGAGCTGTGTTCTCTCCGTTTACTTCTCTTGAGTTACATTTATTTACCACTTTGACTTTTCTCTTTGATTGATGTCTCTGAAACTGTCTCTCATTTATTCTGTCCATGGTTGTAAAAATGTGATGCATCATCGTTCTCATAGCTGTTTCATTTTGCCTCTCTTCTCTACACTCTCTCCTTTCGTCATCTTCCTCTTTCTTCCCCTTCATCTCTTCTTACACGACGCTTTCATTTGCTCCCTTCTGTCTACTTATAAATGCTCTCATTCATACTAAAAGGAATAGTGGGTAAAATTTATTGAAACTTGTGGCTTTAGACATCTCATAACTGAGCTTTTCCTGATTATCCCATCTATTCAGAGGAATCATACTCGAGCCAGCGTCTTGTATAAAACGGAGGGTACTGATAACGTCGACACCCATAACGTCGACTCGCAACTTCGACAACCATAACGTCGACAAAAATTCGGTGTCGATGTTGTTTTCCGAGCACGGTGTCGCGATTTCTCAACGTCGACACCGAATTTTTGTCGACGTTATGGTTGTCGAAGTTGCGAGTCGACATTGTGGGTGTCGACGTTATCAGTACCCTCCGTATAAAACTAATGAGAGTTGACCTTTTTGAACTTACTCTACTTTTATCGATTGAATCTTTTTGACTGTGACTGTCATTTACCAACAGATTTAATGAAATCTGTGTCTTATACATTTCACCTAAAATGTATAAGAAATACGCATAAACGTAAAACGATAGGATCGTTCGTCGGACGAAATGAATTTGAATCTGAACCTGCATGTTTAATATGACAATGGGGGCTGTTGCACACTTTTGCTGTAAGCGATTCAAGGGTCGATATAGGGGTAATAACCTCAGAAAATAACGATGGTTGCTTAAAATGCTTTCAATGATCGAGTGCATGTAATGGCGTCGTTGGGCACTATAACTCCAAGAGATTCCTATCTTAATTTCGTCACTCTCTCAATGCTGACAAGGAAGATTCACAGAATAGTTAAACACCAGAGTAGTGATCTACATCCGATCACTGGTACCGTGACACCTGGTGACACCGGTGTTAAAGGAAAGTTGTCTCCTCTTGGTCACTTCTTGACCGAGTCACAGTATTATTAGATGAGAGCCTCTCATTATTAGTACACAACGCTGCCGCGCCGTTACTTTTGCGCATTTCAAAGCATGTATGCGTTTAAGAGTGTACTATGTGAGTTTTTAGTGCTACCATCGTTACTTTTGCAGATTTTTACCTACATCTGAATCAACCCTGAAATCGCTTACTGCAAAAGTGTGCAACAGCTCCATTAGCAGAATCATTTAGCTGAAGTATGGGTAAGCAAGTATTTTATCAGCAGTAGCGCGACCAGATGGGGGAGGGATCCCTCCGATAGCCTTGAATTGCTTTTTTCTTCTTCTTCAAAAAGGATTCAAGTTCAATTGACCCCCCGCCTCCTTCCTAGGTTGAGTTGGGAAAATTTCTGGGGACCCAGCCCCCCTCCCCCTCCTAAAACTTTTTCTGGTCGCGCTATTGTAATAATAAATGTAATTTACCTACCAGCCTCGTCGTAATTTTCTCGACCCATGATAAATTATAAATCCTGCTTCCAGTAAAGTTGGCAGTCAAATGCAAAACCTAATAATAGTATTATTATTGAAATTTCACCAAAGCATTGGTATTTTTTAAAACTTCTTTTTTATTTATGAGGAGAAACTTTTTTGTGAAAATAGCCAGCATCCGGATCAAACTTTTAGAATTTTCACCACCCCACGTAATGTGTTGGTATTGATGTCGATCCCACAAACCAATGGGGTGATTGTGAACCATCGTTTCGTAATTTGATCGAGTTGATAATTGGAAACGTGCAACCGTGTGGGATTGTAACTGCGCATCTCGAAAGTGTCGGTAATCATCGTCTCATTTCTTCATATTTCATTCAAAAGGTGCTCGATGGGCGGAGAACGACCGGAACTTTTGAACATCTTTCGAATGGAGTATTGGAGTATAACAAGGTGAGGAAGTGGTTGCCGTCGCTTTTAAGATGTGTAGTTGCGAGCCCTAAGGTAACTTGCTTCCGATCATCGACTCGATCGGATTACGTAACCATGGCTCTAAATCATTAACCTCTCCCCTTGAATTTTCTACTTTGTAACACAGAAAAGCTTCATTAAATTTTATCTATTTTCTTTTAGCTACACGAATTAACTGAGTCCTTTTGGCACGTCTTTTATGGCACTTTGTTTTTGGAACTTTGTTGTTGCCCAACTTCATTTAAAACAAAAAAAAGAAAACGCCCAAATTTTTAGCTTTACGGTATGATGTCCATTTAAATGGAAGATTTTTAACGACGAACCATTTATTTTTTTAATGAAAACCTTTTTAATATTTAATATTATATGTTTCACTTTTATAAATTGGCTCGCAGATTATTTAGCAAACTCGAAGTGAAATTATTGTTTCTTCGTATGGAGGTTTGCAAGCATGTCCAAAACACCATATGAGCTGGTTCATCTAGAATCCCTGTATACCATGAAAGTTGCGCCAAGTCACAGTTTTCTCCGAAAATAAAAAAGAAGAAGCGGCTTGTAGAGCGATCAAGAGGCAAAATGCATACAGCTGAAATCTGCAAAAGCTTCAAAAAATATGATGCAACAAAAAGCTTTTCGAGCCCCAAAAACAATCATCGAAGTTTCTAAAAAGACTTGCAATCAGGAATCCAGTTGTTTGCATTTATGTCTGTGTTTTTTAAACAGGTATTTTTGTCTCCTTCTATCTGTCTGTGTCTCCATTGGCTGATGCGAATGTTTAGATAGATGTTGATATCGTTGTTGTGTCAAAATATCTCGACATCAAGTTGGGTCGGGAACGTCAAACTGGACCTTCAAATTCACGTTTTCTATCAATATTAGGTCGCGACTTTGAGCAACTTTTTTCTCACTCCGATTATTTCAAAGAGAAATAAATAAAACTTTTACTAATGTGTAATTCTTCGTTTTGTCGACTAATTTTCGTACATTTTTTAAATTTTTGTTTGCAAAACCACAAAAAAAGATAAACGGCTGTAACGATACCACATTTAGACTCATTTAAACTAAAAAGACCTATATGACTTCTGACGTTGCCTTTTTTTTCTTGACACTTTCATCTTTTTTTTTTTTTAAAAAAAAAAAAAAAGGCAAAAGTTTAGAACTCGTAAAATTTTCAGGATCAGTCCTTTTTATTATCAGTATTTAAATGTTGAATGTTCGGTTGGGGATAAAAAGATTGTGAGAAGGTTCCTCGAGGTAAATTACCATTAATACATTTCTCTATGAATTTAAGCATTTCAGGGGGTCCACTCAAGCAAACATCTGAGGAGTCGTTTGACACCCTTTTTGTTCCCAACTGTACCAATCAAGTGTGCGCTTCGGATATTTTCTTGGAAAATAAAAGACAGGAAAAAAGAAACAACGTCCATGGTCAAGTAGATTCTTTTAGCATTAAGTGGTCTGCTCAATGTGCTGGTAGACTCGTACCTCATCAGTGCAGCATTTCAAGTCGTTGGTTTTAGAACTTGGAACTGTTAAAGAAGTATATTAGATGTATTTCCCAGTACATTTTATGATATTCGCTACTGTTTAATAAGAGCTCAAGAATTCCTAACTGCAAGATCTTGGTTCACGGATTATTATGAATCTTTATCATATCTTACCTCCAGAGCAGCAGGCTTCTTCAACTGGTTATCATCAGTACTCTGAATACATCTCATATTCTGCTAACCATTTGCACTCATTGATAGGTTCCATAGATGGTTTTTTTTTTTTTTTTTATATTTAAAAATAAAAAACAAAACATTACCGACGTCCACCTGATTGGCACGTATAATTTTTGCTGCGTAATCTCTGTCAGTAAATTTGATTTTCATCTGATCCCAATCCAAAATAATTCATGATATTTTAATCGGATTTTCACTGAAGCAATCAAGACGAAATGTCGTTTTCTTCTCAAGGAAAACAGATTTATTCTGACTTAATTCACTTTTGATTTTACCGTGACCGCGGCAATGTTTAGCTGAGAGCTTTGAAAAAATTGTTCTATTATAGAAAAAGCTCACATTCTTTGCTCAGAGTACCAAATTGACGGTCCAGTTCGTCGTTGTGGACCCTGTTTCACACAGAACTCACCAACACAACAAGCATCCAAGCCAACCAGTAATCTCATCGGGGTCATCCTCTCGGCACTTCTTCAACCGACATAATCCATTACCAATCTGTCATGTCAACTAACAAATTCTTCTAACATTTTTGCATTCTTTTTACTCACTGTGAAACACGAAGATCAAACCTCAACTTCGAAAAATTTTTGAGGATTGGATGGCAAGAAAAGTAACAGAGCAAAGTTAAAATATTTTGACTTTGTAGTGTGTTATTTTTCTAGGAGTCAATTCAAGTTTGAGCTTGAGACTTAGCATTCTTTATTTTTATATGTTCATGTTTACTTATCAAATTGTGCTCCAATTGATGGAAGCAAAACATATTTTCCGATAACTCACCTCTTTCTCTCGTCGTTGTCACTGTTCAAAAGGTATTTACAGTTTGACTCAGAAGTCAATCGTCAATTTACTCACTGCTAGCTTATGATCAAAATATCAACTTGGGCAACCAAACTCTCGTAGCACACTGAACTGTCGTTTTTGCTGACTCTTGTCGCAAAAAGTTTGTTCCTATCTATTATTTTTGCAACAAAATAAATGTTCATCTTATTTGGTGTTGTAACGGTTAATATCAGTAATTCAATCATGTTCGATTCTCAAATTCGTCTGTATTCATTTGAATCAAAATCTCAAATAAGACCAGTGGAAGACGAGTGTTGTAAAATTTGATTTTGATGTCTCGCGCGTTGACTTTTTCTAAGTCTATCTTGAGGTTTTTATTTTTTTGTAATCAATGATGTGGAACCTTATTTCAAGGAACAAATTATTACGTACCAAGTTGTTATTTTGATTTGTACATGCTAGCGCTGTTGCTCACCTAAAACATATATCTTCAATTTATATTTTTTAATAATCAACGGAACACACGAAGTAAAGACCTGAAAATCCAAATCACCGACAAGTTTCTAATTACATTGTACATGGCAACTCAATGAAATTTTGTTCTTCAATATTTTATGATTTTCTCCTCAAATTCCTCTTCAGTAAGAAAACCCACGATCCTTTAAAAATTTTCTGACCTAACGAGATAGGTACATTTTTATGTAATCAGGATTCGGTCCTTTTTTCCGGTTCATAGTTTTTTTGACCAATAATTCAACTACGTGTTTTTCTTGAATTTTTTATGTGTTCCAAGGAGGATGTGCTAACCTCAGTTGTCAAGGCTGTGGAAACATGTTCAGATATCTATATTGGGTAGACAAATGTTTCCATTCGGGCTTCATCTATAAAAAAATACTTGATTTTTGTTTGACGGCTTTCTTTGTAAAATGTTCAGTTCAATTCGAATTGAGTCTCCTTTTTCAAGAGGGTAATTAACTCGATGTAGAAATTAATACAAAGTGCAGGAAACTTGGCTTGCAATCAACTCTTTAACTCTCATAAAATAATCACCGACTGGTGTTTCATTGCAATGGCCTTCGGCCTCAAATGGATTCCAAAAACCATAGAAAGTCTCCAAGTGTTCATGCAAAATTTCTAATAAAAAGTGTTTTTACTTCACTTTGTAAAAGTACTCAAAACCTTACTTGAACTATGAAAGTAATAGTTATCTTACGATGTCTCCGCTTCATTGAAGCACCTCATGTTTGCACGCTTTTTAAATAGAGCAACCCGATTTTATGATCATTTCGCCCCTCAGTATAAAATTGGTGTTCTCTGTTCACTTGATCATTTCAGCGGAATAATACTGTACACAAACCTTTTAGAAAGAAGCTTTAGGTTGATTGTTTTAAATGTTTGATACGTTCCTTTGCAGATCATCCAAAGTAAAAGCTTCGCAAGCTCAAGGTAATCGCAAAATAATTTCAGGAAAATTCAAGCTCTAAGTTGTTGCAGAAAGCGATAAAATTGACCGTAGATGAAGCAAAGTGACCAAAACCAGCTCCCATAAAATTTTCATACGGAATTCCGTGAGATTCTTCCATTTGATTTTGCTTTTTATTGGATAGGATGTAAATGATGCAGGGTCTGAACAATCGTGCGATTAACGTGGAAGCTGCGAATGCTCGCTTTCGATTAATCAGTTGTGCGATTTTGAGTCCTCTGTTAACTGCAAATACGCTGTCCGAACCAAAACCTATGTAGCACTTTCGAAAGATTCCCTCTTAAATTTGACTTTCGTTTTCTTTCTAATTACTGATCCGCATTTATCTTCTATTTGTTCTCGCTTATTTTTCTCACCATTGAGTGACCAGTTCCCACCCAAGACGTATTCTTGAATGCTAAAACACATTTATCGAACGACTTTTATTAGAGTTGCAAAAAGTGCACAGTAAAATGAGCATACTATATCAGCACTCCGTTGTTTCGTCTCATGGCCAATTTTACATTACCTTCTCATCCCAACCTCTCAAATTCACTTCTAAATATATGGTGAATGTGACGAGAGAAGTTTTGAGTTTACTTCTGGAGAAAGAATCCCTGACTTCTTATTCGTGACATTAGTAAAACCCGAAACCTGCACCGCATAGCACCAAACAGGGCAACTCAGCGAAGTATTAATCATGCCCACAAGTACTGAAGACTTTTCAAATTTCGTTACCCCAACTGTAACCCATGAAAAGTCCAATCTATCTGAAATATGTTTGTGTGAGTCTAATTGCGTCTCCAACGCGATGCCGATTAGGTGTTTTTGAGTTTAAAATCTCTTTGAAATAGGATCATTCGGTCCAAAATTCAGGCAGCTATGTAAAGTTTAAAAAAATGGAACACTCCTTAAAATATATTCACCTTAATTTTTTTCCCTTCGTTGGCTTCTTGTAAGCAGATTCAAAGACATAGAAACTATTAATCGTAACTTTAACGAGTAAGTTCAGGCCTACGAATAATAAATTGAACTTTTTCCGTTTCTATTTTGTCTCCACCTTTGGACTCCATAAAGTTGCCTATTTTTTTCCCTTTATTTGTTCCGATTTATCCGTGGTTTTCTTAAACCAAGAGTATTACAAAACAACGATTGTTTTAAAGCTCCAGATTTTGGTTGGTTTTTCTTGAAGGTTAAAAAATGTAAGTTGAAGATTTGGTATGTACTTTTCTTTCCATTAGGTTTGTTGAATAATCTTGGCGGTACTTTCAA
Organism: Trialeurodes vaporariorum; assembly: GCA_011764245.1. NCBI lineage: Eukaryota > Metazoa > Arthropoda > Insecta > Hemiptera > Aleyrodidae > Trialeurodes > Trialeurodes vaporariorum. The sequence goes on from VMOF01000388.1 coordinate 19,987,167, forward strand.
ATTAGAAAAGTGTAAATAGACTTTCAAACGTGTCTGGGTTAAGTTTGGAGTTGTGAATGATATGAATGTCTCCCACACTTAGACAAATGAATTTTCTGTTGCTTATTGTAGATGAGGGAAGGAGTTCATGTATTCTCCATCAAGCATTCATCGATAAGATTTCCCTCTCGAATACTTAGTTCGGTCTCAATCAAACATATTTGAACATTTTCATATGCACTTACCTGTCGCAGATTTATTGAAAAACGTGCCTGGGTTATCGTACATTTTTCTGTTGCATCTGTAAGTGAGAGCAGCCGTTCAGTTCTTTAATCATCATTTTGATTCGATAGATCTTCTTATTTTATTTTCAATTTTAAAAGTGAATTTACTTTTCAAGTTCCGTTTTGATTCATGGAGCAACTTTTGAATAAGCTCCTTTCTATTTAGACATTTTATGCAAATACAAACAAGTAGGAAGAACCTAATCTCCTTAGGGCGTGATTAATTTATTGCAGACGCACTAGAGGAGTTTATCAACATTTACAGGCACTCAAAGTTTCTTCCATTAATTTTCGCAACGTGCAAAAATCTATCTGCGAAATTGGCATTTCTTGCTAATCACCGCATTAATAGATTTTATAATTTCTAGTTTAAAGGTTAGGTTGCAAAGTGAATGAGTGCAATCGTCAAATGTCCCCCATCAAAAATTGGTTTGTCAAATTAGGTTTAAAAAGAGGAGTCGTCTATAGGCTCTTTACAAAAGAATATGTTTATAAATTAGGTGTCATGCTAAAGAAAAAGGGGTTGTAAACCATTCCACTGCGTCAGAAGCGGGGTTAATCTTTTCTATGGGACACATAAGACGATCCTTCCTCGCGTACATTATTTACTTTATTCTTCTCATTTGTCTGAGTTTTATCGAATCAATGGCACGGTTTTTTTTTTTTTTTTTTTTTTTTTTTTTTTTTTTTTTTGAAAACCGAATCTTTCCTAGGATACATGATGTGTTATCATACCATCTTCACCAATCGGTTATAATTTCTCAGGGAATTTTTATGATTCATTTCATCTTTGTTGCACTAATTTTACTTCTATGCGCGACAAACCATAGTGTTCAGAAACTCAATGTAGGCATAGTAAACAAATCTTTATACACCTCTATTGATTTTATTCTAGATACGTTTGAAATGACACCCTCGATAAATTACCGCCAAGAGATGTTCTTCAGATGCAATTCTAATTTTCATATTATTCGGTTAGCACACTGCATTTGTGAAAAGTACACATTTATATATTAAACATGTTATACATATCATCTGTTATGTTTGTACGCTGCTCAGAGTAAGGAAGCTGGTATCCGAACACTCGTTGCCCTGGATGACCAGGGAGGTGAGTCTCACTAACACACATCCTAACATTTTACTTTTTCCTACTTTTCAAAGACACCTCTGCAAATTCTGTTTTTCCTTCTCTCATTACTTTTGTTCCTTAGCACCGGCAGCAAACTTGTGTTGCAATTTTGCCGTTATCCACTCAATTTATTGTATCCGCTGCTCAAATTTGTCACCGTTTCTATTTTTACCTATTCTCAAGATCTCCCGTGGAAACCTCATAAAATTCTCTCAGCTTATTCGCACTTGATACTCGAGACATGGTTTTTATAACCTCGTGGAGTGTTGATAGCTTCCAAGCCTGTCGAAAAGTCAGTGGTTAAAAAAACTGATTTTTAATTTGTTGTGTGAAAAGCAATTTGAAGATACCTCTTTTTTGGAATCTTATCCATAACTCTGTGGTCGTATTAAAGTAATGACCAAAATTAATTGATCGGGCTGTACCAATTTGATGAGCATGAAGTCTTTGTCTTTCTCTTTATGCGCTATAAAAAGAAAACCATTTAAAAAAAAATACATTGAATCAATATCTGAATCCTCCAAAATGACTGGTTTTTTTAAAGGCATGCTGCAACAAATCCGAGTCTTCTCCTGTTTACTACTGTCAAAAATTCAATTAGTTTGTCTGAATTACACTCCCAACATTTTAGACAAATCAGTGTCAAATTAATTCTTCCTCCTCGAACAGTGTATTTTATTAATAGGGAGTAGGACATTTCCGGAAATGTCCCCCGAAATCCTTCTTGTAGATAATAGTTCCAATGCGTTGTTTCACTTTTACCGCCCCTGGAATGTTTCATTAAGATTACGGTGCTTGATGTTCGATTAGTAAAATTGTCAATACCAGTCACACTTGTTTCATAATTTGCAGAGGTGTCATTTATAAGTAATTTTGCTTCTTACTTTGTACTCGGTTTCTTTTTTTTTTTTTATTTTTTTCTTCTTTTTTTTCTTTCATTTTTTTTTCTTTTTTTTATTAATTTATATATTAACGATCACATTTATACCCTAAACCAATGCTTTTTAGTAGTATCCACAGTTGAACTTAATCACCAAGTATTTAAGTAGTTCGAAGCAGGCAACTGCATTTTTTTAATGACTTACCTCATATTCACTTTAAGTTCAGCAACAGTACAAATAATTTTTACCACACCATGAATCAATTTTTTATCCATTCACAATGGTTCCATGTGGCTTCATAAAATATCCTTGTGCTTTCGTCTCCGTTGGAGGTACTTGGAAACTTGGGGGTTTACCCGTATACGAACTAAAAATTATTCACATACCCAGTCGAGTAACTATACTAATTTCTGTGTGCATCAATGCTATCATCCATGTTAACCTATTATAGGTTCTCACGTGTTTCTCTAAACTTCCCTAAACGTATTATCACGCGAGTTTTTGACTGCCCAGTTATATGACCTCAGCCAATCGATACAATCCTTTAAACATGTTGCAATAAATCTCGTGTCATTTTTTGGTCTCGGAACTTCAAATGATAGTTTTACATGTGTCAACCGCTTGTCTTCACATTTTGTTTTCGCTCGTGCACATCAGCTGTTCGGTACAGATTCATTTCAACTGTATACATGTGTGAACCTGTTAAATGAAGTTTGTTTTCACTCATTCAAAAGATAATTTTCTGGAGTGTAGTTTGTTTTTGTTTTGTTTTTCCTTCGTTCAACGTACCAACATTTGAGCCTCGTTGTTATCACCTTTTCCTTATTCCATATCAAGCAAACTGTTCGCGCGGAACCTTTGAAGGCATCGGCCTGAAACTACTAATTTTTTTTTGGCGACGATATTATAACAGCCTCTCTTCGAGTTTAATATTTTATTTTAAATGGTAATGAGATCTTTTATCTAAACCTATCTAGAGGAAAAGAGCTCCTTAAAAGACGACGTTAACTCTTTCTAAAATTTAAATTTTCTCGTCCGAATGACGAATTACCCCCCTCTATTTCCATCTGCAAGTTTGTGGAAGACCGAAAAAACAAGAGAGAATTCAGTTCTGTGCTGCAGTCTCAGCATTTCCCAAGCTGTGTCCTGGCGATGCCGTTGTTGCCCATTTTTTAATGAGACGGGAAAGAATATACAGGGTGTTGAAAAACTGTTCCCGAATATTTCAGGGGCGGATTTTACAGGTCAAAATAAGACTTTTGTTTCCTATAAACATGGGTCCGAAATTTCAGTCTTTTCGAGTTACAGTGTTGCAAAGTCTCCGAAAAACGAATTGAAAAATTGACATAACTCCCTCGTGAATTTTTCTTAATGCTCGTAAATAGGTACTCTGGTGTAGTTTTATGCGTTCTTGCCGATTTTGGCTGTGAAAATTCTGTATGCAAAAATTTGAGGGGGTTGAAGGGGGTTTTTCTTGATTTTTCTCACTTTTTTTGGCCAAATTATGTGAAAACATGCTTTCGGATTCATTGAACACAAAAACGATTAGCATTACTCAAAAGGTCGTAAAAAAGTGTGCATTTTTAGTCCTTACAAATTTTTCCAATTCGTAAACCATTTCCGAGAAAATCGTCCCTGAAGTTGGAGAGATCGCCTTTTCTTTGATTCTGTCAATTCTTGACCGACTTCTCCAACTTCAGGGACGATTTTCTCGGAAATGGTTTACGAATTGAAAAAACTTGTAAGGACTAAAACTGCATACCTTTTTACGTTTTTTTGAGTAATGCTAATCGTTTTTGGGTTCAATGAATCCGAAAGCATGTTTTCACATAATTTGGCCAAAAAAGTGAGAAAAATCAAGAAAAACCCCCTTCAACCCCCTCAAAGTTTTGCATACAGAATTTTCACGGCCGAAATCGGCAAGAACGCCTAAAACTACACCAGAGTACCCATTTACGAGCATTAAGAAAAATTCACGAGGGAGTTATGACAATTTTTCAATTTGTTGTTCGGAAACTTTGCAACACTGTAACTCGAAAAGACTACAATTTCGGGCCTATGTTTATAGGAAACAAAAGTCTTATTTTGACCTGTAGAATCCGCCCCTGAAATATTCGGGAACAGTTTTTCAACACCCTGTATTTATACTCGTATGATGATTAGAGCTCTCATAGGTTAGTGAGGCGTTAATATAGATGCTGCACTGCCTTTTTAGGGGAACACATGTTTATCGTTGTTAATTTAAAAAAAAAAAGAAAAAAAGAAAAACTTAAGAAGGATTCGATTTAATCCTGACTCTGACACTGCGTTCCAGGAAATGTCCTCTTATCTTGAGAATTAATGACTCGCTTTAACTACGTCTTTTCTGACATTTTCTTCAAAATCTGGATCTTTTCGAAGGTTTGCTACCGAAATATGGATAGAGCATGCATTTTCGTGGATTTTAACCTGAATAACGGATGAATACACAACTATAAGTTTCAAAATCCACTCAAAGTCGCGAATGCCTTTTTATAATCCGCCAGTCTACACCATACGCTCGCAATTTCTATACCATCTAACAAACGACGGTCACTCAACCAGTCCAGTCATTGAAAGCAGCAATCACTGCGTGGGACACAACTTCCCAAATCGAGAGTTCCCAATCAAAAGTATGCGAAAGACCCGCTGTGTCAAATTAATACCTCAAATCAATAAGCTCACCGAAAAACCTCTTGTCATTTTATTCGCGCTCCTATTTTAGCGGTAACCAATTATTTCCTGCCAAACTGAACGCGCAAGGAATTAATATATTTCTAAAGGAAGGCCCCAATGTTCGCATGCATGTAGCATGTATTCTCTCCAAACATCAATCGAATCGCTAGATCACCTCCTCTTTTTTTGCTTTGTAAAATATTTTTTGGTCATTTTTACTCTCAGAACTCTAAGCATAATAGTATTATAATTTTTCATTTTTAATTTTCGGAGAGGAAGAACTAAATTGGACAACATTGAAATACTTATTCATTTTATGGAAAAGCCTGTAAATTTTGAAGCGCCAGAGTTCTGCTTTACTTTCTCTTCTTTCTACAAGTGACTCGTTTGTTACTCACTGGACCACTATTCCCTTTTTATTAACAGATTCGTTTTCAGAAGTGAGTATTCAGTGCGTATCGTGTTGTTTATTAAATTAAAATAATTGAATTACTGTTTCCAAAAACGACCGAAACACTGTGATTTTTTTCTTTTTTATTAATAATGACTGAATCATTTTTCCCTTTTATTCTTTTAGATTTTCTTTTCTCGGAAAATTAGTCTTTCATTCCTAAAAATAAATTCTTCGTGAAAAATTTTAAGTTAAAAAAAAATTAAAGTCTGTATCGACTGTATCCGTAAGAATTCCTTAATCCTTACTGTTCTTGGGCTAAAAAGAGATAAGTTTGCGAATATATTTCCTGAAGTTCTTCTGTTCTTATTCAAAAGCCCCGGTCTGTCTTCTGTTTGTCTTCTTAAGTCGATTTTCTATTGAAAATATCATTTCATCGCACAGTTTTTGATTTTCCGATAGTCTTTTTAAAAGTCATGAGTTCTCATGCAGGACTGAATATATCCTCAATCGTGGATACTGGGGATCTGAAATTTTACCCATCCAGCCAGCTCTATACGTCTTTCAATTGTTGCTCTGGAAGTAGTTTAGATTGTTACCACGTTTCAGTCGGATGGTTTGAAATCAGTTTCAAGAGTTATTGGATTCAAAAGTGAATCTCGTTTTGAGATTTTTTTTTCTAAATAAAATGCACGCTAATCAGTAATCATATGCAATTTGAACACGTCTCCAGAGAAATAAATTAGCCACCAAAGCACAAACCTTTGCTTTGATCCTTTCGCAACCATTTGATAAAATCGAATAAATATAGTCATCGTAAAAGTCTTAACCACAGTCTTGCTAAATGCACCAAATATAATAATGATTTTCTTCATTTCTTTCCAAAATTCTCGTTTAATTGCGAGTTAAGATATACCGTATAAAACTCTTTCATGAAATCCAATGTTCGATGCCGGAGTGGCTGACCCACGCAGGAATCAACTCTCAGCAGCAATCACCTTGTTAATTTGATTTAGTCTTGATTCCAATTTTTTTCTTCTTTTTTTTTCTTGTCTGCTTTTTACTTTCGCTTTATTCAAGCCTACAGAGAAGAATAAATTGTTTTTGCTATGTGCGTGTAATGTGAAACTGAACAATCACTACTGTGTACCCATACAATTATGCACACTTGAAAAGACCACCAATTCCCATTTGCACACTCAAACAATTAACAAACAAGTTAAAAAAAAAAAAAAAAAAAAAGTTTCACTCGTAGGCATGTAAAATAGTTTTACATTCATGTTTGTCGAGCGACATGACTTTACATTTCATTGACATGGATCAGCGTTTGCGAATAGACCCTGAGTCCTATTCGTGTGTATCTATCTGTCAAATTGTTAGAGATGAATATCCTCCTGTCGCTTTTTCACCACCTACTCACAAAATCAAACAACTAAAATAGGTGCTTTCGTTTTTTCCCCCTGTCATTTACAAGATGCAACAAAAAGCTCCTCTCCTCTGAACATTTATGGCTGATTTTTCAAAAAAAATTGTAAACACTTTTATCCTTACTTTTGCTAGAGAATATTTCAAGTCCAGTAAAATAAACCAGTAAATATACAGGGTGTCCGAGAAATGAGTTCACACTTTTGCTGTGAGCGCCCGGTTGATTGTAAAAATCAGAAAAATTCAGGAATAATCTATTATCCCTTAGTGACTTCAGAGAAAATGTCGGAGGACTCCCATCCTCCTTAAGGAGGGGCATAGGCCCCGAAATGGCTCCCGTGTTGCCGATATATCGCATATTTCAAACAGCAAGGGGTATTTTTTATTTCATTCTGAAAAAGGGCTTAAAAACTGAGCAATTTCGTTTTTTTCAGATTTGCAGTAGCCCCCCTCAAAACAAAATGGCGGCCGAATAGCTACCACATACTTTAGAGGCCCATAACTTCGGTTCCAATTAATATTTGTCCAAAAACTAACAAGTTTCTGAATCCTCAGAACGTCTTTTTTCCAACGGTGTGCCACGCTTTATCATTTGGAGATATAAAAATGAGGTGCGGACTGCGTAGCCCCCCAAAACTTTTTTGAGTTTTGGGGGCTCTAGCTCGAAAAAATCTAATGTAAAGGGGGGTCTGTGCATCAATCGAAAGGTCTAAAAGAAAGGAAGAATTTGGCGCAAACCCGAAAAACTTTCCAAGACCTTTCGATGCGTCTATCCAACATGGTGGTCCTTTAACAATATGGGGGTGGGGGGCCGTCTCCCTCCTCCCCCAAATATAATCCCTCCATCGAGTGATACACCAATCGAAAGGTCTTGGAAAGAGAAAGAGAATGGCGCAAACCGGACGGCAATACGATGCTTTTATCCAAAATGGCGGCTGGTCAAAGTATTTTAGGCATAAGGCCGTGCAGGGCTATAGCTCACTCTCTTCACACGCTCGAAATGAATCCTCGACTGGCTCGATTTCGTGCCAGTCTGAGGCTTTGATCACCATTTAGAAATTTATAAATTAAAACCGACGCAACGTGAACTCCACCAAAATCTTGTGTGTCTTGACCAGTAATAAGTTTGATTTCATATGAATGGGGCTCTTGTCTAGCTAACTTTTGCTGCGTGCGATTGAATAGTTCATTCTAGCGTGAAACCCGACAAAAACTACGATGAGCACATTAAAAAATTACGAAATTCCCTCACAGACTCACAAAATAACTTTAAAGGTTAAGAAGTAATGGAGATACGCAGGTACTATGGAAGATTCCTGTCTAATTTGCGACTTTCCACTATTTGTTTCTATAGATTGAGAGACAAATTAGATAGGAATCTCCCATGATACCTGCTTCCTTCCGCCATCTTTGCTCTCGAATAGCGGAGCTACGTAGGTGTCTTGGGACATTCCTGTCTAATTTGTTACTCTTTTTAAAGAAACGCTTAGAAGAAAGCCTCAAATTAAATATAAGGAACCTCCCATGGTATTATCTGCGTAGCTCCACCACGCCTCAAACTTTGAAGTAATTTAGTTAGTCTGTGAGTGAATTTCGTAATTTTTCAATGCACTCATCGTAATTTTCGCCAAATTTTACTCAAGAATGAACTATTCATTGAACCAATCATATCATTGTTGAATTTTGCCAATTTTTGTTCTATTGAGCGCCTTTAATTAGGAAACATCGCAGAGTAAGGACATTTTATCTACCCGATTAAGCGAGCTAGCGAGCCGTCGTTTGAGGGGGTCGTCCCTGAAAGGGTTATTTTCTCAATGCAGTCCTTGCGTGGACAAATAATCTGTGCAGAGTTTACAAAACGCAACGCACTTGGCACCATCCAACACATCAGTCGACCGTGATAGGATTAACCCTTTCAAGCACGTATTTTGGAATTTGACTTTTTTTGAAATCTTTTTTAGACCGTTCAAAAGAGAACAATTTTCTTATACTTTTGATGGGTCACACACGTTACTGCAAAATGTCTATTTAAAATCCATTGAAACCCATGTTACGTAAAATGGTGCATATGCCTACCACTTCGCTGGAAAGGGTTTTAAAGAGTGTTAGATGACACCTGGCTTCTCTCGTAGGCACTTGTACTTAAGGCCTTCGTACCCGCTCAAACGGATTTCCACCTTGACACTTCCAAAATTCAAACATAAATTTGACCAAAATACCTCAAAAACGGGTTCTATTGGTCTCATTGACTGAAATTGGCGAACAGATGACTGATGACATATCATCCATCCGTAAATAGCTCTACAGTTTGACGGGCCGTCAAATTACACAGTTGTTGTTTGACGAACGGAACATCCACAAAATATGCAACGGTTGGCTCACCTGCCGTTTGTGGTTGATTTCGGCTCACCAATGCCATTTTGACGACCCTTCTTAGTTTAAGGTGGATCCTCAGCGTTTAGTTCCATATTCTGCCCCCAGAAAAAAATTCGTTCTTTAAATGGAAAAAATAATGGTAAACGCAAAAAGAAAAAAAAGAAAAAAAGGGCTTCGATGGGGCCTCGGAAGCAATCTAAGGAACATTTTAGTACAAACCGCATGCTAAAATTTTACGAAATAAACGCGAAACTATTGAATTTCGTAAACCCCCTAATGGCGCCCAGTTCTATATTGGACGCCATTAGGGGCTTACCAAATTCAATAGTTTCTCGCTTATTTCGAAACATTTTAGCATGCGGTTTGTATTAAAATGTTCCTTAGATTGCTTCCGAGGCCCCATCGAAGCCCTTTTTTTCTTTTTTTTGCGTTTACCATTATTTTTTTCCATTTAAAGAACGAATTTTTTTCTGGGGGCAGAATATGGAACTAAAAGCTGAGGATCCACCTTAAGCGTGTACGAGAGCCTTTACGTTGCCCGCCCATTCAAAACTTGGGCACGGACAAGGTCAGGGCCAAATAATTGTTCGGGACGGACGGTCCCCGAAAGACGTTGGATGGTGAGCGTTTATGTGTGGTTTTAAATGGCCGTACTTGCCCACCAATCATCTGCGAGCAGGACCGTCCGCCCCGAACATTTATTGGGCCCCGATCTTTAAGCACCAAATCATCGCTTTGGCTTTTGTCCGTGTAGGTAATATCAACCGCCAAAGTTTTGACAGTCAAGAATGCGAGTTAAGTGGCGAATCCTCTTGTAATGAAATGAGGAACCCTTATGGGTTCCACATGCGTTTTTGACTGCCAAGACTTTTATTGACTCTTTCCCCTACGAGTTTTATCTCTCTTGTACCTGCGATGACTCGAGACGTGTCGCGCTTCAGTCGGGGATTCCGTCCCTTCTCAATGAACTTTTCTTTGGATACTTAACTGTCCATTGTGACGGACAGAATCCCCGACCGACCTGATGGGTCTCGAGTCATCACAGGCACGAGAGAGAGGGTAAAACTCGTAGGGGAAAGAGTCGAGCTCCAGCTTCTATTTAAATGAAACGGACCACAGTAGTGGAGTTTTGTAATGCGGACAACTTAACCAACGAAAAAATTCAGGAGTTGTCTGACACTTTTAAATTCCCCCATAATATTAAGTAGTAAGTACTTCCCAGAGACAAATAGAGACGGAGCACTAACTGGCTGCAACAGAGGCACTCTGAATTCTCGCGGATTCAACAAACCAACAGTCAACGTCAATGAGCTATAACTTTAGAGTGGCAGCGGGCTGGTCCACCTTGTGCCACACAGGGTAGAAGGAATCCCGGGAAAAAGCGGGATTTGGACGGCAGATTCCAAGGTTTGAGGTTAAATTTTGTAGGTCGTTCGGAATTTGGCGGGAATTTGGACGGCAGATTCGTAGGTCGTTTCCGGCGATGCCCGAGTTTGTTTACGAAACGACCGGAAACAACCTACAAAACTTAACCTCAAAATCGATTTTTACGGCAAGATGGCGGCGCCCTAGGTGACAACAATGAACCAGCGGAACGTTCCTTGATGTGCCACTCTGAAGTTATAGCTCATTGGTCAACGTCGCATGGTGTTGAATGGTGAGCACCCTCCTCTTCACTTCCCGCCCATCCCCCCCCGTGTTTTCCGAATGTCACCATTATACACCATGCGACATCTCAAGGTGTTGACTGTTGTTTCACATGTTATTTTGTTGAATCCCCGAAAATTCAGTGTGCCTCAAATCTTCCCTATGTATTTTAACGTAGTGCTCCGTCTCTTTTTGTCTCTGGTACTTCCAGTCCCGATGTCCATTTTCCTCTCGTTCCTTCGCAGTGGTTTTTCTTTCCAATTTATTGCGTACATTACATACAAAACATATACCTACTTAAATATTTTAATTTCACTTGTAGTATTCCAGGGTGGTTATTATCTTTACTGTAAAATAAAACCACATTCCGTATGTTATCAATTTTTTATCATTGTTTTTTTATTATTTTTATTTTAATAGAGCAGTAAGTAATTTAGATTCGTAGTATTTTCCGTGCGTGGTATAGTTTTGTAGTATACTGCTATGCATGGAAACACCTTAGATATAATTTTATCTATACGCACTACCAATATTAAATGCTGCGCCGTCGCAAGGGAATCGTTATAATTTTCAAAGTTTTGAGAAGCTATTTACCAATTTATTATCATTTATTCTAGTCATATTTTTTGCCGACATGTGGGTCTATCTCCAATGCAAGACTTTGTGAATCTCTATCATTCTTATAGTCCAGGCAATGGGGATCAATAAACGGCAAATGGCGGAACAAATTCCCAGCAAAGGTTTTTTGGGCTTAATCGCTTCGTCTTAGTGTCAGCTATGACCTCCTAAAAGTCCCCATTCTTAGGTGCTGTGCTAAACTCAGGGGAGGGGGGGAAGGGGCCCCAAAATCGATTTTTTCGATATATATCGAAAACGATGCAAGATATCGAAAAAATCGATACATGTTTTTTCTTTCTGAGGTAATTTCCAACAAGAAAGGTCCTATGTGTTTTTACGCTCTGACGACGTCTAAGCTCTCAAAAACACGATTTAAGTTTTCGGCGATTTTCAGGAAAATTGATACCGCGTGGCAACGCTCATTTAACGCAATGTTATTTTTAATGACTTCGATCGCCTTACCGTAGCATTTAGAGTGCTCCGATTTTTATGAAATTTGGTATCCGGGGGTTTTTTAGGTCGCTGATTTCATTTTTGGAGTCCAAATTTCCTTAAAACGTGATTCAGACGAGCTTTTTGAGCTTTTATCACAAAATACAGCTTTTTAGATAAAAGCTCAAAAAGCTTGTCTGAATCACGTTTTAAGGAAATTTGGACTCCAAAAATGAAATCAGCGACCTAAAAAACCCCCGGATACCAAATTTCATAAAAATCGGAGCACTCTAAATGCTACGGTAAGGCGATCGAAGTCATTAAAAATAACATTGCGTTAAATGAGCGTTGCCACGCGGTATCAATTTTCCTGAAAATCGCCGAAAACTTAAATCGTGTTTTTGAGAGCTTAGACGTCGTCAGAGCGTAAAAACACATAGGACCTTTCTTGTTAGAAATTACCTCAGGAAGAAAAAACATGTATCGATTTTTTCGATATCTTGCATCGTTTTCGATATATATCGAAAAAATCGATTTTGGGGCCCCTTCCCCCCCTCCCCTGAGTTTAGCACAGCACCTAGGAATGGGGACTTTTAGGAGGTCATAGCTGACACTAAAAAGACGAAGCGATTAAGCCCAAAAAACCTTTGCTGGGAATTTGTTCCGCCAATAATCCCCCATTGCCTGGACTATTAGAACGGTAGTGAAGTTAATGACACTGGGTTATAATGTCAGTGAACTCGTAAAACGCAGAATGACCTATGAGTGAAAATTTGAAGATGTCTCCTACAAAATCTGAAAATTGAGGGTTTTCAAGGCCTACTGAAAGGAGGAATGTTTTGAAAAGCGTTTGGTTTAAAATACCAGATGAAAATTAAAAAATTACGTAAAATGGCTGAGAAAGTATAGAAGGGAAATTGTCACCAGGGGACATTTTTTTGATTGCCGTGATACTAACGCGTTCGTTCTGATCTCCTCTTTGGTCCATGAGCCGCGCTAAAAAATGTTGAATTTCTCGGTGTGAATTTTCGACACTTATCATCAAAGCCAGTCTATTAAATTTCTAAAAGCATCCTTATGAGAAACCAATCGTTTGGTGATATGCAAAGTCTAGCAACACTGTCTGCAAGGGCTATTCTTTCATATTATTTTTTTCCGCAAGCACTTTTCGAATCTGTAGCAAAAGTTCTTTTCCTCCAACCTTAACGATTTTGTTTTCCAAACCAAGTCCTTTTTTTTTTTTTTTTTTTTTTGGACAATCTTGCGTTGTTTTGTCACTAATTCTTATGCATTGAATTGTCAGTAGCACGCCGACAGAAATCGATCCACGACTGACAAACAATGCTCTAATGGCCTCGTGAAATATCCGGATTCTCTCCGAAACATTCAAAGCTCGGTTCCTCGATAAGATAATGTTTCTCACCCTCGTTTGATCCTTTTTTCTCGCCCGACCTCTCTTATCTTGCCTAGTATCATTCCTTTTCCTCCTCTATCTGCACATAGGGCCCTTCTTTTGTGCAGGTTATGATCATTTCTAGGTTTATAAACTGTACAAATTTGTTCTCCTTGGAATATCCAATCACGCTGTACATTGCAGAGTTTCATTCGGCTTAACCTCATTTGTCAGGGAATATAAAAACAAAGATAACTTATACAAACCGATACGGTACAAGTTATCTCGCCTTTGTTAAGTGAAATACTGTTAAAGCATCGGCCTTGACTCTATACCCGGCATATGCTGAACTGAAGGGATCAAAAATATTACTTAATTCTGGCATGCGAGGGTTACATTTTGTAAACCAACCTACGCATTGATTATTTAGTGTCGGCAATATTTTTGATCCCCTCATCACGCCAGGTTGTATTATTTTCGATGTTTGTTTCATTAACAAAGTTTGGCCTTATACCTTATCTGTCTGTGTCAGTAATATTTGATGTAAACAGGGACCGCAAATAATGCTGCGGCTTGACGATCTCCCGAAAGACGATGGATGGCGAGCACTTGCGTTAGGGTTTTAAGACGATTCTTCAGCGTTTAGTGCCGATTTCTGCCACCTGCGAGCCGATCCTTGAAATTCACGACTTTTGGGTAGACTGGATAAGAATGGAAAACGGTGAATGGTGGAGACGAGTCACGTGGTTGCCCAGTCTAATCAAAATACGGAATGGAATAGATAAATTATCGGGTACTCCAAGACTGCCCGATAACTTATCTAATCCATTCCGTATTTTGATTAGACTTGGCAACCATGTGACTCGTCTCCACCAATCACCGTTCTCCATTCTTATCCAGTCTACCCAAAAGTCGTGAATTTCAAGGATCGGCCCGCAGAGCGCCACCGTTCGATTAAAGTCAAATTACAGGCAGGAAGTACTTTATATTTAAGAAAACGGAGTGTCAGTTACAAGATAATCATCTGAAAAATGTCTTGGCAAAAGATCTCGTCAATAACTTCAAAAGTAAGGCTGAAAGTACCAAAAAATGGAATATCGCATTTCGATACAAGAATCTATTTGCGATATTTCATTTTTTGGTACTTTCAGCCTTATTTTTGAAGTTTTTGGCGAGATTTTTTGCAGAGACACTCTTCAGATGATTATCTAGTAACTGACACTCCATTTTCTTACAAATGAATTACTTTCGGCCTGTAATTTGACTTTAATTGAACGGTAGCGCTCTGGTGGCAGAAATCGGCACCAAACGCTGAAGAATCACCTTAACTGGTCCTGGGTCCTCTGGCAGTCGCGGTTATTCAAGAATCTATGTAGGCGATTTTAGCTCAACAGTGACGTAACACGCTTTTCGCCAAACGTCTGTCGATCAGCCCCGATATCTTGGGAATTGAAACCTCAAAGTGCGCAAACTTGTACAGTTTATGAAAATATGTATACTTAGTAGACAATCGATTTAAAACTATAACAGCACATAAAACAACTTATCATGGAAAATAACACCGAATGTAACGAATCAGAAATACCGCACTCACTTCAGGCACACTTGCTGACTCACCTACAATACCGTTGTGCTGATTGTTGAATAACGGTCTTACAATTAGTTAGATGTTTGCTTTTTGCTTCCGTAGCATCCACCTTTTTGTCTGTACTATTGGCCCCTGTTTTACTATGCACGAGACTGAAGTTACCAGCTTTTCTAGAAGTCCCGCAAATTAAAGCAGATACTAGTTTTTAGCCATTCCCGAGGTCCAAACATGCCCGTGCCAAGTCTTCTAAGCTCCCGGTCATTCCCTTGTTTCATTTTAAGTATAAGCTTTTTTCGATACCTCGTGACGTGACTGAACGCGCGAGCCCTGTTACAAATTTTACCGAGAAGATTGAACAGGTTATTCAGATAGGCGGTCCGCGCCGACTTCTACTCGAGTTGCTGGTTTTTCACCATTGTACTCCGACCGACGACTGATGATTCCGCTTTACTTATGGCAAACGACTGGAACAGTGGAACAACGAACCAGGCGCGCTTGAAATTTGAGGAGACGCGTGGAATGGAACACGTCCGCTCCGCCTCAATGCTGCCGATTGGGTCTTTTGCAAAAATTTGCCTACCGCTGGTAGAGAGAGGTCTTTTCTATCGCCAATTCACTTGAAAATAACGTTTAGAGCAAGAGAAAGCTCTGAAACTGACTCTCAAATTCAATAAACAAATGAGCGGGTGATAAAAGAGAGGAGTTCCGCATTTAATCGGAATATTCTATGCTAAGAAAAGTGATTCATCAAATACTGAGAAAAATTTCTTGTTGCCGTAACCGGACGCCCGTTTAATTCTGACTCAACCGGAATTCCTGTTATTTTTACAAGAAATTCCTAATATTTCAACGGAAATTCCTATTATTTCAACAGGAATTCCGGTCAAGTAACAGTAACTCCTGTTGAAATTACAGGAATTCTTGTTGAAATGACAGTAATTCCAGTTAAGTAAGTACTAAACAGACGTCCGCCCGGTTGAATTATCAGGAATATTATTCTCAGTGATACATATACAAGCTGCATAATTGGACTCCTCCTTTGAGACCTGCGGGCCGATCATTTTTTTATCGTTAAACCGATCGATAAAACTGTCTACGAGTGATACTATTGGTCGGAAATTGTAAAACTTGGCTGTTGCTATGGTAACCATCGTTATGAATCTCGTGTTATAAAGGCTATTCACGAGTAACCTTTAAAATAACTGACACTATAACGATATTTACCATAGCAACGGCTAAGTTTTACAATATTCGACCAATAGCATCACTCGTAGACAGTCTTAACGATCGGTTTAACGATGAAGTAAATGATCGGCCCGCAGCTCATCTGACCGATTTATTAGATTCCCCTCAAGAAACGCACTTAGTGGGTTTATGAGTAGATTTTTAAGACTTTTTGAAACTTTTAATGTGATTTTCACGCGATTTTCATGGGGATCGACTATTCATATCGCTTAGCCAAAATTTGCAATAGACCCATTATATGACCTGCCGGTCGATCCTTGAATTTGAGGAATTTTGAATGGACAGAAGTAGAATGAAGAATGGTGATTGGTGGAGGTGAGTCACGTGGTTATAGGCCTTCGTACACGCTCAAGTTAGGATCGTCAAATTGGCATCGATGAGCCGAGATCCACTACAAAACGACAGGTGAGCCAACTGTTGCATGTTTGGTTGATGTTCCGTTGGTCCAACAACTGTGCAATTTGACGGCCCGTCAAACTGCGGAGTTATTTGACGATGGATGGTGTGTCATCTGTTAACCCATCTACTATCATCAAAACAAATAAACCCGTTTAAGAGGTGTTTGGGTCAAGGTTATGTTTGAATTTTAGAATGGGGCTATTGCACACTTTTGCTATAAACGATTTAATAGTCGATTATGGCGTAAAAACCTCATAAAATAACGATGGCGGCACTAAAAACTTCCAAAATCCACTCCTAAACTCAATAAACGCAGTTATTTGCGGGAGCGTGATGGTGGCCGAAGGCACTAACAATGTTCCCATCTAACAATACCGTAACTCCATCAAGAAGTGACCAATAAGAGACTACTTTCATTTGACACCGGTGTCACTCGGTGTTGCGGTACCATTCATCGGATGTGGATCATCACTCTGATGACTAATTACTCTGTGAATCATCCTTGTCAGCATAGAAAGAGTGACGAAATTAAGATAGGAATCTCCCATTGTTAGTGCCTTCGGCCACCATTACGCTCGCGCAAATAACTGCGTTTATTGAGTTTAGGAGCGGATTTTGGAAGTTTTTAGTGCCGCCATCGTTATTTTTTGAGGTTTTTACGCCATAATCGACTATTTAGGGGTGTCTCCACCTGCGAATGTAAAAGCGCGAATAAACTGATTGAGCCAATGAGCTGCCTTGAAGTCGATAGGTCGAGTCCGATGTATCGACAACAAAGAAGCTCATTGGCTCAATCAGTTTATTCGCGCTTTTGCATTCGCAGGTGGAGACACCCCTTTAAATCGCTTATAGCAAAAGTGTGCGATAGCCCCATTGTCAGGTTCGCAATAAATACTACAGTTTGCGGTGGATTTCAGCTTACCGATGGTGATTTTACGATCCTACTTTGAGAGCGTACGAAGGCCTTATCAAGTCTAAACTCAAAACTTGGAAGCCTTTCAAGGATCGGCCTCCGCAGGTAAACGTAGAATAAACATTGACGGTAATGGAAGCATTGCAGGAAAACTATGCCAAACGTATATGTACAACCCAAAAGTCGAAAATATTTGAAAGAAAGAAGTAATGAAGATGGAAAATCGTTGAAGAAGTTGGGATATTCGATCAATGAAAATTCTGATCACTGCGTGATGGAAAAACTGAAATCCCGACTCAATTTTTTGGTGATTAGTTTTTTAACGCGTTTATTCTGTAACTTCAAACTTGATCCCTCAAATGATAGTGAAAATATGAGCAAAATCAAAGTATTTAAAAATAATAAACACCCAGGTTATCAAGTGAGAGTTGTAGATAGTAGTAATCACTATCTGATGTCTATGTTGAAATTTAATTATTAATTCATGAACATAGATATCAGGTAGTGATGAATAAAAATCTCGCTTGCATCTAAAGATGCACTCTGCTATAGATAAATTCATCTTATTTAGATTATTCTTTATTTAATTATCTATTTATTTATTTATTTATTTATTTATTTATTTATTTATTTATTTATTTATTTATTTATTTATTTATTTATTTATTTATTTTTTATTGTGAAATAAATAGTCAATAATATTACCTACTTTCAAAATTTTCGAAATCAAAGCTGTCACGTTTTCAAGCTGACTGACACAGTTTGATTTTATAATTTATTTCGTCACTCGAATTCATAAGTTCGTTCCAAACCATAACAATAACCTCAAAATTGAAGGTTCATTTTCAGTTGAAGTCAAAATAAATGAACTTTGATTCCTTGAATATACTGTATGATAGCCTCTTCTGTGACTCTTTCAAATCCATATTTGTAGTGTAGTCAAAGGGCTAGATAGTGGCAAAGCGTGAAATCTGGCATCATTGAATTCACACTTGCAAAATCCCTGCAAAATATTGAACTGAAGGGATTCTACTGCACACCCAAAAGTTCGATTTTTTTCATGAGCTCAAAGGGACAAAATGAAACTTTACTCTGCTGTTTGAACACTTCGTCAGTGAGTTTATATTACGGCGCAAACAGCCTTTGAAAATCGCCAATTGCCAAGATTCCTAAACGAAAAAGTCAATAATAATTCCACTATCGTTTGAAGTCTGGGAAATGTATAGAGTATTATGTTGTCCTCTGTTTCAAAACATCAAAAAGAACTAAGCTTCTCAAAAAATATTTTATTTCACCCTTGATATTTTTCATTTTATTGATTTCATCTAAAATAAATTGTCTGCATTCGCCTCTCTGTTTTTCCAATTCAATTCAATTTTATTTTAATTCGTTTTCTTTCTTCCACGAATATCTAAAAGGAATTTCGACTATTAACTTTGATATAAGTTTTTAATCCAATTTTATTCCCTCTCTTTTTTTATTATCTCATTCAATTCTTTCATCTTCTTTGTTTACGATTTTTTATGAACTCGTGGTTTTCTCTGCCGTTTTTGTATACCCTTTTTTCTTCCATCTCTCACCAGAGTGTATATTTTGCCGATTATTGATTTTCATTATTATTCAAATACGGTGCGTAACCTCTAAATATTTTATCCCAACTGCTTAGAATGGGGCTCTTGCAAACTTTTGCTGTGATCGCAAATGAATAGTCCATTCTGATGTAATAACCAGCAAAAATCACGAAAATCACACTAAGAAAGTTTAAAATTCAGTAATAAACCTACATTACTACATAAATGGCAAGATCGTAATGGCGGTTCGACGCAGGTATCATAGGAGATTCCTATCTAATATGCCACTTTCTCTTTGGGAACACAGAGGTATGTCTCAATTTAGATAGGAATCTCCCATGATACCCTCTGTCGAACAGCCATTCAGCTCAATTCTGAGAGTGAATTTTGTGATTTTTTAGTGTACTCATCGTTATTTTTACAGGTTTGTATGCAAGAATCAACTCTTCAATCCCGTGTATCAAAAGTTCGCAAGAGTCCCATTTCTGCATCTCGTTTAAATGTATTTCTTGAGAAAACATCCGAGTAAAACTATATGTCTGGGGATAACGGCCGATCAAAAATTGTGTAAAAATGCGCAGGGTGTCCCTGTTTTTCTTTTAAAAAATCAGGGGGTTATAGCTAGAGAAGGTCCTGACGAACCAAAAAAAGTCCCCTAGGTACAACAGTCCAGGCTCCGAAAACGCTTTGTTTCCGAAATATGAAGCCTCAAAGCTGCGATAAAGTTACTTTAAGCTAAAGAGAAAATGTGTTATCCATTAAAGGGGGTGAAGGGGTTTTAATAAAATCAATTTTTAATAACAGCTGGTTTTAACCCTTTAATGGCCAGGTTAGTTCAAGAGAACACACCACTCCTCTGTTTCTGCAGGGAAGGTAGTTAACTGTTCGTACTTGATGGAGTTGGAATTGCCTATACGACGGATTGAAGGCGCCCGACGAGACCTTATCCTTATATATTGTAGTGTTTTCATCGTTACTTACGCGTTTATCCGAAATGAAGACTGAATCAATGTGAATTTGACCAGAGGAGAAAAGCGAGTTTACTCGGGCTTGGCCCGTAAAGGGTTAACAAGTACTTACAATAATTTCATCGTAACTTTCTCATAATTTTTCTGTCATTCGTTTTAATGTTCTTCTCGTCTTCGTCGCATTTTTTATCTCTTTTTCTCTCATTAATTTTTACAGTTTTGTTTTAGTTTTTTCACTATTTATTAGTTAGCTTTTATTCTGTTTTATTTTTGTCTATTTTGTATTATTTTCATCATTATATCTTTTGATTCAATTTATTTTGTGTTTAACCTTTCCATGTCTGTTTATACTGATTTTATAAAGTTTTTTATCTCCCTTTTATCAGTTATTTTTTTATTTTTGTATTATTTCCGTCGTTATTATTTCATTTTCTTTTATTTTACGATTTTTCTTTTCTTTTTTCTTTTCCCGTTGGTTCCTGTAGAGTGAAGATGCGGGGACTAAAACGCTAGGAATGCTGAGCCATCAAGGCGGTAAGATCATTTGCCCTTTTTCGGTGATGGATTTTAAACTCTGCGACTAACTGAGTCCATTTTGGTCAAAACTGTCCAAAGTTGGGGCTTATCAACTTTTTCTTTTATCTGTCTCTTTTTTTACCCGTCCCCCCCCCCCCCCGAAATATTTCAGTTTAATTCGCGGCCGTCAGAACCGGCCCGGGGTGCCCTCGAGACTTTAAATATACACAGAGAGTGAGAGTATTGACGGAGTTCGTTTTCTGTCACCCTGAGTGATGTTTCCTGAAAGTTTCATGAAAAACGGAGGATTTTGAACTCATTAATTTTTAGGTTTGACACTTCATAGTCAGTTTTCTCAAATGTCGATTTTGCTCTTACTGCTCTCTCCGGTAACACGGCAGTATTGTAGATAGAAAATGGGAAATATCGTTTTTGTGGTGTCACACCAAAACATTCATGGTCGGCCAGAAGTCCTAGAAAAAGAAAAATTCCTGTATCGCATTGCGGCTGCGCTCTGCGTAGTTCGTGAGTTAACTGCTCGTGACCCGTGCGGTAATTCATATTCATGTCGCAGATTTACAGATTTTCCAGCTCGTCCCGGACCGCTTCGCATCCCTAAGCGCACGGTTCAACGTGTACACATTCTTTGGACTGTATGTGTACCTACCTGGGATGCGCAACAATACGTGCTGTACATACACAGATCCGATGCCCCTTCTATGGTCACATGTATTGATCAGAAGTATAGTGGCAGATGTTTCGTAGAACCATGCAACAAGCCGTACACAGGCACCACGTGGGTTTGTTTGTTTCTCGGAAAGTATATTATTGTATCTGTGGAGCCTCCTCTACCTAGATTAATTTCATTCCGTTCCTTCTTGCAAATGTTGGTCTGAATCAAGGTTATAGATTAAAGAGGTATGCTCATTTGACTTCGCGCCACAAATTCAGTTCAAAATCACTGCAGGCAAGATGACCGACGAAAGCAGAAAACGTATACTCTTTGCAGAAAACATTGGGTTGTTTTCTGCTTTCCCGCAGAGTACTTATACCTTCTATTTTTCAATCAAAAGTTCTATGGAATGTAGGTGTGGTTTTGTTTCCCTATTTTGCCCATGGATTTGCATACGCTGTGACTTTTGATTGTGAAGTCGCAGAGACTTGCACTTTTGATGCGTTTTTTTATTCTCCGGTGCGCGCACCGGTGCAGCTCCGCTCCACTGCACCGTAATGTTTTTTTATTCCGGTGCCCCAGCACCGGATCGCACCGGAGTGTTTTTAGGCGCACCGTTGGCACAACGTGCGCCTATTGAAATCGCCCTGATACTCAATAGAGTATACTACGCCCCCTTGTGATCAAATGGCGAAATGAGCTTTTTTGATGTCGTGAAATTTAGGTTGTGTCCTGTGTTTTTTTTATGCTAATTTCAGTTGCAAAGTTAATGTTCTCCCAGCCACGACTGAATTCTGAGTTGGTTGGGAGTAATTTCATGTTCATTGATTGACGTTTTTTTAAAGTTATTCTATGTCAAAAATTTCCAACCTCACTTTTTGATTATTTCAAATTTTCCCGGTATATATTCTAGGTGATCAAGAGAACCAATCATTTGCCGTTCTGAATGTTTGTTTTTTTGCATGTAGGTAAAAGCAATTATTATAATTAATTATAGCGTGTGGTCAAACGCAAAACGGAAAGTCCCTACAGCAAGAACTCTGAACATTCCTTATCTCAATACTCAGAATTCTCATTTAATTACCAAAAATTACTGCGCATCGAAGAGGATCTCTTATTATTCAGCCCTGGGGGGTGATCACGGAGGATCGTTATCGTTATCGTTATCGTTATCGTTATCGATTAGAATAGTGTTGAAGAAGAAGAAATAAGAGGATAGCCTACTACAGCGCGAGTAACTGCTGCACTCGAAAACGATAACGATAACGATAACGATAACGATAACGATAACGATCCTCCGTGATCACCCCCCAGATGTCGTTGTTTCCATAGTGGTCCCTGCCCTAACCTCCACCATATTTCTTATCAAATTTCAGCTATTTGTTTACGCTCAACGTAATAAAATTACTCTGCTTGCGTTTATAGCAGCTATGACTCGTGAATTGGTAAGAGTTCAAAGGTTCAACAATGGGACCTCTGAATAGTGTGATGTGCTGACTTGCTTTATATTTCCATCATGTTGTTATTGTATGTGAAATTTCTTAGTCCTATTCAGAACGAAACAAGAAAATGCTTCTTATTTCTCTACTTCTACATTTTTGGTTTTGAAGGTCCTAAAGGAAGTCAGCCCTCTTTCAATTTTAAAGGAATGTGCTTTGCGGTCAAATTTTCTGACATTTTATTTAGTCTGGCAACTCCCGTCAAATGACTTAGCGCTTCAAGGCATCATTTATTCAATGCAGTTATTTCGCTCTTTCTCTATTTACAAGTAAATTTCTAGTACTGCAGGAACTTCCTGATTTCTTATGCTACCTTATGCTACATCTGTTGTACTACCTATGTTGATTCAAGCTGTCACTCTCCTCATATGTCTCAAAGTATCTTGAGACACTCAAACTGGTTCCTTAATCATATAGTTTGGTAGTCCGCTAACCTTTGACAGTCACCTATTTTGTCGGAGATCATCATCAGTCATGCCTAAAAGTTTAGCGTTAGACTTTTGTACAAAATTGGGATTGCGCCTCACAATTTGGTGACAGTTAAGTTAGCGTCATATGATGAAATATGAATCAGCGCTCCATTCCTTTCAGAAATTTGTGTTACCGAATCAATTTCTTCTGAAAATTATGTCAGCGTACGTGCTGTTTTTTACTGAAACTTGAGTGAGCGCACAGTTTTGAGCAAAAACATTTTCAAACGGTATAAGAAAAAAAGAAAACAATACGGCATTGGAGAAAATGGGGAAATTGAGTTAGTGCTTATACTTTTGCTGAAAATTAAAGTCGTGCACCACAATTTGGTTAAAATTAAGTTATGGCGCTTTTTTTTTGCTGCAAAATGACTCAACGCGCCATGTGTTTCTGAAAATTGTGTGATCTCATCAAATTCTTCTAAAAATTATGTCAGCGCATCGGTTTATACTGATACTGAGGTGAGAGCGCTAATTTGAGCCAAAAATATTTTTAACGCTAATAATCAGAATTAGAGACTGATTAGGTGTGTTGAGGTTGGATCAGTCATGCCTAAAAGTCTACATCCGACGGAGATGGTGTGATTGTATTTTTACTTTCTCACTCAAATGAAATTAGAAAAATTGAGAAAGTATTGCGTTGGCGCAGAGATTTTTAAGGTATTTTGTTGCGATAGTTGGCCTCTCAGGACAAAGTCAATCATGATTTAGTCAAAGCAATTGCCTCTTATCATGTCTAATACCATCCATAAGAACATCCTTCCATCATATTTTCTATTTCTTAACCCTTTCTGACTTAGAGAGATTTATGTAAAAAAATCTGTGGCGTCTGTCCGTCAGTCCGACTGTTCGTCACTCCGTACCTAGGCATAAGTTTTGAACCATTGATCCTTATGCATCCAGATTTTGCACAGTTGTTGCTTTTTAGATTCCCCAGAGGTACTTTTTTTGTTTTTTTGAAATTTTGATTTTTAGGGTAGTTATGGGGAAAAAATTATTTTCATTAAAATCAATGGTAAAATGGATAAAAATGAATAAAAATGGAATCATTCAAGTTTGGCTCAATCAATTTTGATGAAAGTTAGCAAAAAAAAATCTATTTTCAGCCTACTATAGAATGAACCACTTATAATTCCTATATTCATTCCTTAAGACTGTTTAAAAAATCAAAATAAGCGCGCTCGAGCCGAAAAATAGAATTATCGTGAGAAATCAATCTTAAAACTTGGAGTCAATCAATAATGGCTCCATGAATTTTGATAAAACTTTGTACACACAATCTACAATCAATAAACTTAAATATTTTCTTCTCTGTATCACCAAAAACAACCGATGAAACCATTTCTAGAGGTAATATAGGTGCGATTGAGCAAAAAATTTGGGAATATGAGCAAATAAAAATATAATCCTATTATTTGGGATAGTTCAGGTTTGGTTCAATCAATTTTGATGAAAGTTAGCGAAAAAAATCTACATTCAGCCTACTATAAAATAAACCACTTATAGTTACAATATTCAATCCTCAAAACCGTTTAAAAAATCAAAATATGTGCGCTCGAGCCAAAAAATGGAATTATCGTGAGAAATTAAGTAATCTTAAAACTTGGAGTCAATCAATAATGGCTGGATGAAATTTCATGAAACTTTTTACACACAATCTACTATCAAAGTACTAACATAATATCCTCTCTTGATCACCATACACAACCGATTAGACCTTTTCAAGAGGTAATATAGGTGCGATTGAGAAAAAAATATGGGTATATAAGCAAATAAAAACATAATCTTATTATTTCGGATAGTTCAGGTTTGGTCCAATGGATTTTGACAAAATCTGGCAAATAAAATCTACAATTGGTTTACAAAAGAAATTAGCCCTTACTGTTACAATATACAACCCTTAAGAGAGTTTAAAAAATCAAAAAAGGGTGTTTGACCAAAAAAAAAAAAAATGAAAGTGAAGAATTAATTTTAAACTTGGAGTCAATCATTAATGGGATTGATTTTGACAAAAATGTTCACAAACATAATGTTTTAAAAAATACACTAAACACTGCACTGTGTGCACTAAAACATTTTTCTGGTACAGTCCTCATAAAAACCTTACGACCGTTTCGAGGGGCAACATAGGTACGATCGAGCAAAAATCTTTTGAAACTAATTGTAAGCAAATATTAAGACAAACATAATTTTGCAATAAGTAATTCAAGTATGACTCAATTAAGTTCGATGAAAATTGCATCAAAACGTTTGCAACCAGCCTAGGCAGAAATTTCTTTTCAATGTATTACTACACTATATTGAACTTTTAAGTCTAAAGCTGTTTAAAAGCAATATAGGTTTCATTACACCAAAAATAGAATATTCAAGGAAAATTAATTTTATAAAGAAAAGTCAATCAAAAATGGCTGAATGAATTTTGTTGAAATTTTGTTTGCACAATCTACGACTTAAGTACATCTTTGGAGGGAGGTTAATCTATTAAACAAAAAAAATTATTTCGAAGATCCACAGTTTGAAAGAAGAAACCAAACATGGTACTCAATGGAGGAAATGCAAGAATCAGTACATTTCGACCTCCTATAAAAACTAAGGGAAAAAAAAAACTCCCAAAAATAGAACAAAGAGCAAATATAATGAATGCAGCTCAAAGAATAAAAA
Source organism: Trialeurodes vaporariorum (assembly GCA_011764245.1). NCBI lineage: Eukaryota > Metazoa > Arthropoda > Insecta > Hemiptera > Aleyrodidae > Trialeurodes > Trialeurodes vaporariorum. The sequence continues at coordinate 20,012,919 of VMOF01000388.1, forward strand.
CTTATTGGAATCTTGAATTACCTACTCTAAACCCTGTTATAAGCAACATCAGATTAAGGCTCTCAATTAGCCTTCAAATAACAAAATAGGCAACTATTCCTACAGCTTCTCAAAACAAAATTGCAAACTCTTCGGATTGAAGGCAGAAATATTATGTCCGGAGGTGAAAATATTTGAAAGAGGGGGGTTTGGGGATCTCCCCCAGAATTCTAAAGGGGGGGCTGGAGGTATCCCCTAGCATTTTAAAGGGGGGTTTGGGGGGCTCTCCTAGTATTCTAAAGGGGGTCTGGGGGTCTCCCCCAGAATTCTTTAGGGGGTTAGGGGGTCTCCTCCAGAATTCTTTAGTGGTGGGGGGGGGGGGGGTCTGGGGGTCTCCCTCAGATAAAAGTGATGTGAGAAAGTGTTCGTAGGGTATTCCCTACAGTTTATTTTTTATCATTTCGAGATTTGATTAACGTATTTCGGCCATTGTGCGCGGATCAAATGCTTTGTCACCAGTCGTGGGACGTCATGGGGACATTTAGGAGAGATGTCTTTTGACTCACTGTAACTTCTTCATCTTTTCTTACGTTTTGCCATGGCGTCCTTTGTTTTACTTGGCATCACACTTCACGTTCAAATTTTTTACCGGGCAACCAAAGAACGGTGCCAGCTAATGGAATATGGCAACATTGTTTTTCTCTACTCTAACACATCATGAAAAATAATCGATTCTTGGTGGTCCGATTTCTTCTTACTACCGATCACTTTTTCATGTCCCTATTTTGCGGGACATACTATATCGTTGACTACCTTTTTACTAAAGGGGGTTCAAAATTGTTTTATGAGTATTTGATTGTTTATTACGTGCGTTTAGTGATGTGCAGTGGGAAATTCGAAGGATTTGTTCTATGATTGTCCGTAGTGGTCCCACCGCCCCCCCCACACGACGCACACAGGTTCAGACCCGAACTTTTGCTAGATATGGTGGAAAATCTGAGGGGTTGGTTTAAGATTGTCCGTAGTGGTCCTAACCTCCCCCCCCCCCAATCGCCACACACCGGTTCGGACCCAAACTTTTGCCGGACAATTTTTTTTGAGATGATTTTTTGAGAATCCAAGGGATTGTTCTAAGATTGTCCGAAGTGGTTCTACCCCCCCCCCCCCCCCCCTCGCCGCGCACAGGTTCGGACCTTAACTTTTGCTGGCCAATTTTTTTGAGATGTTGGAAAATTCGAAGGGTTTGATATTGTCCGTAGTCCCCTCCCCTCCCCCCCCCCCACTCGCCGCTTACAGGTTCGAACTTGGACTTTTGCTGTACAATTTTTTTGAGACGGTGGAAAATTCGGAGGGATTGTTCTAAGATTGTCCGTAGTGGTTCTACAACCCCCCCCCCCCACTCGCCGCACACAGGTTCGGACCCAAACTTTTGCTGGACAATTTTTTTGAGTTGTTAGAAAATTCGAAGGGATTGTCCTAAGATTGTCCGTAATGGTTCTCCCCCCTCCTCCACTCGCCGCACACAGGTTCGGACCCTAACTTTTGCTGGACAATTTTTTTTAGATGTTGGGAAATTCGAAGGGATTGTTCTAAGATTGTCTGTAGGGGTTCTACACCCCCCACTCGCCGCACACAGGTTCGGACCCTCACTTTTGCTGGACAATTTTTTCTGAGGTGGTGGAATATTTGAAGAGTTTGTCCCATGTAAGATCGTATGTAGTGGTCCTAACCCCTACCCACTCGCCGCATCCAGGTTCGGACCCGGTTTTTTGCTGGACACATTATTTTTGAGATGGTGGAAATGGAATTTGACTCATGAGGACCAAATTTGCTTAAGGTGCGCCTTCTCTGACACTGTAGTGTCAGAACTATCTGCTTGTTTTTATTAGCGGTGCAATGCACCTGGTGCAGCTCCGGTGCAAGCTCCAGTGAATCGGAATTGAACACCGATGCACTGGAGCTGGAGCTCCGGAGCTTCTGCATCAGACAGCTTCGGCGCAACTCCAAAAGCTCCGGGTTATTGCACCGGCGCAGATTCCGGAGAATTAAAAAAACGCACCATTTGTATCTTTTTGTTCCCCCCAAATCTGTCCGAAAATGTTTCACCAACTCTCTCTCTCTCTCTCTCTCTCTCTCTCTCTCTCTCTCTCTCTCTCTCTCTCTCTCTCTCTCTCTCTCTCTCTCTCTCTCTCTCTCTCTCTCTTCCTCCCCTTCCCTTCGGTAACCCCATTGGTTTTTACTTTACTTTAAAGTTTCGAAGAAAATCGTTTTTTAACACTTGTGGATATTTACCTATCTTTTTTCAATAGTTGAAATGATGAGGCCTTACTCTCATCTTAAAGCGCTGAAGGAAACCGCTAATTTGTTGACTGCTAACTAATAAATTAGCGGTGTATATCTATGTATCGTGAGGACATTCACGGCTTTTGCACTCTAGCGACCGAATGTTTTTCCTTTTAAACCTGTGTAATGGACATTATAAGGATGAGTTATTTTCTAAAAGAAGGCTGGGGTAGATAATTGAAAACGTATTGATGAAGATAGCTATAGTGGATCAACATTTGTTTCTCGTTTGGATAAAATCCGACGTATAAGTTTACCCACTCACTGTCGCGCCATACCATTTTATTTATTTTTTATTTCATGCGATTTTACCTGAATTTTCCGCATTTCACAAACTATTGTAGCTTGGTATATACATGACATTTTTGTATTGACATCGCGTTATCTCATTTTCCCTGAGGATTCGTTTTTTTTCAATCTATTATTTTATTTATTCATTTATATATTCATACTTGTATATCTTTTTACTCACGAACTTCTACGGGGCGGTGAATATTTACGGAAATAATTATAACACGACAGCTGCGAACGAAAGTCAAAGAATATTCAAGAGGGTCGCTCTTGGGTAGTGATTCGTGTCAAACCGCATCTCGTGTCGGCCTTCTTGGTACCTATATCTTGAAAGATTTTAACCAAATGTATCGACTCTATTGAATCAGTCGATCAAATTACTAGTGCGTATATTCCGTTTGTCCCTCTCAAAATTATTTACCTTATAATGACCGGGAATTTTCGTGACCAAGCCGCAAAACATTGCATGCAAAATTTGCTTAAAATTTCCAGTAGTTGCCAATAACGATTTATCCATTTTAGCGTAGATGACCCTAATTTGACGTAACTAGAGTCTCTTAATTTTGTAGGAAGTTAAGGACAGAACTTCGACGGACGCGGATTGACCTTTAAAAATGGCAAAAAATGAGATCGAGATACTGTTGCAGCTCAATATTATTTGTTTTTCACTGTTCCGTTGAGCTGCCTGTTTTCTCTATGCCTGTAGCGAGGATAAATTCTTCAGCACTGAGAACCTTATTTCCTCCTGAAGATGCGAGCGCACAGTCATTTGTACGAAAAACGACTCATTGATTCGAACCCGAAGGTTGAATCGCGAAGTTCCTTCATATGGCTTTGACGCGAGCTTTCCTTGAATCTTCACTGAAAATTAATTTTGCATTGTTTAGAGCCCGTTTTTAAACTTCCTCTGCGGTTTCTCGTGTTCAAATTTTCAAGCAGGCATATTTCCAGTTATGGTGATTTCCAAAAAACATCTGTCATCACCGTCTTATTTTAAAGTAGGTTCGCTTAAATGTAAAGTTGGCAATTTTATGTATTTCTAATTTGATTTTGGCCATCCTAGACTTATATTTAACAAGATAATTAGCTCATTATTTATGTCAAGAAGTAGTAAGAAAACCGTGGTTTAGTGGGGCACAAATTTAGTCGATTTGAAATCGGGTGCACTGAAATAAAAAGGAGGAAGTTTCGAAATTAAGTTCGGACATTTAAACAGTGCTGCCAAATTTGGCGGAAAATGCAAGCACTTTGCATTAAATTGTGAGATAAATGGAAAAAAATGCGTTGGCAGTCCTGCATTTGGTTCAACTGCTAAATCACATGTTTAATAATCTGTCAAAACTTCCTACAAAACTTTCATCAAAGGACTTTTATTGTGTACTTACCTATAATGCTTTTTGAAAAAAAACAAGCCGTTTGTTTGTCTGTTTGTTCGTTTTTTTTGTTTTGTTTTTTTGTTTTTGTTTTTGTTTTTTGTTTTGTTTCGTTTCGTTTTGTTTTGTTTGGATGTTCCTTTAATAAACGCGTTGGACATTTGTAAATAAATATACTTCTCCAACCATTTTGATTGGTTTCATTTGTTACATCGAAGGCAATTCTTGTTTGTTTGTGTGTGAGTTGTAAGATGTACGATTTAAGATGTACTCTCACAATGTACGTTTATATATATATATACGTATGATGGGCTCAAGAAAGCTTAATGCCGCAAGCTAATAAATGGTTGACATATGTTTTAGAGTCACGAGGTCGGAATGAAATCGCTTGTCATGTTGGATGAACAAGGTGGTAAGATATTCGATTTTTCCTCCAAGACGGCTTAATCGTAATCTATTTAATCTCATTGTCAGTGTTAGACGTCTTTTACTTAGTTCATCTAGCTCCCTCGAAGCAAAGTCGTTTTCAGGACGGTTTCACACTAGTAAAGTGTTGTAAAGCTGAGATGCCACCGCCAGTAGCTACTTTTCATGGTTCCAAACTGTTAGTGACAGTCGTTCAGTTAGAAAATCAACGTTGCCAATTTGACATCACACTGAAATAAGTGAAAGCGTTGTTACCTTGGCTCCTACATTGTGTAGCTATTTGCATGGTCAATACTTACTTACTTCGCGATGATTAAAGAATATACATCACTTTTCTATATTCTTTTCAGCAATTTAGTTAAAATTTCGCACAATACTTAATGGGATTAATATTCACAATTCGATGGTTATTTTTAACAATCCAAATAGCTACACCATGCAGAAACCGTCTCTAGGTAAAGTTTACGACCGCACTTTTGTTCAATGCACTACGTTAAAAGTCCGAGTATCGAACAGAATTTACAAATTTAATAAGATGTACCGCAGGTTGCATATGTGCGCGCTTGTGCGTTCAATGTTCATCTCCATCATATTATTCTTGCGAAGTTGTACCGTTTTTGCCTACCCCAAGAAATGAAGGCGATTCCAAAAGAGAGATACTGTTCTGTCTAATCAAGAAGTGGAAGCACTCGAAAAGGGTAACGGGGCTGTTGCAAACTTTTGCTATAAGCGATTTAATCATCGATTTTAGTGTAAAAACTTCCAAAAATATCCATGGCAGCACTAAAAACTTACGAAATCCTTACTCCTAAACTCAATAAACGCTTTTATTTGCGCGAGCGTAATGGTTGCGTAGAGCAGTAATAATGGGAGATTCCCATCTAATGTTACTGTAACTCTATCAAGAAGTGACCAATAAGAGACGACTCTCCTCTGACACTGGTGTCACCCGCTGTCACGGTACCATTAATCGGATGTGGAATGTGGATTACTACTCTGTGACGAATCATTCCTTGTCAGTACAGAAAGAGTGACGAATTTAAGATAGGAATTTTCTATTATTAGGTACTTACTTCCCTACGCCACCATTGCACTCGCGCAAATAAAATCGTTTATTGAATTTAGCAGTGGCGGATCCAGCCTCGCGTTCGGGGGGGCGATTCTGGGATTTTCGCCCGTAAATGACCCCCTTTTCTTGCTTTCGCTCTTGCTTTTCCCCTTCCTCTCCATTCTTTTCCCACTTTTTGAGCCGAACAGGAGGGGCGATCGCCCTTCCCCCCTGTATCCGCCAATGGAGTTTAGGAGATGATTCTGGAAGTTTTTAGTGCTGCCAATAATATTTTTGAAGGTTTTTACATCAGATTCGACTGTTACAGCGCTTAAGTGTAGAAAAAGAGTGCAACAGCAGCCCCATTGTGTTCCCGAGCGAGGATATTCGCGTAGTGATAATACTTATTTACCAAGCGTTTCGCGTGTATCTATCTTAATTAGGTAAAGGATAAAGCATCGGGTCAACGTAAAAACCGAGAGAAAAAAGGCCCATTAAGTATGGATCAAGTATTTAAATAGAAATAGAAGCAAAGAGCTATTAATTTTCAGGAATTATTATTGTGGAATTATAGTACCTATTCCGTTTAAAACGCATAGATTCGCCCCGCATTTTTAGCGCCTTCTTCGGCTTCTCTTAACTATTACCTAACTGATAAGCTTTAAACTCAGCTCTGTATCATTATAGTTCAAACTTTAAAAGTTCAGGAAAAAACTTGAAACAATAATGAGTGACTCAAAAGTCAAAACTTCTCGATTTGTGGTGGAGCAAGCAAGCCACAAAGTTGGGAAAAGTTCCGAAATGCAAAGTGCCAAACTAACTTTTACCCTCAGAATGCTCTAGATGCGAAGGGCACTCAAAGGGGGCTTGGAAGAACTTTTACACTAATTATTAATAAATTAAAATTGTGCACCAGCTGAGACAAAGATTTCTGGCCTGCAAAATATATACAGTATGCAATGCCCTTAATAATACATGTGTTGAATGCTATGTAGTGCGTTGCGTATTGCATATCCTTATACCTGAGGTATCTTTATCCCAACTAGTGCATGGGTGGAGACTATGGTTTAGTTTTTTAAGGATGAAAATTTTGTGGTAAAATAATTTGAAACTAAAGCTCAGATTGAAAAATTTACCAAGAGAGGGCCCTCTGGCCCTCTTCTTTTCATCTATGGAGGGTCCTGCTGTCACCCTTGAACACTGAAAAATGTCACTCTTTACCCTTTCATGCACGCGTTTTGGGATGTGACTGTTTTTGAGATTTTTTCAGACTGTTCAAAAAAGGTAAATTTTCTAAGAATTTTGATGTGTCACACAATTTTTTCCAAAACGCCTGTTCTAATTTCATTGAATGCCATGTTATCTAAAATGGTGCACAAGTGTACCACTTCTCGTGAAAGGGCTAACAAAGCGCCTAGAGCTTTATTGATTGGAGCATCAACATTTCTCAGGACTGTCCTCTACTGCTGCTACCATTTGCAAGTACCTTTGTCTTTTGGAAGGATTGTCCAAAAGATGAGTAAAAGTTAGTAGGTCAACCCGATCACCACATTCAAAACAGGCTCTTTTGGAACTTCATTTGCCAGAGCTATCGGTACAACTGGTTGTGGCCTCAGCTTTACTGTATCAGGCCTGATTTCTCAAAAGCGTGATGGCAACGCTGCGTAATGTATTATTTGAAATGAGTGAAAAAAATTATGTAGAAATTTTGATTGTTGAGATTACCTACTTATCGACTGTTGCCCTCGTTGAGCCAGGAAAATATACCAAGATTCTAGATACGGTAATATAATCTCACCTATTTTCACAATAAATTTAAAAAAAAAAAAAAAAAAAAAAAAAAAAAAAAAATTAAAGGTAAAAATAAATAAAATGAAGTTCGAGGTGCTGTCCAAGAAGCAGCAAGCATGTATTAGTTGTATTGACTTTATGGTCAATGAGAACTGAAGGAATGAGGTGACGACAAATGGTATTGATGCCTGGTTCGTGGCATAGCTGAACGTGAAAACCTTGCACACGATTAAAGATCACTCTTTGAATTTTGAGTAAAAATTACATGGTTTAAGGCGTTGTTTCCGCTTTTTGAGAAAAATGCCCTACACTGTCAGTAGTGTTGAAACCAGTCTTTATGAATAGCGAATTTTATTTTCTCAGTCAAATTTAGATCCAACACATCGTCGAAAACGCTTTTGCAGATAATAAATTCAATTCTTTCGCAAAATCGGGCCTACATTTGGACCATATTGTTTCAGACCAATCAAAATAGTTCCTCTTGATTACCGTCAATCCATTGAAATAAAATTCGCTGAATGTGTGCATTTTTGTGTGTTTTATCTGGACGCACATCCTATGCACCTCTTAGTGTACCTAGTGATCCAGCCACTGGCAACTCATGGACCATTGATTGTCGTCTTTCTCCCATATCTACTTATGCAAGAGTATCGATCATTTGGAGTTTTAACTAAACAGTGAACTCCCCAGAGAGAATTGATTCTTTTTCATAGGTCTTTATGTTGAAGAAATAACAATCTATCACTTTACAAAAGCCACCACAGTTTCAAGCACCGTCAATTACTGCACAAAACACTAGCATTAACTGCTCAAGTCCATGGACCTACTTTTAGAAAAATATTCAATTCAACAACATTCGTTTTTCTACAAATTTCCAGCTCTGCCACAATTTTTGAAATTAAAGGAGGTTTTTAAGAAAGGCACTTGAGAAAAAATGAAATTCAATTGTTTTCTGCCAAGCTTGAATAATGACATTATTGTCACTTTGTTTTGTAACATAGTTTTCACCAATGTTTCCCAACCTCTGATGAGTCAACTGAAAATGTGCAGTCCATCTTGCACTGGGGTATCAATTGACCGATAAGGAATGCGAATTTCAGAGATTCTGCCGCGGACATTTCCCCAGCTACACTCTTCACCGTGCATGAGCTGGGTCTTTAAGTGGAAGCGGCGCTCGCTGCTTTTTTCAACCGATTTCTATCTCTATATGCAGTTTTCCCTCATGGAATTCGATAGGAAACTTGGAAATAAACAACAGAATTACACAAGTAGCCCGAAAATTTATGAATATTGGAAATAAAAAAGCATCCTTGATAAGCGCCTTCTAACTCACCATCACAATCCGTTAAACTTACGAGTACTCAAATTAGATTGGAGATTCTACGGGTTAAATTCAAGTAACTTTTGCCTAAGCTTTGATTCCAAATTGAGCTCTTAAATCTGGACTGAATCTGCATTCAATTGTTGGGATAAACTATTCGAAGGCTGAACTTGCACAAAATCATTAAAAGAAAGGAAGAAGAAGAAAAATGTATTTCAGTGGAGCCCCGCTAATGTGAACCCCATTAATTTGAAAACCTTGATGAAGTGAAAAAGTATTCATTTCCCTCCCATTGAAGCCCTCAGTAAAACCTGTATAATTTGAAGAAAATACGAGCGGAAATTGAAGTTCTAAAATCTCGGAAATTCACCTCTTTAATATGAATCGTGCAGCCAGATACCTCTGTAATTTGAAGTAAACCTCTTTCATTATAATTAGTCGCAGAACCTTGGTAAATTGAAGGGATGCCCGCTAGCATCAATCAATCAGTCAATCAGTCAGTCAGTTTGTTTACAGTTGACAGTGTTTTTCATGCAGTGTATTGAAAAAAATGAGTGAAAAAGAAGTACGAAAAAAATGTAAATCTTTGTCGCTAGCAGAAAAGTTAAGTGTTATCGATGCTGTTCAGGCAAGTGCGGGTAAAATAAAGGTGAAATTGCAAAATCATGGTGTAACATACAGTTGTAAAGCAACTTTCATTGTTTTCTTTATACAAATTAATATAAATCAATTTTGTACTGATCAAACAATTGCATTTTCAAATCTTTACGCTCAAGCAGCCTTGCATGAGTTGAACCTCCTTAATTTGAAAAGCCATCTTTTTCCACCTCTCTAATTTGAAACCAGCTTAAATTAAACTATTTTATTGTTCCCTTCAGATTTAAATTAGCAGGGCTCCATTGTATAGGAGACGAAATCGCTTGCACTTGATTTAACTGAGTCACCTGAGTACCCAGTATTCAGACTTGTCAAAACTAACATTCAGTTATGATCATGATCAAGGCTTAGTCATAGGAAAGCTCCAAGGAAGGAAAGGATAATGAAGTAGCAAATAGAAAAAGAGAAACTAGACACCTTCCACATTTTTCTCCTCCCATTCTGTGGTGAAGAGAATCCCTATTGCTTCAAAGATATCCTACTTGCAATCCTGCTTCGATTGCTTTATGGCAGAAATCTGAAATTATATCAAAAATTAAAGTGATAGTAACTAGGGACCAGAGACACTCACAAAAATCAACCCTTCTGAAGGATTTAATTAAAGTTGAACCTATTGACTCCACAGGTATCTCAAATTGACCAAACATCGCGATCTGCCACGAATCTAATTGCCCCTAGGCGTCAATTTTTTTCAAATACTCAGAGGATTTTGTGTTAATTCGCGTCCTTTTTTAAGCAAACTGATTGTTCGAAGCTGAGAATTGTAATTCATCCCAATTTTTTTCAAAAATTCATCGATAGAGAAAATCCAGTTTAATTGATCAAATTCAAGATACACTTCCTGGAAGTATTTTGAGCTATCTTGTAAAAGAACATTGTTCGTTGTCATCCTTTTTAATGACTATTTTCCCTAAATATTCCATTAATTTCTATTTTCAAAAATTAGTACATCGGAACAACATAGCGTTATCGTACAAGTCAATACAATTAGTAATAACAAAAACACAACACAATAGTGATAACTTATTAACTCATAAACTCATCTATAGAATAGACTGTTTTGAACAGAAGAAAAGCTCTGAGTTAAGTTTATTTTTTGTCTATCATTTTTTTTTTTTTCTGTTTAAATGGATTTTGTGAATTGAGTAATTCATCTGAAAAAGGGTTAGTTTTGCATGGTTGTGTTATTAAATGTTTTTATTTAACATCCAAAAACAGTAGACAAATTTTGCTAAAAATAATTCCGTTAATATTCCTTGTCGCATTTCTTACAAAAATTTGACCCTAATGACAAGCTTTTTGCAATACAATTCCACCTCAAAGTAATTCATTGCTAGCCATTTTCTTTGTGGATTATGGAGGTTTTTCACAGAAAAAAATTAACCAACCACCCAGCTAAGTCTTTCAACTTTTTATTAATTTAATTTTGAATTTTACCTAGGGCTTTTTAAAGACCCATTCATGTTTCCCTTCCTTTAAGAATCGAAATTTAGTCACCGATGAATGAAGAATTGAGATTACGCATTCCAGAAAGAAAGATTTAAATACGAAATAGATAGTGATTAACACGCGTGTAAATTTACCTGAATTTAAGCTGTTTAAGAGTGTAGTATTATGCTGTCAACCTTAAAAGTTTTTTCCCCTTTTCTTTTATTCAAATATTTTTGGCTTAGCATAACTGCAATCAGTTCTCTAACCTAAGTACAGGTTTTTTTCGAATTTAAACCCAACCATTTTTCTCCACTTATGAACAAATGTTTTAAAAATTGGTCAAATTTTAGAAATGAGTGAGATATTTAATACAAAGATTGTGGAGCACTTTGCTTTGTAAAAATTCTCAGCTGGCTCCTATTCAAAAGAATAAATTCTGATGTCACTATTTTCATATTGGTGTCATTATGTTTCTTATTACATAAGTAATATCAGTATTTTTTATGCTAAGGATTGAAAGATTTTGAATTTAAGTCTAACCAACCTTACAAAGATTAAGTGCTCTCTTAAGCTTGCCAGCACAAAATTTCTCTGAACGAAGCTATTTATTATTTTTCTACTGCAAAGGATACCTAACAGCACGTGCTAGGCATTTCTACTTTCAGAACACCGATTCAATTGCGTAAACTTTTCTTACAGAGCAACTGGATCGGATCGAGGAAGGAATGGACCAAATCAATGCTGACATGCGGGAAGCAGAGAAAAATCTCACCGGTATGGAAAAGTGTTGCGGCCTCTGCGTTTTGCCTTGCAACAAGTGAGTTTAATAAATATCATCCTATAAACTTAGTTTATTTTCATAATAATTGTTCTATTTTTTTCATATAACCGTGCTATTCCTGTTTTCTTGCTTTGCATGGCCTATCATTCAGCCAACCTCCCCAACTTAAATGGGATATTGAAGTTGAGCATTGTATCAGGTAGTAGCACTTGTTATTAATGAATATGTTGGTTGTATTAGCCAAAGTGCTAGGAGTGTTATAAAAAAACTTTGGTGATTAGTTTACTCACATTTTATTAATAATATTTCAATCGAAGCTTTTCGGCATTGACGCTATCGCCTGGACTAGCAAAGTATCAAAAAACTTAACAAAATATTCATTACGAAAATAAAACAACATTTAAGCTTTGAAATCAACCTTGATTATTGTTGAGCATAGATAGTTACGTTTATGAGTCCCGATTACTGGGACTTGTTGAATTCAAATGCTGTACCATTTATCCAAATCAGCTGACTGTAGTTGAATATTTTGAACAAATTATTTGCTGTCACTGTAAGGTTAATAATTTCATTTTACTTTTTAGGTCAGCATCTTTTAAAGAGGATACGGGAACGTGGACCGGAAATGATGATGGTAAAGTTGTGAATAATCAACCGCAAAGGGTAATGGACGAAAGGAATGGGCTAGGCCCTCAAGGCGGTTACATTGCAAAGTAAGTGTCAAATCTTGTTGAAGCATTTAGTTTCAAAACCAGCTATATCCATTTCAATGTTTTATTTGTTCTGTAAGAATTCTACTGATTGTTATTTTATGTATCATTTTTCTCGGTAAAAAAAGAGATTTTGCAAATTCGAGAGGAAAAAGTTTGCAAGATTATAGTCAATGCAATGTAAGTTGAGCCCTAAACCAGTTGTTAGAAAATACCTGAAAACTGAAGAATGGCAACAACGTACTATTTTTATAAATATTACTTTTGAGGGTTGCTATCGTTTTTGTTGGTTGGGTCATCATAGAAGACATGTCAAATGACAATGGTCAAGCTGCTGCGTTGCAGCATTGTGAAAATCTACCTGGCTTTCCGGGGCTCCCATGTTCCCGTCTGTATTCTTGTATTTTAAAAATCACTTAATTTTTCAGTCAAATAGATTAACAACGGCCATAACTCATCCACATCGAGCACTGGTGTCAACGGCCGGCCAATGCGAACTTAGAGAAATGTAAAAAAGTTAACAAGAAAAGTAAAAAAAAAAAAGTTGACTTGGTGGATTTTGGTTATTGATGTCATTGGCCAGCCATTAATTTCATTAACCTGCAACTTAATTAGATGATGTCACTGACCCAAACCGCATCATTGATTGTAACTTATTTACTAATCACCCAATCGGAACAATAATACTGTTTTCTTGAACATTCTGCATTCAGTACAGAGGCAGTTCCAGGAATTTGTCCTATGCTCTCTCCGCCAATGTGAATCAGGGAGTCAAACCGAACGGAAAACCGAACCGCTAAAAAATGTTGAATCGAACCGAACCCGAACCGAAAATAGAGACAGTGTGAACCGACAAAAAAACCGGTTCACAGGCAGTTCAAAAGTTGAACAGTTCAGATGGTCAAGAAGTGACGAAAGAATCCTGAGTCCTAAATTTTCTTTGTAGGATTTTTTGTTGCGGAAAAAGAATCTTTCAAAGAATCGTTCCTTTGTACTTTAGAATAGTCGGCAGCTGTTTCCAACGCAACGAAAAAGTAGCATGTATATTGTTGAATGTATAATTTTTCCGAGAAAAAGTAAATTCGGGAGTTTCAATAATTTTAGTAACAAAATTCAAAAATGGCCCATCCTATTTTTTATTTTTTTGGAATATTTTATATCAAGCGATTTAAGCAAGTGCAAACGGTGCGGAGCGAATGAAAGAGGAAGTCACGCTGAAAATATAACGAGCTAGCCAATTAGTTTCCATCAGGATGGCTACACTGACTTAGCGAAAAAAGGTGGAGAGTAGAAATTCGTGTGATTAATAAAGTTGAAGGCGAAACAGTAAATTTGTCATTTCATTCCTCTGAAACGGTTGATGAACATGAAATTTGGCTGAACTGCCTTTGAACCGGTTCAAAAACCTAAATTTTTGCCGAACCAAAATTCCGCATGAACCCGAACCGAAATTCTGAAAACTGCCTGAACCCGAACCGAACCTGAACCCTTTTTAAGGCCGGTTCGACTCCCTGATGTGAATACATGTCTCGAAAAAGCATAGAAAGAGAAGCAGTCATAGGCACGTGGGATTTCTGTCATTTTCGAACTCATGCATTGAAATATGTGCTTAAAAAGAAAGGAAAATTTCCAGATCCACCTTTGATTCAGTTTTGTTGATTGTGGTATTTTTCTCTGAATCACACTTATCCAACCAAATCTATTCCAGGATTACAAATGATGATCGGGAGGGTGAAATGGAAGAAAACATGGGTCAAGTAAACACAATGATTGGTAATCTTCGGAATATGGCGATCGATATGGGATCTGAACTTGAAAACCAGAATAGGCAAATTGACCGTATAAACCGCAAGGTAAGCTTTAGAGTTATCTGTGCCTAAAGTATGTTAATGAGTTCATTGGTTTTCTCAAGTGCTGGACAAAGATATTGATCCTATGCTGTGTGCAGCACATTCATTGTGCGTTGTGCTAAAAACTGAAACTAAAAATCAAAAGAAATTAAACACTTTACAGTGGATTGTATTCAAATCAAAGCAAGCTCAGTCATAAGAAGTTTAAATTCTTATTGACAGAGAAAAAAAGGTTACAAAAATAACTACACGCCTATCAAATAGGAAAAATAAGTGCGTAATAAAATGATGTAGTTTTATGTCTTGACATATCGGTTCTCAACTCTAGTTCAAATCAATGTCAGGTGATTTGCTGAACTACCTAAAATTGAACTTCTATGTTCATAATCTAGACTTGTCCTCCTTGGAATTGTGAAACCTAGTTAATGCCAAAGCAATGATTAACAATGCAGCTTTAATTAAACCAATGTCTCTAGATTCAGGCTGAAAATCTTCTAGGCATCTATAGAACAGTCTCACCCTTTTTATGATAATTTCAGTCTGGATCCAGCTTAGCCAGGGTTTGCAAACCTTAGTATTGAAGTTACCAGAAAAGGTGGCTATCATGATCCTCTTTAGGTTCACTACTACTTTTTCCAAAAAAAAATCAAGAAAGTGGGTCTTCTTCATTTGTAACCACTATTTTCTATAGTCAGTTCGTATCACTTTTGTATGAACCTGAAAAGTATTGACAGTATTTCATATTGTTCCAACTTACCGCAGAGTTATTATAATTTCATTTTAATTTGTTCTTTCAGGGAGAGTCCAATGAAACCAGAATATCCGTAGCGAATCAAAGGGCTCATGAATTACTGAAATGAATCATGAAATATTTTTTTTTGCAGGTAAAGCTTTGACGTAATTACACTTTATGTCTCTTGATTCTTTTTTTTTTTTTTTTCTTCATCTCTTTGAAATATTGACCTCTGCCCTAACATCACTCATCACTGCATAGAATTTTCTACATTCTTGCATATTTCATCCCCAAGCATATTTTTATTTATGTAAGCAAATTGTATTTTTGGAATTTCTCTGAAAATACACCTTAAGGAAAGTCCCTGCCAAATTTAAAGGAAATCGCTTTGGCCAATTTATGGGAATACTCAAGAATGGTTTGAACATGGTTCGTGGCGACTTGAAAAGTTCTTGAATATCCTTGATTATTTTTTTTGTTTTTCACTTGTTTAAATATCCTTGAATTTTGACCAAGTCGTCAAATGTACATGAAAATCCTTGAAAATTACCGGATTCAGCTTGTCAGCTTGCCATTTTATTGATAATGTCGTGTGAAAGCCTGAGGAACGTTGCGTCTTTTTGGTTGCGAAGTCGTGAGAAAGATCGCAGGAGTCAGCAGAGAATTTTTTTCTTTCTTTTATTTTTTTTTGTCTACTTGTTTTTCTCTGGTTAGTGCACCATCAAGTGAAAATCACCATGTGTTTTGTCTGCATCCAGAAAATTGGTTAAAAAGTTATGACGTTTTTGCTTGTTGGAAGTCCTTGAAATCCTGTGAAAAGTTCTTGAAAATCCTTGATTCTAATTCTAAAAACATTGCCATGAACCATGTCAAAAAAGAGGCAGCTTAATACATATTAATCTTAATGTCCCTCTAAAAGAGGAGCATGAGCGCAAAATACACTCTATTACTGAACAAAACAGAGTGGAGCTTCTAATTATTTCCTCAAGTTTAACTTGATTCTGATGCTTGCAAGGCTGAAATATGCTCTAGTGGTTGTTTTGACTGAATAGATTGAATGTTTCACACAAAAGCCACCCGCCTTTGCAGAATGTGCCGCATGTTTAGAGGAATCATGTTTACATAGGTCAAGATGTACTTACCCTTCATTTGTGAAATGAGGATACTCAAACTTAATGACAATGAAGGCGGCTGAAGCCTTCCTTGCTTTGCCCTGCAATCATTCCATGTTAATCAGGGACACAAACCTCAGATTTTCCCCAATGCTATTCAAGTTAACATGTTCACTGCCGTGCTGGTCATGTGTGGCCGGCACCAGGGCTGTGGACCAGTCCAGGTCCCTGTATTTGGCGGACCCCGCTCGGACCGGTCTTGAACGGGTCCAAAGCTCACAATCAGTCCAGAATAATGAGTTCCACCCACCTTTCAAAAAGATCAGTAGGGAAGAAGTGCCGCACAAATAATGGAGTCTCACAGAGACATTTTTCAATGAAAAATTGGTAATCAAAGAGATATGACTACTCATTCTCGATTTATCATATGATTTTCCATCAAGAAAATTTAAATCAAATTTTCAAATTCATTGGAGAAAATAAGATGGAAAATCCAAGCAAAAAATGTTTTGAATCTGATAGGAAGTCTAACACAGTGTCAATGACATATTAAGAATTAGATGCAACAAAGCATTGTAAATTTTCTAAAATTGTGATTGGTCAAAATTCAGAATTCAAAATGAATCATTTCGCATTAAAATCCCTTTGATTTACTTAACCCTTACCAATCAGAATTTTTTTCACTGTCAAGCAACATGCACAGGAGCGCTACTGATGTGAGAACTAGTTCCTCAGAACTCCGCCAGAGAGTACCATAGAGTGATTGGAAAGTCGGATCAGGTCAGACAAAACAACTCTGGAGCAAGAATTAAAATGTTGGGTGGGACCCGCCACCCGACCGGAAAGGGAAAATCGTAATGTCGGTTGGTCACCCAAACAAACAAACGAACGGAAAGGGTTAATGATTTAATCATTTAATCATTTTCTCATTAATATTCCTTTACCGACAAAGTATTTTTTTATTTTTATCATCTCTGAGAATAAGTTAAAATATGAAGTGAAGTCATGGAGACCCAGGTCCTGGATAGTCCTCAGGACCCGGACCTGGACCGCAACTATCTATTTTCTTTCTGGACTTGGACCCTGGAACCTTAATTTCTTTTCTGGGTCCACAGCCCTGGCCGGCACCGCCAGTGGGAGGTACCAAGAATAAGAGCATTCTTGCAGCAAATCCAAGAATATATTTGTCTTTTTGACCAGCCTGGCGTAGCAAGTAAATGTACGCAATAACTTTTTTGTTTGACTGGTTTTTCAACCAAATTTTTTACTTGGATTTTTTTGGGAATTTTGAAGAAACACGGTTTGGCATGGTGCGTAACACTAGCAAAAATCCCGTGGCAGGGAACAAGTTAAACCAAAGAAATTGTGTGCGTAAAGTTTTCTCTGGCAAGTCCTATACTGTATTTCCTATTTTGTGCTTTGCTCTAATTCTTTGCTGTTTAATTTTCAGGGTGAAGCATTGCGAGAAGCTGATGTATATTGTGGTTTGCATTTAGAATCAGTGAAATTGATTCTACAAATACCAATTAAAATTATTTTGCTGTAAAAAAAAAAAAAAAGAAAACGAAAAAAAAGAAATTAAGAAAATATTTAGAATATTTTATGTATCTTGTTGGAAAGTTTCGTTTTTGCATGCACCATTTTTACACGAATATTATTCAACAGTATTCAAGCTTTCATCTCTTTTAAATCTCAGCTTTAAAACTTGGCTTTAAGGTTTGCCAATTACTTATTTCAGTGCGTTTGTGATATACTTTGATGTACTTTTTCAAGTGTCATCTTTATGAATCCTTGAATTTTTGTACATCACTCGCTTCTCCATATCTAGTGGGATTAAGCGCCATAGTTGGGTCTTTAAAAAACTATGAGTGTAAAAATTGGAGAAAAGAAGTTTTGAAAGTTAAACTTAGTACTATATTTTATCTGTGATGTTCTTTACCTGAAATAATGCACGCTGCTGATGTAAAATTTAGAAAGTTGTTATACACAGCGATAGAAGCATGATAGGAGAATTTACCCACTGGCAGACAAAGAGTCCCGAAATCACAATTTTGAACTTCACCTCAAATTCTTGTGGAATAAAAATTAGTTCTCTGATCCAGTCAACGCTCTATATTTTGAGTATTTTGCAAGTGGGGTTTTCTTTAAACTCTATGTATGAGCCATTAGATGCAGAAGTGGTCCAACTATTAACAAACAAACAAAATAAATAAACAAAAAAAGTGATACTGAGCAAATTGCCACCAAAAGTACTGATTGTCCTCAAGAATCAATGTATTCTTTTGAGTGTATTTTATCCCTTAAAAGTAAAACAAGCAGTATTTCGATCTTCAAATTTTTACCATGTAAAGCAGCGGTTCCCAATCTGTGGCCTGTGGACCCCCATAGAGCTGCAAAGTCTTCACAGGGGGTCCGTAGAAAAATTATGTTGAGATGGGTGATGGAAGAATCTACAAAATGTAGGGGTGTGCGAATCCAGTTTTTTCATTCCGAATCCGAATCCGAATCTTAAAATCAAATTTTCCCGAATCCGAACCGAATCCGAATCCGCGCCGTAAAAGTTCAAAAAAAATTGTTTTAAAGTGCGGCGCTTTTATTTTCCTTACGATGTAATGAAAAATGAGAAGAAAATATTTGTTTTCTGATTTATCTTTACTATTCTTTTTCGCTGGTCGCGCGCACTTTTGGTGTTGATCGATTACCGCCCGTTATCCCCGTTTAGGTTCATCGATATTCGGAAGACGCGCCGGCGCCGCATTCGCACCAAATCGTGATGATAGTAGTTTCCTTCGCTTTAGCAGGCGCTAATGTATAGAGGGGAAGAGGAAGAAAAAACATACGGAAGGAAAAGAAAAGTTAGAAAAACGAAAAAATTATAAATGTATGTGAAAAAAAAAAAAAAAAAGATTCGAAAATTTCGAATCCGAAAAAAAATTTCGAATCCCGAATCCAAATCCCGTCGGATTCGGATTCGAAATACGCGGATTCGCACACTCCTAACAAAATGTAATTGTGACTTGGAACTTGTAGGTTGGTAAGTATGAGAAAATGAGGAGTTAAGGCAATTTGCATACAGCTGAAGTGTGACTAATACCAGCTGTTCATTAAAAAGTTAAATTGGTGGATGTAACCTTTTAAAACTTTCAGCCTTTTAGTATAATCAAAGTTGTTCCGGCCTTTTTTTTTTTTTTTTTTTTTTTTACAAAAGATCAGAAAAAAGGGGTCTGCAACTACCAAAAGATTGGGAGCCACTGGTAAAAAGTATGATGTAGAACCACTTAAACTATATGATAGACTTAATTTTGCCAAAACTGGAGTTAGAGCTCCTCTCCACCAAACTGCTCATGGTCATCATAAAGTATTGTTATTTGCATGTCAACTTACTCTCTCAAAAGGAACCTCAATTTTTATTTAAACCATTAATTGCATATTGTATTTGAAAAAAAATTGAATCCTGACTTCTCTTTAAACTTGCTAGTGGGCCAGTTGTGAAGGATTGTATCATAATCAGATCGACTCTTGTTAACTTCTTTGCCAAATCATTCTAATCCTATTAAAGTTACAGCAGTTTTGACGAGGATAAGGCAGTATGCAAAAACCTATTCCGGCTCAATCTCATAGAGATAGAAGGGATTTGATCGGAATCCTAGTTAATTTAGATAGCATCTTTCATAAAGTTATGCCAATCATTGACTTGATGCAGCCATAATACATTCATTCAGAATCAGCTGACAGGGGAAAAAATTATAATTGTCCTGAATGCAAAAATCATGAAGCTAATTTTTTGTAACCAAAGTTTGATGGAATACAATGGAATGTAATAGAATCATGCACTTTTTCATCCTGGTTTTCCTTTGCGGTTGGTGTGATTTACTGGAGTACAGTGGAACATGAAAATTGCTCCTGAGAGCTGCTCTTCCAATCTCAATTTCCTCAGATTTGCTTGAACATAACCTACTTGGTTGTCAATTGCTAAAATTTTCCACTTTTTATTGAAAATAATCAATATCTCATTATTCTCCCTCAACTGCAAAATACTTTTAGCAAGATGATATGGTGGTGATGTTTTTTTGTTGTCTGTGTTCTATGGACTGTTCTGCGAGTGACTTCGCCAATGTTTTGAAACAAACACAGATCAAGATTAAAACAATTAATTTTATTTAACATTGGAACGCTGAGCAAATCTCTGCAGCTAAGAGTAATCGGTTCTATTGTGTTCCATTGTGTTCTATTGAGTTTAATGGCTAAAAAGTTTTGCCTTTTGCATTTTAGGCATAATGAGCACTGTCCACTAAGTTGGCATCTGATGCCATGAAAAGATATTAAAAAATAATTAAATCTCTGGGTCTATCAACCATCAAATGGTGAATGACGTCTTTGTTTTGGCAATCAGAATTTCAACTAATATTATCTTGTTTTAGAGTTTTTTGATTTGGGTCTAATCTTTCACTGGAAACACTTCAAGAACTTTTGGAAAGAAATTTAGAAGTATTAGTGGCATTGATTTTCATTTTAAGTTCTCTCCTGCTCTGTTCCTCTACTTATTTGCACGTATTTGTGAATCTTAAAAAAAAAACAACGAAAATTATGAATTCAGTTTTAGCTGTGATGAGGAATCCGAGTCATTTTATGTTAATTTTTCAACATAATTCCTTTTTATTTATTATTATCGAAGTTTTAGCATTTCAATTTTTCATTTTTTCCTAAATCCATAAAGTGCCACAATCATTTTGGCCAAGTTTTGAGAGAAGACATGGCTTAATCAGCTCGCAAAGATATTAAAGAATACGCGGAAGAAGCTATTTACATCAGTTCTGATCTTTGAGTTTTTTCCTCAGAGTAAGTCAAGAAAATCATGTAGTGCATACTGAGGTAGAATAAAAATTAGCGAAATAAGTGAAAAGTTATTTAATTTTAATGAAAAAAAAAAAAAAGAAAAAAAAATGAAAAATTTTAACCTTTAAAATAGTTTGTAATGATTAAATTAGTGTTGATCTTTATTAATTGATTTTTATTACGTTTGTTTGAAGTCTCTCCTCCTTTGTTTTCTTGTCCTGTTAATTTTTTAGACTGCGTTGAGTTTTATCATCTTATAGTGATTTTGTGACGCCAGGTTAAAAAGGCTTAAAGCCCATCATTTGCCTTTGGGTGAAATGATCAATAGAGGTTTTAATATGCCTTAAAAGTATTATAGCAGTAAAAAATTTCCAGATGAATAGTTATGCCCTCTTGGAATTAATCTCATTGTTATGTCCGCAAGTTCGAGTAAAAATTGTCAGTATTCATTCTGAGGTAAGAGGTCCTATGTTTAGCATAAAATATCAGCTGCATTATGAGAATTACCATTATTGGACTTTTATCCTATGAATCTGATTTTTCACCCCAGAATGAAAACTGTCAGGTTTTACTATAGGAAAGAGTATTGAAACTTTTTCCAGACAGAATCCAGTGGCGGCTCGGGTCATCTAGCAACCATGCTTTTTGCTATTTAAACCCATGCAAAATATTGACTTTAGAAGAAGTAGATTGCCTCCCTAAAAAATTGATTATTTTACATGGGTTTAGATGAAGGAAATAAGTTGTTGCCTTATTGTACGAGCCGCCACTGACAGAATCAGTGCCTTCAACCTCTTTTGACAAGGCAAAATTTAAACTTTTGCTTTAACCGGCCTTTGTCCTTGATAGGAAAGCAAGGAGAGCCAGTTTTTTATTCATTGGGACAGTACATCTAAGAGATAAAAAGCAGAGTCGGGCAAATAGGAGTGTAATCAACTACACGATTACTGGGTAATCGGTAATCGTGAAACCTTTGGATGGTAATTAAATGTATTCTTCACAGATAAATAGTAAACTATAGGGTATTTTCGATCAGATCTAATTCTTCTACAACTAATATGATTGGTCGCTTGTAAAAAATCAGCCCTAATTACCATAAAATCACCCTCTGAAAAAATGACGATTATGATTACTCCGCAATCTATTATCGATTACAACCCCCATTTTCCCAATTCTAATGAAGGGTGGGTAAATCGCTGTTAAGTGTTGCAAAATATCTTCTGGAGCTGATTTGTGCATCCATTAAGTTTGCCTCTTTTTGTGGTTTGT
Organism: Trialeurodes vaporariorum; assembly: GCA_011764245.1. Classification (NCBI taxonomy): domain Eukaryota; kingdom Metazoa; phylum Arthropoda; class Insecta; order Hemiptera; family Aleyrodidae; genus Trialeurodes; species Trialeurodes vaporariorum. Next base: position 20,034,870 of record VMOF01000388.1, read on the forward strand.
GTTGAGCTCTCAACCAACGCAGCATCAAAACTAGTGTACCATATTTTGAGGTTTTGAGCTTTCTTGCAGAGGCGCAAAATATGCTGCATCATGTTGTGCCCCTGCCTCTTTGTCGGAAGTTTAAAAGCCACTGTAAAAATGGTTAATAACATGATTTATTGCAAAACTTTCAGGGATTGCAAGTGAAAGATAAAGCCTCCAGTTGCTTAACAAAACAAAACAAAATTAGAAAAAACTGTTGAATTCATATCTTCGTGAGTTTTGCATTGAGTCATGTTCCCCTCATCATGCTCAGACCCCCTTGACATCTTCTCTTGTCGCATTGATCAGTAGATAGCTGAAATTTGAATTTTTTTCAATAATTCAAAAGAACTTGAATATCACTTCAAGAAAATTTATTCAAAAAGTCTTCTTATGAAAAGTCATCCCTTAAATAACCATGAAACTATGCCAATTAGGGGTGTGGCAAAATCATTGTATCAATCTACGATACTCTTATTTTGAATACTTGCACTGATATTTAGAGGTGTTTTCTATAGTTTAGATAGTTTCTTGGAAAAATACTCTTTTAGAATGTTTGCTTGAAGACACGTGCTGAATTTGTCAAAATGTGCAACACTTACTAAAATTCCATCTGTAAGATCAATCTGAGAAACAAAATGGTGGAGGAGGTCTGGAATCATCTTAAATTGCTCTACGCTTTCTGTCCTACATTCAAATGCAGTTCTAATTATCTCTTACATGTATTGTCACTAGTTCCTCCAGTTCATCAAGAACTTTGTTACTCAATTTATGTTTATCCTTGTGTTTCAATCTTAATGGAGAGGCATTTGTACTTTTTATCAGTTATCTTCCTCCCTCTTTCTTCTCCTATGAAACCAGTGGCGTAGCGTGCAATTTGGCACTGTTGTATTTGTCTGTTTAAACCCGTGTAAAAGGTCGAATCCAAGGGTGTTCACCGAACACCCAACGATTCGATATTTTTAATAGTAGAAAGTACAACGTTGTCAAATTGTACACTACGCCACTGTATGAAACTTTAAACCATTCTTCTTTACCCTCTTTTTAATTATGAAGATTAAGGGTGCAATTCAGAAACTTTACTTGCAATCTATTTGACTTGGCCAGACTTGGCTTGGCTTTGCTTTACTTGAGAAATAGGTTGGCAAGTTGAGTGAGATGCAAGGCCTAAATCAGCAATTTCTGAGAAATCTTGAGTTAAGTTCAAGGTAGCAAACCAGCTGCCATGAAACTATCTCCTTCAGATTTATCTTGAATGAAAAACCAAGCGTCTCTGAATTGCAAATGTGTACCAATTCTTGCTGGAAAATTCCTTGAAACTTCCTCGAGGTCTTTTAATTTAAGGTATGTCAGTTCAAGCCAAGCCAAAGAGACCTCAAGTTTTTAAATTGCACCCTAATTGCAAACTTGTCTCTGAATTTTTAAAAAAAGCTATTGTCATTCACATATCTAACTGTTCATTTCAACCTTAAAATTATTTATAATTTTCACATCACAACTTGTAATTTTTTTTTTTTTTTTTTTTTTTTAGCTCATTATGCTTAATTTTTATTTTCTTTTTTTGTGTTGAAACCTTGTTAAATTTTTTTTAAAAATGAGTATTTGTTTGAAAATTTTAAGTATTGTTTAAGTTTGTTTATAGTAATGTTCATTGTTTATTCAAATTTTTATTCCTGAGAATCGTTTATTAAGATCATTCCAAATTCTCAGCTGTTTGTAAATAGATGGAAGAAGTGCATACAGCACAGATCCTGATGAGTAATTAAGAAGAACTGGGTATTTATAAAAAGACTCCAGTTTCCATTCTACCATTAGTTTTCTAATCCTAAGTATTAATTACCAACCTGAGTGCGAAATATACATACTTATGTCGGCGCTAATCATAGTGTTGTTGGTACTTTGTACTTATAATTGGAACTGTCATTTGGAATACTGACCTCATTTTGGACTCTGACAATTGAACACATGATGAATTTAAGATTGGTTACTAAACTAATGATACCTCTACCAAAATCTGAAGTCAATCACAATGCCAAGTTTTTGAAAAGAGCGACCTGGATGCTTTATTGGCCCCTCAACATGCTGTTTAATTTGTTCATTGCAACCACAGAACAGTGTGAAGTTTACTTCCTTAAAACTTGTACCCATTCAGAATATTTTCTCATTAATGAATATCATATTAATATATTCTTTGTTTCTTATTGTATTTTTCAAAATGTTTTTTCATTGCAACCTTACTCCAGAATCATGACTAACCATTTTCTCATAATTTTGATTTATTATTAGGTACCCATTAATGCCTACTACTATTGTTGTTGTTAATTTTTGTCACTATGGTTATTTGGGTCAAAATCATCATGTTACCTGGTCAACACTGTGGAGCTCTGGAAATCCTTGCAATTGAGTCTAAGAAAAGGCTGCAACAATATGAGATGCTTCAATTTGAGGGGCTCTTGTTTTCTTCTCGTATTCTCCTGAGATTTGAATAAAAAATTTAGCCAGGCCTTTCTCATTTCTAACATTTATTCAAACCTGCAAGGTGTGAAGTCATCAATTAAATAAATTTCCTAGCTAAAGGGGCAATATTGTTTTGTTTTCCATTGATGTTGCTTATAATTTCCTCTTTATAAATCTTCTTGGTAGGACTTGGAGAATTTTTGTAGATGGAAATACAATCCTGACTAAAACATAATACAACTGGTGCTATTCAGAAAAAATGTATATTATTTTAGGTATTTCAGGAAATTTAGACCTCAGTGGGATAATTTTAAAATTGATGAGTCTCCAATCAAAAAATGTAAAAAAAAAACTTAGGAATGAGTCCTTTAAACTTTGAAATTTTATTCAAGTTTGTCAAACCTCATTGTTTAAACCAACTTCTAAATTAATTGCAAGTTTCATTTCTTAGATAAACTCAACATTATTTGTTGGTTGTTGCAGCCAAAATTTTGTGAAATTTGAAAGAATCTTTATCACCTGGAAATTCTGGTGCTTCACTAATTTCAATCATGGTCAAATAGCAATTTGCTCAAATGACTGAGTTCATTTGTTTCATCGTAATTTTTTTCAAAAATGATCACTCTGTAGTAGTTTAGTGTATAAAACATGTGCAACATAAAAATTCCTTAAAGAATGTTATCTATGATGTATTAATAAATTTAAACAATTAACAAAGGATCTGGATTTTTCTAAACAAACATTTCAAGCATACTTTCCTTCTCTACAAAGAAAGAAAATCTTTGACAAAATTGAAATTTTACACCCTGTCCAATGCTTGACTTCTTTCATTAAATTTTTCTCTTTTCTAAAGGATTAATCATGAAACTAATCATGAGCTTCTTTACCAAGTGAGTAAGAACACTTAATTTTCTCAAAGAAAAATTAAATAAATCAGCCAATATGCTGCCTGTTCTGAGAAGAATTTTATTATTTGATTAAAAACATACCTAAAGCCTTTTGGCATTCAGGGCCATCTGTAGAGGTGAAAAAGAGCGAAGAAGGTGGAAATTTCAACTCCATCGCACACAATCAAGAACAATAAGAATGGTGCAAAAAAAAGGAAAAGCAAAGTGTAAGCCATTCAGAAGATGAATACGCAAGGAAAACTGAAAAATGAAAAGTTTACACCAAGTCAAAAGTATTTAAATCAAAGGAGTAAAATAATGTAGTAAGTGACGAAAGGTCTTAGGATATGTTTTTAATCAAATGAAAAGAAAAAAAAAAAGCTCAAAATGCGCTGCATATTGGTCAATTCATTTTATTTTTCTTTAATACTATGCAATGCTGTTAACTGCATCAACATGTTTGAATAGCTTAATTGTCTGGTTACAGTTTCTGTCTACACTTAATTGATGCATCGTTTTTCTCAGTTACCAAGTTAGTTTTTGAATATTTTTCTTCCTTCTCCTCATTTAATGCATAGGCTTACAATTGTAATTTTAATTTTTTTTAAAACACAGGTAGAGATTTGTAATTTGAAAACATCTATACAACTTTTAGATCTGCTATCTTGCTAAAGCATAAATGGGGGATTATTTTAAGCAATAAGTATTAAACGTATGTTTATTTTTATTTTATTTCATTTTTATTTTTTGTGATATTTTGAATCTGTGGTTAGTAAATTATCATGTAATTTATTTTCCCAAACTGTTATGTTGCCTGCATTTAGTGTGTGGCTTGTTTTCCGAGGGATTTAACTTTCCTTACTTTTTGTAGACCTAATTTTTTGAAAGTTACAAAATTAATCCTGTCAAATTATTAGTGTTGCCACATTGATTGAAAACCCTCTGTTGTAATCAAATTTTTAATTTCAGTTGAAAATTATTTGATTCCTAAGTTATTTGTATTTTCCTATTTATTATGATTTATCAAATGTGAAATTGAGTAAACCGTTTGATTCTCTGTTGTCTTCTTTTACATTTTGCTGACCTGTTAAAAGACAGTCGTTACAGTCAAATTAATTTAGTATTATTTAGACAATTACTAAATCTTATACTATGTAAAAAATTTTAAAAATTATTCTGTTTATTTTATTTTCTACAAATCATGTATCTGACTTGATTCTTAATGATTTATCATGATTAAAAGTCTCAGTTTATTCCAGTTTGATCTCCTTTTATTGTACCCTCTTTCCTCACAAAAATGTAATGAATCTCATTTGAATGAAGAGAGGAAAAACATCATCAAAATACATTAACTCTTGAGTTTACTGCAATTATTCGCTGCTCTGTACTTTCAGCCTCTGTTTTCTATACCTGTCACATCTACTGCCTTAAATTATGACGAACCAGCCATTCCAGGCACCTCACGGGCGCCCTTCATGGCCAGCATTTGAGGGGTACAGGCTAATCGGAAGTTGGCTTAAGCAAATTGTTTTTATTTAAAGAATCATTTTGTTAAATGATTCGTTTAAAACGAACAATTGAAAGAGTACGGTAAAAATTACTGACAAAAAATGACAGATCGAAAGTAACGGAGCACTCATGTTTACCCGATGAGCGTAAGGATCGAGGGAGTTGCGACAGTCTTAAAACGGGCGACAAAAATTGAAAATTTGAAAGACAAAGACCACAAGTGCTCAAGAGATTTGCGAGGAAACGAACTTCTCCCTTCACCACTCACACCACATTGCCCGACGAAACTCTGCCGAGTGTAGAGCGGGCGGGAGAAGGGACAGATAAGAGAGTCCAGCACAGCGACACCGCTCGGACGAGGGAAGGCAAGCGGCAGAATAAGTTCCCCCCTCTAATTCTAAAATTCAATTTTTGGCGCTCTTAGACGACTTTTTCAAAAAAAAAAAAAAAAAATGCAGGGATCTGCTCAAAATACCCGAAGGAATCATCATGCCAAATTTGAGGGAAATCGCTTCGGCCAATTTTCGGGAAAATAGAAAATATGTTTTGGAGGGGCGTTAGCTTTATATTTATAATGTCTGGGTTAGAGGTCTTCTCCACAACATGTAGGTTGAAATGAGTCCAATAGTAGTTCTTAGTTTTCCTGCAGTCGGCTTCATGTCACCCCTAACAATGATTCTCTTTGAAAAGTTTAGTAGAATGGGATCAAAGCGAACAAGACCGAACCTTGAGTTCTTTGTATATGTTACGCCCCGATTGCGGAATGGGCAGAAAATTCCTCATTCTGCGGAATGGGCAGAGCTGTTGCCCCCGAATACGGATTAAAGCACCGCTAGTGCATGGTCTCCATAATATATTGTCTCCGAGTCTCCCAAAACAAAAATAAATAAGTGATTGAATAAATAGATAAACAACTTAATAACAAAAGGATAACATTTTTATTCACCTTGAAAAAATTACAGTAAAAAATAAAGAGCCTTGGCTAAAATTCAAGACAAAGATATCAGTCATTGTAATTCAACTCGGAGATGATTTTAGCAGAACTCCGAAACCGAAGTGATTCTTTGTTAGAAGATGAGTCAATCAAAGTAATAGTAAAACTGCCCAAGGAAATAATTTCTCTTGGTTTCCTCACAGCTGCACCGTAACTATTCAAGTAGCTGCGGTGAATTTTTAATGAACTCTAATGCTCGGACGTCTTTATCGGACTGGTTGATCTAAAATTTCAGTTCAGCTTTTACCTGGATGTTTTGCGCTGCTGTTTCATTTTTGCTAATTAATAAGTAGCTAATTAATAATTAGCTAATTATCCAAAAAACGATTATAGTTATGGTGCTCACACTCGATATTAGGGAAGTTCACAGTGTACAAGAATAATGCATTCTAGCTTTTGGTTACCAAAATGTTTTATGAAGTTCACCAAATAAAAGAAACAAAATTTATGATCTAAGTTTACAGAAACAGATGAACTAATAAAGCATGTTATTCACAGCATTTCTAAGTTTCAGTTTTAATTTTCCAAAACAAAGGTTCAAATTGGCTGAGACAGAGAGAAGGGAAAAGTCCTGGATCCACCTCTGGAAACTGAACGATGAATTATTGATTACAAAGCCCACAGTGTTGGCAAGACTCCTAAAATAAATTAATTTTTATTCATTGACACAAGGCAACTCTGGATAATTTATGTAGCTTAATACAATTTTATAAGAACCCCAATGCTGTGATGTCAGTATTTTTCTGTCCTATAGTAATGGCGCTGTTGCAAACTTTTGCTACAGGCTTATTAATAGTTGATTATGGGGTAATACCCTATAAAAATAACGATTAGCGTACTAAAAAATCACGAAATCCACTTCTAAACTCACAAAATGCTTTTAAACGCGAGACCGTAATGGCGGATGGGGCCGCGGTTTGCATTGGGTTTCCCTATCTTCAATCAGCGCCATCTACAGGAGGTAGTCTCGCAACACCACACAAGAAGAAGAAGAAGCACACAATTGCCATAAGAAAACCGCGGCCTCGGCCGCCATTACGGTCTCGCGTTTAAAAGCATTTTGTGAGTTTAGGAGTGGATTTCGTGATTTTTTAGTGCGCTAATCGTTATTTTTACAGGGTATTACCCCATATTCAACTATCAATAAGCCTGTAGCAAAAGTTTGCAACAGCTCCATTGTAACAGTTCCAGAACGACCTTGAACCTTAGCCTCATTGAGACTTGTTATTCGGTCTCTGCAACAACCTGATGAAATTTTGAAAATCTCAATATTCTGTTCAAGTCCCTGAGATTGCCTCAGTCCTTTCTTTTTCTACCGGGAAGAGAATATCTTTATCTAGCAATATTTTTCCAAATGATCCTTTCCGGAACTCTGCAATAAACAAAAGGGCTGCCTGTTCTATACTTGGTCTCATTTGCCAAGCGCCTGAAAAGAGAGAAAATAAATAAATAAATAATGAAACCACCATGACCCAAGAGCACAGCCACTTTTTTAAAGATGGCACCAGTCACAAAGATTTGAGGCTCATATGTATGGGAGTAAGGTGTGGGAAAAAGGTTGTAAGGTAAGATTCTTTTGTTCGCACAATTCATCTGATAATCTGAGTCTTAAATTTTACCAGGACTAGTGCAGTAGCAGATTTGCACAAAATTTTAAAAATAAGCTTTAATTTGCTTTTTTAATTGATTATTGTGCTATTTTTCTGATAGTGTGTTCTTGTTAAATCTTTACATTTGTTTGATTCATTCTGTGCGCCACTAATGATGATGATCTTAATGATCGAGAGGCCTATAGCTTCCGTGAAGGGGTTCATTCAAAATCGGCATTTTTCGCCCACTGCTTGTTTTTGACGAAACTTTGGGGATCGATTGAGGTTACTATTAGTAGTGAATCCTGACATTTTCGCGACCTAAAACCAATTTTTAGAGGGGGGACGGGGGGTTAAAGTTAAAACCTTCAAACTCAAATATCTCGCTAACGAATCAAGATTTTGCAATGTGGTTTGCGCGAAAAAATGTGAAATAAAATTTCCTTTCTTTTGACTACCCACATGGTCGACAAAATTTTGAACAAACACTTGCAATTTGCAATTTTTTGATTTTCAGGCTCAAAATTTTTTACAAATTTTAAAATTCTGAAAAAACGAATTCTTCGATTTTGATCTCTATGAGACATGTTATTCTCTAGAAAATTTGCTACAATTTAGTCCAAACCGCATGTTGGAGAAACTTTTCGTTTCTGAGTTATGAATTTTTAAAGTTTCAAAAATCGCAATTTTAGCGTTCTCACTGACAGCGACGAAACCTAAAAAAAGAATTTCTCCACTTCTAATTAACAAAACTTGATGAAAATAGGGATTTAGGGGTTTTGAAGGTCGTAAAATTCAATTCTGCTATCAGATTTGAAGAATTGAATTTTACTACCTTCAAAACCCCTAAATCCCTATTTTCATCAAGTTTTGTAGATTAGAAGTGGAGAAATTCTTTTTTTAGGTTTCGTCGCTGTCAGTGAGAACGCTAAAATTGCGATTTTTGAAACTTTAAAAATTCATAACTCAGAAACGAAAAGTTTCTCTAACATGCGGTTTGGACTAAATTGTAGCAAATTTTCTAGAGAATAACATGTCTCATAGAGATCAAAATCGAAGAATTCGTTTTTTCGGAATTTCAAAATTTGTAAAAAATGTTGAGCCTGAAAATCAAAAAATTGCAAATTGCAATTGTTTGTTCAAAATTTTGTAGACCATGTGGGTAGTCAAAAGAAAGGAAATTTTATTTCGCGTTTTTTCGCGCAAACCACATTGCAAAATCTTGATTCGTTAGCGAGATATTTGAGTTTGAAGGTTTCAACTTTGACCCCCCCCCTCTAAAAATTGGTTTTAGGTTGCGAAAATGTCAGGATTCACTACTAATAGTAACCTCAATCGATCCCCAAAGTTTCGTCAAAAACAAGCAGTGGGCGAAAAATGCCGATTTAGAATGAACCCCTTTAATAATAAATGGAAGATTTGGCTGTTTATTTTTATTATGGATTTATTTTAATTTCCTTTTATTTATTTATACATGATTAAAAATGGTACAGTGGTGGCTATCGATACTTGAGCAATTCAGTGGGTCTGTTGCAATCTTTTGCTACAGTGTTATGGAGGGTTGATTCCTGTGTAAAATTACATGAAAGTCATGATGAAAGCATCGACAAGTCTTACAATCCACTCACAAATTCAATAAATGCGTTTAACAACATTATAATATGATGGTCCAATGAGAAGATCACAATGGGGGACTCCCATCTAATTACAACTTTCTATGCTGAGAAAAGTGATTCATTGTAGGGAAAGCTGCAATTAGATGGGACTCCCCATAGTCCCCATTGTGACTCGCTTATTCAACCACCGTCTTTGAATTTTTTAGGATAAGTGGATTTTAAAACTTTTCGATGCTTGAAATGTAATTTTTGCTCGATTTTGCATGAGAATTAACCCCCACTATGCTAAAGCTAAAATTTGCAATAGACCCATTGGAGCGAGTTTTGCAGAAGGAAACCTGTAGCAGTTGGTTCCTGTCTGCAAAGCTCTGTCCAATTAATACGGTTATACAGGTTCAAATAGGAGAAAAACCATCATCAATGGAGCTCTTGCAAACTTTTGATGTAAGCAAATGAATAGTCCAATCTGCTGGAAGAACCAACAAAAATCACACTAAAAAAGTCTAAAATTCAGTAATAAACTCACAAAACTGCTATAACACATGCTCGTAATGGCGGTTCAATGCAGGTATCATGGGAGATTCCTATCTAATTTGTCACTTTCTCTACGGAACCACAGATAAATGTCTCAAATTAGATGGGAATCGCCCAAGATACCTGCGTCTTTCCGCCATTCTAAGAGTGAATTTTGAGATTTTTTAGTGTTCTCATCATCATTTTTACAGGTTTTAATGCGAGTGTCAACTCTTCAATCCCCTGTAGCAAAAGTTTGCAAGAGCCTCAATATTCACGAACCAACACTGAAAGAGCATCAATCCATAAAAACTTTTTCCACCACACAGCCTTTTCTCAAAAAAGATAAGAGAGGGTAAAGAGGTGAAAGATTAAACTGACCTTCTAAATTTTTAGATCTATGGAAAAGACGAAAATTGACAGCAATCTTTGCAAGCACCAATCCTATGTTATCACAAGGTCCATCCAAATCATATGTCTGTACATACCTACAAATTGAAAAAAAAAAATATTGCTACTTCAGTCATATACCATCAACTATAAGAAGGTATGAGGGTAAGTTAGTGATTTAGTTATAATTTTAAGTCATATTTCGGTCACAAGATTGAAATGTGCCCTCAGGTTATTTACGAGGGTCCTTCAATAAGTAAGTCCCCCTCACCAAATCATAATTTTGATCGCAGTGGCTTTTGTGAAATAGGTATATGATTAACTTCAGAATACGTGTGCTTGATGTAACTGTTTAAATAAATTAATAAATAATTTATTGCCAATCTTTGATGTTTAGTGAGTAGACTATTCAAAAGTAATATGCCTAGTTACAACACATTTAATTTTATCTTTTGTGTAGATTAGTTTAGTACATAAATGAAGAAAGGAAAATCTATACCAACCTAAAGTTTTCTACCTTGTTAAACCAGTACAGTAAATAATCAGCCAAGTTAATGTGGCCAACCAAATGATCTTGAGTTGTTCCTAAAAGTAATCAAAATTTCAAACATCAATGACATGCAAGCTTTCATAGGGCTCATGAGATTTTTAGACACAAAGAAGAAGAGATGCAAGTAAGAGTTACCGTAGAAATCGGCCCCACCTGCATCAGAACTTTTCGACTTTGTATACCAAGGCAACCGGCCACCAATAGGCTCCAGATTTCCAACAGCAGGCATGGGGGCCAGCAATAATAAATGTTTTCTTTTCTTTTTTATTCAGCTTATTTTCTTCTTGCAGTTAAATAAAATAATAATGATGTCATTATATTTTTTGTTTGTTTGTTTTTCGTTGAAACTCCCGTAACTCTGACTAATTTGAATGTATCATTGCATGAAATGTTATTGGAGGAGGGGGGCAACCAGTTCAAGCCTCCAGCTCTTCAGAAAAGGGCAAGGATTGATACTTTGTTGGGGGGAGGGACTAAAATTCTATAAGGACTTTTGATTTTTCAACTTCTCAGCAATAACAAGTCATGAAAGGTGGCTCACTACTTCAGGTACACCCTGTATAGTTTTGATGATTCATTAAAATGGTCTGTCTGCAACAATTAAAATTTGCAGAGACCGGAGACTTTGATTGAAATATTTATTTGTTTGATAGCTTTAACTGTTTCAATGATACCTCCACCATGAAGTTCTCCAGCGTCAACAAAGAATCCTGATGCTGTGGAATCACTATTAAGTTTTAAAGCAAGCATTTTTTGTCTCACTCATTTTTTGGGAACAGTGCATTGTTTTTGCATCAAACAAACAAACTTGAAATAAGTAAAGGAAATTCTAAATCAGCAAAGCTTTTGATCAGGTAGAGGCTGTTTCAGATAGCTTCGGTTCTGACAGTTCTTTCTTTACATGCGCGGAAGGACGATATCAAGTCTTCAATTACGCTTTAGTATTAATATTCACTAATTATAATAATTAACCGAGTCTATTTTGTGGCAAAAAGTTCTAATGATCTACGCAGTAAGCGGCGTCAACGTATTTACGCGTGTAAACAAAGAGCTGTCAGAACCGAAGTTATCTGAAACGGCCTCTATGAAGAAAAAAAATATGAGTATACATACCACACAGAGCTAATTTCATTCCCGTCTCTATATTTGGAATTGTGGGTGTCAGTATTCCCGGAGTGTCGAAAACAAAAACTAAAGGATCAGAGCAAACTTTTACTCTTGTTGTAACGCCTTTGGTGACACCGGCATGTGCTCCCACTGGTGCTCCACCACCTGGAAAAGTAATGAAAATGGAGCTGTTACATTATTTTGCTACATGCTTTTTAACGGTTGATTATGGGGTAAAACCCTGTAGAAATGACAATAAGCGCTCTAAAAAATCACGAAATCCACTCCCACACTCATAAAATGCTTACAAACGCGAGACCGTATTGACGATAATTACCACCTAAATCTTATGGCAAATGTATGATTCTTCTTCTTCTTGTGAGGTGTCGCGAGAACACCTCCTGAGGATGAAGCCTATTGAAATAGGGAAACCCAATGTAAAAGGTGGTGATCACCGCCATTACAGTCTCACGTTTGAAAGCATTTTATATGATTGGGAGTGGATTTCAGGATTTTATAGTGCGCTTATCGTCATTTTTACAGGGTTTTACCCGAAGATCAAATGTTCATAAGTCTGCGGCAAAAGTTTGCAACGGCTCCATTGGGATGGAATAGGAATAAGCTTGATACTTGGAGCATCTTGTCAATATGATCACCTCAATGAACACTGTATAAGGAGAGAGGCAAATGGCATTTTGAAGGAAGTCCAACAGGGTGTCATAATTTTTGAAAAACAATTCTTTTAGTCTAAGTAGCTTGGATGCCATTTGCTTGGATGCTTGGATACTTCATTTACCAAAAGTTTTAAATTTCTAATAGCTAAATTATCAGAGGTTAACATCTTGCAAACAAATGAACCCTATTTAACTGTTTCTCCGTCAGATGATTTTAAATGCTGGCACAAGATCCTTGAACTTTGCAAAAATAAGGTACGTGAATTGTAGTATTGTAGCTGCTTGGTATTATAGAATTGTACGTTGGTCTTTGACAACGATCAACTGAACTAAGTTGAAAAAAAGGGATAGAACAGGATGAAAGTACTGCCGCAAAAGGATAAGAACAAGAAGGTACTTGGTACTCGAGTACCAAGGTACATGGGATAGGAATGCTCTGAATTTTGTTCTTTTTTGGGTTCACTTCTGTAATTTCAACTCATGCATTTTTCTTTTTTTTCTGAACAGGCTTTCCAACTCTCTTTACAATTTGACCTCATTTACATTTAAATATTTTTTAAAAATTCAATTTTGAGACCTGCGGGCCGATCATTTGCTTTATCGTTAAACCGATCGTTAAAACTGTCTACGAGTGATGCTATTGGTCGAAAATTGCAAAACTTGGCTATGGTAACCATCGTTTTGAGTCTCGTTTTGTAAAGGCTATTCATAAGTAACCTTTAAAAAACGGACATTATAACGATGGTTACCATAGCAACAACTAAGTTTTACATTATTCGACCAATAGAATCACTCATACACAGTCCTGACGATGGGTTTAACGATGAAGTAAATGATCGGCCCTCTGAACTCCCATAGATGCATCTGCAAAATGAATCATTTTTTACTAATTGTCTGATGTCCCATTATTTATATGCATTTGTGGTTTAAAATCATGTTTCAATTCATTGATCAATATTAAAAATTACCCTTTTTTAGGTGTAAATTTCTAATGGTGTTCAAGAGCGACGATTTTCCAACGTTAGGAACACCAATCACCATAAGATTAAACTCTTTAACTTCAGCGCGATGATAGCGATTTGAAGCTTGAATGAGTTCTTTAGCCATTGGAATGATCTACGAAAAAATAAAAATAAAATAAAAAAGGTTTACTAAAAAAAAAATGCGATACAAACAAGGTTAAAAGCAGTGAGTTTCAACATGGGTCCGACAAAATGAAAAACACTAAAATCCGATTGAGATTGAAGTTTTCAATTTGAGGATTACTACTGCTTAGAATAGTATCAGTAGTAATAGTGAAGTCCACCCACCGAAACTATTTTTTCACTATACTCGCATTTTAAAGAGAACAACTGGACTGTCAGTAAGAAAAGGGCGCATAGAGGAATGGAGGTACTAAAGAAGGTATTCTAAAGTAAAGAGAGAAGTCATGAGCGATACCGTCTTTTAATTTAGATGAGAAAAAGTACTTTGCTGATTAGTTTTGACAATGAGATCCATAATTGAGTTAATGCACAAGCAGTGGCATAAGTCTTAAAATAAAACGATTTGGCGTGACCCGAAGTATGGGTAGTGGGTCGCTTGTACCTTTCTTGATTTTGAGAGAACCAAAGAAAGGACAGGAGAGAGTGCATTTTTTTTGGAAAGTTCTGCGGGTTGAGTCAAACCGTCGACTCAGGACTAAGGTATGCCAATCTCCCACTGCTTGTGCAACAAGAGAAAAGAGACTTTAAAGCAAACAGGTACCTTCATACCAGCTTGACAATAAAAAGAATAAGCCGAGCTGAAAATTTTCAATCCGAAAATAATATTGAATTGATTATTGAAATTCCTTCCCATTTTTTTTCTCTTACTTAAATATTCATATTAAAACAAAAGGCGAGAATTTTTTTAAAACATCGTTGATTTTTGTGCTCATTATTGTCTTTGTAAATGGTGAGACTAATTTAAACTGCTGTAAACTTGTAAAAAATGCATACTTCCGCTAAAACATTGAATATCCTAAAAGATTGATTGATTAGTGAGCTGACAACAGAGGATGAAAGTAAATTCACCTGAAATGAATAATTGTTTGGACGTTTCGATACTTTAACAAAAGTAAGAGTTTTTCATAAGTTAACGTCAAGTTAACAACACTATTTTGATTTGGAATAAAAATTTGTTTCCTCTGAGGAAGACAGTCATAAAAACTTGGGAGGTATTAATTCATTTTTTGTTTTATTATTATTATTATTATTGGCACATATTTACATTTATGAGCTACATGTTGAGAATAATTCTATGGAATTATTTTACAACTTATTTCTATTTATACATTTATTATTCTATTTACACTCCGTTGCTGGATTTCTTCTTATTTGCTTTTCAGCCCTTCGGAAAGCAGCCCAAAGGCAACTCAAACGTTTTCCTCTGTTTAAGCCTTTTGATCATAGTTTCACTGTCAAGCAGATCCTCTATATGATGGGATTTGGACGATTTTCAAGGGCGATTTGAAAATCAATATTAATTTATGAGAAGATGAAGCTGTGGAGAGGCAACTTTTACTATCCAGAGCAAGTAGTTTCCTGCTCCATCCAATGGTTGTACATTGTAATACATTCCTGATCTTTTTTTGTTTTGTGACGTTGAGTAACACTACTTTTCTGACCAACTAGAATGCATCGATTGCATTGGTGAGTTTTCGGTCCCATTGTTGTCCTCTTTTTTTGAGCTCAACTCGCGAGGCGGGTGCAATTTCAAAGGATCTGAGACAGAAACGGTGAACCCAAAATTTCATCAGTGATGTGTTACAACCGATATCTAGTTCTCTTTGATCTTCAAATCTTAACCAAATCTTGAAAGTAAAATTCACTTAAGCACAGATATAAAAACAGAGAGAACTGAATTTCTGTAATAGTAACCAACCTTCGCAACATTAAAAGAAGTTTTACAGTTCGTAAAAATGACTTCATTAATTCCACCTCCTTTCATTACAGCTTCTTTTATGTCATTCTCTCTCTTCAAGTCAGCAAGGTCCATTTTGTTGAGAACTAAAATGTGTGGTTTAATTCCGCTGACTGTGTGTTTAAAATTTGGATTTCTGCCAGATATAGGAATCTAATCATACGGCTAAGGATATTTTGTCTTTGTTTTTCTCCTATTTTAAAATCACAGACAAAATAAGGATTAAAATGGGAACTAGGCCAACAATAAATAAAACGTCAAATAAAACAATAAATATAAACGTCTCGGAAGGTTTTATTTATTGTTGGCCTAGTTCCCATTTTAATCCTTATTTTGTCTGTGATGTGTTTTTGGCCATTTAGTTGTAATTGTTTTACTATTTTAGAATGAACACTGCACTACATATTTTAGCAAACCAATATTGATCAAACTAAATCTTCCAAATGGAAGCTCACAGACTCCAGAGCTCTTTTCTTTATACGTAAAATAAAAATGAGTTACCCAGTGGAGTGCCTCCTTGAGAAGTTGAGACGTTTTGAATTTCCCTCCAAGGGTACATGGAGGGTTTTTAGAGTATACTAGGTCTTAGGTACTAGGTCTAGGTCTCTCTCTAGAGGGTTTCCACCAAGGTTTGAAAACTTTTAACCAATGAAATTAATTGCAATCACCCTGAAAATCGCTAGGGTTAGTTAAACATTCACAGGGCAATATTCATATTCATTGAGACAAATATTGCAGGTAGCCTACATTCAGGAGTCATCTGACCTGACATTCTTTCTGTCCCCTACTGTGACACAAAGTGTCCCTTGATGGCAACTTTTAAAAGAAAGTGGAGACACAACACTTCATGCATTTGAAAAGAATCAATCGCGTAAACGAATTCGAAGGGTAAGTTCGACAGAGGACCAGCAGCAGACTGGCGGATTTTCCGGCATTCCCATTTGTTCCTTTTCTCTAAATCTTTTGTGCGGAGACTTCAATGTTTTTGACTCTTTTTCACCATAGGGAAAGTCTAAAGCCATTATCCAATCAGAACTTGTTGGGCTTGTCTCAGCAAAGCCCGCAAAGAGTTTTTATCAAGGGACTCTACTTCATAGCTGAGGCGAGAAATTGTACAGTGCACTTTCTCATCAGAAAAACTAACTTGCGAACGAACTCAAGACATGTCTAAAAAAAAGTTCCATTTACAAATAGTCCCCCTTTTCACAGAAAAAGCTCTAAAATTTGCTTTTGCTTCTTCAAACTTTTCACTTTTATAGGACCTAAAAACATACTTTAAGAGAATCATAAAGAAAGGAAAGAAAACATTAGAAATTCGTCAAAGGAATCAACTTTGCAAAATTGATGGAGGATGAAAAACTCTTCTAGTAAAATTAGATTTTTAAACATTTTAGAACCGGCACAAATTTAGGGAAATTACAAAAAATATTTAATGCACGTCTGGTCCAGTAGTTCATGCAGAGTTCTGTGGCCTGATTCTTAACGCACAGCCAGATATCTCTTAATTCCATTCAAAAAATATTTTCAATTTTATTTTGTTATTGGTTTGCTCTTGTTTCATGATTACCTTATTCAAGTGACATGTGAATATAATATCCAAAGACGGGCTTTTCACTGTAAAATTTCAAGCACATTTAATCAACAATGGAAAAGAAAAAAAGTATTTCAATTTCAATGAAGGAGAAATAAATAGAAAGATGGTTTTGTAAAGGATACACGAGCATCATGTAATTCAATTATACAATCAACACTTCTGAGAGTGTTCTGCATTTGTTGTATCCCTGAAACAAACAAAAAATCATCGGTCAACAAATATAAATAGAAAACAAAGAGCAAAATGTAGACTCAAAATAAGCTGTGAGGTGATGATTGAAAGTAAAGTCAAAGTAGACAGAGCAGTCTAACAATGCGGTAATCTTTGCATCATTTCTATGGCTATAGCTGTTTGACAAAAGGTACGCATTCAAGACTAAAATCTGTTGGCTATGTGACTGCAGTTGGCCAAAAAGATTGAAATACGAAAATGGCTAGGTTGGAACCAGAACCAAGGTAATCTTTGCCAGCTAATTTGTCGTCATCTGATCTATTTTTTTTGGATGTCATAGCCTCAAAACTTTTTCCTCTCTTCATTTTGATCCCCCAGTTGTAAATTAAATTTTGCAGTACCTACTCGCGAATGTTTAATAGCTGACTTTAGATTAAATTTAAATTCCGCTCTACATGCTCAGGAAAATGATACCAAACGGTGGCTCAATACATCATTTATGAATGATTTCGGTATTCCAAAATCATAGAATCTCTCAAATAGGTTTCACCTCTGATTGACTGCTGAAAGAGAAAGAAAAAAGTGGTCTATTAAGCTCAGGAGGCGCACGTGTTTTTGATAATAATCTCTTAAACACACATTCATCACATTTTGTCAAAGGATTAGAGTCACTGTGTAGGAATTTGATTCTGCAAGACACATGGATGAAAGTGAAGAAGAAGAGGCAGTCCAAGGGCCGCTTCTGCTTCTTCTTTTTCTTGAATTTGTCTTGCCTCTTTCAGATACAGGAATGACTCTCGCTGAATCTACAAATTAGACATTACTACCCCATTTCACCTGTTTAACCACGCCATTAATCTGTTGTGAACTGCTCCTTTGTCACTGGAATCACAGTCCTGGCAGTTAGTTCCTCTCGGTGTAAGTATCCTTTGGCATCATAGAGAAAGTGACAAATTTTGATAGAATTAGGATGTGTTACGATGTCATTAAATGATAACATCGATGATAGATATGTCACTTAAAAGCTAAAAGCTTAAAGCTTGAAGCTTTCATTGCGTTGACAAGTGAGGTCAGAAGTTTTCTGTGTCACCGTCGTTATTTTTGCTGGTTTCCACACAAAAGTTGCAGTTAATTTATCTGCACCACAGGCTTCCAAAGCCCCATTATTAAAAAATGTAGGATACCTGCCCAGGACAGGATTTCTCAGTCCTGTGAGATTCCGTTAAACACAAGTGTCAATATGATTGCTTCTCAACTATTCTAAAATAGATTTAAGCGGTAGTCAGTCATACCAATATCAATGAAAGCAACATGTTCAAATGAAATAAATGGATGTCCATCAAATAGGTAACATTGGTTTCATGGAAAGTAGAGCGCCTGATTAATGCTAAAATCCACTTGGATTACTTTGGAAACATAACTGAATGTGAAAATAAAAGGACAATTTGCCTAACTCAGCAGAGCATGCTGCATGGTGTCAGCACACTGCAGAAAGCCGATCATGAACAATCGAATCGACTTGGACGAATTGAATCGACTTGGTACATTGCCTCTTACAAGGGAAAGCCAAGTCGATTAGTCTAAGTCGACTTGATTCAGCCTTAAGGCGATCAATCCATTCGGGCATCAACTACCTCACAAGTGGCTCAATCGAAATCGATCGACTTAGCGAGACCTTTAATAATGGTGCTGTTTTAATACCCGTATGTATTCTTAATAACGCATTAATATGATTAATTGATACTCTATAAACCAGGCATTTGTTTTACAGCACCGCACAACATGTTGTATAAATTACGGTGGCACTACTTTCCGTCGACTGCGCGAGCATGCAAATCAGTCTGAGATTTTGGCAAGGATTTTTCGTCAAAAATCAGCATTTTCAAACAGCTATAATTCGGTTAATAATGAGTGAATTGCAATGTAATTGTCCTAAGAGAAATTTTCTCAGTATTTATTTTAGTGCCAACCATCAATAGCGAAAATTGATGATGGTGCCTTTAGCCCATACAGCTAACAAGTTGATTCGATTTGTCGTCCAAGTTGATTCATCCAAGTCGACTCGATCGATCATGATCGACTTTAAGGGCAGAGCTTTTTCACGGTTGACAAATGACACCAAAACGGCTTCATACAAGAAATTACCTTTACTCATGTGCCCAGGAAACCATCGAAGCATGTTCTTATCAGGTATTTTAAATGATTTGCGAAAGTTAGAGGTTGCTGAACCAAACAGTCCAGGAGTTAGTTGAACCATGATCGATGACAAATATGAAAGCCAACACTAGAGCAAAATCAACAAACGATTGTTAAATTAATTTTACGGCGGAACATTTCATTTCACGACAGATATTTTTTTCATTCTTAAAATATTGATAACAGAAAAGGGTAAAATAACAAGTATAAGGTAGGAGCGACATAACCTCTAAACTGCCATGTTCCGCAAAATTTTTAGCGAAACGCGATTTGTTTACAAAATGAACCAATCAGAGACGAGCAATTTGTAAACAATTCTTTATCATTTCTACAAGTTGAGGAAAAAATATGTTCTTTCGCGTAATATTTGGGAAAAAGAAGCCAGATTCTTTAGATCGACCGAAGATATCTTCCTGCGCTAAATTTATGTGTAATTACCTACATTTTGATAAAGAATCAGTAATTTAATAATCTTGCGCTGATGGCCGCTGAAAGGGATTAGTTACTACGCTGTTGCCAAGAACAACTATCTTACAAATCAAATTTACATTCGACAATTTTCGAATTTTCCCCGATAAAAAAGGAATTAATTTTGACGCAATTATTGAGAATCATAATCTAGTTTAAACGAAGCATTTTTTTTAGTTTAAACTAATCCGTTTCTGTCTTAAAAATTCTATATCCTATCATAAACATTGAGCTAACTCATCTACTCTGGCAACAGTGCCTACTTTTGTTTTCGTTCATGTGTTCTCAGCGTGTGGCTGTCAGTGTGAGTGAGTTGTGAAGTTGTGTGTGTGCGTATGTTTGTTTGTATAGCTTGTATTTTAATAATTGATTGAAATGGCGGATGAGCAAGTAAGTTTGTTTCTTTTAATTATTATCATAATCATTCACTCTGAGTTAATTCGTGGCTAATTCATAATCCCTACTCCTTGCACTCTTTATTTGTAAAGAAAGTGTTTTCTTCGTTCTCCCGATTGTCATCGCGTACTGACCGAATGCCGTTCGCCGATAACCAAGACGGAGCTGGCCATGAAAATGCGATCAATCAATTTGTGAAATTGAGCTCCGATAGCTCACTAATATCTTTTGCTAACTTATGTCAGTTGGAACCTCCGTCTGGGTTAAATTTTTTCAGACTTGGTTTTCCCAATCTGAATAATTATGAACTCTTCACCAAATGAACCCCTTTATCTCCCAGTCCTCATCTTATACTTTGCACTAGCTGCCCTTTTTTCCTTTACAATTCTCGTTGTCCTTTCGTTAATCCATGTTAAATCCTTTCTTACCTGTTATCGCTTTCTCTGGCATGAGATTTGGAAGAAGAGAGTGTGTAGCTTCAGCACTTTTACAGTAACAGAAGCGACAACATAGCCATTGTAATTGCTGCTTAGGCACTATGCTTTATCATTTCATTAGAACTTTAATCGTCACTTGTGTTAGTGAGTTGAAATTGACAACAAGTAAAGCTCTTATTCAGTTACAAAAGTCTCCATGACTCTACTGTACTAGTTATCAAGTCATTTTAGTAACAAATGCGTTCAACCCTGCTCAGTAAGTGTAAGCACGTACCATTATATTGAGACAACCTCTAACCTCCGTTATTTCATCTCATGAAAGCAAATACTTGTGTTGTATAACCGTCATTCTTCTAAATCTATCATACCTTTGAGTAGCACAGGAATTGTTAAATGAAGCTATTACTTGAATTTTATTTCCTTACGTGAAGTAGAAGCGGCGGGGCAAGTTAGGATAGCTCAGGAGTAAATGTGGAGCAACGAAAGTCATCAGTCTATTATACCCTTAAAATATTCTAATTTTTCAGCTTCTTTGAGTTAATTATCTCCCTTGGAAGATTAGTTAGTGGTGTTGTTGAGAAAGTAGGAATGTTTGATTAGTTGTGATTGATGACATAGTGGCGCAATCAGGATTTCTGATGACATAGTGGCGCAATCAGGATTTCTTCTGTCTCTCATTTTTGCTTTAAATGATTAAGTTGTAAGAATTTAAGAAGATGAGGTCCCATCCCCCCCCCCCCCCCCCCCAATCTATCTTAGTCTAACACACAAGTTTCAATGAGGCAATGAGAGAAATGGAAGATTTCTTGTTGCGTTATTGGACGACACTTCTCTGTCCATGAGTACTCAATGTCAACCTACCTTTTTCTCTCTGCAGTTTCAAATTGGATTGTCCTTTGCTTCATTTTTATTTACGTTTGTCTCAACTGTTAGCTAGTTATCATATTTTTTTATAGTTTCATTTGTGATCTAACTATACTGGTCAGTCAATCCGGTGGACAAGTTTGGGTGCGATCTCCGTTCGTGACGTATAGCTGGCGCTGCTGAAGAGCGGGCGTTCAAATCTACACGCTTTTGAATGGGGAAAAGACCCTTTTTCAAGTGCAAACTATAAACAATTTATGACAATGAATCTTGGTTTTTTACTATTGAGAAGTAATACGGAAGGTTTCAAGCTTTGAAAAAACCAATGCAATCGTATGCAATTTTTTTTTTTTTGTCTATTTTCGGGCAATTTTAGAAAATTGGGTAGAATGCATTAAATACTAAGCACCCACTCTCTGACCCTCTCCACAAGAGGGATTTTTACAAACTGACAGAAAATATAGGAATAAGAAATTGAAGTGTGACCAGAATGGTTTTCTCAAAGCTTGAAACCTTCCTCGTGGTCTATCATAAATATCAACCAAGTTTCACTTTCGTAAATTGATCATAATTTGCACTTAAAAAACGGTCTGTTCCCCCATGTGAAAGCATGTAGATTTGAACGAACGCGCTTCAGCTATACGTTATCCCCTTCCTCATTCTACCCAGTGATAATGCCAGTCAGACGGTGAGGCAGTAGAGGGTGTGCGCATTGATTGATCTGCGTAGTTTAATCATGGTTTCAATTTTTGCTTCTTTTTTTTCTCTGCTCCTCTGTATTATCTGTATATTTTTAAAATTGTTGACACAAAACTTACTTTTTACGCTCTCAAAGCAAACTGAGCCACATTGCCCGCTCTGGTTATTAATGTTCTATTTCAACCATAGTAATCTTCAATACGAAGATCTGAATATTTTACCATGATTAGCAATTGCCATTAGTTGCTTTCCTATATTTCATATTTGTCTTGTAATTTTATTGGAATAACAAGATTGCAAGCAAAAGATTGGAGTGTTGGCACAAGCTTGATTTTTAAGTGAATTTTGTAAGCCATCAACCATCACAATTGGTCGAGCAGTCAAGTTGAAACTTACTGTAGAAATTTTGGCCATCGGTTTTATGAGTGCCAAAGAAAAAGAGAAAAGAGTTTCATCTCACTGGCACTCACCAATCAGATGACCAAAAAGATGTATGAAATATTATGGAGGTTCTTTTGAAGTCTTGCTTTTTTAATGTTCTGAAAGGAATATCAAAGTTATTCAAGGCTGAAATACTCAATGAGACTGTTGAGTGTTGCTACAGATGAGTGTATTGTTGGCTTGTACTTACATATGTACTTACAAATCAGCTGAAGTAATGACTGTGACACTGTAAACTTCAGAAATTTATTTAGCAGCTCCAATAAAGCTGTGAAGGAAGCGAGTGCAATGTCATTGTATCACAGGTAGAGGTTGTTTCAGATGAGTTGCCATTGACTGTTGTCTTGTGATTATCGCTAATTGTAAGACACTTCTGATTGGTGGAGAAGTTGTTTTTGATGCACCGAAGTTGCGAACTCGTTCACTGTGCCCATTTATTGCGAACTGCTACTGGCCAACTCATCTGAAAGGACCCTGACCATGGAGGATTAATTTCATCTTTTTCCTTCTGTGGTAAAGAGATATCTGTTACAAAGCATCTTGTACTTACATATAAATCAGCTGAAGTAATGACTGTGACACTGTAAACTTCCGAAATTCATATAGTAACTCCAAAAAAGCTGTTAAAGAAGCACTACCCCATCACACCTACTTTGCAGCATCACTGACCTGTTATGAATCTCTAGAGGTCATAAGAATCTTTCATCCACCAGCTAGTCAATCAATTAATTTTCTTTGCCAGAGTGCAAATAGTGACTTAATCAAGATAGGAAATCCCTAGGGCCCCAACAGTTTACTCGTACATTTCAAAGCTTTTTTCAGCTGAGGCTTGTGGCGTCTGGAATTTCTCAGTAGAACCATTTTATTGTTACTCTTAAGGCAACATTTTATGACCAAAGGTGGAGGAAAAATATTCCTTAGGTTTGATGTTATATTACCTGATTAATCCTCTTTTTCCTAAGTGGCCCTTTAAAAAAAATTGATGATTCTAAGGAGACCGCGCCTCTGATCGGTGTGCGTTTTGCAAGGTCCGTATTCTTTCTGATCCCATTAAATACTCAAGCTGTTTTTAACTGCGCATGGCTTAGTGTTTTTCTATGATAGGGTCCACCCTCCGTCCCTCCATCATAAAAATCTTGATAATTTGTCTTGTATGTGTAATACAGTGTGTCCTATAAGTTTTGGATAGTTAGAAATATTTGTTGAACCGATCAGAATCTGTAAGTTCTTTTATAATCCAAGATTTTGGGGGTGCCCAGTGGCAGGGCAACCCATAAGGCAGGAGGCAATAGCCAAGTGTCTGAAGGCCCAGGCCAAAGGAATGAAGGGAATTTCATTCAAACGAAACTCGAGGTATATCCTTCTGTACGCTACTTTAACGGATAAATCAAAGCTTGTGAAAAAAGTCGCTAACTTTTTGAGAGCTATCCAGCACTTTTCTCATCAAAGTCCTCTAATGCTCTGATTAAGGAAAGAAAAAAAATATTTTAAATGCCTTTTTCTCCTAAAGAGGGGGAAGGATGTCCGAAACGTTAATTCACGGCGCGGGTTACACTTTATTGTCCAGAATTATAATGACAAACTCAAAATAGCTTATAAATGCAAGCTGTTTGGTTTAAACTATTGATCTTCATCAATTTACTCATGCTTTTGAGGTACCAGATAAAGTTTTGATTTCGAACAATTTTCAAAAATCACTCCAATTCCAAGATTTGCAGAGTAATAACCAAATATCTTAAAGAACGCATCAAAGCAAGTTCTCTCGAGGCAAAAATATAGTTCTGGAATCAAAGCAATGGAAACTTTATCTTTGAGCTTTAAACTTTTCTTAAAATTCTTGGTTAGATTTAACAGTTTTCTTTAGAACTCCTTAAATCTCTAAGTTTGGGTGGAAGTTGATATTTTTTCATCGTAAGCACTCATTAGATTGCATCCAATTCTCCATCAATACTCAAAACAGAAAATTTGTGGTATTTAACTGTGGCCATTTTTTAAAATTAAGTTATGGGGGACTAGATGAAGTTTTGGCAAAATTAGAGATTTTCTCTGTTTCAAAAAATTCTTGAATCTGGAAGTTCCAAAAAACTTTGAAAAATTCAGAAGCTCGAAAACCACCTACTGATTGATGTGCTCAAATTAGAGCTTGAAAATACTTGTTTTGAAATTGTTTTTGCTTTTCAAATTTTTACTCCCACTCTTTCAAAAATGTGTCAAAATCATATTTTAACTTTGATGTCTTCGAAACAAAAAACGCGATGGAGGCCACTAGTTTGTGCCAAAAAACTTGTCTTTTTAGTTTTTTCAAAGTACGCATCACCAAATTATGGATTCATATTTATAATATTTGAATTACAGTGAAAAATTACTAACATTTTTGTGGGTAAAAATGGACCCCACCACAAGATAGGGGGATCCTCAAAAATCACAGCTCTGGTTTATTCTGACTCAAATACTTACTTGAACTAATTAGTGAGCTGATCCAAACAAATAAAAATCACTGATACTTTTTCTGTATCATTTGCTTGACAGATTAACATTACTTTTACTAAATACTGCAATCTGCTGAGCTATCGCAGTCAGAAGGGTGATTATGTACTTTTGAATTGTAATCGGATGGAGTCAATTTTCACAAATGGCTTTCGAATAAGGAAGGAGGCTAGGAAAAATACATGCAGTGGCGTATAGTGAAATCTGCTATCTCTCTCTTTTCCTCATTATGTGCATCAGGTAATGCAAGAAAGAATGAGAGTGAAGATTTTACCGCACGCCACTGCCGAAAAGCATTTTCATGGTATGCTTCTCCTTCTCCCCCCCTTTTCAAAAGAGGTTTTTGATCATTGACCCAATCTGCTTACAATCCAAACACTCATTACTTTTTATTTTTAAACTTTTTTCATCTGAAATATCACTTTGAGCTTTTTCTCAGGTATGTCCACTAGTTGTTTCCAACAGTTTATTTTTTTTAACCTATTTTGAGGAAGTAAAAACTTCATCTCAAGAAATCGGCAAGTCATAAAGGAGCCCCTCTTTTCTATGCACAATTTTTTTATTGAAAAAAGACCAAAGGCATGAACAAAAGGTCGATCATGCAACTACAAAAACCTTTAAGGAAAATATTTGCCTTGTTGAATGTGTGTAACAGGCTTTTTCTCACTTTAATGAATGCAATTGTACCTAGTTCTTTTCAACCTGTTTCCTTTCATACCTTGGTCATATTCTTCCTGGCAATTGGCAAAACCTACTTATCTAAGTAGATTCTTTGGAATCTACTTAAAACTCTTGGACCTGTCATTAGCGGATCCACCCCTCGCGAATGGGGGGACGAACTATGGATTTTTGCTCCCCGGTGACCTCCTTTTTCTTTGTTTCTTTCCCCCTTCCTCCCCCTCTTTTTCCCCTTTCTGAGTCAAACGGGGGCCGCCCCCCTGTATCCACTAATGGGACCTGTAATCATTATTATCATTCTACTGGATAAAAATATGTAACTCTCACCTGTCTCAATGCATTAATGTTTTTCTACTTTTTTACCATGTTACTGTTTAATTATTGTTTGTGGAAAAAGTCATTTTTGAGCTCTCTTTTTGTGATGCTGTAGAATATTTGCTCAGCGGCAGCTAGTGTAATATGGCAACATTGATATTTCTCCTTTTGAAGCATTGTGAAATAATTGATTCTTGGTGTGACTATCTGCTTCACCTACTGTCAATTTTTTCACAATGATTTAAACAGCAAAAAGTGCGATTACCAGATTGCTTGAATCACCACTGTATTCGCCCTACCAATTTTTTAATTACTCTATTCAGTCGTCCAACTTTTCTCCTCCACATTTTATCACAGAATGAGTAAAATTTTAAAAAAAAATGAAGAAGGCTCAAAAACTCTCTAAAAGTTGTGCTTCTTTTATTCAAGTAAAATTAAGAAGGTTCGTTTATCAAGTTTGTGCTTGTAACGAAAAGGGCTGACTGAAAACTTTCTAGTGACCAAATGGTCAAATTTTTCCTATGTCACTCATCAACTAAAATACCTATGTTCTTTTTGTTGTTTTAGGAAGTGCGGCAGCTTGAGCTGTTGTGCAAACAGCTTTATGAGTCTCAAAATCCAAATGAAAGAATTGAAGCGGAGAAAGCGCTTGTGGGATTTCAAAATGCTCCAGACACCCTTGCTAAATGCCAGTTGCTTTTGGATAGAGCAGACTCCTCGTATGCTCAGTTACTTGCTACAACAACATTAACAAAACTTGTTTCACGCAACGCTCAAGCTTTGAGTCTGCATCAACGTGCTGACATACGTTAGTTACTTTAGTTTCTTTCCTTCATAATTTCTATATTCAAAATGATCAATTTACGACCTAATTTTGGTAAACAAACCATTGCTAAAAGACTTATGAGAGACAGAATGGGTCTGTTGCAAACTTTTGCTACAGCGATAAAAAGTGTTTATTCCAATGTAAAATCGCCTGAAAAGTCCATTGGTGGCATCATAAAGTCATGAAATACAATATTAAACTCACAAGAGGCGTTTCTTGAAATCTAAGATGGCGGCAAAATATCGAGGAGTCTGAATGTATGCAGCGTGATCATCCAAGGATTGCCAACTTTGACAACCTCATTGGAGGTAGAGGTTATGTTTTTGTTTACGTTGTGATTGGTTGTGATGGATATTGTGGGGTTGGCTATCCTTGAATGTTCGTGGTGCATGCATATAGGTTGCTCGATATTTTGCCGCCATCTTGGATTTCATTAAACGCCTCTTGTGAGTTTATTATTGCATTTCATGGCTTTCTGATGCCGCCAATGGACTTGTCAGGCGATTTTACATTAGATTATAATCTCTATAGCTCTGTAGCAAAAGTTTGCAACAGACCCATTGAGAGCTTTCTCAAAGAAATCAATTTTTTTGCAGAAAGAACTGCCGTAACAAACTTTGGTCCATCACAAAGACAACAGAAGGGATGGAACCCAGAGGAAAAGCCTGGGGCACAGACTAAAATAAGATCAAAATCAGATGCCATTCATTCAGACTACCTAACATAACTTTTGGACAATAGATTTTAAGGCTTTTTTTTAACTGTAGCAGCACTGATGTGATTGTTTTTTCGTAAATTTAAAGTTTTAAACTATAGTCTATCAGGAGTATCACACTGAATCTCAAGTCAATTTGATTTGTGTGAACCTGCTCATCAATTTATTAATGATTTCAGGCAATTTTGGCAAATCACAAGCAGCAGCATTGCATCTTTCTTAGTCGATCAAACTTTAATGTAATTTTTATGCTTTCATCTGTAGGTAATTATGTCCTGAACTATCTGGCGACACGTTTGAAGCTCCCGAGCTTTGTGATTCAAGCTCTTGTTACATTGTTTGCGAGAATAACCAAACTTGGATGGTTTGACTGTGAAAAAGATGTTTTTATTTTTCGGAATGTTGTAGCTGATGTAACTAAATTCCTTCAGGTACGGTAAACCTTCTTCCATCTAGAAAATTTCCTTTAAAATAGCTGTTTTTGACAACAATGTATGTAACTTGATATTTTGGAAAAACAATTTTTGCTTTTGATTTGAACAGGTTCAAGCACTGATGAATCTGTTAAATTCTAACTCATTACTCAATTATTTACAGCATAGAATATTAAACATTCACAGCATATAATATGTTTTTACGAAAGTATAGACTGATACTAAAGTTTTAATTTTTCCCTGTATTAAAAGAATGACTCCTATCCATTCATTGGTTGAAATTATATGTAGACAAATTGATTTACTTGAAAGTATACTCAAACGTTTTTTCCAGGGTCACTCTTAGTAGTCTTAGTCACCAATTTAATAGATAATTAAGGGGAGCCTGAGACATTCCTAAGAAGTTCTCTCGCTTAGGATGACAACAAATCTAAAAATTTAGAAGTATTGAAGTAATCATATGACTCATCAATGGTAAATCTTTTGATTTAAAAAATTGAATAACTTTCATTTATTGATTCTCACTCTCTTGTTTTAGGGTTCTGTTGAACACTGCATGATCGGTGTACAATTGCTCTCTCAGCTAACATCAGAAATGAATCAAATATCAGAAGCAGATGCAAATCGTTCATTAACGAAGCACAGGAAAATTGCATCCTCATTCCGTGACACTCAGTTGTTTGAAATATTTCGACTATCCTGTTCCTTGCTTGGAACAGCTAGCGAAAACTGTAAAAGCTTAAATTTCAACGATGAGGCTCAGGTAATTAACCATGAAAAAATTCACTAATTGATGGAACATTAATTTTGCAGAACTTCAAAAAACCTCTTGTCTGATTGTTTCCATTAGTAGATAAATCCAACCATGAAAAATTTTTTGAATTATCTTAATCAGTTCCTGAGAAAAGTCTACCTAAGCATGATCATGGTTTAAATGGAGAGAATTGGGACAGACAACTTCCCTTGAGGATGAGGAAGGGTCTAGTAGTGGATCCGAAACGCTAAAACTGAAGGTCAGAAAGAAGTATGGCTATAGCGCATCAAGAACTTTTTTTGTTATCGGCTTCTCCGAGCAATTCTAAAAATACGTTTGTCAAAACAAAAATTTTGATGCCTGCAAATAAGTGGCGGTTGATTTTGTCTATTTATTGGTGGGTGAGGAAATTTTATGTGTTATGACAGTTAGTGCGGAAAACTAAAGTCCAAATTTACTATTGAAAATGAAACGTTGGAAAAAGAAACGAGTTTGGGTTCAATTCGATCGTATAACAATGCAAAAATTTTCCTCCCGGTAGTTGGACTTGAACCTGGATAGCATAAGTGAAGGTGCGCACTCTAGCCCCTCTAGCCCACTGGTTAAAATGTCCACCATGAATCACACGTGCAGTTCTTGCATTAAAAGCACTGTGAACTTTCAAAGGCTTTTTTTTAGCTCTTGAGAGCCCATTTGCTCTAACCTCTTCATGCATCCATTTTGGGATCCAAGTTTTTTTGATATTTTTTTGACCGTTCAAAAGAGGACATTCTCTAAAATCTTTGATGGGTCTATCAACTTTTTGCAAAATTTCCATTTAAATTCCAGCGGTGCAAAATGTTCCAAAACTTCGGAAGTTTCATGCAATCCATGACTTATTTCCTCTCAAAAATTTGAAAGTGATGACTTTTTTTGTGCTTATTTTAACATTTCAACACCGTATTTTTGCAAAATGACCAATATTTTCCCATTTTTTACACTATTTTCCTGGGAAATCCTTATTGCCATTATTTAAAAAAAAAAAAAAAAAAAAAAAAAAAAATGGACAAATTTCCTCACTTTCCCAGAAATTTCCTCACTTTCACGCAATCCGCGGATCGCTAGATCGGGCACATTTTGCACCCCTGTGATAAATTCTATTGAATCCCATGTTACATCAAATAGTACACGTGTGTACCACTTCCCGTGGAAGGATTAAGTCAAAACGAGGAGTCGATTAGAATCCTTATGGCCTTATGGCTAATTTGAACCATAACGGAGGTTACCCAGCTGTGACCTGCCCTTGTTGATGTAGAATGTTTCATGAAGAAGGTTATGCTCCCTTGCCCGCAGCATCCGTCTACTAACTCACATGCTCTCTGATTTTATTCTTTATTGTGCTTCTACTTTTCTTCCAGCATGGACTCATGACGCAACTTCTGCACCTAGCTCACAATTGCCTTACATTTGATTTTATCGGAACCTCAACAGATGAATCCTCTGATGATCTTTGCACGGTCCAAATTCCCACAAGTTGGAGACCTGCTTTTTTAGACCACTCAACTTTGAAATTGTTTTTTGATCTTTATCATTCTCTGCCTAGCTCTCTCTCCTCTTTAGTAAGTTTCTTTCACTTCTACTATCTTCTTCCATTTCATTTTTGTGTCAATACTGTCTTTGTGAATCAGTCTCAATCAACGTCGAAACTTCATACGTGATATTTTCACAATAGATAATAATTGAAACTTATTGATTCAAACTTTTTAAATTTTAGAACGTTAAAATTTTTTTTTTTTTTAATTTGATGGTGATGTCAAGTCTTGTAAATCATAATTTTTCTTTTTTTGCAGGCTTTGTCTTGTTTAGTGCAAATAGCATCAGTTCGAAGGTCTTTATTTTGTACAACTGAGCGTGCAAAGTTCCTCACACATCTTGTCAACGGTGTCAGAAACATTCTCCTCTCTCCTCAAGTAAGCAAATAGGTTCCATTTATTTCTCAACTTTGGTTAAGATTTTCTTTCTTCTTCTTTGTTCTGTCGATGGCAATGGTGACAATGTTCATTGGTGGTATGGCGGAATTGGATGTGATGTTTGTTGGCAGGGCTTTGCAGACATTTCTGGAGAGGGGTAGGCAAGATTGCGACTTTGTCGCCTTCTGCAAATGACCGTCCATCAAATTCATGAATTTGATTACCCTTATTTTCTTTTATTTTTACTTGTCAAACCTAATTTTGTTGCCTCCAAAGATGAATTTTTAAATTTGATAACCTTTATTCTTCTATTTTGGGCTACTTCCACCTAATTATGCCTCTCAGAGAGTGCCACCCTGACAGATTAGGAGCTTGTTACGAGTATTTTTCTGTGGTTACGAAAAATCATGACTCGGAGCTTGCGCCAATGACTTCAAATCTGTCACGTGACGCCGTTTAAATCAATGGGATTCATCGTTACTTCCTATCTCGTCTCGTCTCGTCCAAATAGGGAGAATCAGCCTGCTGGGCAAGGGTAACCCCCCCCCCGGCCCCCGGGCCCCAGCCCTGTTTGTTGGGGATTGGCCGCTTATGATGTGTGTTTAACCTCACTGGTTTTGATGGCATCAATGCCATGTCAACTTGGGTTCTGAGTTCTACGGTGCTTATGGGAGGAATCTCAACCCATATTCACGATTTGACTTAAGTTTGAACTCCAGTATATCAAACTGTTTTTGCAGATATCTCAACTTGCGTTAAGTCCAACTTGGATTGACAGGTCTTGCATAGGTGTAGCTTTTATGATGTTGATGGAGCGCAGTAACCTTTGTGTCAGTCAATTGTGATGTTTCTTAAATTTAAACTGTTTCTCCAGCATCTAAATAATATGACTGAGTTTGCAATCTTTGTAAAGCCTGATTTGTCTTGGTGTTTTGTATTGAATTTTGTTACTTTCATCTCTTACTATATTTAATTTGGTTTGTTTCCAGGGTTTGACAGATGCAGCAAACTACCATGAATTCTGTCGACTATTAGCAAGACTTAAATCCAATTATCAGCTAGGAGAATTAGTGATGGTAGAAAGTTATCCTGAAGCAATTAGCCTTATTGCCAAATTCACTGTAGAAAGTTTAAGAGTAAGTAAAGTATAATATTTAAATAATGCAAAGAAGGCAGCCCATAAAGAGTTTGCTTTTTGCAAATTTTTACTCACGACTCAATTTATTTTTTCCCCTCAAGTATTGTTTTTTTTACTTAATTTTATTAGGGCCTCCAAACCTACATTACTGTACCACAGAATAATACAATCAGAACGGAAACTCCCATAAGAGCCAATGGAAGCAAGTTTGGAATTTAACGGCACCAATAGTTAACGCTGTGGTCCTATATCCCAACATGGCGGACGTGTATGATTTGTGTTGAAACTCATTTATTTCTGTAAATTCTGGAAAGAGATCTTAAGTTTCCAGCCTCACTTTTATTCTTTTGGCATTTCAGAATGAAAATGTCGCGGATCATGTCCTATATTTTTTTTTGCGCGCGAATCCAGGTGTAAGCATCCTATATCCCAACATGGCGGACGCAAATGAATTTGCTTCAAAATCCGACAGAGTTTCCGTTCTGGTTGTATTATTCTGTGATTGTACTATCAAACACAAAAGTTTTGGCCGTGGAGAATTTGAGATAAGTGGCAAA
The DNA here is from genome assembly GCA_011764245.1 of Trialeurodes vaporariorum. Taxonomy (NCBI): domain Eukaryota; kingdom Metazoa; phylum Arthropoda; class Insecta; order Hemiptera; family Aleyrodidae; genus Trialeurodes; species Trialeurodes vaporariorum. The sequence goes on from VMOF01000388.1 coordinate 20,067,239, forward strand.
TCCTTGTATAATCAAGGTAACCTTCTGCACTCTGGGTGCATTCTTGACTGTCAAAACTTTTGCATTTGCTTGTACGAATGATTGGATTAATTTTTGCATTTTCTGCTTCATGTGTAGCTTCCCAAAAAAAAAAAGAAAAACTGAATCAACTGATGTAAGTACAAAGATAGAACTCTTCTACTCACCAGGTAGTGTGCAAAGAGGAAAAAGAGCTTACAGTTGTTTGAATCTCTTTGAGCCTTTTTTAAGCTGTCTCATCATCATGCTACCGTCCATAGTTTATAGTCGTTACAATTTTCTAATTGATCTACTGCATCAATGTCTGTGTCTGTGTATGTTACACATTTCTCCCATACTACCTGGCTCTGACAATTTTTCTTGGGAGTTTGTTTTGTTGAGTCTGTTGAATGTTTGAATAACTATTTTTAGTTCAGCCTCTGATTGGATAACTAAAATGCATCGTAGGGCTTAAAAATTTGCTTAATGCTGAGCACTTTGTTGTTTGTACTGAACTTTGATCAATTATCTAGTACTTGTTGTATCTGTCTAAATTTGGAAGCAACTTCTCTTCGTTTTTTTTTTTTTTTTTTCATTTTCTCTCCATCAAAAGTTTGTGTCAGCGATTAATTTTTAAATTGAGGACTTTTACGGAAGAAGGGCCCATGGTACAAACACACGTTTCGAGAAAAACGCAAAAGAAAACTTCAAATGGCTATAAGTGCTCGAATGATCATTTTACACGAAAAAGCCATTTGGATCTAAGTAGGGCATACTATTGCCGATACACTACCGCCAGGATTGAAATTTTAAACGAAATTTAAGGGTGGTTACAATTAATTTAAAAAGCTGATTTATAAGCCCTTCTTCCGTAAAAAAACTTTTTTTGTGCTGAAATTGAAGAGTAAACAATAAGTTTTAGTTGTTTCAACACCGGACAAGATCCAGAAACTTCATTCAAACTTAAACATGTAAACACCAATAGAAATTCGTGTAGAGGGTGTGAGGAAAGTCCCCCCCCGTCTAAATTTTGAACGGTTGAAGATAAAAAAAAAAAAAAAAAAAAAACGAAACTCGGGGGATGTTTATAACTTAATGGGAACTACTTTTTTGCGAATCTAAAATTTCCGGGGGGGCGCCCCTAAGGGGGGGGGGGGGGTTATCCACAATTTCCGGGGGGACGCCCCCAAGGGGGGAGGGGGGTTTCCATCACCTAACTCAAAATTTTCGAATGACAACCCCTATCTTGTGATACCTCGTTTTAAAGGGCGTAAAATTCTAAGACTTTCGGCGCAAACCGGAGGTCGATATCGTTTTTCAACTTCGATATATCGCTAATCAAAGTTCGATTTCGACCCATTTTCAAAAAAATCAGAACTCCCGTTTGAGAAGTCGAAATTTAAAACACTAGGAGTCAAAAATACTCTAAAAATCAAGTCCTTTTCAGAAAAAAATACAGTTTTGATATTAGTCTAGTCTTAGAGCCCCCCCCCAAAATTATTTGAAAAATGACCCCTCAGGGAAGCTATCTCCAAAATTCCGAGCCACGACCCCTATTGAGTGATAAATCGCTTGAAAAGGCACACAAAACTGAGCATCTTGGCCTAAACCGCAGGTCAATATCGTTTTTGGTTTTCGATATATCGAGTGACAAAGTTGGATTTTTACCCATTGGCAAATTTCGATACATCGAAAACCAAAAACGATATCAACCTGCGGTTTACGCCAAAATGCTCAGTTTTGTGTGCCCTTTCAAGCGATGTATCACTCGATAGGGTCGTGGCTAGGAATTTTGGAGACAGCCCCCCTGAGGGGTCATTTTTTAAAATAATTTTTGGGGGCTCTAAGACTAGACTAATATCAAACCGTAATTTTTTCTGAAAAGGACTTGCTTTTAGAGTATTTTGACTCCTAGTTTTTTCAAATTCCGACTTCTCAAATGGTAGTTCTAATTTTTTGAAAATGGGTCGAAATCGAACTTTGACTGCCGATATATCGAAGACGAAAACGATATCGACCTCCAGTTTGCGCCAAAAGTCTTAGAATTTTTCGCCCTTTAAACGAGGAATCACAAATAGGGGTCGCCATTTGAACATTTTGAGTCATAAAAATCATAAAATGTTCAGTTTACGTTACCGTTTTTTAGTCGAATTGAACAAAAATCTGGCAACGTTGTAAGTTGTAACCAACCGTATTTTCATGAAGATAGTTGATAGATTCCCTTAAATATAGACTTGAAGTGGGTCAGTTCTTTGAATTAGAAAGTCAAACTTCAAAGCGTTTCAGAAAATATATTTTCTGAGAAAGTTTTGATTCTGCACCCCCCCCCCTCCAACGATAACGAGTGTACTCTAGTTTCATCAAAAATTTCGGTAAACTTGCTTAGATTTTGATTTAAGACTTATTAGTTGAAGGAATCCTGGTAAAGTAACAAAGAATAGTGACGAAATCCTGCGTTCAGTGCGTCTTTCCGGAAGAAGGGCCCAAGGTACTATGGGCCCTTCTTCCGTAAACTTTCTGTAAGTCATCAGGGAAAAGTCGAATCGATTTGAAACTTTATGGAGACATACCTTAGGGTAAAACAATTAGTTTAAGCCATTTTACGAAAAAAGGGCCCATAGTACTATGGGCCCTTCTTCCGTAAAAGTCCTCAATTATTGTTTGTTCCAGATGTGGCAGTTTGCACCAAACAGTGTACATTATTTACTTAGTTTATGGCAGCGGATGGTTGCGTCAGTTCCCTATGTCAAAGCAACAGAACCCCATAAGCTTGAAGCTTACACTCCGGAAGTTACTAATGCCTACATAACCTCAAGATTAGACTCAGTAGCGATTGTTGTCAGGTTAGTCCTTTTTCTTCATTCCTATCAGCTCGTCAACTATCGTAGATAAATCTGTCCTCTAGTCTTCTTTCTTTGTTTGTAAAACCACTATTTTTCTATTTTGGCGTCAGAAAATGAGAAACGAAGTTAAATCTGGGCTTGCTCCCCCTTATTTTTTGTATATGCCTTGCGCCTTCTTATTGGTATCTCTCCTCTTCCTTCCTCCCCCCTAAAGAGGGGCCCCAATTGGACGCTTGATTTGCCTTGCGCCTTCTTATTTTGTGTCTCTCCTCTCCCCTCCTCCCCATTAAGAGGTAATAGACCAACTGAATGCTTGATTTGCGGCGGCTTGTAAATCTTATCTTAGGTTTTCTTACTCTATCTTACCGCCAGTCTGTAAACCGGCGCACTCAGCTGCTTTTGATCCTTATCTCTCGTAGCCTCCTTTAATCTCGCCTTTCATTGCGCACTTCTTTTTCAGCCATCCCACTCAATGAATTGCAGTGCAATGTCTCTTTAAAACAAGGAGCGAGCCTGAATTTCTATCCAAATTCTATCTCATGATTTTTTCACTTTTCAGGGATGGGCTGGAAGATCCGCTGGATGACCTAGGCATGGTGTCCCAGCAGCTTGAACAGTTGTCTGTAATTGGTCGTTGTGAATACCAAAAAACTTGCTCCCTCCTTGTTACCCTGTTTGACTCCAATGCCAGGTTGTATCAGCAGCTTGTTTCTGCAAATCCTACTACATCACAATTGGACATAACTATTCAAGAAGGTACAGAACACTGTTCATTAGTAGCTGTTAAATTGTTTTTTGTTCTATCAAGATCTGCTCGTGCCTGATTTTGCTTTCCAACAAAGCTCTTTTAAGAACCGCAAAATTATTTTTTCTCGCATTAGAGAAATCAACAACTTTTTGCCTTTCAGATCTAAATTTATTAAGCATATAGTTGCTGCATTAACTTCTTGGCAGTCTTTTCAAATCAAGATTTTCTATCAGCATAATGTATGAACTGGCTGATTAGCCCTTTCAATACGAGTTTGTTTATGTACCTACCAAGTTAAATTACATTACCGATTAAAAAAGATAATGTAAAAATATGGATGTGTGACCTTTTCTAAATAAACAGTTCGATTGGTTCATTGAGTCAGATTTTGTGCACTACGGGTGTTTAAAACTTATCACCTAAAAGTGGGCATTCCAGAGATGTGAAAGTTTCCACTGTATTCTAAATTCTATAGACTTAGCTCAACTTTGAGGAACTTTAGAAAGGCAAGGAAACAAAACCAGGTAATGCTGTAGGTGCAGTTAGATTTTTGTGTGAAAAATACTATCAATTATAGTCATAAAAATTAAATTTTGCAGAAAGAAAAGGTAACCCAATTTTACATTTCATGGTCCTTGTGATGTTTATAATTTCCTAGAAGATTGTAATTCCTCTCTTTTATAGTATAGCTAGTACTTTTGGTGGTAAAAAAAAACAAAAACAAAAAAAAACAAACCCACTTCAAACAAACTTTTAAAAGATGACCAAAAAATCCAAATTCTTATGATTACGGAAGAAATTGAACATTGTCAATTGGTAGTTTCTATTTCTCTTTTGATTTCTAACTATTTCAGGTCGTTTAACCTGGCTGGTTTACATTATTGGTGCTGCCATTGGAGGCCGTGTTTCTATAAATTGCAACGAGGAGCATGATGCGATGGATGGTGAATTGGTTTGTAGGTAGGTGCAAATTTTAACAAAGTATACTATAGTTTCTTGGGACCGCATAGAATGTTTTCTAAATGTAGGCTTTATTAGTTGATCTTGAAAGCATTTTCTCAAAAAACTACGACTGTGCAATAGTCACATTCTTACTCAAGAAGAATGCTACGCAATCTGTGCTCGCATTGTTCAAGCTTGTATATTTCTCCTAAATCTTGAGCAAAGAAGGATAAGATGAATATGTGTTGGGAAAAGTAAAACAAAATATGAACCCTTTTTTTTTTGTTTTTATTTGTTTTAGTTTTTTTTGTTTGTTTATGTCTTGACAACAGTACTATCCATTGCCATTCACCTCTGAACGTTTCAAACCTATCCCTGTGCTCAACATTTTATCGTTGGAGCATGAATTGTTTTCTGCCATCCATCACCCGAAACAAAGAATCAAGTTAGTTTTCATAGTCATCAAAGCCGCTGTTATTCAAAACTGAGGTTACTGTCAACAAAACGTGATCATATTAACCAACTCACTGCTGATATGCAAAACTATGGTTGGTTGGGATGACTTTCCTTTAATGTTTTTAAATTTTGCATTAGTTTTCTTGTTTTTTAATTTTCAGGGTTCTTCAATTAATGAATCTAACAGATTCGAGATTAGTTCAAGGAGGTTGTGAAAAGCTTGAAATGGCAATGCTTAGTTTCTTCGAACAATTTAGGAAAATTTACATCGGTGATCAAGTTCCAAAAAACTCTAAAGTGTATAGAAGATTATCTGATGTTCTTGGTCTGGCAGATGAAGCACTGGTACTGAGCGTTTTCATCAGGAAAATGTAAGTGAAAAGCGGAATCTAAATTTGAAATCTTTGAAAATTGAAATATTTTTTTGAACCAAAATTTGTGTGGGGAGGTCAAACAATTCTGAACTATTACTATCTAAAACAAATCATTGGAGTTATCAATAAAAAGCCATTTTTCTTCTTGATGGAGAATCGTTCCAAAAATGAAATATTCTTAAAATTTACATCAAAACACATTTTTTGAGAGAAAGGCTGAGCTAAAGTATGTAAAACAATATTTATTCTGAAAGGTCATATTCTTACGCATTTGAATTTTCACACAGTTGTGAAAAATTCTAATTCCAGTGCACACACAAGCAAAAATAGTGAGAAAAAGTCGAAGTGCTGAGTTAGACTTTATTATGCAGTTAGTGCTTGACATTTTTCAGGCAGGAAAAACATGAAAATTGGGGGGGGGGGAATTACAGATTGGGCCTAAAATCTCTCTATAAGCTGTAAAATAACTAGTTGTTTACACTTCTTTAACCGTGTGGGCAATTCACCTACTGTCGCACGAATTGTTGTCAATGTTATTCTTTTGCTCAGCCGTTCTCTGAAAACCGCTTCTTTGCAGTTGCAGTGGGGTAGAGTGACTTTCCGCTGGGCGCAGAGTATTAGTATACAATGCATGAAAACACCTCCAAACATAAAAATCAACGGACAGCCCCCCCCCCCCCCCCCCCCGTTTGGAGCAATTACATACGAGAATAGCTGCAAGAACAAGAGAACATCCAGAGACGACAGTCAGAAAAAAAAAAAAAAGCTAAAATGGAAGAGCTCAACATGAATCATGAATTACAAAAATGAATGTGCTAACACAGGTAGAGTGCCGTTCGAAGCATCAACTGTCATTCATACACGTTATTCGTTCTTCTCAGCTATGTGTCTTCTTGACAACATAAACTGAAAAGTGAAATTGACTAAAACTTCATCTTGGATACTTAATAATTTTTAGTCTTAGTTTCCTTCTTTTTTTATTTTTGCAGAATTACAAATTTAAAATATTGGAGTAGAAGTGAGCAGGTTATCTCTAAGACCCTTCAGCTACTTAGTGACCTTTCCGTCGGTTATAGTTGTGTACGAAAGCTTGTTAAATTAGAAGAAGTTCAATTTATGTTGAACAATCATACCGTAAGTATCTTGACTTATTTCAATCACCATCGTGTGAAAATATACTAACCATAGTTGTCAGTTTTTTTGAATCCCTTGTCAAGACCAAAATCACAGTTTATATTAATTATTGAAAATAGAAACTTTGTGGCATTTGGAGATGTCTCTGTACATTCAGTCACCTATAATTATTAAAAAGAAATTGTTTGTTTAAATGAAGTATCTGACTCTCAAAATGTACTTTAAATATGATCCTTAGTAATGGGTTCAAGCAGATAGCTCTCTGACTGTAGGAGTTAAAAAGTTTCAAGTTAAAAACCAACTATAAAATATTAGATTTAAATTTGAATTTTGTGATTCCAGAAATTGATTTGTAGCCGGTCTAATGAAAGGTGCTTCTGTTGTTTCAGAGTGAGCATTTTGCATTTTTAGGAAACGGCATCGCTGTTAGTGAAATGAGGTGTCGGTCCATGTTTTATACGTCCCTAGGGCGACTTCTCATGGTTGAATTAGGAGAGGATGAAGATCGGTTTGATGTTTTCATGCTCCCTCTCACAGGTAACAAATCAAATCAACTACCTCATTTATACTGGGGGAACTGGAAGCAGGCCCAAGAACTATTAATTGGCGGTCTGTCTGGTTGCAAGTAGGTGGGGCGAACGCGTTCCAATCCAAGCGTTTTGACTCAAGTGTCCCCCTATTGTGGGAGCAAGCCGCAGCTTCATAGAGCTTTGTTTTTCACATTGCAAAGTAAGATGGTGAAGGACCATCAGTGGCGTAGCCAGGAATTTTTCTAGGGGGAGGTCCGGGGTCCAAAAATTGTCAAAGGGGGGTCCAAAGATACTAATTTGGTAAAAATTTGTCTGAAAACGCAAAAAATTACCTTTTTGTTGGACAAATTTTGGTGTCAAAGGGGGGGGGGGTGTCCAGACCCACTTGACTCCCCCCCCCCCCCCCCCTTGGCTATGCCACTGAGGACCACTGTAAAGGGGAGATGTTGGCATGGACCGCCTACCAGACTGACCTGGTATTGATAGATCTTGAATAGGCCCATCACATCAAACTACTGAGTCTCAGTACTAGGAGAGCTTCTGAACCTCCTTTAAAGAAGATTTGGGTCGGGAGGAGAGTTGTACAATGAGGAAAGGGGTCAATTTTTTTTTTTTTTTTTTTTTTTTTTTTTTTTTTTTTTTTAGATTTTCCATGCAAACATTTCATTTTTTTTTAAAGCTATTTCCAATTAAAAATTGTGAACTTCGATACCATAGTCAATGGGGTAGATGGAAGAATGTCCCTTAAAACATGATGTTTACTCTTAAGGAGAAATAAACATGGACTACCATTTTTAAATAAAATACCGTACAAACCTTCAACTAAAGAGCAAAAATATGAGTAAGTTGGCTGCACTAATTCCTCAACAGCCCACATTTCGATACCAGTGACGCTATCTATTGGAAGTACGCAAAACTACATCGAATTAGCAGCGATTGCAGCATGATGCCGTATGGCGTCATAGTGTATTTGGCCCAGTGGACGCATGACGCCATATGGCGTCAAAGTAGTCCAATGGGTAAAGAATCTCTAATTTAAGATAGGGAAGAGCAGGGCCTCTTTATAGACTCTTTTCCATCGACTACCTCAATCGTAAACAATTTGAACCCCTTCAATGTTCAGTTGAAATAGTTTAAGCAAACTCACAAACAGGAGACAATTTTTTTGCCATGATTTTTTTTTTTAATGGCTGATTCTAGTACGTAGGACATCTTGGCACAAAAAAATGTTGGAGGTGATTTTACGCAACAAGTTAAATATCAAGCTCTGATATTGCTTTTAAAGTGCATATTTGGCTTTCCTTGTTTTATCTTTACTATTTTATCAACTCAAATTAATTTTTTGTATTTTTTCTCCGGCGAAGAATGGAGAAGATGCCCCGCAAACAAGATTTCAAATCCATTATTCTTTTGTAATTCCATGGACATCCTGTTTTATACGGCTCTTTAATGATTTTTGGGTGTTTGTTTTCTTTTAGCTGCATTTGAATCTATTGGTGCAATGCTGAGAATGGCTGACACTCCTGTTTTCAATGCGGAAGAGGCCAAAAAGGCTCTTATTGGCTTAGCAAGAGATTTACGTGGTCTGGCATATGCTTTTAATACAAAAGCATCGTATGTTCTGTTGTTTGAATGGATGTATCCTTTTTGCTCTAGTGTATCATTCTTTTGTGCTCATTCATTCTTTTATATTTTATTTATTATTTGACCATTGTTTTGTTGGGTGCCAATTTCAAAAAACACTAATTCACCATGGAGCTGTTGCAAACTTTTGCTACAGGCCTGTTACTAGTTGATAGTGAAGTAAAACCCTGTAAAAGTAACGATTAGCACACTAAAAAATCACTAAATCCACTCCCAAACTCAAAAAATGCTTTCAAACGCAAGACTGTAATGGCGGCCGTTGCTGCCTAAATCTTATGACAATTGTATGCTTCTTCTTCTTGTCGGTGTCGCAAAAACACCTCGTAAGGATGGAGCTGTTTGAGATAGAGAAACCAATGTAATTGGCGGCAACAGCTGCCATTACAGTCTTGCGTTTGAAAGTGGTTTATGAGTTTGGGAGTGGATTTTGTGATTTTATAGTGCGCTAATCCTATTTTCACAGGGTTTTACCCCATCATCATCTATTAAAAAGCCTGTAGCAAAAGTTTGCAACAGCTCCATTTATTTCTCCTGAATTTTATTTTTTAAAATATTTGGCGGCAAGTTTAATTACTGTATTTGGTGATTATACTCCTGGTATTTTAGTTCTGAAATTTTTTATCATTTTAGCCCTTTTCTGACTAGGCAGAGGTGCAGAAAATCCTCGATCACACGATCGTACGATCGCGTGAAAATTGTGGACACTAGGTAAAATTGTGGACACTGCCTGGAAGAAAATCAGTTTTTTGTGGCTTTTTCTTTTTTTTTTGATCAACCAATTTGACCAACCAAATAATAATAATGTATTGGGTTAATACTACATGCTAGGCCAGGCTAAATTTCTGTTGGCGCATTAAAATAAGCGCACAAAAAGTTAACAAAAGTTGTGAACACCACCCTCTGTGTGTGTGAAAATTGTGGAGGCGAAGAAGATTCTGCACCCCTGAGACTAGGTACTTTTGTTCATAATCAATTTTTTACGCCCTATATCCAGTAGCTCTTCATCATTTTTTCTCTAAGGTTTTGTACAAATTACTGTTTACAATCAAACTATAGGTACCAAAATACACCATATCCAGAAAATATGTAGAGGATGCTCCTGTTGGGTTATTTTACAGCTTCATTTACAATTTCCTTAACATTTACACAGATATCCTGCCTATACTCCGATTCTGCTGCATGCTCTTGAATTATGGTACAGAGAACCTCAAGTTACCACACCAGTGTTAAAGTTATTTGCTGAACTTGTTCATAACAGATCTCAAAGATTACAGTTTGATGTGTCCTCTCCTAATGGTATTTTGTTATTTAGAGAAGCTAGTAAAATACTTTGTACTTACGGTGAGTTTTTCTATATCATTTTTTTTTTGTGGACTGTGTTTTTTTCAATGTCAAATGAATAATTTATGTTGAGAGATGGGGCAACGAGCCAATAAATTTTGTGACAATTTTGGAGATCCTGTTCAATGAGTTCTGGGACCAATAAATGTTCGGTACAGACGGTCCTGCCCCCAGATGATTGGTGAGCACCTAAGGCCTTTTAAATACACACGTAAACGTTCAGCAGGCAGCGTCTTTCGGGGACCGTGTGTACCGAACATTTATAGGTCCATGGATTTGAAGGTTCTTTTCTTCTCAAGCTGCCTTATTGTGCAACTTTAAACAGCGTATGGGGAAATTAGTATTCAGATGGGAGATTGCGTAAGTCACTTCAAGCTGTTGACTTTCTTTATTTTTCTTTCTTTTCGCTCAAGAGCTGTATCAGTAGCTAGGACGGTAGACTTTTCATCAATGTTTTTTTTTCACTACATCGGCTGTTTAAGTACATTGACCTTTACTTTTTCTTTCTGAGCAAAATGACTATTATGCAATGAAAAGTAGTCGGAATACTAATTTCTGTAGGTCCTTATTACTGTCTGTGTTCAATTCTTATTCTTGTTCTTATTCTCTTTCTAATGTTTCCTTTTCATATTGATTTGCAGGAAGTCGAGTTCTAACAATAGAAGTACCTAAAGAACAAGCATATCCAATGAAATTGAAAGGAATTTCCATATCATTTTCAATGTTGAGAGCTGCTATGTGTGGTGGTTATGTTAATTTTGGTGTCTTTAGGCTTTACGGCGACACAGCTCTAGATAATGCTTTAAAGATTTTCATCAAAATGTTACTTTCTACACCCTTATCAGATTTATTGGTAAGACCTTCTGCATAATCCAGATCTTACTTTCTTTGTTTCTGCCATTGAGTGCTCTTTCATGAAGTACGCTGCTTGTTTCGTAGTTACAAAATTTTAGTGAATTTTAGGTGCAAACATGCGGGTGCAAGTAACTTAATGCACTTTTGACAACTAATGGGATGGAGAAGTGGTTTTGTGAAAGTAAAATCAAAATGATCAGAAGATAAGTCTGAGGGAGGCCTCAGGCTCCTCCTCTTTCTTCTTTATGTTTTGAAGCCCTCAGGTATTCATTAACCTTTTCCACTCGTGTGCATTTTTACCTGACCGCCCCACTAGCTCGGGGAGCTGCAACAACACGATGTAAACAAACCATATGATCTGTGAAAACCTCACATCACGGTGTACAGAGCGCGCTGGTGTAGTGCGTGATGTTCGTACTAACTCCCATAAAATCTGCTAGAGCTCATTTTCCGTCAAGCGCGTCGAATATATACGACAATCTAGTCCGCAGAAGGTCTCTTTTTTTGTCGGATATATCCGATCTGTGAGTGGAACTCAACTTTTCCCTGGTCGGATTTATCCGACATCCGAGTGGAAAGGGCTAAGAGGCAGGAATTCCTTCTAGATTGGAAAAAATTGTGTCCGGAGTTTAGTACTGTTGAGAAGTATGTTTCTACTGACAAGGAGAGGATACGAGTTGTGGGTCGCCGATTTAGTTCAAATTTAACATACTTATAGTGCATGGAAAATAAACGGACCCGTGTTTCGTCGTTTGCGCCAATGGGCAGTTGTTTCGTCAACAAAATATTTTGAAAATCAGAAAAAAATGGGTAGAAAAATTGAGTTTGCCGGACTAGCGCTGATATGTCTGAATTGCGGCGCCCCTCTCCATCTCGGAATGGTAGCCGAGTGGTAGCATTCTTGGTTGCCACCTCTGTAACCTAGTTTCGAATCCTGCCGCTGCCGTTGACTTTTTTCGCACTCCACTTTTTGTTTTCTATTTCAATTGTTTACAGTCTACACATTTGCTCTCGAATATTTACTGCTTCATTTTTAGCATTGAATATCGCAACAAGAATGGAAACCTAAATAATTATCGGTAACAGTTTGTAGCATTTTTTCGCGAGTCTTTTTTCTCTTCGCCTTGCATAAGGACGTTGACTTACTGGTTTTGAATTGTAAACATGTATGAAGTACCGGAGAAGCCACCCCCCCGACACCAGCGCGTAAGGACAACGCATTCAGAGACAAAATAAATGTAGACTTTAAATTTAAATAGATATTTTTGTTGTAGCCCTTTTTTATAGGAGACATTTTAAACGTTGTCATTTTAATGTAGACACTATTGCAGTAGCCTTAAAAAATTAGACATTCTGTCTGTAGACATTTTCATGGTAGACATACTGATTGTGAATCTTCTGAAGGACTTGTTGGTGCTCAAATAAAGTATATGGCATGGTTCATTTTTAAAAGCTTTTATGAAGTTAGTGAGTGAATTTTAGAGGTTCTTAGTAACACCATGGTTTTTTTTTGTTTTTTTGTTTTTTTTTTGTTAGTCTTTAATCAAGAGCTGACACTATTCTTTTGAAGCAAAAGTTTGTATCAGCTTCATAACAGTCATTAATTGAGGACGTTTTCCGAAAGAAGGGCCCGTAATACAACAGGTGTGCTTTTCAGCTAAAAACCTAAACTTGCTCACAATGTACAATTCTCAGGAAGAGCACATCCATTGATTTATGAGCCCTTCTTCTGGGAATATCCTCAATTCATTGATATTTTTTGAATTCTTGTGATGCTAGCTGAGTTGTCTCTTCCAGTTTTGTAATGATGGTGAAAATTTTTTTGCTTTTCTTATTTCAGGACTATCCAAAACTGTCGCAAACGTACTATGTTCTGTTGGAATACTTAGCTCAGGACCATATGTCATTTTTATCCACACTTGAACCTCCTGTTTTTCTGTACATAGTCTCATCAATCTCAGAAGGCCTCACTGCATTAGGTGCGAACCCCATTTCTCAGACAGGTATCAAATCTCAATAGACTTTTTGTGGGACGAAATTTCATTCCTCCTTCCCCCTTTTCCTTCAGGTTCTTTTAGACATTGATGGGATTTTAAATTGCTCGTTCTCCAGAAATTAGGAGCTCTTTGTGTGTAAAATAGGAGCAATTAAAATTGAAGTAAGAGTTCGTGAAGCACGCTTGTCTGAAATTAAAAATAAAATTAGCACCCATTATGCATTTTTCATTAAAGCCTAAATTTTCAGAAACATTTCAATGTTAAAAATGTATTTATTTATTTTGGGTGGCTGGATTTTACTACTACTACTACTACTACTACTACTTATTTATTAATTTTGTACGTAGGGTCCGAAAGATATGGCAATGTCAGAACAGAATAAAATTTAAATCACTCAAGACCAATGATACAAGCAATTATAATTACAAATCGCAGGTCTATAACTATTTCATGCAATGCGCTGCTTTCTTCGTCAAAAATTCTTCAATTTCATGAAAAATTTAATTTGATCATTTTAGACTGTTGGTGCAATCTGGCAACCATGCATTTTGCCATTTAAACCTATGCAAAAGAATCAATTTCTGGGCGGTTCAATGAAGCTCTTAAAGATCGATTATTTGACATAGGTTTAAACGGAGAGGATCCTTTGTTGCCAAATGCAAGAACTGCTGCTGAATTATTGTTTTTAAATGAGGACTTCAGATCAGTAGGTAGTGCAGAAATTAAGACTTAAGATTAAGAAGTCTTCAGCTTAAATTTAGCCTTGTCCAGATTTATTTGCCTGCCATTGCATTGGTTAGAAGGGCATGAAAGGGCCAAATAGATAATTTTACTGTAATTTGCAAAATTCAATTAAGGATGGTTATTTGGGATGTTTCAACCCCCAAAAGCCATATTTTGGTTTTTCGCCACAAATCATTTTCTTTTTTCATTTAAGTATCTTTGTGATACCCTCACAAGATTTCTAGCTGTGTTTAAAATACTCTGATAAAATATCTTTGCTAAAATTGGTAAAAATGTTGATCTCTCTCAATTTTAGAATATTTTTAACTAGGGAAAGTAACTCGGTTGTACAGCAAGACATTGTGAAACTTCTTAATTCTGTAGGCAAATGCTCTGCTTCTTGAGCAAAGGACTGAGGTTCTTAACCCTTTCCAGCTCAGTGGTATTATTTTACAGGATATGCTAGACACAGTACACCTATTACTAGAACTGCAAACCAGAATTACTTTCAATCCGTTTCTGAAGTTCAGAGAAGAATTTGATCCGCTTTTGGCTTTAATTTTGGTTCTGGTTCCCAAGAAGTTGCCAGTTTGGTTCTAGAGTTGGAACCAAGAAAGAACTGTAAAAAGAAAGATGTATGTAGTACTAATTGTTTCACGTAGAAACAGTGCCTGAGTATGAATTATAGAAATATTGACAAATCTGTTGATCTAAGATCTGATTATTATGAGAAAAATTTGGGAAAATCTGCAAATAAAGAGCCTCTCATTTTATAAATTTATCAAAAAAAAAAAGGTAGGAAATAGGAAGATACCAATGAAAGTAATATAGCTCTGTGGAACTGTAATGGACTGAAAATGGCTCCATCTTGGAACTGTTATGGATCCACGAGTAACTCTTGTTACGTTTTTTCCGTCCGCATTCATGTCGGTTCCAATTCCAGTACCTAAATTACTGCCAGTTCTTTTCGTTTTTGGTGCTGGTTCCAGTTCGCAGCCCTTCCTCATATCTCTGTTGAATGGTATATTTTGCGTTATGTATAGCGCATCAAGGCCAATTATTTGTGTCTACTGTCCAAGCTAGTCCTGGTTTAATCCTGCAAGTAAAAATTCAGAAACCAAGATCAGGCCAAAAAAAAAGCGCATCCGTCATTTCCATAAATATCTTGGCAAGATCAAACGAAGTAAGCTCTAATTATTGTTAATGGATCAGCTTCTGGTGATGATTTGGTCCAAAATTGTGTCATTCTTACAAAGTGGTTTGCTGTAAGTAAGTGAGCAGTGTTTTCTGCAAAACAAACTTTGCCAGGACGCCAAACTTTGTACCACTTTGTGTGGATCCCATTATGCAAACCTACTCCCAACAAACCACTTTGTAAGTCCATGTGGGGCTGAACTCGCTAATAAGAGGGTTTCATTATAATTAAATGCCTGAAAGTTGGTCAAACTGTTTGTATGTCTCTGGTTGTACACTCTACATCAGAACAGTGTAGTTGGAGCTATTTAGTTAGAGTGAATCAAGCAAAAAGTTCAAAACTTTGTCAAATTAACATGAGATGCTGCCTCTACTTATAACGTGTGAAGAAATGGAAACCTTTGCTGATTTATAAATTTGTACTAATCGAACGAAATCTAATTCTTACGCGGAACTTCACATATCTTATGATTCCAACATTGAAAACCTCATCAAAACTGCAAAATTCCATAATTTTATCAAGTTCCTCGTCCTTATAATTTGTGTGCTTCTTAAGTCCTTATTTTCCTCTAATTTTTTTGTGTTTGTCATTCTGAGTTTTTTCTCCTTTCCAGTCTGAAAAACAACTCATCAGAAATTATTTTCAAGAATTATTATTTCATGAAAGAGTTGCGTTTGATTTTGCCCCACGAAAGTCTTTTAGATTTGTGCCTTTCACATTTAAATTCCATTTCTTCTTTGTTTGCTGATTATTTAATTTTTTTTTTTTTTTTAATTTGTTCCTTATAATTTTGTTTTTTATATTTTTGTTTTATTAGCTCACTTTTATTCAGAGTTTTACTAAATTGGCTTAATATTTGTATTTATAATTGCTGTTTCTTGTGTCTTCCGCTACCATGATTCATGGTAAATTTTGCTCATTTTAATTTATTTTATTCTTGTGGTTTTCAAGTTTTTATCATCAGTTATTTTTTAATACCCTGAGACAATGATATTTATCATACTCCAGCTCAGCTCTTTATACTGCATCATTTTCTCCCAACTAACCCAGTTTGGAAACTGAAAAATACTGGACTTGCTAAGATTTTCAAGAAATTGGAATGAAATTCCCAGTTGCAACTATAATGAGATACCTTTTTTTGTGATTTTCAGCAAATGGAGCTTGGAAAATGTGTTGTCACGAAGCACAAACCCTTTTTTCTCCTCTAAGGTTAAAAAATTGTTAAAAGAATAAATGAACAAATACATTAATAAATAAATTTTATCAGAGACCTACGCCTGAGTGAATATTTTGGAGGGGATAATATATATATATTTTTGGAAATATCTATCTGGGACCAAATAATGTTCGGTCCCGAGCGTAACTTACGCACGGTCACATGACCGTGCGTAAGCTCTCTGATTGGTCGAAACCGCACGAATTTCAATGCTCGGGACCTAACATTATTTGGTCCCTGATATTTTATAAATTGAAAAACAAATGTATTGGAAAACTATGAATAGATAAAAGGGTGAAATGAAGGATGGTAAAATTAAAGAAGTAAAAAAGCAAAAAAATATGAAAAAACACTCCTGCAAAGTTTTGGGAAAAAAGTTGAATATTCATTGCCACCTTCTGCTCAGGACTTTCTGAGAGAGCATCAGATTCCTACATACATACTCACATACAAATATAAATCCTTAGTATTATCAATCTGTATAGTATTTTAGCTGTGTGAATAACCTTGAGCATTTATGCTCTGTCTTTTTAAAAAAAGCGAATTGAACATCAAGAACTCATATACACCTACGCATCCATTCATAATATACCCTTTATGCCTTACCAACCAACAAGTTGAACTAAAGTATATGGAGGCTATCCACCGGGGAAATCTTAGCTACAGTGCTTGCCGATGACTTCCCCTTTAACAAAATCCTGAAATTAATCAAAATTTTTTAAATTAAAACTTTAATAATCTTTTGTAAACATTGATGTGAATTACCTTTTAAGTACTCTAAATATCTTTTGTAAAATCAACTAGCGGTGTGTTTCACGTACAGTAGTTTAGGCACTGTCTCAACAAAAACTGAAATTAACAACAATAACAACTCACAAACTTACCCAAACAATTCTAAATCAGCTCAACACATACAGAACAAAACATAAAGACATACAAACATAATTATATGCATAAAAGTTTTGGTACCGTCTTGATAAAAAACATAACTAATAACAACATAAATACATATATAGATCTTTTAGGCCTTCAATTTTTCAGTTGTTCAACATTTTTGGTGGATGGCACTGGTGTATTTTTTATGTGTTTCTTGCATCATGTCAGCTGTGTCGTTTTGACGAGATGCTGAAGTGCCAATCGCATTGAGTCAATTTTTCTATTCAATCCTCAATAAAAATCGTTTAAGGGCTGCTTTAAGACCTGTAGTCATCCGTCTGTCAAAGGTATAACGGGTGGCTGTTATGCAGGACTGCCAGTCGTCACTTTTAAGACCTCTTGTTAAACCTTATGTTATAACCGATATCCACTGTTCTCGGGAGCTCGACTGCCAGGTCAGACGACAGGCAGATGAACCTACTGTTGTGGTGAACTGCCAGTCTTTCCTTCTGTTCACAGAGCGGGATGTCTTAAAAGCGGCCCTAAAACTGCGAATGGAAAAATGTTTGTGCCTTCTTTGTCAAACAGAAAACCATTCGGTTCTCGCCGTGCCTCTTATCATATTAATATTTGTCACGACATTGTTTCAGTCTGGTGGTTCACTCCCCTTTTCCTCCTTTTTTTCTCTTTACACCATGCTTAGTAAAAGACTAGAGCCGAATTTGTCATTCTACCACCTTTGGGCGACTGAAAAATTTGCTACTCTGCATTTCACCAATGCTTGAATTTCCCTTTGTCCATTGGAGAAACTTTTGTGCTTGGGTTATATTTTTTAACCAGGTCATTAAGTAAAGCCAACTTAGCGCGACTGTCTAAAAATCAGAACAATATTGTTATTCAAGTTAAAAATCGAGTGAAAAGATCAAAATTTAGATTATTCTAAATGTTCTTATTACTTTATCTTGTTACTTTTTCCAACAATCGCTCTTACTTTTGAGCGTAAAGTATGCATCGTTTCATTTTTTTCTTTCATCACAATTATTTTCTTCTTCTTTTACAGATACAATGGTGTGCACTGGTTGTTGTGCTACTTTAGATTATATTGTAACTTATCTTTTCAAACAAATCACTAACAAAGGTATGTTGTAATGATTTTTTGTTTAATAACTTTATTTTGGAACCGAATTTCACCAAAAATCAAATTACATAATGACAGGATACTTGGAAAAAAATATGCTACTGTCTGTTATCAAGGTCTGCTAAGCCAAAAACATGACAAGTTTACATCTGTTGATAATAACCTGAATTGAAATAAATATACTTTACCAATTGAGGGAATGCATGGATAAAAGGGATGTAAAACAAAAAGTGTTCTCAAGTGAAAAAATTATTATTTTAGATCCTGATAAGTTAAACTAAGTTTTTTAATATATCTAACACACGAAAAAAAAAAGATTAGTGAAAATAACCATACGGATACCTGATTTTGGCACCTGCTAGATGTTATGGTAAACTTGACCAGAAGTATGGTACATTTACCGATACTTTGAGTAAATTTGACATGCAATCAGGTAACATCACCTAGTACCTAGTCAAAACATAGTATACTTCTGGTTAACATTACCGTAACATCTAGCAGGTGCCAAAATCAGGTATCCGTATGGTTATTTTCACCATAGTTTTTTTTTCCGTGCAATAAGACTGTCAAAACAGAAGCGACCTTAAAGTGATACTCATGAATTGGATGTAATGGAGGTGTTAATGCATAAACCAGTGATTATAAAATTAAGGTACCATAATGTAGGTATATGTAATTTACACGACTTCAATGGTACTGCCAGGAATTTTACCCAATTTTTCTCATTGAATTTTAGGTAAAAAACCAAGAAGGAATCAGCCTCCTACCAGTGATATGTTCCTTCAAGTACTGGAACTCCATCCTGAAATATTACAACAAATTTTAAGCACTGTTCTCAATATTATTATGTTTGAAGAATGTCGAAATCAGTGGTCTATGTCAAGGCCTCTTCTTGGTTTGATCTTGCTTAATGAGGAGGTAAGAATTTTAATTTTTTCCCTGGGAATCTTGATTTATGAGGAGAGGTAAGACTTTTGATAGAGTGAACTGCTTGATTCATAAGTTGTCTGAAGTAGTGGTTGATGCATTCATGCCTTGCAGGTATTGTGCTTGGCTTTGAAAACCCATTCCTTTTCCACCCTTGTATCTCACTGTTGCAATCTGAAACTCATCCAACCCTTTTTGCGTTTGAGGATTTTGCGATAAAACATCAGAAAACATCGGATGCACTCATCATTAGAAATTGATCCTTTGAATGAAATGAAGATTTGTGAGTTAGAGCGTAACTAATATTTCTCAAGTTATTTTTCCTCCTCAATTATTGTGGTATCAAACAATTTTGATAGTTGGCACGCATAGGGGCATAACTAATTTTTTGTAACTTTCGGCTCATACTGAGTTAGGCCAGTCTGGCTGGTGTAATTGTTAACGCTCTTAAGTTATGCTTTTACGTGTTTTTATTTATATAAAAGTAATCATTAGGAATTAGGTCTTGATACCTATCTAGATTGAAAGAGCAGCTCATGATGCATAGAAATCAATCAACAACTTCCAACAGCAGAGCCGAGCCCCCCTATGTATGCAGACCGTTGATTTAAGTGTGTGTCTTTCCTGAACACCCATCTTCTTGATCTTTTTTGTTACCAATTTCAATTTGCTATTTATCCAATAAATTATTGTCATGCATATAAGCTGCATCTACCTGTTGAATTTGCTTGCTGTAAATTGGCGTGTAGTTTACCTGCGAGACTCACCAAACTTTCGAGTATAACATTCAGTAAACTGCAGAAAGTTTTTCTCTATTCTCATACCCTTCCGTAGATAACAGGTCTACCGTTTGTGTTGCAAAAAGTACTTAAGAGTTTTACAAGTTACTAGGGAGGCAGAACCTCTGCCTATCTGTCTATCTAAAAATTTTGAATAGTTCATGGAACTGTAATTAACTATCATGTAAGATTTTGTGCACTCGGTTTTTTTAAAGTAATTTTTTCTAAGTAGAAGGACCTACCATATTTTTGCACAGGAGTAATGAACATTCTCCTTTTCCCTGAACTTCTCATGTGGCTATTGTCTTGTAGTATTTAAAATCTCATGTTGCCTAATAATTTGCTTAATTTTTCATGAATTCAATTTTATTTTGTTTTGTCTCAGTATTTCAATCAGCTAAGAGAAAATATAATCAGAAGTCAGCCTCCAGATAAGCAAGCAGCCATGGCTCAGTGGTTTGAAAACTTAATGGATGGCATTGAAAGGAATCTCTTAACCAAAAATCGAGACAGGTAAATAGAACTTTGTTTATTTGATTTGCAATTACTTACTTATTGAGTCAAATAATCTGAGCAATTTTTGATAGTCGGAAACAACAGTTTTCCCTTCATATTTTCTTCATGTTCTTTTCTGCTCAGTACTTGATAAAAAAAAAATAATTTCAAGAGAGTACATAGTGCAAGCAAAGCTTAATTCACCTCTAAAATAAGAAACAGCTGCTGTAATGATAGCAGTTTTAGTAGTGTTAAAATGAGTTTGGAAACAGGACCATAACCTGGAAATTTTAAGCTCCTTTGAAAAAGTAAAGTAAGGGTAGAGTTAGCCTCTATTTTCTCAAAATCTGCCGTGTTTTAAAAATACAGGGTCAATTCAGAAATGAAAGCAGAAGGGTATCCCTACTCAAACTTGGCTCAACTTTGTACTGGTAACTCAATTTAAAAAATTTATTTAAAAAATTCACTGAAAACTGATAATTCCCAGGGAAGCTTGAAAGATTTGAGGCCGCTAGCCTGGAAGGTGGAGAGCTACTTTTGAAGGGCACCGCACACTCCTTAAGGCAAATGGTTCCCAATAGGTTTTGAATGTGATTGGCATCATTCGATTCAGCAGATCAAGCTGAAAAAGAGTTTTATAACACCAACTCAATCATATGATAAGTTTTCAAAATATTCGCGATTGAAATTCACTAATTATGGATCCAATGGGGCCCAGTATATAGCACGAGCGGCCGCTGAGTCCAAGAGTTTGACTCCAGAATCTCTAGTACCTGCTCAGTATTGTCGGCTTGACCCTCCTTTCCTAGGCCCACCTAATGCGCGTTCGTTTCGTCCGTGCCGAGCTGTATCCGAACTATTTTACACCCACAAACAAAATTTGCACGCAGTCTGTTCTTTCCTCCCCTTCATTGTTCTTTGAGTTTTCTTACTTATTCTTATTTTTGACTCTGCCTACTCATGCACTCACACTTTACTGTAGGTAGTGTCGCCAGTGTTTAATTCCTTCTTTTCACGTTCATTTGTTCATTTGATTTAATTCTGATACATAGTTGCTGGCATGTATGATCGTTTCTTCATTAACCCTCTCCACTCGTGAGCATTTTTATCTGACCGCCCCACCAGCTCGGGGAGCTTCAACAACACGATGTAAACAAACCATATGATCTGTAAAAAACTCACATCACGGTGCACAGAGCGCTCTGGTGTAGTGCGTGATGTTCGTACTAGTTCCCATAAAATCTGCTAGCGCTCACCATCTGTCAAGCGCGTCGAATATATCCGACAATCGAGTCCGCAGAAGGTCTCTTTTTTTGTCGGATATATCCAACATGCGAGTGGAACTCATCTTCTCCCTGGTCGGATATATCCGACACCCGAGTGGAAAGGGTTAATAAGAAAACTCAAATAGCAATAAGGGGGGAAGAACAAAGTGCGCGTGAATTTTGATTGTGTGCGAAAAATAGATGGGACAGTGCGGCAAGGACAATGTATGCACGGTAGGTGGGTGGAGGAAAGGAGGGTCAAACGGACAATGCGGAGCAGGTACTTGAGATTATCGAGTCAAACTCATGGACTCGGCAGCCGATTATGCTCTATAATAGGTCCCATTGGACGGATATTCCGCGAACTTCAATCGCGAACATCTCGAAAACTTATCATGCGATAGACTGTTTTAGTAAAGCGAAATATCGTATCAACTGCCGTTTGAGGGCCTCTGATTCCAAAAAAACTCTCTTTCAATGTATTTTCCGCATAAGCAAACTTTTGAACGGAAATTTAGGGTATTAAATCAAACAATTAATGCAAACTTTTCGCAATTATGCATTCTTTGTTTTCAAAATTGCTCAGTTGTGGCTGGTTCCTTGACTATAACTGCTGAAATCATTAAGATATTACAGATTAAATGTTACATTTGTAGGTTTGAATCGCCCGGAATCCCGCCAATTCCACAACAACAATAACATTTGGGTGATTCCAACCTCCAAATGCATTGTTTAATCTGTAATATTTTGTTTATTTTGGCAGTTTTAGGCATGGAACCAGGAGTAATTAAGCATTTTTGAGGATGTAGAATTCTTAATCGCAAAAAGGTCGTGTTGATTTAATACCCTAAATTTCCGTTCAAAAATGCGCTTATGGGGAAAATGTATGGAATCAGAGTTTGTTTGGAACCAGAGGTCCTCGGGCGGTAACCAATATAATACAGGGTATTTCTAAAACTTATGTCATCCTTTCTACCACGTAATTTTGAGGTCCAAATAAGCCTTTTTTGTCCTATAAACATGTGTCCGAAAATGCCCCCCTTTTGAGCTACAGCCCCCCAAAGTTTTAAAAAATTGTTGGTTTTTTTTGGAATATTGACCATTATGAACCAAGTGTCATGAAAATTGGTGTCCCCAGGTAATTTTACGTGTAGAATCCATTAATGACCTCGAGAAATTCAGAAATGAGGTCTGACAGTACTTTTCAGGCAATCTCATACCTTCAACGCCACAAATTTTATGTTACGGATTGGAAATTTGAAAAACAAACAATGAATTTAGATGGAAAAAACTCTTAAAAAGATATTTGGTCCTCTTTGTTTTGGTCGATACGACGCGTATTAAGCGAGTTAATCGCTGCACAAGGTGGAGAAGTCAGCGCTTTTACTGTAGCGGTCGGCCCGAAGAAGCAACGGAGTGGTGGTTTGCATACTTCCTTCCGCTCTTCGTGGTAAAAGCGCTGACTTTTCCATCTTGTGCAACGATTATCTCGCTTAATACGCGTCGTATCAACCAAAAGAAAGTGGACCAAATATCTTTCTAAGAGTTTTTTCCATCTGATTTCAGTTTTTATTTTTCAAATTTCTAATCCGTAGCATAAAATTGGTAGAAAGGATGACATAAGTTTTAGAAACACCCTGTATATCGCTCTACTAAGATAGTCTGTTGAGTTGTTGCTATGAGAACTTTTTCTCATCTTGATCTGCTGAATCAAACGATACCAATCACATTCAAAATCCATCGGGAACCATTTGCTTTAAGGAGTGTACAGTGTCCGTTTACTTCAAAGTCAATCCTAAGGCAAAGTCAAGTAAAGAAATGCACATTTTGTACAGAGCTTTTGAATAGCAAATTTTCGATGAGCCTTTCTTGAACCCTCCTTGAAAAATCTCAACCAACTCTGATTCAAGGTGTGAGTTGGGCAACCGCATGATCAGAAATAATGACATCTGTCCGGCAACAGAGTCAATGTGTGAGGTATGGCAGTATTGTCTGTGAAGAGATGTAGTCCATGAATTAAAGAATCGTTGAATAATATTCAATCTTATTGCGTTGCGAATCTCATCAAATAATTCTCAAATAATTTTTGCTCAACTCTGGTTTCTGGATGGAAAATTTGTTTTTCAACAATGTTGACTTAAGTTAAAGAGAGGTTCAATAAAAGTTTCTGAATTGCACTCACAGCTGCTGTATAAAGATCAAAGTATGACAGCAGCGCCACTCTAAAGATGCTCTGAATAGGCTAGTTTCCAATGAGATGGTAGACAACAATGTTGATCTGTAGGCATACCCCAGGATTCAATCATTTAACAAGCCTACGTAATAGATGCAAAACAACATGAGAAGTTGAACATGGTTCAAATTCCAGCTAATTTGTGTTTGCTGGCTGTTGAAAATCGGTCAAAATCGGGCTGTTTTTTGTTTAATCTTGTTCTCGTGCTTTTGTTACTGTGCATTAAGTGCCGTGACAACAAAGCCTTGCGTCTCATTAGAAACTAGGCTTAAATGCTGATCCCCTCTTAAATTTTGTTTGTTCTTTATTCTTTCCACAAGGTAAACCTTTTGAGCCAAATTGAAAGAGTGAAAATCGCCTAGGTTTTTCTATTGCTCCTTTGATTTCACTTTCAAATGATTTTTGTAGGAATTTTCCAAAAAACTGAAAAGAACTTAAATTTTATCAGACTTTCTTTTCTCTCTCTCTCTCTCTCTGAACTCTATTGTAAGTACCTCTCTTACATTTTTCACAGTCTTTTGTCAGTACATGTTTCTTCTATTTTTTTTGCAGTTTCTTGTTTGTACGTCTCCTTACATAGGCTGAATATCACTGTCAACTAACCTTTCAATTCCTCTGTTTTAGGTTCACGCAAAACCTATCATTGTTCCGAAGAGATATAAATGATTCATTGAAAGGGCCGAATACAACTGTGCCCAGTAGCGATATGATGACCTCGTAGTGATCTTTTTTATTCAAGACTGGTTTCCTTTTATTCCTTCAATCCTTTAAATACCTGTAAAACTTCTTTTTTCTACTCTAAAACCTATTTATGTAATCATGAAATCATTGTTAGAATCCTATGCTTATCCCAAAGCCCTCCTAATAAATTGTTCATTTTTCGTACTTTACACGGAAGCTTGAACTTTTCCCTTCTTTTTTTCTGTCCTCGTGATCAAAGCATAACTTTGATTGTATATTTTTGGTCTTTTTGAAAATTTGAATTTCTTGTTCAACAAGGTGTCCAGCTAATGTTTCTTTGAAGTTTAAGAGGTGTTGTAAATTTGCAATATTCTTGAATTTTTATTTGTCTGAAAAAACATTGATATTTAGCTTTGTCTTCGAGCCAAATCATTTTGCAGAAATATCAATGCTTTCTATTGAAAACTTGGCAAGCTTTTTATTTTGCAGAATTGAGTTTTTGGCTGAAATCAGTTCTCTTGTAACCTTGTGCCGGGACAATATTTCCTTATCATTTAAGCCCTTTATCCTCAATGAAAAAAAACGCATTTATGGTTGCTTACTCTTTATTTGAATGGCACCAGCACCCTTTCTTTTGGCTCCCCTGCAAATTTTCTAAAACGGCACTAAATGCTCTCTATCCTCATGGTGTCAATTTTCAAATTATTTCTGTAATAAACAGATTCATATTATTCCAAAGCTTGGGTTTTTTTGGATTAGAATGATCAATAATGTCCCAATCCATGTGAAATGTAGTGATGTGTTTTTCTCTGTATTCAAAATTGGAACACCGCCTACTGCTCCATTTTTATGAGGTTTTGGAGATGTATCCTTTTTGGAATGAACCAGATTTCTCCTCAGTCCAATTTAAAGCCAAGCTCTTGTCTGAAAGAATGGAGTTCGGTCATGTTTCTTTTCAGCTGGAAAGTTTGATCCTCGCCTTTGGTTTTTAACCATAGGTTCTGATTTTATCATCAAAATCTTAATATGATAATTTATCTTCTAAACTTCAATCTCAGCTCTGTTATTTAATTGGCAAACTCGATCTCAGTTGCATTTTAACTTCCTCGTACAGAATTATCATTGACATTAAACCAACAAAAGTTTTATGGAAGAGATTTGTATAATGATTTCATACTTATACTGTGTAGAAGAATAAATGAAAAAATAATTGATTTTTTCTAGTTTTTAGTGAAAAACTGTATTTTTATACACCGTCTGGTTTATGTTTTTTTACTTGTATGTATGTAAGTATGTTTTTGTTTTTTAATTATAGATTCAATATGAAATTTAATGCTCCATGAATATAATCTTTGGACAAAATTGATTTTTATTATGTTTGTATTTATTTTAGGCTGAGTATGTTTTGGAAACATGCATTTTTAAGTAAATATTATACAAAGACTTTTTATTGGCTCTCTCATTTATTTATCTATTTATCATCAGTGATTTTAAGAGTGTCTGATCTGTGCTCTTCTTAACAGGATCTTCATCAGAACTCTCACTGATTTCTATCCTATAGGACGACTATACACAGTTTAAATTTTGTCTGACTGGGTAGTTTCAATGAAATAACTAGCATTTATATTAAAGATCGGAACATTTGCATCTTCCTAATTTTGATTATTATTACTTCCTCCATATCTGAGAATTTCTGGCAGATTGCTGTATCCTTTTTCATCCTATCCTTATTTGGTTGTACCTGGGTGCTCTCATCCTGTTCTACTCCCTTTTTTAATTCAGTTCAGTTGTTGGCTATGTAACACTAGCATGTAGTGAACTTAAGTGTTTTGGCAGCTACTTTTTGTTTCTCCTTCTACGACCACTGGACTCTTAGAGCCAACAACCATTAAAAATGGTTGAGAATTAAAGTTGTAATTTTTGAAGGCAAACCAGGAAGCTTATCATGAATGATCGACTCGATCACTCGACTTTACTTGGACGAATCGAATCGACTTGATACATTGCGTCTTACGGGGAAAATTAACTCGGTTTGTCTAAGTCAACTCGATTCAGCCCTAATATGAGCAATCCATTCAGGCACCAACTACCCCACAAGTGGCTCAATCGACGTAGACGAATTGAATCAACTTAGCGCGGTCTTTAATAATGGCAATGTTTTAATACCGAAGTAAATCCTTGTTAACATTTCATTATAATTAATTAATATCCTGTTTCTTTAAACCGTACACTCATTTTAAAACATTGCACAACTTAGTGTTGACACTTTGGCGGCACTACTTTCTGTCACTGTCGTGCGGCTGTGCGAGCATACAAATTGGTCCGAGATGTTGGCAAGGATTTTTACGTGAAACAACAGCATTTTCAAACGGCTTTAACTCGGTTAATGTCGAGCAAATCGCAATGTGATTGCCCTCATAGAAATTTTCTTGGTGTTTATTTAAGGGTCGACCATCAATAGTGGAAAATAATAATAGTACATTTGGCTCATACGGCTAAAAAGTTGTCCAAGTCGGCTCGATCGTTCAGGATTGGCTTCCGCCTGTTCACGCCTATAGTGGTCTCTTTTGTCCTCTTTCCTTACTGTGAGGTATCTTGGTTGGTGCCTCCATTCCTTCCTATTCCCAATTTATATTCTCAGTCCAGTCGTTCGCTGTACAATACCAGCACAGCAAACGTATGGTTTAAGCAGCTGGACTTCTTCAGCTGGAAGCAGCTGATCATCTTTTAAAATAGTAGTGAGATGTGTCTTGTCTCACTCACACTTAATGAACATGTGCCAAAAACTGCTGTAAAAAATTATGATTTTAGTGGGTCAGTTGCAAACATTTGCTGCAGCATTTTGGAAGGTTGTTTCTGCAGGAAAATTGTGAGAAAATCACATTCCAAGCACCAGAAAGTCTCAAAATTCGCACTCCAACTCTATAAATGCATTTAGTAAAATTCAAAGATGGCAGTTGAATGAGCGAGTCACAATATGATGAGACTTGTTTATGACTCTCTTATTTATGACCCGTTCAATGCTCATTAGACCTCCCTCTTTTAATTTTATTACATGCATTGATTGAGTTTGTGAGTGGATTTTGGGACTATCGAAAGTTTTCAATGTGATTTTTATGCAATTTTACACGGTAAGCATCTCTCCATAATGCTGTAGCAAATGTTTGCAACAGACCTATTCCCAACCAATTTTTACGGTTGTTGGCACAATGAATCTGTGGAAAAACTACGGAGACACAAACCCTCCAATATTTAGCATAAATACGTTACTTCAAAATGGAAACAATATTTAGAACAGCAACCAGAGGCACCATCTTTTGGATTGAAAACTGTGAAAGTTTTTCCTGAGATCTTGTTAACCAAGAATTTGTCGATCCAACACGGAAAAAAAAATGTGTTGGGAAGTAAATTTAGAATCTTTTTGGTTGTTGCACATTTTTTTAACAAACAGGATGTTAATTTAACTTTAACACGCCCCCCCCCCCCCCCCCCCGGTGAATCCTTCACAGGTGGTATACTTAATGTTTATAGGGCAGGAATATTTTGCAATAAATCCATGACCCTACAAGGAAATTGTCTGGTATTTTAGCTAATATTCTGATCAATACAATCAATGTTTTGTCAAAAGAATTTTAAAATAATTCTTTGAAATCATTTAGAATTCAATTTGCCAATGTGTTCTTATGTTGAGCCCTCAGCTAGAGAATCCCAGTTGAGCATATTTAACCTGTTATTGCGATGTGATATTAAAAATCATGTTTGCTTCTTCTAAAGTTTATCACTTAGTAGAAAGTTTTGAGTATTCTTTTCAACAACCTCCACATTCATTCAGAATTCTCTCTGAAAATCAAATTGATACTTGGTTTACTTGAACGGGGGGAAAAAGAAACCTGTCTCCTTTCATTGTGGCTCGAGTCTCGAAATTTACTACTGTGTGCTGGATAGGAATTAAGGCTTCTAAAAATTATTCTGCAAATTACCTGCTTCTTTTCCTAATATAGATAGCATAAGATTATGCGGGTATTTCTATGATTATTTATCATTCACTGGGCAAGAGTTGGGTTCTGTTTAGGGTTCCTTGTAACCAGGCTGTCTAGCGATCCCGATTTTCTTTGATACAATTAGATTTATTCAAAGATGTTAGAATTCACCTCCCTGTTTAAATTTAAACGTTTTTGAAGACTCAAACAACATTTAGATGAGACATTTAAAAGAAAATTAAAACACCGATTTAGTCCCCACTTTGAGGATTCCCATTCCCTGATGAAGCTGGAATCAAAGAAGACAATGTTCAGATCAGGCAAGTTCCACTATGGAGCTTTTTTTTCATGGGCCAATTTTTTTGGATTCACCGAAGATATCTATTTCATAGTATTTACCACTTTGTGCTTGTTTCAGGCTTTTATTGATACATACTTATTCTTTTGAGTAATAGGAAGTAAGATAGGTCGTGTTTTTTTGAACAAAAATCACCCTAAAGCAGTGAGTTTTGTAGAATATTAGAGCTCATTTCACGATAGAAGGCCGATGACTCATCATGTGACTGGCTGCGCAAAAACTTTTTGCATTTCCGTGCATGTGCAAAAACTCGTTTCTGCACAGAAAACAAACCCATCTCTCATCGGCCAACTTTTGTGAAACGACCTCTCCTCAGTTCATGTTATGTGAGTGCTCCGTGAGATCCTTTGGTTTGACATAATTGAATGACAGTGAAATGAACCACAAGGCTTGCTTTCCATGCACAGTAAAGAAACAACAGATGTATGAAAATAAAAAATAATCTTATTTATAAAATTGAAATTGACAGAAAACAAGAGATAAATTAACATCAAAGCTAAGTAAACCATATCTTTTCATTGTTGACTTTACTTGAAGACAATGACTTAATGCTAATGCAGAAAACTTTTTTTTTACTCTTTATTAAAACTAATGAGACATCATAAATTTACGTTAATCAGGTACAAAAGCTACAGCTTGCTTAAAAGCTACTTTAAAACTGTTCAAAAATTTCTCAACGACGAATAAAAAAACAAGTGAGTTTACCAACGGAGGTATGTCATTTGTTAAAAAAAACCTCCAAGGCATTTAGTTATCATACAGACTGAATGAAAATGTGATGTTACATTCCTAACAAAGTTGATGTTGATGTTGGGTTTAAAAATTGATGCTTTCCAGTTTGCAAAATCTGGTTGCACAAAACTACAAATACCCAGGGTTCAAATTAAGTTTTAAAGAAAATGTAAAACTAAGCAAAAAACAAACAAAAAACGATAAATTGCGTAAAATTGATTGTGATAAATTAGGTTAAACCTGAGGAGGTTATGTGTCCCAGGAAAAAACATGAAAAACATGAAAAGACACATTAGAATAATTTCTGTCACTAAGATTACAAAGAAAATAATTAGGATCCTTGAGACCCAAAAAAAAATATATGTTCCAGATAGGGATGCTTCAACAACCTGTAATTTTAAACACCTTACTGACGTTATATTCCTTCAAAACTCATCTTGCGGACAAATATATTGAAACCAGTATGCTTGCTATATCAAAATATTAGTCTTGCTACCTGATATGGAAAGTTTTTTTTTTTTTTTACTTCGAAGGAAATTAAAAACAAGAAGATTTCAAACTTTACAGGATAACTGAAAATGAAAAGGACATTTTTACATTAGAGAGCACCAGCTGGTGTCTGATGATGACTGTGCAGCAGAATTCTCCCTCAAATTTCTAGGATCCTGATGTATCGTTGCATGACTTTGGGGAGGAGTTTTAAAACCAAAAATATCATAGTTACATCTGTCAGAGGGGTTTCCTTCATTATAGCCCGAATTACAGGTGCCTTGTTCAAAATGAATTGAATCTGCATAGTCTCTGTTAGAAATATTTTCATCCATCATGTTTAAAATCTGCTTGGCGAGGGAGTTACCCTGGACAAATGTATGTGGCAGCTGTTGCGAAAAATTTTGCTGCTGGTGAACTCCCTCCCATGAGTCTTTGAAACGACCAAAACATGTAGCACGAAGGTTCTCTAAATGTCCCGCTTCTATAACATGGCTTTCTTCACCTCTACGTCCACAATAAACCATACAAACTCTGCAAGAAGGAACGAGGTCAAAATAACGACGGTCAGTACCCTCTTGAAAGTAAACAAAACAGTTCAGCCTAGCACCTATCCTAGATGCCAAAGATTTGAAAAATGACAACTCAGCAGGATTCAATTCTTCAATAGATTGTAGTAGGGGAATATAACAAGATCTCATAACAGGTAACTTCATTAAATGTTGTCTAGAACAAGCGTGACTTTCTGGAGTTTCATGGGCAGCTACAGTTATCTCACATAGTTCACAATAAGGAAAGGGTGTTTTCCATTCAAGATAAAAAGCATTTTGACTTGTTCCTGTACTCAAAAGCTCTCTGAAGACAGAGTGATGGGCGCTATAGTTAGGTGAGCGTCTTCTGTACCAGTCTCTCTTGTACTGCCAAGTCTTTCCAAGATTTTCCAGATGTTGAGGCTCTTCCAAGTGCGCTTTAGCGGACGAATATGAGAGTTTAACTAAGCAGACTTTACAGAACAATCTTAGTTGCAATATCACGCTATCATCATTGTAATAGAAATCAAAACAGGCAATCCTACAACCTATTTCAGTCACAAGAGACTTTACATCCAACAAACAATGGTATTCAAAGTCTTTGCAAGACATAATCACATTATTAAATGGACACATTGATGGTAAATTTATCAAATGCTGCTTGGAGAGAACATGGTTTTCTAAAGTTTCATTTCTACCTAAGGTAAAATCACAGAGATAACAGTAAAAATACCATATAAAGGCATTGCAAACGTGATGGTCGACTCTCAGTGGAGACAGCTGTACACTACAATTTTGACAAACAAACTGAAGCTCTTTTGCTTCATCAGCCCATGTCAAACGGAAATCAAATATTCTGTCATTAATCCGACTGAAAGTATCCCTTACAATTTTTCTATCCTCTCTATCCAAGGTTTCAAAATTAAATTTCATTAAAGGTCTCAAATTTATGTGACTATGTAGATTCACATGACTCTTTACGTTTGTTGGCGGCAAATTTGATTCGCACAGTTTACACTCGAAGTAGAGCTTTGAGTTTTGGTATCTTGGGAAAAACTCATTTACTCGGTTACCAATTACACTGGCTACTTCCTTCAAAGCCACATCTTCAATACTTGTATAAGCATCTTTTGAATATTTTGAGTACTTAGGTGATTGATGATTTTTGACCAAACAAGCATGCTTGACAACAGTTTCTTCCAAGAGAGTTACATGACAGAATTGGCAGAGAAAACAAAGCTTTTTCAATTCATCTACATGAGTCACATAAAAATAAAAAATTCTATCCTTCATCTTTTTGTAAAGGTTTTTGACTACTGTCTGATCAAACTCAGTCATGGTTTCAAAATTCTGAAGCCTCAATAGCGGAAGATATCTCAGGTGTATCTCAGTTATCAAATGCTTTTCAACATTTTTTGGGGTAATGATGGTGTCACGACAGACTTTGCATTTGAAACCAAATTTTGACGAATCAATTTCAAGAGGAGAGAGCTCATTGATTCTATCACCGATTTTTTTTGTTAATTGCTCCATGATTTCGGTTTTGTCTGGTATAACCGCAGGCTCGATTAGATGTGGGCTCTCAGATAACTTTCCTGAGGTAGGAGCAGGAAGAACTTTGCTCAACTTAGGGGCTACTAAATCGGTTGCTGCTTCTTTTCTCCAGTCTGGCAGATTCTGGTTTGAAATCTTTGAGACGTAAGTTGGTTGAGTTTTGTGTGATGTCGGTGCTTGACATCTGTTTGCCACTTCCAACAACTGGTTTACATGATTTTCATTTGATAATGCTCCTTCACTACTTGAAGAGCCTGATGCCACTAACCTATCGGAGTTGTGACCGAACAACTGGTTTTCACTTTCTTTGCAACTAATTTTAACATTTTCGTTTGGTTTATGAGGTGAATGTCTGTTTAAGGTGTTTAATGCAGCTAAGCACTCTTCAATAGGTCTGGACAACCAGGTTTCCCACTTTTCAATATTGACTGAATGAATTCCATTTTTGGGAACTAGTATGCTAGTGGAAGGGGATAAAATCACTGAGCTTTCCTTGGTATAATTAAATGATCGGTTTACATGATCACTGTTGCTATCGACTAGATTTTTAGTCAATTTTGGTGCTAGAGTGCTGTTTGAACCGTCTAATACTGTGCAGCATTCCTTCTTGAGACTCAATGACACGTTCACGGCATCTTTGTTTCCGATCACATTATTTACATTTAATTCCTGAGATAGATTGCGATGTGTAGGGTCTAATACTACTGAGCATTCCTTCTTGAAACTGGATGACAAATTCTTATCATCTTTGTTTCTAAACACATTATTTTTATTTGATTCCCGATTTAGATTTCTATGTGGAGAGTCTAATACCTCTGTACTTTCCATAGTAAGACTGGATGGCTGGTGATTAATTTCTTGGCAAATGACTGGATTACTTTCACCTGATTTGGGAGCTAAATTTCCCTGCAAGTGATTTAATGCAACTGACATTTCCTTGGTACAACTAGCTGTCTGGAGTTTACTTACATCATCACAGAATAGGGCTATATTGCTGTTTGCGTGGTCTAATATAACTGAATTTTCTTTCGTACTGCTGGAAGACCTTAGTCCACTTTCTTGACTAACAGTGCAGTTTCTAGAAGGTTTGAGAGCAAGGCTACTATTTAAAGTGTATGATTGCGCTAAGCTTTCCTTGGTATGACTTGAAGATGAGTTTACACAATCGTTTTTATCAACTAAGTGGGCTCCATTTGATACAAACGTTGAAATGCTAATTGCAGGGTCTGATAATGCCAAATTTTTCTCAGTGCAACCACTTAAATGACTTAAATGTTCTTTATTATTGACTGCATGGTCAATTACTGTTTCAGAATTCAAAGTTACTTTACAAAATCTACACAAAAAACAAAGCTTGTCTGATTTTGCAGCGTAAGTCACATCAAAATAACTAATACTATCATTTAAAATTTGAAAAATATGTTTGACTGTCTTTTTATTTGAATCATTTAAAGATTCGAAAATCGCAACCAATTTTCCAAGATGGGCATTTCTTAAATGACCTGCCAGATGAACATGCTTCTCTGCAGTCTTGGGATACATAATTACAAGACAGAATTTACAGTGAAACCGAAGTTTGTTCAAAACACTGGAAAACTTCACATCAAAATCATTAATCTTCTGTCCTATTTTAATAGTAAGTTTTCGAACAATTTCTTTGTTACTGTCATCTAAAGCTGTGTATTTGACTGTGGGCCAGTTTGTTGGATCCTTCTCTCCTTGAATGATATTTTTTGCCTCAAATACTTTAAGACTCACTTCATCCAAAAGTTGCTCTTTAGTTCCTTCTTCTCTATGGCCATTTAAAGTTCTCGATTCTGGTGCATACTGATTCTGAGGATTCCATTCATCCCGAATGATTTTTGCAATCTGAGATATTTTGGAACTCATGCCAGCAATAAGTGTCTTCATGATTTCTTCAGTACTGGCTTCCAAATCTTCCGGAGAGTTTTGATTATTCCAAGCAGAAATTGAACACTCTGCACTATCACTTGATGTAGGTTGATCAGAGGCTTCTTTATGCTCAAATTTCTCGACTTTTTCTGTTTTTCCAGTCCAAAGTTCATTTATCCTTGCTTTTGACAAAAGTAATTCAGCAGATTTCTTACCACAGTTCAAACGGATATTTCCGAGACCCTCCCTGAATAGACCATGGTTTTCAACTGGTGTAAAATGAAGTGTTGTATTGCAGACTTGACAGGTGAATTCATTAAAATTTGCTCCCCTTTCATTTTCAGGTATCAACTTCTGATTGGGTCTTTCTTGAGACTGTTGGCTCTTTAAATTTTTTTCAGCTAAGGAATCAGGATTGGAAATTGAACTATCGCTGATGTTTTGGGCATCAGACGCATTTTTATGCTCCGAGTTTTCTACTCTTTCAATTTTTCCAGTCCAAAGTTCATTTATCCTTGCTTTTGACAAAAGTAATTCAGCAGATTTATTACCGCAGTTCAAACGAATATTGTCACGACCCTCCCTGAATAGACCACGGTTTTCAACTGGATTAAAATGAAGTGTTGTATTGCAGACTTGACAGGTGAATTCATTAAAATTTGCTCCCCTTTCATTTTCAGGTATCAACTTCTGATTGGGTCTTTCTTGAGACTGTTGGCTCTTTAAATTTTTTTCAGCTAAGGAATCAGGATTGGAAATTGAACTATCGCTGATGTTTTGTGCATCAGACGCATTTTTATGCTCCGAGTTTTCTACTCTTTCAATTTTTCCAGTCCAAAGTTCATTTATCCTTGCTTTTGACAAAAGTAATTCAGCAGATTTATTACCGCAGTTCAAACGAATATTGTCACGACCCTCCCTGAATAGACCACGGTTTTCAACTGGATTAAAATGAAGTGTTGTATTGCAGACTTGACAGGTGAATTCATTAAAATTTGCTCCCCTTTCATTTTCAGGTATCAACTTCTGATTGGGTCTTTCTTGAGACTGTTGGCTCTTTAAATTTTTTTCAGCTAAGGAATCAGGATTGGAAATTGAACTATCGCTGATGTTTTGTGCATCAGACGCATTTTTATGCTCCGAGTTTTCTACTCTTTCAATTTTTCCAGTCCAAAGTTCATTTATCCTTGCTTTTGACAAAAGTAATTCAGCAGATTTATTACCGCAGGTCAAACGAATATTTCCGAGACCCTCTCTGGAAAGTGCATTGCAGACTTGACAGGTAAATTCATTAAAATTTGCTCCCCTTTTATTTTCAGGTATCAACTCCTGATTGAGTCTTTCTTTAGCCTGTTCCCTCTTTAAATTTTTTTCAGCTAAGGACTCAGGCTTAGAAGTTGACTCATTACTTATATATTGTGGAACAGGAATGGTGTTCTTTACTTCACATTTTTTGGGTGCTGCCTTTAAATGTGGGAGCGAAAGAATATGTTCTTTTAGATTCTGTTGTTTTAGGATCATGCGACAATATTTGCAATAAAATCGAAGTTCCTCTGTTCCAATTTTGTAAATTAAATTAAAATCATCAATTTTATTCTTGATTTCGGAACAGATTTTTACAATGATTGCTTTGTTTGATTCACTCAAGAATTCAAAATTCAAACAGAACAGAATTTTGTTTAAATTCTCTTTATGTTGCTGGGAATCACAATGACTCACTACAATTTCAGGCTTCAGAATCATGTTGCAAAGATTACATACAAAGCATAGTTCATTTGACCCACATTTAAAAGTTAAAGATAGAAAAAAGATTTGATCGTTTAAGAGTTGGGTCAGTCTTCTTACAATTTCTTGGTCACCGTCATTGAAGGATTCAAGTTTCACAGCAAACAGGTTCTTTTGCAAATTTTGCAAGTGTAAGTTGGTCTCAGTATGTTGATAAAATTCTTCGGAAAGAACAGCTACATTACAGACTTTACAAGAAAAGCTGAGTCCGTTGAATCCATTCCAATAAGTTATCTTATAAAAGTGTATTTTGTCTGGTAACTTGTTGGCAAGACGATCATAAGTTTTCTTTCCAGCATCACTCAAATCTTTGATCGGAAAACCAATTAAATCTCCAGAATGAATCAGATTTTTTGGCATCAATTGTAAAACATTGTTAGAACTTTGGCTTGAAGCAGAAGATGCAACCGTCGAAATTGTAGGATTGGTTTTTATAGAATGACTTTTCTCGACCTTCGGAGTCTCAAAGGAAACAATCTCGACTTTAGATTTTTTTGATTTTGCATTTAAATGGGCCGGTAACTGCAGATGTTTTACGATCGTATTTTCCTTGAGATTATGACCACAATATTTGCAATAAAATTGAAGTTTCTCTGTTCCAATTTTGTAAATTAAATTAAAATCATCAATTTTATTCTTGATTTTTGAGATGACTTGTCTCACAATTTTTTTGTTTGAATCACTCAAGGAATCAAAATTCAAACTGAACAAATTTTTGTTTAAATTCTCTTTATGTTGCTGAGAATCGCAATGACTCACAACATTTTCAGGCTTCAAAATTATGTTGCAAAGATTACATACAAAGCATAGTTTCTCTGACCCACATTTAAAAGTTAAAGATAGAAAGAAGATTTGATAGTTTAAGAGTTCGGTCAGTCTTTTTACAATTGCTTGGTCATCGTCATTGAAGGATTCA
Source organism: Trialeurodes vaporariorum (assembly GCA_011764245.1). Taxonomy (NCBI): domain Eukaryota; kingdom Metazoa; phylum Arthropoda; class Insecta; order Hemiptera; family Aleyrodidae; genus Trialeurodes; species Trialeurodes vaporariorum. The sequence continues at coordinate 20,103,865 of VMOF01000388.1, forward strand.
AGTTTCACAGCAAAAAGGTTCTTTCGCAAATTTTGCAAGTGTAAGTTGGTCTCACTATGCTGATCAAATTCTTCTGAAAGAACAGCTACATTGCAGACTTTACAAGAAAAGCTGAGTCCGTTGAATCCATTCCAATAAGTTATCTTATAAAAGTGTATTTTGTCTGGTAACTTGTTGGCAAGATAATCGTAAGTTTTCTTTCCAGCATCACTCAAATCTTTGATCGGAAAACCAATTAAATCTCCAGAATGAATCAGATTTTTTGGCATCAATTGCAAAACATTGTTACAACTTTGGCTTGAAGCAGAAGATGCAACCGTCGAAATTGTAGGATTGGTTTTTATAGAATGACTTTTCTCGACCTTCGGAGTCTCAAAGGAAACAATCTCGACTTTAGATTTTTTTGATTTTGCATTTAAATGGGCCGGTAACTGCAGATGTTTTACGATCGTATTTTCCTTTAGATTATGACCACAATATTTGCAATAAAATTGAAGTTTCTCTGTTCCAATTTTGTAAATTAAATTAAAATCATCAATTTTATTCTTGATTTTTGAGATGACTTGTCCCACAATTTTTTTGTTTGAATCACTCAAGGAATCAAAATTCAAACTGAACAAATTTTTGTTTAAATTCCCTTTATGTTGCTGAGAATCACAATGACTCACAACATTTTCAGGCTTCAAAATTATGTTGCAAAGATTACATACAAAGCATAGTTTCTCTGACCCACATTTAAAAGTTAAAGATAGAAAGAAGATTTGATAGTTTAAGAGTTCGGTCAGTTTTTTTACAATTGCTTGGTCATCGTCATTGAAGGATTCAAGTTTCACAGCAAAAAGGTTCTTTCGCAAATTTTGCAAGTGTAAGTTGGTCTCACTATGCTGATCAAATTCTTCTGAAAGAACAGCTACATTGCAGACTTTACAAGAAAAGCTGAGTCCGTTTGATCCATCCCAAGAAGTTATCTTATAAAAGTGTATTTTGTCTGGTAACTTGTTGGCAAGATAATCGTAAGTTTTCTTTCCATTACTATTCAAATCTCTGATCAGAAAACCAATTAGATCTCTAGAATGAATCTGATTTTGTGGTATCAATTTTGAAACATTATTAGAACTTTGGATTGAACCAGAAGATGCAACCGTCGAAATTATAGGATTAGTTTTTATAGAATGACTTTTCTCGATCTTCGGAGTCTCAAAGGAAACAATCTCGACTTTAGATTTTTTTGATTTTGCATTTAAATGGGCCGGTAACTGCAGATGTTTGAGTAACATATTCTCCTTTAGAGGATAAGAACAATATTTGCAATAAAATTGAAGTTCCTCCGTTCCAATCTTATAAACCAAGGAGAATTCTTCAATTTTATTCTTGATTTTTGACATAACTTGTCTGACAATTATTTTGTTTGAATCACTCAAGGAATCAAAATTCAAACTGAACAAATTTTTGTTTAAATTTTCTCCATGTTTCTGGGTTTCATTGTGAGATGATACTTTTTCAGGCAGCAAAGTTATATTACAGAGGTTGCAAACAAAACATATTCTGTTTGATCCGCATTGAAAAGTCAGACTGAAAAAACAAATCCCATGGTTTAGTTTTTTACAGAGTTTTCTTACTATTTCTTTATCAGGGCTACTTATGGATGCGATTTTTACAGCGAACAGATTCTTCAGTAAATTTTTTTTATGATGATTTGTCCATGGATGAAGATTAACATTTTCAGGATGCGGATGCAAAACTATGTTGCAGGCTTTGCAAGTCAAGAGAAGTTTGTTTTTTTCATTTTGGTAAGTTAATTTAAAATAGTGTATACTATCCTTTAGTTGAGAGAAAAGCCATTTTACTCTTCCCTTACTGCGTTTGTCTAAATCATTAATTTGTGAACCAATTAAATCTTGCTGAGAATGAGAGACATTGTGTAGCACTGATTGGAGAGGACGAGAAGTACTTTGGGCCAACCTGGTGGAATCAACAATCACTTTAGAAGGAACCACTTTGATTGTATGGCTTTCCTTTGCTTTAGGCAAATTAGATTCAGAAATATTCTTCCCCTCGCTTTTTTGAGCTATTGCCTTCAGATGCAGAGGACTATTGATATGATTTTCCACTTCTTGCTCTTGCAGAAATAAATGACAATACTTGCAAAAGAAACAAAGAACGCTCGTTCCAATTTCGTAAACAATGCTAAAATGCTTGATTTTATCATTTATTTTAGAGGTGAGCTCCCTAACGATTTTTTTATTTGAACAACTCAACGATTCAAGATGCAAACTGAACAAATTTTTATTTAACTTTAAATTATCCCAATGTTTTATGCCTTGACAATGGCCAATTACGTTTCCAGGCTGAAATATTAAACGACAAAAGTTACATAAAAAGCAGAGTCTGTTCGATCCGCATTTGAAAGTCAATGCAAAAAAATTTATTTTAGAACCTAATCGATTTGACAGGTCAGTTACAATTTTTCTATCACTATCATTAAAGGACTCCAAAGGCATTGCAATTGAGTTCGTTTGCAGACTGTTTGCATGTTGATTTGTTGCAGAATGACTTTCAACTTTGATAGGACGGAGAACTACAACACAGACTTTACAGATAAAATAAAGTTTCTCTGGTCCACCCATGTAAGTTAACTTGAAAAAGTGAATTTCATCTTGTAGCTTATTACCAAGCATTTTAACAATTTTCTTTTCATCGTATTTCAAATCTTCCATTTGTAATCCAATTAAGTCTTCCAAACGAGTATACTGCTTGAGATTTGAACCTAATTCATTTGGCTCTGATACTTCAAGATCATCGAGTGCAGTTTTAGAACGTTGAGCAGGTATGTCTCGCACCGAGAGCTCAACAATCCCTACTTCTCCAGAGCCTGCACCAAAAGTTTCTGATTCAATGCGAGATGGAGAACTCAGAGTATCAGTTACACTGATAATGACTTCTGGTTTCGATTCTTTCAGTTTTATTCGATGACTGTTGCTTTGAAAATGCTCTGCCCAAACTTTGTTGTTGCTAAGCAAATCAATGTCACAAAGAGAGCAACGATACTGTTGGGAGCTTTCTATAAAATCTAGATAGTCCCAATTTTCATTGCTGATGAAAGTATCATCTGTAGTTGTGCTCTTTGGACACGTCTTTCTAAGTATCTCAAGATGCTGTTTCTTGAGAACATGTTTTTCAACATTTTTGATACATAAAATTACATTGCAAAGTTCACACTTCAATTTGGGTCCAGTAGGATTAGCTCCATCTTGTATGGAAAAATAATTAAAATGATAGCCAACCTTATCAGTGAGCTCTATAAGAATTTCTTTACCATTAGTGACATTACCATCTAGAAACTTTCCGACTTCACTGGTGTCATGAAAAAGATTCAGGGGAACCAAGAATTCTTGTAGATTTTTTGAAGCTGTGGAGAGGACTGTGGTGTGTGGATCATTATCAACTTCTTGCACATTCTGGAAAAAAACTTCTGGAGTTGTATCGAGTTCCATCGTGTTTGGTCTTGAATGAAACTAAAATATAAACGAGTCGTTTCGGTTGTTCATGTTCTCAATGCATTTCATCCCCTGTAAAAGAAAAAGAAGGAGATAGTTTATTCATTACCTGATGAAACATTTAGACTGTAATTTTTCAGAATACAACTGCTGGAAGTTTTAGACTTTTCATCACAGATACAAAACTTGTAAATTTATTTCAGAGATTCTATGAGGGGCGTCACAAAAGCAGGTATATTTCTTCTTTAGGACAAAATTATTAATGCATTAACTTCTGTTGACTCTGCAAATCTTATTTCAATCAGCATGCTCATAGTTTTATTGAGCACTGATTTTTCATATCTGAGCTAATGGTTGCGTGTAAAATTCATTTCTGCCGCACCAATATTTTTTCAGTACAGTTCCAAAATTTTACACTGCTTAACGAGTGTGTCTAAGGTGGTTAAAGTTTCCTGGTAAATTTTTTTTTTGGAAATTAAACTGAGACGGGGCAAAAGAGTGATCTATTTGGCTGGAAAATAAATTATGAAGAGTTTGAATTCGATTCGTTAAGTTAAAGTTAAACACTCCCAGAAAACACTTGTTTGCTTACATGTGTTTCGCCCATTCACGCCAATTTTGCATTTCTGTTTTTTTTTTTTTTTTTTTTTTTTTTTTTTTTTTTTTTTTTTACAAATTCACGATATTCAAGAGGATTATAATGCTTAGAGATTTATGAACATTATTTGGAGCAACTGTTGAAATACTTAAATGTACTTTTTCTGTTTTTGTCTACTTAAAATTATTCTTCTTTAATGTGAATTAGTCTTCAGATTCTTTTGCTTCCTTTCTTTCGTTTCATTTTTCTATTTGTAATTTACACTTAATGGGCTCTATCTGTTTAGTTGAAACGGATCAATAAATATAGGTACATATGAACTAATGATTTAGACAAACTGAGAGCTGTAAATGGTAGATTAGATGAAACGAATTCTTATGAGGAAAATATCTAAGGGCACCAATGGAGATGAATCAGAACCCACGATGTTATGAATGCTGCATGCTGCAATCAGAAACGTATCCAAGAATTTGTCTTTCTTTTTATCAACCTGTTTGAATGCATGTGTTAGAAAATTGCAATGTTTCCACGTAAAAATATCTGTCTGACAAAGCATCAAATTTCAAGCTCAATGTTAACTAAAGATTGGTGGTTGAGAATGAAGCAAGGTCTGAATTAAGGAGAAATTTTACATTGACCTACAATGAAATTTCCTGCAGTGGCGGCTCAAGAGCCTCAGCTCCGGTGAGGCGCAAAAATATGAAGCGGTCAGAAGTAACCGTGTGGTCGGAAGGGGGGGGGGGGTTGTTTGGTGTATCCTTCAGGAAAAAGAAAGGTCTTTGAGCCCACCCTTTGAAAATTCTGAACATTCTGATAATTTGTCAAATTGTGCAATTCTGGAGGGGTTTTCTTCATAGTCAGGCTACGATTTACGGTTGTGTGTGATCTCATTCCAGTTACAACAATCACTTTTACGATTATTAATTCTTAATTAATCCTTAACCAATTTGTTTATTTATTCTTTCTTTTTTTTGTGGGCGTCTTATAAGAATTATCACTTGCAGAGTAAGAGCAAATAAAATAATAACACTTCAGATAAGATAGCTCAACATGGCATTCAGAATCAAAGCCATTGAAAAGACCTTACCTAAGTGAAATGAGACAAACAAATATACATAAATTTACTGTAGAAATACATTGGTAGATATCATCAATAGGCCCTTCAAAGTATAGCTCGACAACCAGAAGGAGGTTAGTAAGACTTAGGAGAAGTGGGTGAAACATGTAGCAGCAGCCAGCATAGCCGCTAAGTTCAGAGGTCTTATTAGACAGATTAAGCTCACCTCCTCTACCATAGAATACTAGGGGGGGGGGGGGGGGGGGCTTGCCGCTCCGCGGCCCGTTCCCCGGAGCCGCTTCGCGCCTACAATTCGGCGCTGCGCGCCGCCTTTTACCGCTATATACAGGGTGTTTCAGACCACCTGGCCAGCTTTTATTGTGGCCAAACTAAGGCAAATATGAAAAATCGGTAAAACACGTGTAACGTATATCGACCCCAAAGAATTCGGGGAAAATATTTTCAGCCCCCCAAAACCACCCCTTGGGGGTTATTTAGGGGGGTGGGTACCCGTATCTCGAAAAAATCAAATGGAAAGGGTATGTTTTGACATTGGAATCTAATACGGCATTAAAAAATAAAACTTTTTCATCCCTAAGTTTTTTTCTAAAAACCACCCTTTTTGGAGTTAGGGGTGGTTTTCAAAAAATTTAGGGGTAATCTTTGATTGACCGCTGTGACCCTCCAAATCATTGGATTTCAAAAAACTAAGAAGTTTCTGAAAGGACAGACCAAGGGCTTTCTTTTGATGTATCACATGCCTAGTTTTTGTGAAAAAGGGTACAAGGCCCCCTCACCCCAAAATTTTGGGGCTTCGGGGGGCCCTACGTAAAAATTTTCAAATGTAAAGGTATGGCTTGTGATACATCATTTGAAAGGTCTTTCAGAGACGAAAAAAGTGATGCCCTCCAAAAGTCGTAAAAACAACCCCCTTCCAAAATGGCGGCCGTTTTAAGGTTAGGGGGCTCAAGGGGGGGCCTTCAGAAAAATGATCCAAAATTGAACGATACATGGCTAAAAGGGTCTTAAAAAGAGAAAAATAATGGTTCAAACCGCGAGTCAAACCGACTTTTCAATCCAAAGTTACGGCCGATTGAAATTTAGGGGTACCTTTTTCGGGAACCCAACTACCCCTAAATTTCAATCGGCCGTAACTTTGGATTGAAAAGTCGGTTTGACTCGCGGTTTGAACCATTATTTTTCTCTTTTTAAGACCCTTTTAGCCATGTATCGTTCAATTTTGGATCATTTTTCTGAAGGCCCCCCCTTGAGCCCCCTAACCTTAAAACGGCCGCCATTTTGGAAGGGGGTTGTTTTTACGACTTTTGGAGGGCATCACTTTTTTCGTCTCTGAAAGACCTTTCAAATGATGTATCACAAGCCATACCTTTACATTTGAAAATTTTTACGTAGGGCCCCCCGAAGCCCCAAAATTTTGGGGTGAGGGGGCCTTGTACCCTTTTTCACAAAAACTAGGCATGTGATACATCAAAAGAAAGCCCTTGGTCTGTCCTTTCAGAAACTTCTTAGTTTTTTGAAATCCAATGATTTGGAGGGTCACAGCGGTCAATCAAAGATTACCCCTAAATTTTTTGAAAACCACCCCTAACTCCAAAAAGGGTGGTTTTTAGAAAAAAACTTAGGGATGAAAAAGTTTTATTTTTTAATGCCGTATTAGATTCCAATGTCAAAACATACCCTTTCCATTTGATTTTTTCGAGATACGGGTACCCACCCCCCTAAATAACCCCCAAGGGGTGGTTTTGGGGGGCTGAAAATATTTTCCCCGAATTTTTTGGGGTCGATATACGTTATACGTGTTTTACCGATTTTTCATATTTGCCTTAGTTTGGCCACAATAAAAGCTGGCCAGGTGGTCTGAAACACCCTGTAGAATTGAGAAAATATTAGAGGAGATAGGTCAGTTACGCAAGAAAAAAGAGAATTGACCAGTTCGAGGACTGCGGGATGGGGGGTAGATTCAAGGGTTCACCCCGCTTATCGGGCTGGGCGGAGCGGAGGAGTGGGGAGGCTCTGGCTCTCCCGTACAACTCGGCTCATTTACCCCCCGTCGCGTCGCCACGTCAGCAATTAGTCACGGCACTTCCGGGCGCACACACAAAAATGCCAGAAAATGAAAAAATCAAAGATTTTGAGAGAAATGGGAAAAAATCGAGTTTTCGGTCAGCTACTCGTTAGATTTTTATATTATGTAAGGAAGAAGATGAGCAGAAGCGAAACTGCAACCCGGTTTGGGTCACGGTGCCATAGCCGACCTGGTGAGTACGGTGGTCCACCAGCGGTAAAGAAGAACAAAAAAGAGTGTTTTCTTAGGCTCAGGCATCGGTTTCGCTCGCGCGGGCTTTTCAAAATGGTTCCCGCGTACTAACCAGCCATACCCAGCATGAGTCTATCAGAGTGACCCATTGGCTCTTATGGGAGTCTTCCTTCTGTTCCTTTACACTCCTCAGTCTCCTAGACCACCATCCAATTTTCCTCAGTTAATCACAAAATCACTGTCGATGACGACTGACGAGGGCAAGGCACCAAGCGTTAACATCTAAGCAGAGGAGTCAAGATTTAGCTCAGCCTCACCATCTCACCACTAAATTCTCTTTATTTAGCCATCCCACCCTATTCATCGTGGCATCAAGTGGCAAGCGGCACTGATCAAGCTCGTCTCATGAGCTGTTAATCCGCTTTTTCGTTCGCAGTTCTACCGCTCTAACCTATCATCGTGTCACACATCGTCTGTTTTGCTTCTGAATCTTGTCCCAGTATGAACCTTATCCATACACATTAACGGACAATGCTTATAATTCATGATATTGTGGCATATAAAAAAGTTTAATAATGTGGATTCAGCAAAATCTAAACTAAATTCCCAATCCTACGTTTACTTTCTATCTTATTTTATAATTTTTTTCCTTCGTAACAGGTGAGGCGCCACATCACTTTCCTCAACCCAGGAGTCACCACTCGTCCCCTGACTTTTTTAGCAACTAGAGCTCGGTCATTGTATGTTGAGACAAATGTCAAAAGCCTCCACAGACAACAGTCACCAGAGCTTAGATTTGAGTGTATGCATAAACTTGTTGGTTGCTGCTGATTCGAGCTATAACCAGTTTTTGACATTTGTCTCAACATACAATGACCAAGCTCTAGTGAAATTCCATAACTTTTCCTTTCTGGGGACAAAAAAAATTTCACCCGCACAATTCCAAAATTCACAATTCGCACCTGCTCCCAGCAAACCGTGCTGTAAGCATTTGACAAGGGGTATTATGTAGAAGGAACAAAGAGCAGATATGATGCGCTACCGGACTTAGTGTTCTTGAGACCACCATTTGACACACTGCAGGCTGATTTTACTCATTTCATGAGCTGAGACAAGATGAATCCGAGTCGTTTTATCTCTTGCCAAAGGAGCTATGCAATTAGGAATTGCACTGTACGAGATAAAGTTGTTCAACTCATCTATATCGGGTGTCTTCTCGTAAAAAAAGGAAGAATCGGCCTGCTGATTGAAGAAGAGATTGATGAGGGGTGCTACTCTTGATCAGCCCCTTCACCCATTTCCTCCATTTGTACCGCCATGTAAATGGAGAACAGAGGGAGAGCACACAAATTGTAGAGTAGACCCTGAGGTCTCAGGATAAGTGAATAGAAAATTTAAATGAAAGATAGTTAGATTTTCACAACAACTTTGACAGTCGCAGATCAGAGACAGTTGGAAGATAGTATGGGCACTAACATCATTGTACAATTGCTTCACAATAGCTGTGAGGTACAGTAGAAGAGCATGCAGGGGCGGATTTACATATCTTGAGGCCCTACGCGATCTTGAATTTGAGGCCACCCCGAAGAAGGATAAGATACCTGAGTGCTCTGAGGGGACATCCTCCAGAAATAAGGAATTTTCAGACCCCTCCCCCTATTTTTTTTTGTTTAAGGCATCGAAAACTTAGTTTGAAACAGTTTTTCAGTGAAGTTGCTATTCAACTATTCTTCTGCCTTTTCATATCTTCCTCTTTCTCTCTTTTTCTTCTCTTCTTCCTCCCTTCGTAAAGTGAGGCCCTCTTAGGCCTGAGACCCTACGCACTTGCGAATTTCGCATAATGGTAGAGGCTGTTTCAAATAGCTTCGGTTCTGGCAGTTCTATCTTTACAAACGCGGAAGGACGATATCAAGTCATCAATTACGCTGTAATGTTAATATTCTCTAATTACGATAGTTAACCGAGTCTATTTTGTGGCAAAAAGTTCTGATGATTCACACAGTGAGCGACGTCAACGTTTTTACTCATGTAAACAAAGAGCTGTCAGAACCGAAGTTATCTGAAACGGCCTCTAAATCCGCCCCTGAGCCGCTAGCACCTAAATCAAAGCAAAAAGTCAAGTAACGAGCATAAGACTAAAACAACAGGAGGTTGTGCTGCAAGTACCCACTACATACAATCTGTTGCCACCAAATATTTTTCGAAATTAATTATCAAATAAAGTAAACCGGATCCTTCGTGACAGAGGGAGTAGGGAGTGTCTAAGTACTCTAGGTGGTCTTTTATGGGTCGGTTCGGAACTTCGGACATTGAAGAATCGAAAGAGGCATAAAGAGGAGAGGAATGTGAAACTTACGCCTTTTCCAATTTTAAATGTTTGATTCGGACTTTCAAAAGACAGTCGGGCAGTCCTGTTGCCATGATGTACAATTAAAAAAAAGTAATAACGATGGGAAAAAATTCAACAATTTTGAGGTAAATTATTAGATAATAATAATTTTTACTTCTTACAGTTCTTCGTCTTTGTTGACAATTGGACATGATGATGGTGATTGGTGACGACAACAACAACATATCAATCGTGATACCGGGGAAAAAAGACATAATTGAGGCAAGGATATCAAGGAGTCTGAAGCAGACATTCTTACATTTGTGTAGCAAAGCTTGCAGACAACAACACCGTCTATGACAGCGTCCCATCTAGAGTCCCTAGATAAAAGGAGTCCCATCCCATTAACTTCCTATGATCTATGGACTTCGGGAGTTCTCTGTGCTCTGACTGCTTTGTGTTGTGTTGTTTTCATGGCGTGTCCGGGGTGTTCGTGTGAAAAGGTTTTTCTTCGAAAATGGATCTAAACCACAGCTTCTCTAGCAGCTAAGGTGTTTCCTATGGCTTCAGTTTTTGTTTACTTCCGTTATGAATTATCAACCTTATCGCGTAACATTTGACGAAATTAAGTGATGTCGTTGATAGCATCACAGGGATAGTAGATTAAGTTAGGTTATAAAGTGGGTTATCAGACCAAAAATGTTTTTTCGACCACCAAGAATTTTTTATTTCCTATCTCTATTCTTGTTATTGCTTAGTTTTACGAACGGAGTCTGCGGTGCTCATATCCATGGTGAATGGAATCCGCAAGATTTCTTCCTATTCTTAGTCAAATTCGGTGTTCAGAAAACAGATACCCATAAGCCAGAGAAGTCTGCTGGTTGTATCTACGGTAATATTACTTCACCGGAGAATTTTAGTGTTCCTATTACCCTTGCTGTCTTGGACCGAGAATATTTTCTAGATTTCTACGGCAATCGGACAATAAATGACAAAGAGAAAGCATGTAACCTCATGTTCAACAAAGTTAGCAAAGTTGCTTTTGACAAGGTCTGTAATAAAGAAGGTGCTGATTATCTCAGGCGAGTTCCGTGTCAAGAGGGTCAGCTGTGTATTGATGAAGATGGCTCGTACAATGTGGTGAAAGGTGCTCAGTTCACTTTCAAGATTTTACATCAGCAACAGCCAAGGTTTGTAGTCATCTCTTTCACGAAACCAGTTCGAGCAAAGAGGTGGATCAAAGAAGTGGTCCTTTCTCTTTGCATCTAATTGATCAGTGGTATAGTGTAATGTCTTACAAAGTGTTAGCTTAGTACTTGAAGTGACTTCCTGAGTTGTCATGCCCTGGGGCATAATATTTAACGAACCCTCCTCTCCCCCCACCCCATTCTCCCAAGTTAACAGGAGTTTGACAGTCCTCCATCCAAAATTTTTATGAATTACAGTATCTATATACACTAAATTCAGCTCTCCTGGATTGGAATTCAACATTTTAAGACATAGTTATTAAGGAGGTCAGTGTATACGCTACTTCATGTTGTGTTGTCGGCAAAACCCACAAAAAAGTGAGTAAAGTGGTAAAGTGGACCAACTGAAATATCAAACGAGTCGAGCATTAGGTGAAGTATGGAGGAAAGCCTGTATCAGTGGGTTTAAAAACTTCTCAGGAAACTCTTGCAGCATAGTTACAGTGGGAAGCAATATTTTCAGTAAATCTAGCAGTGCCAGTAGGAGTTAAAGTAGAGTTGAGTGATTTTCAGTGTGACTCATGGAAGATAAAAGGAGTAGGAGACTGCTAGAGTCCCTGTATATTGAAGAGTCTTGCCATACGGGGTGTAGATTCTGATTGGCGGTGGATTTCAGGCTGTCTCGAAGCTCGAGGAGGTGTTCTTTGTGCTATTCTCCATAAGATGACCGCTGGAATGTCTCCTCGGCAAACCCAACCAATCAGAGTGGACGCCTCGTTTGTGTTCTTCTTCTTTCTTTTCATAGCGAGACTCTATCATGTACTTACTGGGACTCTAGAGACAGCAAGCCTAGCAAGTCTAAAGAGGAGAGAGTATATATGTTTCCTCATGACAGCTCACGAAGCAATGAGTTTCAGCATGGTGTTCGCGAATTTGGCCTTAGCCCTTAGACGATCATTGTTCCCATGATGAGGATTTTAGTATTTCCTTAGTTTCCAGTCAACAAAAATTCATACCACGAATAAGTCGAGCTCTTGAACATTTGTTTATCCTCTGCCATATGATCTCATTAGTTAGAGTGTGGGTTTGTAAACTGAAAGCAAGAACCTTTTTGTAAACGTAGTGAACCAGTTTTTCCTTACCTTTTGTAGCTCTTTGCATATCGAAGCTGTTTGCTCTTTGAAGTTCTCTGCTCTTTAAAGCTCTTTGCCTTCTCTCCTGTTTAAACCACTTGGTACACGCTCAAAAGGATTTGATCAAACTGCAGGATTGCCTACCTGAAACATCTAAAATTCAAACATAAACTTGACAGTAACATCTCTAAAACGGAATTAATTGGTTTTGTTGACTGCAATTGATGAACAGATGACACACATGCTTAGTTGTTAGACGAAGGGAACATCAACCAAACATGCAACGGTTGGCTCATCTGCCATTTGTGGTGGATTTTGACTCATCGATTGCTTGTTTGACGATCCTAGTTTGATCGTGTACGGAGAGTTTAAGTAGAAAGCACTTATTTCATTTTAAAACTTTCAGGTTTTGGTACGTCAGTCTGGTAGCCTGCTATTTCAACAGGAGCTCATGTTCATGGCACCATCTTCAAGAATCTAAGAAACTTAAGTATGACATTTGGTTGGTGAATGGAAATCCCAACAATACTGAGTATAGTCCATTTACCTATCAGTTCTCCTTCGAAAGACAGGTAAGTGTGCTCCACTTCAATTGAGTTTTGTGTAAGCATCGGAAATTATGTCTAATATTTCTTGTATTATGATTATCAGCTGAAGGAAAATGAGAAAAATGCTTGAAAATCAATAGCATTCAGTACTGCAGTTACCATTTGTTTTTTATTTCATTAAGTGTCTGCAGATTTTGTTCTCTCCCTGTATGCTCAGCAGGGGCGGACTGGCTCTAAATTTCCGAGGAGAGTAAGGTCATTATGGGGCTCCCCACCTTGTTGACCCCCCCCCTCCCAACGCCCACTCGTGCTAATACTTACTGAAAAATGGGCCAAATCGTACTTATACAGACCAGGGACCAATAAATGTACGGTGCGGACAGTCCCTTGTTCTTGACCCCAAGTAGCGAATCCTCCCTTCTGATTGGTTAGGGCTGCACCTAACGTTAAAGAACAAGGACCGTCCGGACCGTACATTTATTGGTCCCAGATTACCTCCCTATTTTTAGTATCTCGTCTATTTTCCCGGTTTTCATCTACATTTTAGCGCAATTTGGGGGTTCCCTGCAAGTTCGACCGGATAAAGCTAGGCATGTATGCCGGCCCACTCACCCTAGGCCCCTGATTCTGAGTCCAGTTTTGACACATCATAATGGCTTCCATCTTACGTTCTTTTTGAGAAAGTCGTACAATCTTCCAACTCTGGCACAGTGGCAGTGATGAGCCCCCCTCTCCACAATCTCTAGCCGACTTTAACTGAGTTTTTTTTAAACTGCTCCTTAACTGCCGTTTGTTTCAAACGACATTTCTATTCCAAAAAAAACCTCAATGTTTAACTTAGTATTTTTTCCTTATTTCGTTTTATTTCTTTGTTGGGGCTGTCAGTAGTCCCTTCTTGCACAGATATTACAACTGTGACGGATTTCACTTCTTATTTATGGTGAAACAACTGCAAAAGAGCTACTCTAGAAGCTGGGGCGGCAGTTCCTCTATCAATTCCCATGTCTTGAACCATTTTCATCTAGTTTTTCAAGTATTTTGCCATTTGAGCATGCGCGCACACTAATTTTTGAAGTTTCTGTACTGAGTTCAGCTCGCTGACACTGATGTCATGGCGCAAGAATGCAAAATCATTTTTTCCATGAGCCTCTGGAGAGCCCCATTTCCACTCTTCGGATAAGAAAATTTTTCGGGATCTGAAAAATGTATACCAACCTACAAAAAAACTTAACACAAGGCACTGATCTAATTTTTTAATTTAGACGATCTACTCAGTTTGCGATTTTTATTACGAATGTTAAGCATATCATAAAGGAAATAATCCCTACTCATTCTTCATATTTCAAACAATCTTTTTATGTGTCCTTTCGTTCACGTGATCGAGCATTTTTTTATGCTTGGGGAAAAGATTTGCCGTAGTTATCAACAGTTTCGTAAGTGCGTGAAAAATTTTCCCTCTCTTGGCTCTATTACATTTCTTATCCTGATTTGATCTCCTTTGAGAAGGAAACTTATATTTGAGTTGATCCTTTAACTCTTTCATTCTCTTGATGCCTTTTTTTAACATGTTGATTTAACCCCTTTGTTTTCTCTTTTCTTTTTTTCAGAACACCGTAGAATTATATTTGTTATTTTTTGTTATTTATTCATTGCTCTTACCCGTCCAATTGTATGCAGTATCTCGACAAAAACATCCAGTCACACGACTTTTCACTGTTTCGCTTTTGCTAGAAGTCGTTGGGTTGTCACTTAATCTTCTGGATGCCTTAAGGTACTCAGTCAATGGGGAAGGATTTCCGCCACTTCTGATCATTGGTGATACGTTAGATATTTTATCTCGAGTAAGTGTATTTCTGTGTTCAATTTTATCAAGTTTTCATCAGAATATCAACATGATACCGTTACTCAGAATAGAATTGAAGGAGTTGATAAAACATGTTGTAAAGCCATTTATTTCTTTATTTCTCTTCAAATTGAGGGAATGATTCTTTGGACTACAAAATAGTGTATTCCAAAGTCTCTAAAAATATTTGCTGTCACTAGAGTTGTTTCAAAGTAAGTTTCCCTATTTTTTATCTCAGCAGGCAAAAATTATAGAAAAATTTGATGTAAAGCTTTCAATATGCCTTACTCTCACCATTTTAATTAATTTATTAACATTGAAATCAGTCAAAAATTTAAAGGAAAAAGAGCCCTATCTAAAAGAAGATAAAAAAGGGCATGAAAATGGTTACTAAACCATCATTGAGCATATTACCTTACTTAACCAATTTCCTTCACCATTTCTACAAATTTTTACAGTACTGAAGTACTGTACGAGTTCCTTGATTTCTTCGGTAAAGATCTCTTCACTTTGATTTTGAACTATATGGTGACGTCTGGAGATTGTGAGGGGGGGATTATTTTAGGAATGTGTCAAAATTCAACCCTTAAGAATCATTAGTGGTGGTAGCCACCATCCCATGTCCATGAGTACAAGAAGAATGTGAATATTTTTAAAAAAAAAATCACCAAAAACATATGACTAACTGTAAGTTTACACGAGTGTGGCTCTTTGGGGGCTCTTGGTCAACGCAGATGAAATTAGGTGTGACCCTCTCTGTGTCCTTGTCTGCCCCAGTTAACTCTGTTGTGGCCCCAAAAAGGTGAAGCTATTTCATTCCTTTTGAAGAATTCAAAAATAAAGCTTCATTTTTTGTCTTTTTTCAGACAACTTTTATGCTTCTTCTTCTTCTCTTGGCCAAAGGTTGGGCTGTTACCAGAATAGAATTGACTTGGAAGCCGTTTGTATTTTTTGTTTGGGTGCTGTATGGAGTTGTTCATACTCTACTCTACGTTTGGAACAAGGTTTGTCTTTTACAGGATGTTCAGAAAGTCTGCGGTCTTCCCCTTAACTTTTAACTGGTTTGGACTAAAAACCTGAAGCTTGAGGCATGTTCATAGCTTGATACTAGAGCTTTTTCAAGAAGTGAAGGCAAATCTCATCTTTAATCTGTGAGGAGTTTGCTTTACACGCTCCTTCAAATCAAAACTCAACTTGTCTGTGATTTTAAAATTGTGATTCAAGAGCTGTTGAATGAAAAGCTAAAGCTCTCAAATGCATTTTCATCATGCAATATGAGAAATAATGTTGAAAAAACTCCAATGATTGGCTATGATTTCTGCCTTTTTTATTGAAATGAGCTTTAGCTTTTTTCTGGCACATCTTAAATCCGGGGGGGGGGGGGGATTTTGCTCCCATATACTAACAATTTTCAACTGGTAACCTCAGGGACAGACAAACTGCAAAATCATGCAATCCTAGCATTGCCGGTTGCTCTGGACATTAGTAAAAAAAATTTTGTCTCTTTCTGGATTATGATCAAAGTTTTGTAACTTCAGAAAAAAAGTCCCTCTTTCCTTTGTATTTTCTAATCAATGGTCTTTTCTCCTCCTGCAGTCATGACCTTTCATTGTTGATGCATTGGGGATGAAAAGCTGCACCCCTGGAGCAATCATTAAGAGTAACTTTTCTTGAGTATGCCGTTTTGAGCTAAAATTTCTTTAAGCACACTATTTTGGACCAAAAGTTTTTCAAGCGCAGGAGGGGGGGG
Source organism: Trialeurodes vaporariorum (assembly GCA_011764245.1). Lineage (NCBI taxonomy): Eukaryota > Metazoa > Arthropoda > Insecta > Hemiptera > Aleyrodidae > Trialeurodes > Trialeurodes vaporariorum. Next base: position 20,120,085 of record VMOF01000388.1, read on the forward strand.
GGGGGGGGGGAGAAACACTTGGCTTTAATGCTGAAGTGTAGAACTTGCACACCCAGTACATGATGCAAATGAAAATAGTGGTCCATATGGTCGCTGGTTTTACTCCATTTCACCGAACAGACCAATCAAAATTAAAAATCCCTTCCCACCAGCGGCAAAGCGTGCAATTTGGCAATATTAGAAGTTTGTCCATTTAAACCTATGAAAAAGATCAAACCACTGGGTTGTGGGAGAACCATTTAGCATAAGTTTGAATAGGCAGATTGCATGCTTTGCCTCTGTCTCTCATGCTTTTTGATCAAATCCAGTTCCATTCACATTTGCTGGCAACCTAGAAGTGTTTGACAAGTTGAAACATTTAAGAATTTGTGCATAGCTAGGAAAGTCTAGGGATTGAAAAAAATCCCTCTAAAAAGAGGCTTCATTGTTGCTGGCTCAAAATATTTTAAAAGTTTGAATTTTCATTAATTTCATTGTAATGGATAAAAAATGGCAAAGTTTACGGAAGTCAAGTGCTGCAACCTATGGAAACGGTGTCTTTAACATTCCATTTAGATTTAGGAATTATTTGCTGTGCTAAAACACTCGCAAAATTTCAAACTTGCAACTCCTTCTATTACGACCCTTGTTCAAGCCTTTTTTATTGATTTTTCCAGACCGAAGTTGATATTATTGAAGATATTGATGAATATCAAACGTGGCCAGGCTGGTTTATTTTAGTCCTTCGTTGTGCGATTATCGTGTGGTTCTTAATGGAGCTGAAAACAACGATGCTGTATGAGCACAACACTGCAAAACTTCAGTTCTTCCTACATTTTGGAGCTTCTGCGCTTGTTTGGTTCATCTACCTTCCTATTGTGGCTGTGATTGCCCTTCAGGTCCCAGCTCTGTGGAGGTTTAAATTACTTTTGGGTAAGTGTGTGCTATCTTGGGCCTTAACAATGATGACCCTAGCGTCATCAACTGGGACTTAGCTGAAAGAACATTTAAGGGGGGAGATGTTGGCGAAATCTGGGGTATTGATAAGTCGAACCCTGAACTGTCAATGTTGGGGAGACTGACACAGGAAACGTGAGGATTTGATGTCTTGGTTCCTGAGTTGTCGATGTAATGGAGTCTCTTTAAAAGTTGAGGAATGAAACCAAGGGATACCTTAAAATCAGGGGTATCTACTAATCAAACCTTGGATTACACTGGTCTGCATCTAAAAATGAACTGGCCTGGTGATGGGTACTTTTGACTAATTTTGGGTCGCTGAATCCAAAAATGGCCTCCATTTTATTTTTGTAAGCTCCGTTTTCAAGTGCAACCTCTTATGTACCACAATTATGGGTTGAAAAGGGCTGATTTCACTGGTCTGCAAGAAGAAATGAAAATAATAACTGGCATAGTGATGGGTGATTTTTACTAATTTTGGGTCGCTGAATCCAAAAATTGCCTCGTTTTATTTTTCTTTATTGTATGCCTCCTTTTTTGAGTTTTTGTGATGCAACATGGGACTTAAGTGAAAGCAGCCCATTTTAACCCCTATTTTTTGTACATAAGGGATTGAACTCAAACTACTTAGGAGCAAAAAGGTTAAAGCATAAGGAAAACTTTTAAAAAAAAATTTCAATTTTCTCCTCAGTAATTGATCAGATTTTTAAAATTTCCTCCAAAATAAATGGTAGGGGTGTGCGAATCCGCGTATTTCGAATCCGAATCCGACGGGATTCGAAATTTTTTTTCGTATTCGAAATTTTCAAATCTTTTTTTTTTTTTTTTTTCATATACATTTATAATTTTTTCGTTTTTCTAACTTTTCTTTTCCTTCCATTTGTTTTTTCTTTCTCTTCCCCTCTATACATTAGCGCCTGCTAAAACGAGGGAAACTACTATCATCACGATTCGGTACGAATGCGGCGTGTCTTCCGAATATCGATGAACCTAAACGGGGATAACGGGTGGTAATCGATCAACACCAAAAGTGCGCGCGACCAGCGAAATAGAATGGTAAAGATAAATCAGAAAACAAATATTTTCTTCTCATTTTTCATTACATCGTAAGGAAAATAAAGCGCCACACTTTAAAACAATTTTTTTTGAACTTTTACGGCGTGGATTCGGATTCGGTTCGGATTCGGGAAAATTTGATTTTAAGATTCGGATTTGGATTCGGAATGAAAAAACTGGATTCGCACACCCCTATTAAATGGAGCTGGTCAGGAAAAGATTAAGGTGTGTCTTGAGAAGGCTCCTTAAAAAAAAAAATTAAAATTAATATTTTTCACTTTTCAAACGTATTCGTATGATTCAAAAATATTTAGTTGTTTGATTTTGGGGTCATTTGGATAATTTTTATCTTATACTTTGTCTTGTTCGGATGGCTGGACTTCTTTCTACCAATGGCAGCGCGTCAGGTAATGTAAATGAGGCTACAGGGAGCCAGCGCCTCACATGTTTTGATGCCAGGCGAAAGATCATAAATTAAAGAAATTTCATATAAAAGTTCAGAAGGTTATTTTTTCCTTTTATTTAGTTTCAACAGTCAAAAAATTGTGATTGGAACATAGAATCCTCAGGAAGTTTATGGACAGAGGGTGTAAAAAAAAATCAAGTGCACCTCATTTTTGTCACCTCACCTCTATGAACCGCCACTGACTTCTACAAATTTTTGTAACGGGCTTATTTCCTTTGTACCTGTACTAAATAAATGAATTAATGATTACAGGTATAACATATAGTGCAGATTGTCTTGCTTATTGTATCATGACGCACTTATTGTGGCCTGCAAGGAGCGAACAATATTTCCTACTGGCTAATCCTATCGATCCAGGCGATGAGCTGGATGAATTTAATGAAGCTCCTCACATTCTCAACAACTACTCTGCATCTCAACCCATTGAATATCATAAGGTCAATGCATAAAGTTCACCACCTCTAGGCCAATTTCTTATTCAATTTCATTTTTATAAATATTCTAGGCTGTTACAGTCAGAAATGTATCCAGAAATCTCTCTCTTTCTCTTTCTCTCTCTCTCTCTCTCTCTCTCTCTCTCTCTCTCTCTCTCTCTCTCTCTCTCTCTCTCTCTCTCTCTCTCTCTCTTGCTCTCTCTCTGCTCATTTGAATGTATGTGTTGGTAAAAGATAGATATAATAGAGGCTGAAGTCATTCAATAGCCCCTTTCCTTCAATCCTTTTCTAACACATCGGTTTAAATGGGGAATGAGAGAAAAAGACATTCGTCGATAAGTCTCTACTGTCATTCATTGGAAGTCTGTCTGAGTCTCTCATCAAGATTAGAATCCTTTGATGGAAACTCTTTATAAGTCGAGCGGACAAGAGCTCTACGAGTTCTCATGGAATGTTGGTTTTAGGCTTTCACAGAGCAAAAAAGAGTGGAAGACATTGAAGGCTACACAGAAAAGAATAGACTAGGGAAAAAAGAAGAAGAGGACCGTTTTGGAACGTACTGGAATGCTGGCGAATCCGCTGGTCCACCGTTGGACTTAATCTCAGAATTGTTTCATGCAGTCAACTCTTTCACATGCATAAAGTGCTTTGTTCATACTTTCTATGAAGAGTTACCATAAAGGCCAAGACCATGGATTAATTAAAGGCCAGGGTGATAACAGAGTGTCATGACAATTATCAGCTTATAAATTTTAACTGAATTTTTATTTTCTTGTGGATAAGTTTTGATCGTTTTACAAACAATTGTCATTGGCAGGAGCTAAAAGACGCTCTTGCTAATGATGATCGTTTTTTATATGATCGAAACGGATTTGGAAGAAAATAAAGCACCATGCAAGTGAGCTAAAAAGTATTTTAATTTGTTTAATCTGGTGCCGCATCCTCAAATTATTTTGGTATTAGCTTATTCTCTATCAACTAGTGAAATTGTAGCTGTGACTCTCAAGTTTTTGTGCTCAAGTTTTATATTGGAGTTGCGATTTAAGAGATGAGCCACTTCCTCCGATCATGTGAGATTTATCTTAGTTTATAAAACTAAGTAGGAGTAATATGTTTTCTGTCTGTGATCATTTTGCACCTCCTTCGCTCTTTTTTCTCCGTTTTCTTTTTAGAGAGCAGCGCAGACAGTGAGTGCTTTTAGGATTGAAAGAGATAGGCTGATATTTATTCTGATATTCTTCCTTGTCTAATTTCATTAACTCACAGAGCTCATAACTAGATAAGATACTTTAAGCTATTCAGAATTGTCTGCCAAGGATTAAACTCCATTTTAGTTGAAAGTTTATAAGTGTTGTTAGCACCTCTAGTCAAGTAGCAATGATCCCGTAAGACTGCTAACTAATTATCTCCTTCTCAAAAGATGTTCACTTCAAATCTTCTAGAAAACTTTTCAAGATAACTTCAATACACAGAGATTCATCTAAAAGACTAAGTGCCAAGTATATTCCTCAATCACTGTTTATTTCATTCTTGTCAACTTTTGGCCCTTACTCAATTCTGCTGGAACTTAAAACTTCCTTTACTATCTTACTCCTGATCTAAAAATATGTACATTAAAGCATGTATTGGACACTCTGTTACATCATTTGCTTTTAAATACATCGATTTGGTGACCTTGAAATCATCAAAACATAACTTCTTTTATTATTATAAGTGGCGGTAGTCACCCAGGCCAAGTCAGAAAACGCAACCTGAGGGTTGATTCTGCTGATTTCACGAGATGAGATAAGATGACTCCGAGTCGTCTCGTCCTATCTCTTTGCACAGGATAGAGTCGTTTATCTCGCCTATCTCGTGTCGTCTCGTACGAGATAGACAGGGAGAATCAGCCTACTGGAGGGCAACCGTAAATACTTATTATACACAAATAAGCTCGTTAATCTTGCTTAAACTATGCTGTCAAATCTTTCCTTTGTCAGCTGCTAATTTTTCAAAGTTGTCCTTTCTTATTTGAGATCATTTGGTACTTACTAAAGTTTTCTTTGATGCAAATAGTGAGCTTATAATGAGACTGACAACTTTTACATTGTTGGCTTCTGCCATCGAGCGTTAGACCTTGTCTTTTAGCTTTGTTTCCATTTATTTATTTTGTTTAACTTTGCTATGAATGTCTCCTGCTAAGATTATGTGTTACCCATTGGTCATAAGCTAAAACACTTGCAAATTTTCAATTATACCATTTGTATGCTTCTTGGCCTTGAATAATACTGTTTGTTTTAGGTTTTTCTAGAAAAAAATTGGACCTGACATTTGTAGAACTATCATGAAAATATCAGCTTTTTTGTTGTACTAACTGATTGATGGTGCTGTTAGCGGTATGAAACTGATGCGTTCATGAATGCTGCGGAAGTGTGAAGTCCAATCTTTTTAAACAAACTATAGGCACAGAATAATACAATCAGAACGGAAACTCCCACAAGAGCCAATGGAAGCAAGTTTGGAATTTAACGGCACCAATAGGCAACGCTGTGGTCCTACATCCTAACATGGCGGACGAGTGTGATTTGTGTTGAAACTCATTTATTTCTGTAAATTCTGGAAAGTAATCTCAAGTTTCCGGCCTCACTTTTATTCCATTGGCATTTCAGAGTGAAAATTTCGCGGATCATGTCATATATTTTTTTTTTTTCGCACGCAAATCCAGATGTGAACATCCTATATCCCAACATGGCGGACGCAAAATGGATCTGCTTCAAAATCTGACAGAGTTTCCGTTCTGGTTGTATTATTCTGTGCTATAGGACTGTCAGTTTTTGTGTGCAATTTTTGCTTTTATTTTTAAGGTGTGGAGTCAGGAAGTAGCCTGGATTCATGTACCTGCATTCATCCAAACTCCATTAAACAATACTTAAAAATCTGTGAGAGCAGATATATTTCCGGTAGCTAAAATATTTCCGGTGGGTAAAATATTTCTGGTTTTAGGCGTGCACAGTTGTGTTCGTACTACCATCATGCCCGTCTTGGGTGGATTTTGTGTTAGGATTAAATTCTGTGAATTCCCACTTTCTATCTTCAGAATTTCATTGAAATATGCTGTACTAAGAGCAGTGAGCCTCTTCAGACCCTGCAATGCAGAGTGGCTCAACATAAACGCAAGAGTAAATGGGGAAAGGAGAACAAAGGAAGAAAGAAAAGAGAGAAAATAAAGAAGAAATAAATAGGAGAAAACTGAGAGATAAGAAAAAAAATTGTTTAAAAGATAAGAAAGAATGTGGTTAAGGATGATTGACAATTATTTGAATGTTATAGGGTTGAATTTTGATCTGAAAAGTGTAAGAAGTAATTAATCTGCACGAGTTTCTTTGTTTATCCTTTTTTCATTTGTTCATTTTCCCGAGGGTAGCTTTTGCTCTATATACCCATTTATCTTGCCATTTCAAATGACATTGCCGTCCATTGGGTGAAGGGGAGGATGGGGGGGGGGGGTGTTGAGTGCAGGGATCGCAGTAACAGGTTCATGCAGGGGTGCCAGGGCTACCCTAGCTACACTTACTGTTTAGGAGTCTTATTAATCATTGCATTCTTCTAATTTCAAATATTCAAAGAAACTGAACAAAGAATGAAGGTTTTGCCTTGAAGAAAGGTCCATAAAACACCAAGTGTGCTTATCCAGAAGGTACAGCAAAGCTGACATCTTCAGAGGAGTGCACCTCATTTTTTATGGACCCTTTTTCAGGACAATGCCTCAATTAATTTTTCACTGAAGGCATATTTCTGTGGAACTGCTGTAGGTGGAAAATGATAAAGATTACAGGGCTCTTAAATAATATGATGTTCCAAGTTCTTCACTCTTTGATGAGTATGGATTGATGGTTGACTCTAATTCAGAAAGATCTTGCAAATAGTCAATCACCTATGCTAGTCACAAAGTCAAAAAAGCTTTTAAAATTAATTCTCAAACTAAATGTAAGCTTTCATTGTAATTATAATACTTAAGTCGATTTTGCTCAACCTTTCGTGATTTCTTTCAACTACTTTAGTTTCTTACAGATATGTATTTTTCATACAAAGTGAAAACTCAAAGTTTGTTTTGTATCTTTGTCTCAAGGTTGTCTTGTTGCCATTTGACGGACTGTTCCCGTCCTTTTTATTCGATAATGTAATAATGTAAGTTCAATCAATTTGAAGCCACCAGTGCAAAAATGGCTTCTGAAATATCAGCTGTGCTCTTTAAGGTGCGTTTACAGGATATGGCAAACGTTTTGACAAATGTTTGGCCATTGTAGACTTATACCAATTCTGATGTTTAGAAGTTGAAAGCGCTTTCAAAATTGCTCTGTGGCATGGCGTGACCTTTAGGTAACCTGAGTATTTTAACTTCTAAATAATCAAGAAACATGGTGCTATTCATTCTGCATGTTGTGACCTATAGGTAACAATATGGCCGATGTGGGGAGGGAAAAAAAAATTATGATCCAGTAGTGCCAACATAAAAAAAAACCGTTTTTTCCTCGCGCAATCGGCAAAAAAAAAATTAATTCATGACATAGGGGGTTAAGGGCTAATTGTCTTTTGAATTTTGGACCCTTGGTTGAAGGGGTGTCAGATTACTCTGAAGAGGAGATATTGCTATCAAAAGAGAGGCCAACGCTTGTCCGAATGTCTCCTCAAACGTCAGGCAAACGTGCCTTAATCAGAATTCTTTGTTAGCTAGTTTTTCTGAACTTGAGGAAATTGTGCACCAGAAGTTTTTGGAGCACTTCTTGCATAAATGATGTCAATATTATTTTCGGATAAATTTTAGTTGTGTTCTTTTAGAGATAAATAAAACTTTAATGCACCAGTAAGAGAATTACTTTCAGCCCAGATCTCGTTTGTTGCTAATGATCCTGGCTGCACACCTGCTTTGATTATCAGATCATGTGGTGCGGCTCTGTACCCGCAAAACAGCAGCCCTATCTCAGCCACAGAAGTCTTAAGACTCCAAAAAAATTAGCTTGAAATAATGGTTATCACTGATCAAAATGTCCGAAGCTTCAAAGAACACAACATTTTATTTTTCTCTCGCCACCGGTAGAGACATTATAGCGGGGACGAAGACATCTTGCCAGAATATGGGAGCGTTCTAGAATTCCCTGGTGAGCTTCCCTGGGTACCCGGGGAGGCTCCAAGTTGTTCTTTTATTCTCTGATTTTGTTTCTGATAACCCGGTGGAATTCATCGGAGCGTTCTTGAACTCCAATGATCTTCATTAGAACTCTTCCCCGAGCTACACCGGATTTATCGGAATAAGAACTTCGATAAAGCCAATGAAAACTAACCTCAAAGAAGTAAACAACCTATTTCCGTGTGTTCGTATGAGTGTTTTGGAGGATATCAGGCTGTGCCTGTGATCGCTCGGAAATTCATTGGAGGACCAATGAGGTTCATCAAAACATTATCAGCTTTATCGTGAACACTCCCCGGAAATTCTGATGCATTTTCCCGGGTTCTCGGATCGGAGAATTCTAGAACGCTTCCTATGTAACACACAACGCACCTAATACGCGTGTTGAATGGTATACTAAGCATTGCATATTACATACCCTATGGCCAGGTCTCTTTGACCCCTCCCCCCCCCCAAGTAAGTACATACCTTAAGCAAGTTTCAGTTTAATTCACTGGAGCACTGAACAACTTTCTAAAATATTATTTGTGATAATTTCCCACTATTATGCTACCATTTTTTACTATAATGCTTTTGTATCAGTTTTATATTTCTCTCATTTGAAACTACTTATGTATTTTAGAGTGGATTGATGCGTAAAATTTTTAAATTCTGAGAAGTAGAGGAGGCCCTGAAATTGCCATTCTCTGTTCAAGTGACACTTAAGAATCTCAGGAGAACCGCTTAATCCTTTTTTTGGGGTTTTGAACTTAAAGTTTCTATGTTTGAGCAAGTCTTCAGCCAAAGGAATTTTCAGCTTTGAGGATGCAAAAAACCTTAAAGTGAGCTTTGACTTTACCAGGACGTAGTTTTTCTCTCTCTTTGTTCTGTATTTATTCAGCTTTCAATATTATTCCGATTGCAAAATTGTCATTCTAAATCCACCCTAAAGTACAGAAACTGTCATTTTTTTATTGACTTTCAAATGTTGAAACTATGTAGTTAAGAAGTATCCTCAAACTTATGCTTGCTGTACAGTGTACGTATGATTATTTATTTCAGTCTTCTCATTTGTACAGTTTTGTAAATTTTTGTACAGTATGTACAGGAAGTTCTTTTTGGGACATGAATTTTGTTTTTACCTCATTAAATTTTTTCGTTAACTTCAAGCATCATCATTCTATTCCAAATGTCCTTTTTCTCTCCTGACCAACCCCCCCCCCCCCCCCCACCAATCACGTTCAATCTATATAGTGCTGTTGCAATATTGAAAGCAGAAGACTGATAATATCTCTTCAGCGGGCTGATCATTAAAATTACCGACTTTTAAGTAAAGTGGATGAAAAAGGAAAACTGTGAAGAAGACTCAAGCGTGGTTGAAAGGTCTAATCTAAATATGGATTAGATTAGATTGCTTATCAGATGCTCAAGACTGGACGTCCAAAAACCAATGAAACAAATCCTGTTTTTTTTTTGTTAAACTTGACAACTATGTGACTCTTCTCGACCAATCATCATGTTTCATTCTTATCCAATCTATCCTCAAGTCAAGAATTTCGAATATTGGCCCCCAGGAAAGCAGTAAAAGGGTTACTTTAAGCGCAGACCATAGTCATCAATCTATCGGTATTTTGATAAATTTTGAAATTGCAACTAGTTAGTTTGTGAGGATATTCATAATTTGACAGGTAGCCACTTCAACAAAGGCACAGCTGGCTGTTTGGTTAGTAAGAAAAATTTATTAAAAAAAGCAATTTTTTCCACTTGAAATGTTATTTACTACACTTAAACTTGAACCTAACAAGAGTCTTATAGCTGATAACTTGACAATTTAGAAGCTCAGAGTAGTTTTAGATGACCAGATATTGAATCAATGACACTCGATTGAGCGGGTCCAAGTCCTAGACAGGTGACTGTGCCACTTTGAATCTGCGTCTTTCCGGCATCTCTAACAAGTGTATTGATAACACCAAGGCGTTTGGCTTTTTGTGACAATGTAATGAGCTCTTTATCACCAATATCATTTGTCCTTACTACAATTTTGGGCTGACCGAGCATTTCCCATGCTTTCAGCTGGATTGGTGCAGAAATACTGGCTGCTTTATAACAACTAACGGCTGCATGAGCAGCTTGAGCGGAGATTTTTCCACGGGTCATACTTAAGTCAGGGCGCATGACTATAACCATTTTCATACTCCCTGACGAAGATACGATTGCTTTGGTGACATGTAGGAAGTGCAGGACCGGTCTTTTCAAAGCAAGTGTACAAACTACACCAACAGCAAATCCAGTTACATAGTAACGAGCGTTATCAGTCATCTTGTGATCAAATTTAGTTCTCCTCAAAAGCTAAGATTCAGATCTTTTTTTCTATCCCTTCGTTCCTCTTTGTTCTGCATTGAAGGCACAGCAGTAGCAGTGGAGCTTGGTAGAACTAGGTGAGTGATACTTCTGATACAATGAGAGGTTTCAGAAATCAACTTTTCTGCTGTTTCTTATGTTTTTCGATACAGACTTGGAAATCTTTCACTTCCTTTTGACACTTCCGCCAATCCCTGGTTTCCGCGATACATTCCTGAAAATATATTTGAAACTGAAGTAACATTACAAATAAAAGAAAAAATTAACTAAAATGAAAGGAACAAGAGGAACAAAGTTTTCTTCTAACATTAGAATTGGTCAACTATTCGAAAATAATAGGTCACATTTGGCAAAGAAAAAGATGAGAACAATGGCAGTGAAGGGGTTTAAAAAGATAAAAATAGAGAGAAAACAACATTTTATTAATTTAAATCCACTGATAAAACATGATTAATTCATGACAAAACATAAGTCTGAGCAAATCTATGCTGAACTCACTTACGGGGGCTCATCAAAGGCCACTTCACGGGATAGCAATAGCCACCATCCCATGGCACTTGATAAGCCATTCAGCGAGTGGTTGCTTTCGGCTTGAGAAGTTAAGTTCTAAGACTAAATACTGTGACTAGCAGTAGCTTGTGTCGGAGAGAAATACAAACGTGTGGTTTGACTTAACAAATTTTAAATCGGCATTCACAACTTCAAAAGTAGATTCTGAGAAATCTTTTTTCTTCCTTTATTGGAAGGCTCACAGCGAAGTTATCAGTCTTTGGGGTTAAATCTACAGGAATCTGGACTCCAAATTGCTGTAGCAAAAGACCCATTCTTTCAGGAAGGATCACTAGCTGCTAACACTAGGTTACTAGCAGCAATTAGATGGGTAAACCCCTTTTTTAACAAGGACGAGATTGGTTAGAGCAGAGGCATTTAGAGTCTTGAGTTCTGACAAGTAGTGGTGCCTGCTTCTGAAGTGCATCAAAGCTCATCATCGAGCAGTTGATTAGCAATGAATTAAAACTCTGCGCTAAACCAACCGCTCACTGATACCTTTTCATGCAATTCAGAGGCAGGCATCGCTACTTTTCACAGCCCGATGCGCAAAATGCTTCTGCTCTATGAAAGATCAAGCTCTGGCCAATTTTTGCATCAGAGTATGGAGACATCAAATATCAACAAGCAACTGGCAACAATAACAGTGAATATGTGGGAGAGCTTGAAGAGAAAGTTGAAACCGGCTTCAACAATTCCCTCAGAATGTCACCGAACAAGCCTCCCACTTACAATTAGTTTTCCAGCCCCCATAAATTAAACGGCAACACCACGCAAATAACTTGTGCTCTTAAAGCTCCTTCAGCATAGTGCCAAGTTATCTTCGTTGGATATCCTTCCAAGTTACAGTAGATGCAAGGTCCTCCGTCACAGTTTTAGACCAATTGTAACGACCAGTGCGACCAAATAAGATTGCCGGTTACACAAGAAATTAAAATGCCTATTACACACTTCAGAAGGCTTCAATTACCTGGACTTTGTAATGAAGTTCGAGACAGCCAGCTTTTTTCAACATACTTTCAACAGGGTCATCATCTTCATCGGGCATCGTTCAGAATTTTTGATACTTGAAGACTTCATGAGAAGGGCACTTCCTCCGAGCAACTGTAAATCTTTTAAACAGCTTTTCCCTCACTTTTTCTGATTCTTTACATACCGATTATTTCGCAATTTCGGAACGACTTCAGAACATTAAACCTCAAGATCAGATCTTGCATCATTAACATCACATGGCCACTCTTTTACCAATCACACTGTCACGCTACAACAACCGAACAACCTAACCTCTACATATTTCCTTTTTCCTTATCACTAGCCATATTTTATGTCGCCAACAGTAGTTTGTTTTCATTGACGATGTTTGCGCACTCTAAAGGTCTCTAAAGCATAATAATGTCTATAACGGCAAAGGAAGATTGAACTGATTGTTGGCGAAATAAAATACTCCTTCTCTCACCATCTCTTTTCAAAAGTTTGCTAGGGAGATTTTAGAAATTCCCGAAAATTCCCCTACTCCCCTACCCTTAATTACTTGACTTGTCCCCCATAAAGATGAATTTTTCTACGTTTGGACGCGATCCAAAGTTTCAACAATTTTGAATTTGAATAATTGCTTACCCAGAGTGTTTTTAGTTTAGTTTTCCAACGCTTTGGCACAAATTATTTATTTTTCTTTTGAGTAAAGTGTGAGGAAGGGACGAGCCAAGGGAATTTTTCTTGATAACAGTGATACAGTGTTGCGAAGTTTACCGATTCTCAATGTTTTGAACTTGACTTTAGCACTCTTGATAATTTTCAGAAAATTATATCAAATTTTTATTGAATGCCAAATAAGTTCTTTCTTCATAAGTATTTGAAATGGAGGATTTGCAGAAAAATCCAAAAAGGTAATTAAAATTTGAAAAATAAAGCAGGCAACTGCGTTGACTGAACGTCCCTCTCTCACCCTCACCTCACCGCCTCATCGGTATTTTCGCGAACTGCGATTCTCTTTTCCTAGCGATCAGCTGTAAACGAGTGAATTTTGGTGGATTCCTGAATATTGTGGATTTAATCTAAGTATCTTTTAAGTTGTAAGAATGGGTATTGACTTTAAGGGAATGTCGATTGCCGACCTCAAAAAACATCCATCGGTAAGTTATTCTCCAATTATTTAATGCAATGCAACATAATCGATTGAATGGGACCCTTGCTCATTACTTCAGATTGGAGGTCATTCATATAAATAATCTACAAGCAACTTATCTCCCCAACTATCCCTGAAGGAGAAATTGATGCTTCCGCTTTTCATATTTGCTTTTTGACAGTTCATTCCTCAGGAAGGATATCCAGATTACTTGTGTTTTCGAATCATAAACATTGTGCCTATCAGGATTTTCTGCAACTTCATAAAAGATTAATTTCCTATCTGCCATCTAGGAAGTGCCAACTTTTGGCCTTGGAAGTTTTAGGAAATGATAAGGAAAAGTATTAATTTCCAATGTACCCCGTTGCTTTTCCTCAGCGATCAGGTCCTTTGGCTGATGCAACCAGGAGCTCCGTTATGAAATTCTGCTTTAGAGCAGTTGTCTGTCCTGATGATAAGGCCTCTGCAGAATCTCTGACTAATATGTAGAGTATATCGGTTGTCCTTAAGGCCTCCAGCAGAACCTATGACAAAAACTCGTAGAGTCCCTATACGATAGGTTGTCTTAGAGGAGATTAAACTTGACCGTTCCTCGACTTTCATGAAAATATCAGCTTTATTCGGCCAAGAGCGCAACCTGATAGGTCAAGCTGGTTTTCATTCAAGCTGGACAGTTGTCTAAGCTACAGGCTTTATTCATAACACAAGCAAACGCTACATCTCTTCAGTGTGGTTGGTCCGAAAAGTCCAAGAGTCTTCGGAAAGAAACTGTCTAACCACTCGATGAGCCAGTCCACCGATTGCGATTCCTTGTATTGCACGGAGATATAACCTCAAACTTGTCCATTCCGCTTGAATCTTGAGTTCCTTGACCTCTAGACTTGTTCTCGGCACAGGTTCCATTTCAGGAAATGAATTTAAAGCTCCTTCCCACTAATAACAACTCAGAAAACGAATAACTTCTTCGGTTCGAAAACCAAATGGAAACGGTTCATTCCTGGAGCAAAGGTTTACTGCGCTATGAAGTTTCAACTTGTTTTATTTCGAATAACATTCTTGTGTTTTTTTCAGCTCATACCCATCATTGCACTCATTGGGATAGCAACGGCTGGTGCCACATTCTACACGATTAGATTAGCAACAAAAAATCCTGATGTTTCTTGGTTCAGGACAAAGAATCCAAGACCCTGGGATGAGTACAGAAACAAGCAATACAAGGTACACTCTCATTCTAGTAGAACTTTTCTCATAAATGTTTAGAACTCATCACCTTACGAGTTAGTTGCACTGTTAACTGCTTCTTCTTTGGATGAATGATTCTTCAGTAAAATCCCGAGAAAATGGCAATGGTCAAAGGACTCCGCACACTCCTTATGGCAAAACGGTCCCGATAGATTTTGAATGAGATTAACATTATTCGATACAGCAGATCAAGCTGAGAAAAAGCTCTCACGGTACGAATTCAATCGTATGATAAGTTTTCGAGATATTCGCGACTGAAGTTTGCGGATTCTCGATCAAATAGGGCCTAGTATAGAGCATGACCGTCTGCCGAGTCCAAGAGTTCGAATCGAGAATCCCAAGTAACTACCCGCTTCATCTTGTCAGCTCGACCCTCCTTTCCTGCTTTTGCTCTGGCCTCGGCCAAAAAAATGGCATCGTTATATATATTAACAAAAAAACCATCACACATGCTGGCAACTATGTATAAAAATTATATTAGATGACCAAATAAACGAAAAGAAGGACGTAAGCAGTAAACACTGGCGACACCATCTAAAATATTGTGAGTGAATGAGTAGGCAGAGTCGTAAATAATGATAAGTAAGCAAACTCAAAGAACAAAGAGGGGGGAGGAGAGCAGAGTGCAAGCGAATTTTGATTGTGTGCGTAAAATTTTGGGGCAATGTGGCACGGGCAAAACGAATGTGCGGTAGGTGGGGGGAGGAAAGGAGGGTCGAGCCGACAAGACGAAGCGGGTAGTTACTTGGGATTCTTGAGTTGAACTCTTGGACTCGGCAGGCGGCTATGCTCTATACTGGGCTCCATTGGACCGAGAATCCGCAAACTTTAGAATTTAGAATTTTAAAATTTAGAATTAATTTATTTTTTATCACAGGATCAAAGCGCAAAACAATAACAAGACAAAAAAAAAGAGCATCTGCCTACCCGCTAAGTTGACTTGTGTTGGGTAGGTCAGTCAAGAAAGGCGACACGAAAAATAATGTTTAACAAAATAAAATAAAAATAAAAGAAATGAAAAATATAAAATAAAACAAAGAAGATACAGGGGATAATACACTGAAATAAATTAAAAAATGTAAAAAAATAAATTAATTAAGTGAAGTATAGAAAATTTAAATTTTAGAATAAACAAAGATGAAAACACAAATGTGAATTTAAAAATCCCACTTTTTACTAACAATTTTAAACATTTAATGAAAAAGAGAAAGCGTCGGAGTTCAACCAACTCGTGAGGGAGACTTTAAGTTGAAACGGACTAGATGAGGACTTAACATAATTTGGGAGAATATTTACAAGTTTGCCTGCCAGAAATTGTTCAATTGCGAATATCTCGAAAACCAGCGGTTGAACTTTGCTGAAAAATTTTGGAGCCATCGTGGCTGGCATAGTTTACTTTTAGGAGCCATCTGGGTTTTTTTGGGGGCCAAAATGATTTTTTCCCAAAAAAATAAGGTGAGCAGCTTGTGTCCATCTCCCTTGTTACTTAAAAATTCAGTATATATTTTTCTTAACTTGTTACAGATGCTTCTCACCTCTATTGGTGAACATGATTTTGATTTAGTACATAAAATAAAAGTGAAGTGGTAAGAAGCCAAGAAATTTAAGGATGGGTTTTAAATTGTAGAAACAAAAAAATATAAAAACCTGAATGGAACAATGCAAAGGTTATTTTCTTTAGTTCAAATCAGCGTAAAACTTTCTTGATTCCTCAATATTTATTAGGCGCCAATTTTGGCTCTCAGTTCAATTTTTTAGGCGCCAATGCCAAATTTTTAGGCGCATTTGGAGCATGGCGCCTGTGGAGTTCAACCACTGTCGAAAACTTATCTAATGTTTGAGTTGGTGCCGTAGAACTTTTTCTCAGCTTGATCTGCTGAATTGAATGATGTCAATCTCATTCAAAATCTTTCGGGACCCCTTTGCCAAAAGGAGTGTGTGGGGTCCTTTCCATCACAATCCGTCCAGTAATAACCGAAACACAGCCGTTTGAAAAAATGACAATCATTACAACACACATATTTGTTGACTGGTACACCTTGTGCCTTTGAACGGAGCATTCAGCGATGCTACTGGAATTGTTACTTGCACACGTAGCACTTAAGCTGGATTCAGTCAAACAATCACCTAACTTACTAGTAGAATCAGTACCAGGAAAGACTACAACACTGAGTGCATAGTGTAAAGAGACAGTGTATGCAGCTTTGCTGCTTAATAAACCTTCATGTTACAATATTTGTCAATTTTTCGAAGAACTATTTTCCAGTCAATACTGTTAATTGACTGGAAGTCAATACCAGAAATGGAACTGTGATCATTGTAATTTTCTTGGCAACTCACTTAAGAAACAACGAAAGTTTAACCAAACGTGGAAATCTATGGTTATTTCGCTCTTCACCAAAGTAGATGAAAACAAGTTTTGTGCAATTTGCAGTAATAGCCGCTAGGGTTGTCTCGATCGTTAGCGGATGGTGACGAAGGCAGGTTTACTCCCATGTTCATCAAATGGGAGAAAACTGGCTACGTAAGCTGGTCAACAAAGTTTTCGAAACTATGCTCCCTTGCAGGAATCAATCTGCTCATACCTCGTTTCAACATAGAATATATACAACCAGAATGGAAACACTCCTCCATAATTGCTCGTAGTTTCACGAGCCGCTTAAACCGGGTAAGCGCTACGGGCAGGCTACCCCTCACCCTCGAGAACCCTTTTACCCCGCTCACTGCTCCTCGCCCTCGCTTCTGGTCAGATCGAGAGTTTTTGGCCACTTTTGATTGTTTCTCAAGCAAGTCATTTTTTTGGGAGCTAAAGTAAAATTGAACAGGCTCATTCGAAAACGTCCGCTGTCCATTTTTTTATTTTTTACTTTTTGAGCTTACATCACTCTTAAGAAGACGCTGCGTCTGTACAAGTCCTGATCAGACTTATTCCTTGGTTTCTTGCTCCTATTTCCCTTGTCTTGGCAGTTTTCTTTAATTTTTTAGTTTTTAATTTTCTAATTTTTTATTTTTTTTATATTTGTCGTACCTCAATAAAAATATCTTGGACATTGGAAGTTTTCGCTTAAGCCTGTTCAAAAATTTAACTCAGTGTAATCCTATTGAGAGGCTCTCTCAAGTACTCGGTTTTGTAGATTCATGCGCTTTAAGCGACTACTGGGCAGCTCCTCCCGCAGGGCGCAGGTCACCCGGCTTAGAAACTTGACTATCCTGGCGTTCGAAAACTCACCGGTTGGCCTACCGGTAGCCGTGTTACGCGACGAAACTTTTTTGTGATCATGTGATTATCATGTGATACCCACCAGATTCACTGTGCAAATCGGCAAAGAATCTAGTTATTGGCAAAAGTACTGAGGAAAACCAGAGGGAAAGTTTAAACAGGGGCTATTTTTGGCAAATTACAACCAGACACAGTGCTGGCTCTAGCACGTCTGGCGCCCCCTAAGCCTTGGCGCTCCTGGGCAAGACCCACCCGCCCCCCCCTCTAAAGCTGGTACTGACCAGGTAGCCACAGAGAGCGAACAGGTGAGTTTCTGAATGCCAGGTATATGGGCTCTTACGGCAGTTGCAGTTCCCATTCTGGTTGTATTTATTTTATGGTTTCATCTACCTTCGCTCCTCAGACCAGCAGATGAGACTTTTCAGCAAACCAATGCCGTCTTCTTCCGTACCACAACCCCAAGGTTTGAGGTTGTGGTCACACGGGTTCTACGTTTCTACTGCCGTAGGAAGAAGGTGGGCGTTTTGCTGTTTCTGGGATTTTTCGGGCATATCTAGACCTTTTTTGGCTTAATCATCGATTCTTTCAGTTGGGGGGCCTTCTGCCGATGTTCCTGATACATTTACCGGGGGGGGGGGGGGGGGGGGGGGGATTCTCTGGAATTATCAGAAGTATTAACAGGAAAGCCCCCCCCCCCCCCCCCCCCCCCCCCCCCGAAAAAATCGATCGAAAGGCCCAAAAATGCCTAGTAATGCTGAAAAATCCCAAAAAGCACATACAGCCCACTGTTTTCCACAAGCGGCTATAGAAACATAGAGCCCGTGTGACCTTAACCTCAATAATGGAGCAATTGGAGGTATGGATGCACAAAAAAGAAAAATATTTTTTTGATTGTAGTGTGTCTTGCTGAGCTTGCAAAGTTAGTTATTCATTTGAAGTGACACTCTCTGTAAAATTCCAGTGGTTTGCCAAAATAAATGAAACCAGGTAGGTTTGTGCAATTTGTTTCCCGCCAGAGAGCGTAGCTGGGAGCAGGCAAACTTCGTTGACCAGCTAATGTCACCAGTTTTCACCGATTTGATTAACAAGGGAGGTGACCAGTTTACATCATTGCCGGCTAGTGATCAAGGTGACCCTGGCAGAGAATAACATAAAAAGCTCATACCTGGTTTCATCTACCTTGGTGGTTAGCAATAGTTGATGCCAAAAATATCTTGTTCGTTTTCGTGATCAGCCAAGACACTCATCCTGAATTAAATAGTTGTGAAGAGGAAAGATTTAGGTCTGTGTAAAGCGATGGTATCAAAAACTGAATTTCCATTTCCTGCAGGCCGATTATTTACTTTTGTGTTAAACAGGTGGTTAAGACTGATCAGTGATGCTATTGGTCGAGCATTGTAAGACAAGGATGTTGCTACAGTAATCATCATTGGGTTTCCTGTTAGCCATAACTTCATAATCATCCACCAATGTTGGCCATAAATAATTTTCATTTGTTTTTCATGACAAATTCCATTGTTTAAAAACTTCCGTGAATTACTTAACAACTAACACTTTTGGGTTTTCTTTTTTCAGTTCTTAGCTATTGAACAAGATTGTGAGAACGAAGACAGGAGTAAAGCTCCCAATATTGATGAAATCCTCAAGTCCTAAATCATCCTCTAGAAACTGCTCGTAAACTAAATTCTTAGAATGTTCTCTTAATGTTTTTTGTTTCATTGAATTTTTTCAATTCAAATGTTTGCATCTAATTCCTTTAATCTGCCTATGTATGTAAAAATTTATGTACGATTATTTTTAAGACCCAACCTTTAGCTTTACGTAAGAATTACTGGTGAGAAACACAGTATAAAGATTCCAAGTAAAAACTTTATAATTTGTACGTATTCATCCATTTTTTTCTGTCAGCTGTTATATTTCTAAATATTCTCATCCCCTTTGTTTTTGTCAATAGAGAATGAAAAAAAATTGAAATTTTATCTCTTGTGTTTAATTACTCTCATCTGTTGAGTTCAAAAATATGTTCCCCCATTTCTTTGAATTTTAGCTAATAGCCAAACAAATTCTGACGAATATTTAAAAAACGTGAGAAATGTTTACGGTGCCCTCCCAACATAAAATATTAAGTTGCTTGGTATTACAAAAAAGGACAAGGAATTTGAATGTGTGTTCCAACATTGTGTAGCATTTTTTTGAGTCACTATGGTTTTAATGTTATAATATTTTCTGTCAACTTCTCATTCCTGCACTGAGAAAAGGACATGGCATTGAACACTGTCAATTACGGACAACCTATATAGGTTTACCGAGGCACTCCGGTTGTGACACTCATAATTTTTGGCAGTGCAACCTGTAAATACGGACTCCTTCACAGAAATTTGCAGGCTTCAAGACCAAGAGTGCCTCAGGAAACCTATATAGACTGTAGTGTTTTTTCAGTGTGGAATGGCATTTGTGACAATTTTTACATCTGATAAAATAGGGTCCCTTTTTGTCCTGAAAATCAATCCTTGAAAAAATTAAGGCCAAAGAAAAAGAATTGAGATATTTGATGCAGTAACTTTTGTTTTCTTTCTATCATTTGTTTGATTTTCACATAGGTGAGAAGATGCACCAACAAATGCAGAAACCAGCAAAAATCACCACATCAAACACGGGCAGGGAAAGGGCTGGTTTCTGGCTTCTGGCTTCTACCCTGAAAACTAATTCCTGTAAAATATTGGGCCCACAAAAAGACAGAAGAGGATTTGAGCTAATTATCTCTTCATTTCCTTTTTTTTCTGTCATCGCAGGTTCCATATTTGCCTGGGTGAAAAACATAAAAGCTTCAATGAGATGCTCCTAGCAAAGTCACATTTTTTCACGATGGGGAATAATCGTTTTCCTTGCCCCTAAATCAAATAGCGGAAGACAAGAGCCTAACCACATTAAATTAGAAGATACAAGGGAACTGAGCATGTTATTGGAGCAGTTTTTTCACAAGAGTTAAAATGGTTTAAGGGTCAGTCCAAGCAAAATCAGACCAAAAAATTATGATTTTCGACCCGACCCCCTCAGAATTGTTTTTTTTTTTTAATTTTTCTAATCATTTGTCTATGTTCTACAAATTTTCAAAGTTGCCGAAATTTGTCAACTTTTTGCCGAGACCGTTACCTTCAAGAGAGCGTATCTCGAGAACCGCTCATCGTAGAACATTCGTTGTGATCTCATTGAAAAGGTCTTTTCAATATCTTTCTAACTATGTGTAACAACCTTGAGAAAAATTTTAAAATTTGCTTAAATTTTTTTTTTAAATTTTAGAATTTGAATATCTCAAAATCGGCCACTTTTAAAATTATAAGAAATCAGGAAACACGGAACGTACCCTGAAAAAGATGTCATGCAAAGGACGTGGCACAATCCTTATGGGAAATGGCCTACGGTCAAACTTAATAAATGTGGCATCATTTTTTTCGTCTCGTCGTCCTGATCAAAAAGTCTCACGGGCCCAAAAAATTATCATCACCCGTTTTCGAGATAATCGAGCTTAAAGTTTGAGCAAATCTCGGCACTCAGGGACGAATTCGCTCGGCAATTGAGCGTGCATCCTACCCTGGAAGCGGCTTGCCGCAAACTGGCGATGGCTGCCGCTCCTTTTGCTCACACTCCGTCCGGAGGTGATGCCCCTTTTTCTCCCACTCCAAACGCTTCAACACGCTCTCCGGACAGAATGTGAGCAAAAGGGGCGGCAGCCATCGCCAGTTTGCGGTAAGCCGCTTCCAGGGTAAGACGCACGCTCAATTACCGAGCAAATTCGTCCCAGAGTGCCGAGATTTGCTCAAACTTTAAGCTCGATTATCTCAAAAACGGGCGATGATAATTTTTTGGGCCCGTGAGACTTTTTGATCAGGACGACGAGACGAAAAAGATGATGCCACATTTATTAAGTTTGACCGTAGGCCATTTCCCATAAGGATTGTGCCACGTCCTTTCAGCTTGGGACGCCGATGGGATCGTGAGTTATGAATTTTTTGGTGAGCTTGCCTCCACGGATTTGACGCATCGAGCGGCTCGGTGCGGCACCCAAGGTTGCCACGTCGGAGTCAGCCGCACGGCTGACTTGAACGACGAGGCGACACGCCCGCACAGCGTGGCAACCTCCGGTACCGCACCGAGCCGATTCGTCAAATCCGGGGAGGCAAGCTCACCAAAAAATTCACAACTCACGCTCCCATCGGCGTCCCAAGCTGATATTTTCATGGTGTCTTTTTCAGGGTACGCTCCGTGTTTCCTGATTCTTTTATAATTTTAAAAGCGGCCGATTTTTAAAAAAAAATTTAAGCCAAATTTTTCTCAAGGTCGTTCCACATGGTTAGAAAGATATTAAAAAGACCTTTTCAATGAGACCACAACGAATGTTCTACGATGAGCGGTTCTCGAGATATGCTCTCTTGAAGGTAATGGTCTGGGCAAAAAATTGACAAATTTTGGCAACTTTGAAAATTTGTATAAAATAGACAAATGATCAGAAAAATTGAGAGAAAAAAATCGTTTTAGACTCATCTAGGTGGATAGAATGAGTGTACCAAATTTCATGCAATTCTGAGGGGGTCAGGTTTTTCAGTGGTCTGATTCGGCTTGGACTGACCCTTAAATTTTTCTTTCTTTGGGTGTTTTGGAGCAGCATCTTTCAATCACTCCAGTGGGAAATTTTTTTAAAGCGCTGTGTATTTTACGAATGAAGACTTCACGTTTTCACCTAATAATACTGTTAGTATCATTTGGCTTCTTTCACTTGAGAGAGTTTAAAGTAAAGAAGCTTTTTCCGAATTTTTATTATTCCCTTCCCTCTCCGATTCAGCTTTTGCGTTTACTAAGTGTTTCAGGATTGCAAGAAGCCGCATCCCTAAATTTTCAAGTCCTTGAAATACCGGCTTAAAAACGATAGTAAGTTTTTAAAGGATGTGTGGGGTTTTATTGTCGTTTCAATTTTTTGTTTTCTTCTTTCCGTGTTTTTGTGGGAGCCCCAAAAATGTACGTTTTACCCTATTTCCATAAAATATTGACCTAGTTTGGCATAAAAGAGCCCACTTTGAGCAAAGTTGAGTCAGCTAACTTTTTGAATTCTTCCATACATACTACGTTAAATTCCAAAATATTGTTGACAAAAATCCATAAAATAGCTTTTCGAGAAAGAGGGGAAAATGTGGATTTTTGAGACCACTGTTACTGCAAAAAAACCTGAAGAGCAACGTTCAAACTGAGATAATTGACAATAATAATTACTGAATCTTACATATATTTCGAAAGTTGTGATTTGATGTGCAAATGCACACTAAAATCACAATTGCTTTAAATTAACGAGCCCTTATGTTTTACCTGAGCATTTGCTAAACCCTCCCATTATTAATCTTGGAACCTTGGAAAGTTAGGGAACAGTCCTCCTTGTAAGGTCAAATCATTTTGAAACAGAGAAAATAGAATCTGGAAGGTGAGATTTGACTGATTACAAAAAAGCCTCATTTTCAAATAGGTACAGCAGCGTTGGTTTCTTGGAGAAGAAAGTGAGTTTATACCCCATTAGTTGTTCTAGTCATCTAAAATGACTTTTTCTTCTTCAAGACAGTTTAAAATTTTGAACCTTGAGTCCGGTAAATCCTTTAATGTTGGTGAAAGAAGCCAAAGAGATTTCTCCAAATAGTGAGCGGAGGAAAAAAAAAAAAACATTTCGACCAAAAAGTCATTAATTATTTAAAACAAATTTACAGTCAGATGATGATAAAAAGTAAAAATCGATTGTTACTGAGCTACTCATTTGATTCTTCCCTTAAAGGAAGCCATAAATTTTGATGAATTTACCCAGCAAAATTACAGGACACCTGTGAATAAAGTACAAGCACAGAATGGTACAAGTATGAACACAAAAATTTCAAGAAGATGAAATAGGTGATAAATGAAATCCGATGCATGGTAATGACAGTGTCTGTCCAACAAGAGCAATGATCGAACAATAACAGAAACACTTAAGAATTCTACATTTTATACTGAAAGACAGTAATTCAAAATTAAACAAAAGAAAAGTGCTAGAACTAATAGTTTGCAGAGGTTCAGTTAAATGAATTCTGATCTACAGTAAATACACTCAAAGAGGTAATTTTACAATCATCCATTCCTTACTTCCTCTGACACAACCAAAAAAAACGAGAGAGAAAAAAAAAAGTAACTTTGAAAGTAGAAAAAAAGCATTCCTTATTATTGTTACCATTAATATTATAATTTTTTTAAGCGGATATAAACAATAGTAGGATCGTAGGAAAATCAGAGGTAGACGATAATACAGTGTTTTCTCTTGAAGCACTGTTACAAAAAAGGAACAAAATATTTATAAAAGAGGTCTTTTACACACAATACTTCCATCCAACCCACAATAAATGACCACACAATTACTATAGCACAATTAGAGACATTTTGTCCCAGATGAAAGCTGTCTGTTGAAATTAGTCTTTGCCTTGCAATTATAGCGGCACCTTGCTTTTGCTTTTGTTTTCTGGCTGCTAATGGAGGCATAAGCGTTGACGTAACCAATGGCTTTCATCCTAACATTCGACTGTTGAAATTGTTCTTTAAGGTGATTTTGACTGAAAACTGTGACTGTGACAGGGAAATATCATGACCTTTATATCCATGCTAGAATTGAACAAAATACAAGATGAACAAGATGTAAGGTAGCGTTAGTGTTACCATAAAAAGAGCTCAAATCAGATGAGGAGGCAAGGTCAACCCCTTATCTTCAGCTCAATTTGAAAATAAACTTTCTTGAAAATGCAAAAATTTGGAACAAAACATATGAGAATCCATCTTGACCGTAAAATTTTTCTGATTACACAAACTTTTTTCATGCGAGTTGAAATTAATTAAAATTTTACAGCAATAATCCGCTTTCACTCCTGAAATAAAGTTTGTCACAACAATAAAATCTTCTTAGTTTAGGCACTGCCTATCTCCATTTGCTGAAATGGAGGTAACTAGGTTTTATGAATTCACCTACAGCTGCTCAGGCTGTAGGAATCCAGTGGTCCATTTGAGCAGAGGGTTACCACACTGAATCTAAATAATTAATTAAAAGAATAAAAATAAATAAAACTATAAATAAATAAATAAATTATTATAAGACAAAAAATTATTGTGATTACAGCTGTTTTGCATCTGCCCATAGCAGTGGCGTAACATGCAAGTTGGTAATGTGTATTTTGTCCATTAAAACCCATGTAAAAGGTCAACTGCAAAGATGTTCAGTTAACCAAACACCCAATACTTCAATCTTTATCATCAGTTTAGATAGACAAGCTGCAACGTTGCCAAATTGCTTGCTACGCCTCAGGCCCCTAGAGTACTGTACAAAAGAGGATTCCAGTTGGTGCATTTAATGTTTTCAGAACAATTTAACAAATTTTTCACCTGTAGCTTAAAATGTATATTTCATTTAACTTATTCATTTAGACAATGAAATTTCACTTTGAAATAAGTAATGGATTGATCAAGCAGTTGTGAAGGGTTCCTCTTCCCTATAGGACTATTCACTACTCATTCGTTTACCGAGAAATCAAAATCGTTCAATTCAAAGCTAAAATATACAAAGGACTCTGTATATTCTGAAAAGCGATCAACATAAAAAAATTTTTTGATAAGCTTTGGCTATCATACTTTACTCATCATCATCAGTTGAAGTTTCCCTAGGCCGAAAACTGTACAGTAAGCTTCGGAGTTTTCCAAGCTTAAAGTTGCCGAAAAGTTAATCAACTAAGCTTGTTAAAACAATAAGAGACACCCGCAAGTGAGGAATATATGAGGGGGTCTTTGATGATTAATGGAGTGTCCTTTGAGATTGATCTAAAGAACTTGCTCACCAAGCTGTTTTAAAAAATAAAATTGAGGCTTAAAGAACAACGTAATCTCTGTTGTATCACATTTTCATACAATCTCTCCATCTGTGATTGATGGAGGTTGGTGGTAACAGCTCCAATTTCAAGTTTTTTTCCAATGGCTCCATACGCGAGTTTTTGAATTGACACTTTTTTGAGAACCAGGTTATCCAACTTTAAATAGACAAGTAGAAGGTCTGCTGCCCCAGCTGCGGGAATTGCTCTTGTACGGATGTTCCACCGCAAACAACACACAGCTGCGTTTTGAGTAGAGGGGAGTTAAGGGAGTAGAGAGAATAGAGTAGAACCCACTATGTATATGCATATTACCCTGATCATAAATAAAAAACTGCACACTTAAGCAGAAGATCGATCAATTTTAAGCAAAGAGAAAGAGGGGATTGGTGATGGATTACTTGTAAGGTGAAAAGTTTTGAATCATGTCAACACATATAATGTTGCATTTCTTATTTTATTCAAAACGCCCAATGTAGACAAACTTTAGAACAGTAACTAGAGGCACTATCAGTTGGAATGGAACCTGTGAGAGGTTTGCCAAAAATAGCGTTCCATAAATGGATGAGAAAAGAAACAATAACAGAATGGTGTGGAGGGGGAGGGGGAGGAATTTGATTTGCCCAAAGACACAATGAAGTTTGCAGAAGCTACATGGAAGAAAGCTCAGATTTTCAGCTACAGCAAACAGCATCAAAAATTGAGCAACTGGATGTCATCTGAAATGAACAAATACAAATAAGCAATCTTTTTTTATGTCCACCATTGCTCGCTGTGGTCCACAGTTGCTGCTTTTTTATTTTGAAAACGATCGCAAATGGGCGGAGCTTCTCAAGCAAGAACCCTGCGGGATTTCCTGTTCCCTAAGCTGGTTGCACTGCTGCCGACGTCAGCATGCTCTGGAGCTTGTGGATGGAGGGGATGAGTGATAAAAGGTGTACAATTAGCACTCTGATTCCTCAAATGATTTCTACTGATCGCCTGCAACCCCGTAGCATAATAGGTGGAGTCCACATTACATTCACGATTCGTGTTCGGAAAGTCATTAAGGACAGAAAAAAAGGCAGCCATAGAGAGGCTAGGCTCTCGGAGCATGCGGAGGGAACAGGAAACCATGGTTCCCTATCCAAACGAGCAGAGATAAAATTCAATGAACTTTAATCTTTAACTTTCCGAAAAATATTTGAAAAGCAGTAGCTTTGCCACAATCATCTTCTGAAAGCTATTAAAAAAGCTTGCTAAAGTATAATAATAAAAAAATAATATTAACATTGGAGTAAAACTTGAACTTCAAGATGTGTGTTTATTGCAAAAGAAATTATTTCGACTTCTCCCAGGCAGTAAGGTGATAATTAGAGAGTCTGCAGTTATTGAGAGCTGAAAATGGTGGATTTGAATACTATGCTACAATAATCCTCTCGAGATTATCTGAAGATAAAAAGAGAATCTTTCTTTAAAGGAACTGAGGAAATTGAGCTGCAAAAAAAATGTTTTTATCAAGCGACCTTGATGACGGGATTAACTTTATCAGTTCCTTCAGTTCACAAAAACACAGATAACAAACAAGTCAATAAAAAGTTCATTAACAACAAGAGATAACAACACAAGGTAAAAACACTACTGCAAAAACAAGGAAAAAACTCTTGGATGGACGAAAACAGAGTTGATGCGATTGATAATTACAAAGGCAGACCCGTACAAGCAAAACGAAATTAATCACTGCTGGAATCGTGCTTCGATTTTTTTTTTAATTTTTTTCGCTTGTGTTTGGAGCTAGACTTGGAGTCTGAGCTTTCGCTGTTTGAATGGGAATACTTCCTCTTACTTTTCTTCTTTGCAGATTTAGATTTACGGTGGCGCTTGTGTTTATCGTCAGAGCTTTCATCACTTGAAGACTCTGAATCATCATCCGAGCTTGACTGCCTTTTTTTAATTTTTTTCTTGATGACAACAACTTTATCGTTTTTGCGTTTAGACTTTCTCCTTGAATCCTTGTTCTTTTGTTTTTTGGTAATTACTTTACGCACTAATTTACCTTTGTGATTGTAGTATTTTTTAGCAACTGTCAAGTCTACTGAAGAACTGGAACTAGAATTGCTATCTGAATTACTATCCGAGCTACTATCATCAGAGCTGCTACTTGCAGAACTGGATGAACTACAACGTTTGCTTCTTTTGGAATTTGAAGTATGGGTTTTCTTGGGGCTGACATCTGATCTTTCTATGGCATTTACTTTTGAGCTACTACTTTGAGAGTGGCAACTGAATGGGGAGGAGGCATGATTTGAGTCCACAACCAGCCTCCGTTCACCATCAAACTCTAGTTTTCCTCCCTTCTCTTTACTATCAACGAATGAATGTTTTTCAGGGAGCAAAGGGTCTTTTAAATTTCTACGATCATCTTCACGTGAGAGGGTGGACTGAGATCTAGAGTCAATTTTTTCATCCATTCTTTCTACTCTTTCGTCTTTTCGTCTTTCCCTTTCTTCTTTAGAATGAATGCTTCTGATGCTTTTCTTCTCACTCCCATTACTCCTCCCACTACCAACATCATAAACGTTCCGCAAATCTCCTTTCAGATGATCTGCGGCTCCATTTCTGCTACTGGAACTAACTCTAGTTTCAGATCTTTCTTCCCGTCTTCGTTTCGTTTCATTATAATGCTGACTAGATGATTCATCTGGTTTGCGACTGTAATCTTCTACTCGGCTTCTATCTTCGCTTCCTTTCCCTTTCCGTTCTTCGCGACGTCCATCATTAAAATACCTTTCAGTACTTTTAACATCATACCTAGGATCTTTGTTTTTTTCCTTTTCTCTCTCACGATCCTTGTCCCTATCTCTTTCTCTATCTCTATCTGTCAACCTATCTCTATCCCTATTTATTTCCTTATCTCTTCCTCGATCTCTTTCTTTTTCTCTTTCTCGATCTCTTACCCTATCTCGGCCTTGTTCTCGATTCCTATCCCTATCTTTTCCTCTGTCTCTTTCATAATCTCGGTCAGTGCCTCTACTGTCATTCTTTGAACTCCTCTCCATTCCTCTGGAATCTTTTCTGTCGTAAAAGTTTTCATCGTTATCCTTATCTTTCCTTGTTTCTTTCCTCCGACGATTATCATCGCTGATTTCGTTGTACTTTCTCTCGCTTTTTTCTCGGCTTCTGGATCTTCTACTGTCGATTCTTCGAGGATTATCAAGACTACCGTGACTATTCCTCATATTCCGCCTATCGTCATTTTTTCGATTTTCAATTCTCTTGTCATTACCAACGTTGCTACCACTTCTTGATCCACTGTCATTTCTATCGTTTGTTCTTCGATTGGATGTGGATTTAGTAGATTCATCATTCTGAAAAAAAAAAAAGATGAAAAGCTCATATTGATAAACTGAGCAAGAAAAAAAATCATGAAATTTCAATTTCTAACCCAGAGGCAGCCAACCTTTTTCAGGGTAGGTTTGCGATCGGCCTTCAAATATGTTCGCAATTTGATGGCTTTTATCTTTTTTCTTGCTTTTCCTGCATGCGGCTCAAAATAGTGGCACCTCCCCCCATCCCATTTCAGAAAAAAGGAAACATAGAATATAGGGTGCCTAATTCCTACATTTCAATGGGGGCATGTGATCGGCACATGCCGTTATATCTGAATGGTATTAAATCACTGCTAGATGGACGCAATCAAGCGGATGAGCGTCAGTTCAGTTAATTCGGAGTTTTGTTTTCACAATTTTTGAGGTCATTCCAATATTCCTGGATTTTTCATTGTCATTTAAATTGCAAATCAGGCAATAGCAAATTTTTACTGTGGTCGTTTAAATATTTAACCCATGAGAAAAATTTCACAAGACACAGAAAACACACAAATTCAGTCTCAAACAAGATACATTCAGGGGTAAAAAATGTGCCCTCCTTTCCACATTTCCTCAGGACCGGTAAATGGTATTCCAAACAAATTTTACGAAAGTGATGACCGTTTTTTTTTCTTTCTGCTTTTTCAAGGCGCTTGCTCTTTCAGTAGGATGCTCTGTGCAGCAGCGCTCATAGTTCGCTCTTGCTCATAGCGCAAAATTTCAAACAAGCAAAGGAAATGACATCGAAATCCCTCAATGTACCCATATGAATCTTCACATTTCCACATTTTACATGCGACTATGCGGTTGTCAAATCTGGCACATTTTGCACACCTGAATATATCATTTGTAAATATAGCCGATCAGCAATGCGGATGCAACCAGCTATACGTCTGCTATAGTCTGTTTGTTCCAACTTAAGACCTGGAGATTCAGGTAGATTTGCCTTCTGTGGCAACGAAGGAGTACTAACCCTTGTCAGCCAGCCGAGGTGACAGGCCCGCTGCCCGACTCTCAAGCTATGACAACCTATTGAAGTGTTGCCATTCTCTATTTTACAAAATTCATTTATCGCCCGCTCAGGACTCAAGTTAGAACGAACAGACTATAGTGAATGCACCAAATTTTCGGGACATAGAAACACAATATTTAATTATTCCTTCAATAAAAAACAAGATTCAATGGGATTAGCCAGCAAACACTGTCTTGGATAAAATCATAGTATACACGTCTCCTGAATCTACTGCAGAAACATAAGAGCAAGATTTCAAGTGAATATATCTCATGAAATAGATAATTTTAGTATTACACAGTATATTTACCGCCTTCCTTGGGAAATTGTACATTAAACTACGCAATTTATATGACTAAAGAAAAAGTTTGATAAAGCATTGTTGCATCAGTAGAATTGCTCAAATCACTTATGAAGCCTGGTTCCCAATGAGACGCAAGACTACGCAACAGCACAATGCTATGGACTTAAACTGCATAAGAGGGATGGAATCGTTCCCACTGCTACGCAAAAGCTTTGCAAAAAAACCCAAAAATGTGGTTGGGTTGAGAAGTGTTAAACTTCCACAACGGAAAGCTGCAGTCAGATAAAGTAGTCTCCTCTGCGCCGGTCTTCTTCGATGTGCAGGCACATCATCATGTGTAGTTCTCGGTGCTGATTGGTTGATTCTTGCGCTTACTGACAACGGTTTATGAACTCCGTTCTTTGCTAGTCAAAACGCAAGCATTGCAACGCTACAGATCGGAAGACTTTACATCCCATGGGAAACAAGGCTTTACTTGAGAGAAAAATTGAAAGACAAAAAACAAAATACTTACAGTTTTAATGTGTTCGACGCCTCGACCTTTCCCTTTCCACCGCAACTTTGCGACACTCTGACTGAAATCAACGTGGATTCTACGATCATCAATAAGGGTATTCTCCATTTTCTCAAAAGCCAGCTCGCACGCTTTTTTATCTTCAAATTCAATGAAAGCATATTGTAGGGAGTCACCAGTAACTTTGTCCCTGATGACCTCACAACTGTGGACATAGAAAATGATGAGTAATTAAGAGCAGTTCGATTGATTAGAAAACAATACAATAGATATTAGAGATTGCTGGGAGGATGGCTTTTTTTTCAGAGACTTAACAAAGTTACATAAATAGCAACATCCGACAGCCCTTAAATTCGATGATGACCAACAATCCCTCCCTTGAACAAGCAACAACAAAATCTCTGATGCTTCGCTCCCATTGGCTACTGACATCAACCTCTTTGCTCACCATCTAATGTAAAAGCCTTGCTATGTTGTGTTGTATTTTTTTTTTTTTTTTTTTAATGTAAAATCCATTTCTGGCGCTAACTCAATTTTCACCAAAAGTGGACAAGGCGAGTTTTGCGAACATATGTCTCATTTGAGGTATGGTAGTTTACGGAAATAACTATGAGCTACTTAGTATATACCTAGTGAATTCATCTTGTGCACTCAAAAGAACAGCTGCAAAGGTCTGAAATTAGGTATTTTTTACTGAGAAAATGAATACACGGTGAGCTGAGAACAAGGATATCTTGGGTATTTTTCCTATGTTTCACAGATCTAAGGAAGTAAATTGAGGACAAAATACATTGCTTCCCATGGAGAACTGGATTTAACTTTTAACTAGTGTGCCTATGGTACAGCAAGGCTGAGAAACGGATCAAACTGGTTCTCAACTTATCAAGGACTTTCATTTCTTAGAATTAGAATTAATCAAATGCGTTTCATTTGGGCAAACTCATCAGCTAAGGTAAAAAAGTCAATTAAAATAAGAAAATAAAAAAGCATATTAAAAAATATGAAAGTAATAGTAAAGAAATAAAGGGGGAGAGAGTTCACAACTAAAGGGGGAGAGAGTTACCACAGCAGATAAGTTTGCCCAACTCAAAAGCATTTGTTTATACCATGCAGCCAAAAAATGTTGTTTTTCTTATTAGAATTAATATTAGAAAGACCTGTAAAAAAATAACAAAATACAAATCCAGGGGTTTGCATGTTTGTTCATGAGAACTACGTTGGGAAGAACTAAAAGATGTATTGACGGAAAGGTCTTCGCATGTCTCCTATGTTTCATTTTGTTTCACAGAGATCGGAGGTTGAGAAAGTCACATTTGTCAGAGTGACTTTTGTGGGTCAAGGAGGTGGCAGGAAATTTTTTGACGAGGTTCCCGAGAATTCGCTCTCCTGTACACTCATATACTTGAATTTGAAAACCAAAAATAGTGGCATATTCTACATGTGATCCATGTGATCCATGAAACTGTATTACTGAACTTTTTCAAAGTTGATTCCAGGCTGGGGAAAAGAATCTGGAAGCTTTCTTTCAGAACAACACTTACATATTGTTTTAAATGGGGAATTTGAGTTGTGCAGTTATTACTCCAACACTTTTTTTTAACAACTTAGTAATTCTCTGAAACTGCAAGGCCGAGAAAGAATCAAACAAATCCTTGTTCTCAATTGAGGCATTTGATGCAAGAAGGGTGTCTCTGCCAAATGCCCATGTTGAGAAAAACGTATTTAAAGTTTAAAAACCTAACCTAACCTAATCTTTCCATGTCAAACATATCTGTGTGCTATTAGATGTAAAATCATCGTATCAAAGTCAAACTTCAGTCCAGTTCTCCGAACCATAAGTTTATTACGTTAGTGTTTCATAGTCAACGACCAAGAAAAACAAATAAATTCAGACCCATGCTCCAACTCTTATTAGAGAAAAACTGAGTCAGAAAATAATGAGTATCAAAAGTAGTGACAAAACAAAACTAGGATGAACAAAATGAAAGAAAACCTTTTAATATTGCCAAATCGACGAAAAATGAGTTCCAAGTCCTCATCAGTGGTAACCGGATTTAATTTACACACGAATAAAACATTTTCTGGCGGGGCTGCATCAGCTTCAGGTAAATCTCCTACTATTTCTAGGATTGTTGCTCGAGCTTTGGCTTCTTGATCTGCCCGCAACTCAGCTAGTTCTGTTTCCGATTTGTTTTTCTCAACAATCGATTCATCGGCAGCTATTCGACCACTCTGAAAATAAAAATTTATAACGCTCATTTTTTGACTGAACTGAAAACTCTGACCACTCTGGCAAGTCGGTCATGCAATTACCATTACTTAGGTTCCCCTGAAATAAAACCTTAGACCGGTCAGAAAATAAGTTCTCATTTAGACGGTTGGGACCCAAGAAGGAGTACAATACACACTCTCCCGATTTCAAATTCAAAACCCAAAAGCCAGCCTTTTACGCGAGTAACACAAAATCCGCCTCAAGACACAAAACCACGCGCAAAATTTCCTCTTTAAACCGCAAGAAGTGCGAAATGTCCGTAAAATTGAAATTTTGTGCTTAAGAGCGGAAATCTTGTAAAAAATAAATTACCCTCGGCATTTTTTCAGTCAGTATTTTCCGAAAGCAAATATTTAATGCTTCATGCAAATTTGATAAAAGAGAAGGTTCTGAGAAAGATGCAACATTGATTTATTGAGATAATTTGTCGGTAAATACGCCAAAGTGGCGCATGAACAATTTCGAGTAACGAGCACAAAAATAACCACAATAAAATGGTGTCCCTAGCAATTACCAACGAACATACAGGGTGTATCAGAGACATATGTCGTCCTTGTAACCTCGAATTCTAGAGGTCGAAATAAGACCATTTTTTCCTATTCCTAGCTACGGGCCCCCCAAAGTTTTCAAAAATTGATGGTTTTGTGGAATATTGACCATAATTATGCACCAAATATCATAAAAATAGGTGTCCCGAAGTAATTTCACGTGTAGAATCCATTAATAACCCCAAGAAATTCAGTATAAAGGTCTGACTATACTTTTCAGGCAATCTTATACCTTCAACGGCACAAATTTTATGTTATGGATTGGAAATTTGAAAAATAAAAATTGAAATCAGATAGAAAAAACTCTTAGAAAGATATTTGGTCCTCTTTGTTTTGGTTGATACAACGCATATTAAGCGAAATAATCACTGCACAAGGTGGAAAAGTCGGCGCTTTTACTATAGCGGGCGGCCGAAGAAGCAGCACAGTGGCGGTTTGCATACTTCTTGCGCTTCTTTCGTGGTAAAAGCGCTGACTTTTCCACCTTGTGCATTGATTATCTCGCTAAAAAAGCGTCATATCAACAAAAATAAAGAGGACCAACATTCTTCCTAACAGTTTTTTCCATCTGATTTCAGAAATTATTTTTCAAATTTTCAATCCGTAACATGAAATTTGTGTTGTTGAAGGTACAAGATTGCCTGCAAAGTACAGTCAGACCTAATTTCTAAATTTCTCAAGGTCATTAAAGGATTCTACACTTAAATTTACTTTGGGACACCAATTTTCATGACATTTGGTTCATAATCATGGTCAATATTCCAAAAAAACCATAAATTTTGTAAAAATTTGGGGGGCTGTCGCTCAAAAGGGGGGTGTTTTCGGACACATGTTAATAAAAAAAATAGTCTTATTTTGACCTCTAGACTATGAGGTCACAAGGAAGACATGTATCTGATACACCCTGTAAAACTATGAACTCCAAAGCAAACGGTCGTGGAGTAAAAAAAAGAAAGGAAATAATACAGAACATTGAAGAAACAAGAGAAAAATTAAGATCATTGGACTTACAGCCATCATCTCAGATCGGTCGGGTGAAGCATCAGGTATCATCATACCTACTAGGTCTTCAAACGGATCTTCAAGAATAACAGTGTGCGTGATTCTAAAAAAGAAACAAAAAAGCCGATTAAAGATCAACGGTGAGAATGATTGTAAATGAGGAGCAAGTCTAGTTGCCAAAAGGAAAGTAACAAATCAGACAATTGGCAACTTTTTTGAAAAAAAATAGTCCGAGCGGTTGAATCAGCGAAAAGTTGGGACAGGAAAAGGATATCTTTCTCCTCAACTTTTTATTTCATGAACATTTAGATATTATTACCCAATGTGTTTTCAGACTACAGTAATCCCTTGCCAACCGCGAACTTGGCAATTGCAGATTTGCTTATCGGCAAGAAAAGTTTTGCAACATGGTCCAACCAACCGCGAACATCTGACTCGCGTAGCCGCAAATTCTGATCAAAATTTTTCCCAATGTTACTCGAAAAAGAATAAAGTTGCCACAAAAAATAAATAACATTTAATGTATCTCCGGCGATAGCCTTTCATTTCAGGTATTTTTCACTTCGATTTGGAACATGACTCCATTATCTCCATGAGTTCTTCGTACCGTCAACCGCAAACTTTCCATGGAACGCAACCCTCACGGTTGACAGGGGATTACTGTATTTAGTTTGAATCTAAACACAAGAATATTTGGGAGGAACTCAGGGTATTGATACTCCAATCACTTTCTACGAGCAAACTATAGAAACGAAATGAGACAGAATACAAACCTAACATCCTGATAAGGCCTAAACAATGTGTCACAAATGGTTTCATTCAGTTTTAAGAGGACTTCTTGACCTTCCATTACTTCTGCAAAAACACAATGATCGTCTAAGGAACTTAAATTAGTGCCAAGAGTGATGAAGAACTGAGATCCCAACCTGAAAAGGAATAAGCAGTATAGTTTTAAAATTTTACACATCCATAACTCAGGGTTCACTCTATAGCGCTTGATCTCAGGGCTGCTCACAGGATTTTCACGGCCCACGGCACGTCGTCGGTACACCACACCCCCTTTACCTGCCCATTTGCCTTCCTTAACCTGAATATTCCTCCAGAAATTCCTCCCTCATTCACCCATGCTTAGACGGTACTGACAGGTACCGGCAAAAATAGATGAAAGAGGGGTTGTCATACAACGTAAATAGAGTTTAGTACAGTTTTGGGTGAACTTTTCGAAGAAGTATGATTTAGAAATAATATTCTCTCTGATTAGCCAGCCTTGATAAGTGGTTTTAAGAGTTTGACGACACGTTCAGGAAAACGGTATACTCATTATTCGTTAATTGGAAAGAACAACTGCGCTTATTTTGAGTCCAAATTAATATTTTTTGGTACGCAACAGATGGAATTTGGAGGGATAGATGAAATCAATTTTATTTTCAGTGATTTTATTATTTATCATAAGTGGTGGTAGCCCCCCAGGCCAAGTCAGAAAACCCAACCTTGATATACATATTTGTTAACAATTTTATTTTTGTGCTTTGAAATTATTCATAAAAAAATGAACAAGTAAATAAATGGAAAAGTAAAGAAGAATCAAATACTCGATACTTACATGGAATTTCCACAATTGACCATGGACAGAAGTCCTGGTCGATTGTGCTTGATCTTCGGCGTTTTCTCGCCTTCATAATAGCGTGCATCACTTCCCATCACTAACCTTTAATCAGAAACGTAAGGCAATTAATTTAATGAGTCCTTCGTAAAAATTACAATCAACTTAATGAAGGGATTAAAACAAATATAACATTTAACTCATAAAATGATTAAATATGCCTCTTGGTGAGTTTCAAAAAGGCGCTTTTACTTAGACTCCTCATAGTTTTGTTAGCTCAACCCAGTGAGAACTATCTATTTTGTTCTTCTCCCAAAAGGACACATCGCAGAATGAGATCAATTTGAGTTTCGCTCGGTAGATAACATAGCAAGTTTACATAATTTTTTATAAAAATCTGTTCCTAAAAATCATTCAGGTACCGACTGGTGCTGCTGGACATAAATGATTCTAAAGTTACCAGTTGACCAGGGAGAGGAGATGGATGGGTAATTTTTTTTAGTATGCACTACATACTTATTCACACTGCACAGTGTGCCTGTTG
Organism: Trialeurodes vaporariorum; assembly: GCA_011764245.1. Classification (NCBI taxonomy): domain Eukaryota; kingdom Metazoa; phylum Arthropoda; class Insecta; order Hemiptera; family Aleyrodidae; genus Trialeurodes; species Trialeurodes vaporariorum. Next base: position 20,156,682 of record VMOF01000388.1, read on the forward strand.
CATTTAGAATAATCAACGGTTACCTTTCAATAGTGTTTAAATGACATAAATATACAAGACTATAGCTTTGCTTTGGTAAATGTTCCACTTAATAAATATTATCATTTTTAAAATGTTTCATAATTCCTGATAACTTAAAGAAGATTGGACCAAATAGCAGGTACCAATGATGCCTTCAAATCGGCCTGATCTAGAGGCATATCCTTGATATTTTTATCTTTTGGATAGACTGGATAAAAATGGAAAACAGTGATTGCTGGAGACAAGTCTCGTTGTTGGCGAGTCTAACCAAAATACCACAATTAGCTCATTCTGTACTTGGGTTAGGCTGGGCCACCACCAATCACTGTTTTTCATTCTCACCCAGTCAATTCAAAAGAAGGGAATTTCAAGGCTCGGCCTTCAGGAGCCAACTTACACACTTTTCTTTGAGCTTACTCGTCATGTTCTATTTTTATGATGGGCCATAGCAGCATTCAACCCCATTCCCTATAAATGAACAAAGAGCACCTTTTTGGAGCTTAGCTCTTCTATCACTAAAAATTCTGCTCACATCAAGCGGGGGATAAAACCAAAAACAGCCTGGTAGTCAGTGCGTTGATAGGATAACAAAGACAAAAATTAATAATTTACCCGAAGATGGATTCTCCACCTTGTCCAGTGCCAGTCGGATCTCCAGTTTGCGCAAGAAAATTACTTTGAACCGAGTGGAACAGGTTGAAATTGTAATACTTCAATTTGCACAGTTTCAAAAAGTTTTTGCATGCTGAAAAAATAAGCCCGGAAAAATTTTATGAACACAAATACTTAATATCAAAAGTTGCTGATAAAATAAATGGCTATTCCAAGCATTCTTTGGATGCCTTCCATTTCTGGCATACTGAGAATACTCTACCACTAGTCCCTACTCGCAGAAAGATACTTGTAGTTTTACAAATTAGGTTAGAATTAATGATTTTCTTCTGTTTTACAGTAATGCTACCACAACGCATTCGACAAAAATCTGAGAAGAAAAATTTCCGATAATCACCATGTAGAGGTACAAAAAATGCCTGATGTAGCCATCCCCGATTGAGTGTAACATAAAGAAATTTCCCCACTGGTGCAACAGCAACTGCTGCCAAGAAAACACTGAGAAAATTAAGGTAACTATTAGGCTGTTTCAGCGACTGCAGGGTGCGAAATGTGCTAATCATACAAAATTTTAGATCAGTAGAAAACTTCAAAAGAAGAAATGCAAAAAGATTATCTTCACTTTCAATTTTTTCACGCATGAGGAAACATGTTAGAAATGAGTGAGGGAAGAATCCCAGATCTTATAAAGCTTCTGGTAGTTCGGAACATTTTCCACTCCTGTCAACAAATTTTTTTCCAGAGGAACTTACCCAGAATACAAAATGAAAATTTTAAGAGCAAAGTCATAAATGTTGTGGTTTTAGAGGTTCCTAAATGATGCTCAAGATACAGTTTTGAGATCAAAATACCACATAATATTGAGAAGGAACGTTACTCCTCGTTAATACAAGCTGATGGGTTACTGAATCTAAGGCCAAAACTAGCGGATTTGCTGATTTAGCGGAGAAAAAATAGAAAAACTGTGCAATTTAGTTTTATTTTTCAAGGTATGATTTACTTGGCGCTAATAAGGGCAAGTGGTTGAAATAAAAAAGAGGAGTGAAGCAAGTTACGCTATCTATTGGAAATAACAGCAAGCTCATAAACTCGTCTTTCCATTGCCAAGCTACAGAAATGTCGGCAATTAGTATGGGGCTCTTGCAAACTTTTACAGTGAGAAAATGAATAATTCAATCTTGTATAAAAATCAGCGAAAATCACAAAAATCACACTAAAAAAGTCTAAAATTTAGCATGAACTCACAGAACTGCTTTAAAGCGAGATCCTCAACGCAGATATCGCAGGAGATTCTTGTCTAATAAGTCATTTTCTCTGTGGAAACACAGAAATACGTCTCAAATTATATAGGAATCTCCCATAACACCTGTGTCTCTCCGCCATTAAGCCCGATTCTGAGAGTGAATTTCAAGATTATTTAATGTACTCATCGTCATTTTTACAGGTTTTTATGCAAGAATCAACTCTTCAATCCCATATAGCAAAAGTTTGCAAGAGTCCCATTGCTTTAAAGTCAGGATGAGTCTGACTTATTATTTATACATCGATGGGTTAAAATGTTTGCTGCTGAAAGATAAAAGTGAAAGCAGATGCAGCAATACTGTTGGGCAAAATATATTCTGCAGTCAGTGTTGCCTTGAAATTTTGGAAAATTCCGTAGAAATTTGCAAATTTAAACAGCGGTATTATTCAGAAGTTGACTGATTTTTTAAATATTCTGGGGTTTTTGCCAAACTTGGCAGAAAATATTTTGGGGTGGCGGCTTTCGTTAAAATAATACTTGTGGGATCTCCCTAGTCTACAGAATATTATAGAATACAGGGTCATTCCAGGTTCACTGTCTTATTCATCATATTTTAAAACTAAGTATTTTCTTCATCCTATAACTTAACATTTTTAACTTTTTTGTGATGAAAAAGGTGGTAAAGGTCTGATCTTTTTTTGTTCCCATCTCTAAAAAATAAAAACTTGGATGTTTGAAAATCAAAAAAATAGATTTAAAATGTGACATTTGGACAGTTAACCTGTAATTACCCAAAACAGACTGAATCTTTGTCTGAAAAGTAAAATGATACGAACTACGTGGGCTAAAAGCTAGTACAATGTACTTACTCTGAGGCCTTTCCTCAATAAATAAATCCACAGTTATATCTCCGAGCGTTGTTTCAATCACAACTGCCATGACTTCTTCGCAGCTGAAAAAAGAATAGATGAGTGATCATTACAGATTGGTGAAAACTTATAACAGGACCTAGTAATAAAGGAAGGAGAGTACAGACATCGTTGCAAGCTGGAAGAATTTAGAGCAGCAGTAAGCCATAACTTGAAAAAAGAACGCACAATAACAGTTCATTGCAAAGGCTCAGCAAAGCAATAATTACTCATCAACCGTATGGTCACAGATCTTTTCGTTTTGCCTCACTGAAGCTTTAGAGTTTGGCAAAAGACCCAGTAAATGTTGATTTGCCAACACAGACCTGTGGCGTGTGGAACAACGTAATTTATGGGCAATAATGAAACATAAGTGTGATGAAAATGAGGCAATTTACAATAACATTAAAGAAATAAGCAAGCAGGTTAGTGAGGAGTTGGAAACAATTAAATTACCAGAGGAAGTCACCTCAAGATGTTCAATAAAGTGTTCAAAAGAAAACCATACAATCTGAGATGAGATAAAATTCAGCAGCTTGCGCAGTTATCAGGTCATAGGTACATAGGATCAATAATTGAGATATTGAGAATAAAACAAATCCAAACGGGAGCTCAAATTTTGTTCATAGGAAGAGCAGGTTTAAAAAGTTGAGGCCATGAAGAAACAAAAATTTAAAAAAAATGATAACCCGGGCGTTTATACCTGAAGTTGCTTTCATTCGAGCATTCGAGCGGGGCCTCGTACGAGAGGAGTCAAAACATATTGAGTCAGTTCGGCATGAATCACAAAGTAAGTAATTCAAAGGAAAATTTTTGAGAAAATAGTAATTTCAATCAAAACTCACTTAAAGCAGAGGAAAGTATTGAGAAAATCTTTTAATTAAATACCAGATAATCTAAAATTGTAATCAGCTTGCCACTTCTTCATTTTGATACATGTGGCGTTTCTGACATTCCACCATAAATTGTAAACAAAAAACGTTGCCGATGGATCTTTGGGAAGAAAAAGAAGAACTAGCGGAAGAAGAAGAAGAACTTTTTGTCGTAGTATTGTCTTTGCACGTCTTGTGTGATCTTCACCATTTACTGAAATTATGCAATTACAACGTAATTATTTCTTAATTTTCTCATGTGCTTGTGTGGTTAATTAAAGACTTACCTCTAGCATTACTCTGATTCTTGTTTTCAAAACAAATGTCCAAGTTTTCTGTATTTTAATGAAAGAGTTCAGCGTTAAATCTTTCCGAGAAATCAGGCGTTCAATTTGTTTATTATGGATGTAGGTAAGTACGTTGTACATTTCTTAGCAAATCAGCAATGTCGAACTTATAAATTACGCTCTAATTCGGCTCTTTTAAAATACCTTCTGGAATTTATTAGTTGCTTTAATTCCTTGAATTGATCTCAATCCTCAAACTACGCTTGAGTTAGCATTCTTAGTCAGTATGACTGGTAATGCATATCCTGGTTGATTGTCCTGACTCTCACTTTTGAGCCTCTTTGGTTAAATTTTTACTAAGCAAATTCAGGATTGGACAAATTAATGGCTGACTTCCTTTGGCCTTGTGTGCTCTATCAAAATCATATCAAGTTTTGTTTAACTCTTACCTTCAATTATTTTTAATACCTTGTCACTCTATCGGCGGTTTTAATGCCTCACTCTCTTGCTCCGAAATGCCACTCTGGATCCTACGTTGCAATTTTTCCTGTCGTAGAAACAATCTTTACAATTTCCCACGCTGATCCCTATTTTTGAACCTTTCAGCATCTGTTGGAGAAAATATCATGCCTGGTCTCCTCTCTTATTTACTGAAGCAATATCTTTTTGTTTATTTCTAATATTTGGCTAGCAGGGGTGTAAAAGCTTTGGCTTCTACCGGCACGAATTTGCTAACTTGAGATCTACCATCGGTTTTCAGAGCTTGTCTCGTAAGAAAAAATGGGTAGGTATCCAAATAGCTGGATGAATGTATTTAACGGAATGCAATGAAGCCAGGTGGAACGCTGCATTTCTAGTTATTTTGATCTAGCCCCGTTGACTGAGTGTTCTGTTTTGTTCTAGTACAACGCACCAATTGCTCTGAGCGCATATGTTAATGGTGTTATGTGAAGAAACTTGATGAAAAAGATTTCTCCTTTTAAGAACTGCTTGCGATATTGCTTTAACTGCATTCCACTGAAACTTGTTGGAACGCTTGGACCGAACATGCCAAGTAATGAAGCTGAAGTTACAAACTTTTGCTACCGACTTATTGAAAGTTGGTTACGGGGTGAAACCCTCTAAACATTTTTATAAGGGCACTAAAAAAATCACAAAATCCACTTTGCAACTTTTGAAATACTTTCAAATTCGAGACCGTAATGGTGATCCTTACCGCCTGTTACGTTGGGTTTCCCTGTCTCAGTAAGATCCATCCTCACGAGGTGTTCTCGCTACACCACACAAGAAGAAGAAGGAGAAACATACAATTTCCATAAGATTTAGGTGGCAATCACCGCCTTTACGGTCTTAAGTCTGAAAGAATTTTATGAGTTTGAGAGTGGATTTTGTTATATTTTAGTGCGCTTATTGTCATTTTTACAGGGTTTTTTGCCCATATTCAACTACTAATAAGTGTGTAGCAAACGTTTGCAACAGCTGCATTGCGAAGAATTATTGCTCTATTTCATCTTGTTCCATTGTGCTCCGCTTAAATTAGAGATAAGATATCTCTATTTAAATTAATGAACAAGTTGTGAAAGGGCGATAAATAGATTATTTAACAGAACCTCAAACTTTGCCTCAACAAACTTTCAAAGCCGCTGAAAAGGAACCAAAACAACTGAATTAAATGGCAAGAAATTCACAGTATTAACCAAAATATGATAAAAATAATTAAGAAAAAAATTAATTTAGTTAGTTAGAATTATATGAAAATACATACATGAGAATAGTCAATAAAAAATTATAATTAAAGAACCAAGTGGGCAAATGAATAAAAAAAAAGTTTGGAATAGGTTTGCAGTACCTATTACGTATAGATTCAAAGTAGAGGCTGAAAATGCTGTTTTTATCGTACCAGAGCTAATCTTAGATAGGCGGACATCTGTAAGACGTGAAGTGATTGGTGTCAGTGGGGTAGCGTAAAATTTGGCAACGTTGGAGTGTATCCATTAAAACCCATGGAAAATAATGAATGCGAAGGTGTTCGCCGAACACTCAATCCTTCGATCTTTTTAATGGATTTATATGGACTCATAACAATGTTGCCAAATTGCACACTACGCTACTGATCGGTGTTGAATGGCTTTCATTGCTTTATGGTCTAAGATTGAATGAAAGTTATGCAAAAACATCAATTTGAACCTTTCATGCATAATTTGAAACTTTCCAGTGTTATTTTTGGGTTTAAATTACTTGTCTTTAGTGTTCTCTATGATTAAAATTGGACTTGAAAGTTTATAAATAATAAATTGATGAGAAATTCTCTCTCTGATTTTTTGCCACTTTTTAATGATCTTACAAGGGGAACGTCTCAAGTGTCCGCCTCCGATTTTGATGAAATATAGCTCAAAATCTTCATTGAGTGACGCTGATTAACACCCTGTATTTACTTTTTGCCAATGCGCCTTTAAAGTTGGTGAAAAAAAAGTTCAAAGTTCGCAGCTGAACTGCGTGAAATCGTCGGAGCGTGCTAAGGGTGGCGAAATCGTACTCTTATTCTATAGGCAGCCTGTGGTGTAGTGGCTCAGGCGCTCGACTCGCATGCGCAAGGTCCCTGGTTCGTTCCCTAGTGCAGCACTTACGTTTTTGCACATACTTTTCCTCCCGTTTTGGAGTGTTCCTCGCCAAACTATCCTCTGAAAACCTTTTCAAAATTATTTTTACATTATTTTTACATCATTCCTGTGGATAGAAGGTTCGTTGTAAGTACGTCGTAATCAACAATTCGACCACACTCGAGTGGGTGTCCCGATAAATGTTACATAAGGAAAAAATAACACACAAATCACCTCTGACACTTACATGGACACTGAAATTCCCTCCAAAAATAATTTACAAAAATAGAGGCAGGAATAAAAAATCATAGTTATTAGAGAAAAGATTCTTCCTAATTTGCGATGTGTAGCTCCAAAATTATTCGTATGTTATTCTCTCCTTACGTAACATTTATCGCGAACACCCACACGAGTGCGGTCGAATTGTTGATTTCGACGTACTTACAACGAACCTTCTATCCACAGGAATGATGTAAAAATAATGTAAAAATAATTTTGAGAAAGTTTTCAAAGGACAGTTTGGCGAGGAACACTCCAGAACGGGAGGAAAAGTATGTGCAAAAACGTACACACTTCACTGGGGATCAAACCAGGGACCGTGCATTCACGAGCCGAGCGCCTGAGCCACTACACCACAGGCTGCCTAAAGAATGAATGAACGATTTCGCCACTCTTAGCACGCTCCGACGATTTCACGCAGTTCAGCTGCGAACTTTGAACTTTTTTTTCACCAACTTCAAAGGGGCATTGGCAAAAAGTAAATACAGGGTGTTAATCAGCGTCACTCAATGAAGATTTTGAGCTATATTTCATCAAAATCGGAGGCGGACACTTGAGACGTTCCCCTTGTTAGACTGTTGTTTTCTGGTCAGAGTTTTAATACCGATACTCAGAAGCTGAGTCTGCTTTTAGCATGCTGCAATGCTGCACATTCTCAGACGCCAATTTGTTATGTTGTTAGCCGATAAAATAACCTTTCTCCTGTCAACTCAGCAAGCAGGAGATAGTACAGCCTAACTACAAAGGCTATCCCGTGAATATCCAGACTGACGCTGTAACTCAAAATCTAAGCAACCTATCTAGCTAAACTTGGTTTTATTTGAAAGAAGGAGTGAAAACCAATCGTCTGAGACCAAAATCAGATTTTTTGAACTAAAATTGACCAAGTTATGACAGTTTCAACATGGGATGTAAGAAAATACCTTACTGTTTTTAGAGCAAAAATTTGTTCTCACCAAAATTTAAAAACTTCAATCTTCATTGCCGCTATCCTCTGATTCTTCAAGTTTCTCTCGCTCTTTCTTTAAGTATCTTCCTTCGAATCTCATGCATCCATGCGTTCCTTCCATTATTGAACCATAGTCTTCTTTAGTTCCTCCTTAGGGATGCTTTTGAAGAATTTCTGAATTTAATTCTGGATTGCTGCCAGTATTTCAAATCGCTTGCCGCGGAGAGCTTTCTTTAATTCCCTGAATAGCTAGAAATCGCAGAAAGCTAAATCTGGACTGTATGGTGCATGCATTGGCGGATCCAGCCCTCGAGAACGGGGGGGGGCAACTTGGGCTTTTAGCCCCCCGGTGACCCCCTTTTTCCTTTTTCGCTGTTTCTTTCCCCCCTCCTCCCCCTCCTTTCCACTTTTTGGGTCGAACGTGGGAACGTGATCGCCCTCCCCCCCTCGTCTCCGCAAATGAGTATCTGTTTGATTTTTTCAACTCCAGTTTTACCATCAAATCATTGGTGGCAAGCGAAGTGTGGGGTTTGGCGTTATCTTGGTGCATCATCCCAGTTGCTTTCAAATGCGGATGTTTCCGAGAGAGATGCTTGCGAAAAGCTGTCATAAAACTTCGCAATAATAATCACTGTTTACTGTCATTTTTTCCTTGGACAAAATGCCAATATACAAAGCCGTGTTAGACGTTGTCAAGTTGTCTCTGACGTTGTCCAGTCTTTTTTGTTCTAAACAGAACCCCTGTAAAGTTTTATGGGCTAATTCTAGAAAGAACCAAAATGCTCCAAAAACGGTAGGGTGTTTTCTTACATCCCATGTTCAAGCAAGCTGCCATAACTTGGTCAATTTTAGTTCCAATTAGCTGATTTCAGTCTCAATCGATTGGTTTTTACTCCTTATTTTGAATGAGACCAAGTTTAGCTAAATAAATTGTTTAGTTTTCGAGTTACAGCATCAGTCCGGTCTTTATGGGACAGCCTTCGTAAAATGGTCATCAAATTAATTATCCAATTGTTTCAAATTAAGACAGGAAACTGACAAAAATGGCTGAAGAAAATTTTTGTTTGCTTCGTGAAGTAAATAGACATTTACCCGTAATTTTATGAAGCCCCCATAAAAAATGACTGTGTCTTCTGATTTTCAAGCTCTTACTTTCAATACCTCTAAAGCATTAATGAGCTGTAAGATTCATTTGTTTTTTTTATTTTCATTGTTTTCTTTGTGGAGGATTGGTCATGTTGCCCTTGTTTTTACTGCAAAATATGACTCCGGCTGAGTGGGGGGGAGGGGGGTTGTCCTTCACGGACCCCCCCCCCCCCCCCCCCCCCCCCGGAACACCCTGCACTCTCATTGATCCAACTGAATATGGCACGAACATTTTGTTATGTTTTCTCTATTTTTATCAGTTTCTAGCAGTGACAGCTTGTCAGGTGAGGCAAGTACCTCACCTGTTTCAGAGAAGGGAAGGAAAGGAAATATGAGCCATCTGTATAATCACAACTAAAACTCTCCAGAATTGCACTATTTGAACATTATTTTTTTTCAAAATTTCTTGTTAAATGACTCCTAACTCCCTCCCCTCCTTTCTTTGAAGTACTTCAACATCCCCCTAGACCCCCAGTTCGTAGGTCTTTGTTTTTTTTTGCCTCACCAATGCTGAGGTTTACAAGCCGATCCGGGTTTCTAGTCCCATAATCTGATTTAAGGCGACAAAATAGAGCTCCTGGTAAAAGTTATGCTTCATTTCAGGACTCCCATACTAAACCATTTAAAATGAATTCGTCTGAAATAGCGCTGCACAGGTCAAATTTCAAGGAAAAAATACATAAAAGATTTTTGGTCCCACTAAATTTTTAGGGAAGGGTTACTCCATTATCGTGGGCCCTGCCTCCTATTCTAGAGCTCCGAATTTCTGAGCTGAAGGATGCATCTTGAGCTCCAGAGCTCAAGATTTCTCTAGCCTGAGTCTATCAATTCGTTTCTACGAATCTTTATGATTGTAGATTTCATAGGTAAATGGAAGGATATTGATTATTCAAGGAGTGCATGCTTACTTTAATGAAGCTTTTATCATTGGGACTTCTGTCAGAGCCTTTTATTATACTATATATGGGCATTGAAATAATGCCTTTATTTTGATTTTCTCTTTTGTCTTCTATTTTCAGTGAGCATGGTCAAAATATTGTTGTAAATTCAAAATTCTACAATGTCTGACGCACCAATTCCAAATCTTTCGCCGCCCGCAAATAGGCACATTGTCAAAGAGGGCTGGCTGTTTAAAAGAGGTGAGTTAACTCTTCTGTGTCACCTCAAAAGCAGACCTGCGATGTGTGCCTCATTCTGCAATTTCACTGGACAAGCAGAGACCTTTTTTTGAGCCCACTCATTGTTTTTTGATAAAATTGTTCTAAAGTTTTCAATACCAAAAAAAAAAATAATAATAATAATAATCATCTGAGACTGTTCCAGTCCCTGTATCTTCTTGAGATCCTTCATTTCTTCAGGGTGTCATGCTTAGTGCAGTATCCCTCTTACCTCACTGTGAAGTAGCTTGGTTGCTACTAGCGGGAGGAAGATACTTGGCCAGAGTATGCAACAAGCAACACACCGAATACACTTCTTGAATGGTGTGCCGTGGTTTGCTTCCTGTATACCCATGCCAGGTATCTTTGTCCCCGCTAGTACCTCCATTCCTTCCTGCTCCCTTTTTGTATTATCAGTCAAGGTGTTTGCTGTGGAATAATAAACAGTACCATGAACTTATGGTTTGGACGGCTGGATTTTACTAAAGTAGTAGAAAAAGAAAGAAAGAAAGAAAGAAAGAAAGTAGTAATTGAAAAAAAATGTTTATCTGTTGGATGGAGATATTTTTATATATTTTAAGTTTTTTTCACTGTTTGTTTTTAACACTTAAATTTTTATTGCAAAGCTGAAAAAACATCAAACTACAATGATCAAGTTTTACTTAAAATTTAATGTCCTACCTCTTACAGAAGCAGCGTTATGGAAGTTCAAAGTTGACAAAAATCTCCCCTTCAGATAAAACCCCCTTGCTTTAAAACTAAGTATCTCTGGTACTATGACAGCTAGGAAGCTTTTTTTAGACTAATTTTAAAGCAGTGTATTAATTCTTTAGTACGCAGTTACAGCATCTGGTAGTCTTGGAACAAGTGTCTTGAACTTTCTCGATTCATCAATGACGATGATACTTATGGATGGAAAGAGGTGACATTTTCTCCTCTTTTAGGTGTGACACTTTAGGTTGGGGGGGGGGGGGGCAAGGTGTTTGCCTGTCAAAAAAAAAGAAAAAAAAAAAATTTAAATCTTCTTATTTAATTTTGAAAAGAAAATTGCCACTAACTTTTCTAAATTGGTAAAGTTGAAAGTCCTTTTTCCTCTCTGCTTCACAATCTTCAATTAATTGTTATTGTTCGATGGTTGTAATATTTAGGTCTAAATGTTAATCTTTTTTCTCAGGTGAACACATAAGAAATTGGCGATCAAGGTATTTTGTATTGTTATCGGATGGATCGCTGATGGGATATAAAAGCCCTCCAGATGTCTCCATCTTAAGTTTACCGGTTGAACCACTGAATAACTTTACTGTGAAAGGCTGTCAAATCATGACAATTGATCGGCCAAAACCGTACACTTTTATCATTCGAGGTCTGCAATGGACCTCTGTCATTGAGCGAACGTTTCATGTTGAGTCTGAACAATCCAGGTAAGTGTACTCATTTCTCCTCTAACTTTATCATTGTTGAGTTTCAGTCTAGTATTTCAGAAACATTTTATGAACTCGAGATTTGTAAAGTCAAGACTCTCCAGTTTCATTGAGATCATCCCAAATTGAACCGCAAACTCCTCTTTAGTGTTATAATGAACCCTCATCCAAATCTATTCTAAATATGTAATTTTCGCGAACTAATTTTTGAACCAGTTCACCGGTTTAGAATTACGGCTGACGTTGTGAACCATACTTTTTTTGTTCTCAAAGTTGTTGGCATGATAAACTTGCCCGACCAAGAACTCCGAAAATAATGGAACTTTTGGACTGAAATGTTTACTGTAGATAAGCAACCTCTAGTCTCTAGCTCGGTATTGAATAGGGATGTTGCGGAAGCCAGGATTTTTTTGTTCTTTGTTGAAAATCAATTATAGAAAAACTCAGAAATACCCCTGTGTAAGCCGCATCAAAAAGACAATTTTTGAGTCTTCAAATTTAGGGTGTGGCAGTGTGGCTTATCCTATCAAGTCAACGATAAGAGCATGTTATATGCTTATGAGTGGTGTTTATTCGATTGAGTCATTGATAGAATATTGTTTTTTGCTTGTGGACATTGTTTATCTTCAAAATAGGCTTTCTGATTTAGACTCTTTTATCCCTACAATGTGCACTCGATAGCCGAGGAGTCTGTGGTGATTTTTATACAGGGTGAGCCAGAAGTCCCGGGACAGCTTCATAACTTTTGAACGGCTGCAGATGGAAAAACCAAACTTGGAGGATGTTTATAACTTAAAAGGAACTACTTCTTGGCACACCGAAAATTTCCAAAGGGCGTTCGTAAGGGGGGGAGGGGGTTCCCCCCCCCCCCAACTCACAATTTTCAAATGGCAACCCCCATCTTGTGATACCTTGTTAGAAAGGGTATACAATTCTAAGACTTTTAGCGCAAACTGCAGGTCAATATCGTTTTTAGTTTTCAATATAAGAAAGATCAAAGGTTCAATTTGGACCCATTTTCAAAAAATCATTACTTCTTTTTGAAAAGTCAGACTTTAAAAAACTAGGCGTCCAAAATACAAGCAAGTACTTTTCAGAAAAATTAGGGCTTGGACACAACTGTAGTCGAAAGTAGGTTTTAGAGCCCCCAAAAGTTTTTGAAATTTTGGTCCTATAGGGGCGAATATCTCAAAACTTCCGTGTGACGAGCCCTACCAGGAGATGCATCAATCAAAAGGGCATAAAAAACTGACCATTTTGGCGCAAATTGGTGGTCGATATAGTTTTTCGCATTTGAGATTTTAAACTTTGTAAATCGAACTTTGACATTCGATAGCTCGAATGCGGAAAACGATTTGAGCCAAAATGCTCAGTTTTCCATGCCCTTTCGATCGATGTATCTCCTGGTAAGGCTAGTCACATGGAAGTTTTGAGATATTCGCCCCTAAGGGACCAAAAGTTCAAAACTTTTGGGGCTCTAAAACCTACTTTCGACTACAGTTGTGTCCAAACCGTAATTTTTCTGAAAAGTACTTGCTTGTATTTTGGACGTCTAGTTTTTTAAATTCCGACTTCTCAAAAAGTAGCAATGATTTTTTGAAAATGGGTCCAAATTGACTTTAGACCTTCTTTATGTTGAAAATTAAAAATGATATTGACCTGCGGTTTGCGCTGAAAGTCTTAGAATTGTATACCCTTTCAAAAAAGGTATCACAAGATGGGGGTTGCCATTTGAAAATTTTGAGTTGGGGGGGGGGGGGAAAACCCTTCCTTACGGGCGCCCTTTGGAAATTTTGGGTGTGCCAAGAAGTATTTCCTATTTAGTTATGAAGCTGTCCCGGGACTTTTGGCCCACTCTGTATAGATAAAAGGGCATCTACTGGAACGACAATTCAAAGAATCAGCCACCCACAAGAGTAACACATAATTGATAGGGATTTTTTACAATTGTCCTTAATAATCTTCCAGTCTCGGTTGTTGCTCAAAATGTTTTGTTTTCTCTGATCACTTGCAGGGAAGAATGGGTTGAAGCGATAAAAAGTGTCTCTGAAAAACTAGCTCAATCAGAGACAGTGGATGTCGAGATGAAACAAGAAGAATACGACCTCTCTGACGAAATGAAAATCAAATTTTCTGTTCAAGGAAAGTCGAGTAACAAAACGACTGGAAAGCAAAAAATTGTAAGTTTTGAGACAAGGCCTTCCTTAACTATTTTGCTTTATTTACTAGTTATGGTTGTTATGCCTTACTACTTTTAATCAAAGCACCAATCCTTTGTTTGCTAAAGGCAAATTTCCAGCTGTTTTAGTTGTGTACTAACCTCTGAAACTCCAAGCTAATTCATAGTTAATTATTTCTTGTGAAGTTAGTTTGAAGTAAGGTGGAAACTTAAAACAGAAAAACTAGAAGAAGGTCAACCAGGCTCAAAAAATGTACTTGGAAGATGTTCTCTAGATCCACTTGATAATAACCACTGCATAAGGTCAAAACAGTGTGCTGGCTGAATTATTCCCAGCTGAAAATTGTAACACATTTCTTGTAACTAAATAGATCACGACTACTTTCTACCTCTTCAAAGCTGTTTGTTGACTAATCCGTTTCATGTATTCATTTCAGACTTTGGAACATTTTGAGTTCTTAAAAGTTTTGGGAAAAGGAACTTTCGGAAAAGTAATTTTATGCAGAGAAAAAGCCACAGAGCACCTCTATGCTATCAAAATATTGAAGAAGGAAGTGATCATTCAAAAAGACGAAGTTGCGCACACATTAACAGAAAATCGTGTCCTCCGAACAACTCGACATCCGTTTTTGATCGTGAGTTTGCTTCTTTCTCATCATTCAATTACAATTAGTTCATTTTGTACTTATGTATAGGTACTTCCTTCCCAATTTTGAGAGTCCCTGGCTGGTCGCCGTTACTCTCCTCTTTCCTGTCCTTGTTTTGAGAATACTTAGATTGTCTTCCCTACCCCTTCTTTTTTTATGCAGTTTATCGTTCGCTGTGAAATATCAGCATAACAAACCACTGTGTTTGGGCGGCTAGACTTTACTACTGCTGATCATTTGTATTTATTAGGGATTTGCAAATACCACTATATTGGACTCAAACTAAAGTTTTCCTCCAATATCAAATATTTTTGTTGTTTTTTTTTTGTTTGGTTGTTCACGAGGACAAAAACTCAAATTACTCATGCTGTGTGGAGGTCGATGCATCCACAACCGGCCATGTTCTCTGACCCCTTTATCAAAAGAACAGATTTTGCAGGTTAATTATGGAGGACATACCCACTGAAAAACCTCGGGTTTCCTGTCCGAAAGCGGTGAGGCGCATTCCTTGGAGCGGGGTGCATGATGTTTGCATACCCTAACTAGGCAGGAGGGCGTCTCTCCACCTGGGGTCGAAGAAATAGAGGTGGCTTCGGAAGTGTAGGCACACCTAGACCGATAATCTTTGGAATGTTTCAACATTATTTCTCCTGTTTCAAAATGAAAATGGATGAAAATGAATTAGAGCATTGGCTTTTCACTGAAAAACACTTTAAAATTAAAAGTTCAATGTCGAAGACAAGTTTTGTTTAGTTTTGAAGAAATGAAAATTGAAATGTCGCCAAAGATTATGGTCTAGGTGCGCCTACACTTCTGAAACGAGCTCTACCCGACTCTGCAAAAGTGTGCAGTGCCAAGTGACTGAGGATTGCGGGTGCGTCAGACCATCCATAGGCAGGCTCCCTGCAAGAAATATCTAATAATTTAAACAATTGATTTTTTTTTTTTTTTTTTTTTTTTTTTTTTTTTTTTTTTTCCTAAGCTTTCATTCTACTTTGATTTTATGGCTAGTTTTCTTTTGATTTGTTCATTACTACCTATCCTTATCCTTATTTCTCTTTTATCCAGCTGCTGTAAAAAATAAAATGAAATGAGCTATATCAACTTTCTATTTCAATAGTTTCATGGATATAAAAAAAATATTGGAAAAAATGACAGAAAAATTGGTTTAGGTGTAAGTCCTGGCAAAAACTTAGTTTGGACTGGTTCTGGGTCCACAGCCCCAGTAACACCTGCGTTTAGTTCTTTGCTTTTTTACCGCTATGTTTTGTTGATATTGATATGTCTCGCTATCAAAGAGTTGAATATTAAAAACTGCACTGCAGCTCTTTTTTTTTTTTTTTTTTTTTTTTTGTTACTTTAAGTAGCCGAAGCTAATCCCACATGTTATTATTATTTTGAAGTTACTTCCCAGATTTTACCCTTATGTCCCTACCCAGTCTGTAATCTGACAATTAGAAATACCCGCCGATGAAATGCATCAAAACACATCAGTTTGCTGTTTATAATGCATTTCGGAAGCAGACACTACTATTTGTCAGAACCGGATAATGTATATGCTTGAGCTCTAGCCAATTGCGTGGTGGACAGCCGCTTTTTAGGGGAATGGGGTATTCTCAACAAAACAAATAGATGACTATGCTGCACGACACTGCGTTGAGTATTGACTATCAACATCTACTCTGATGCTTTGCTCTGATTGGCTGCAAGTATCTTTTAATCAGCATCATTGCTCAGCAGACAATGTTCTCCAGAAAGAAGTTCTCCACCAGATTTCAAAGTGGCCAAGATCTAGCTAGTATGCAGTCTCTAGTTTATATTTTCTCTGCTTTCAATGTGAGTTGAAAACACTCTTGAGTCTTTAACTCTTTTCCTTGGAGTAAGGAAATTATAAAAAAAACTTTGCCCTTCTTTTTCCCCTTTGCTGTGTGTAATTTTTTTATTTTACCTCTTTTGTTCTCATGTTCCTTCAGTCATTAAAATACTCATTCCAAACTGTTGATCGGCTTTGTTTCGTCATGGAATATGTGAATGGAGGCGAGCTATTCTTTCACCTCTCTCGTGAGAGAGTTTTCAGTGAAGAAAGGACACGATTTTACAGCGCTGAAATCATCTCTGCTTTGGCCTATCTGCATGGTGAAGGCATCATTTATAGAGACTTGAAGGTATTGAAGTTTTTCTTTATTTTTTTATTGTGAAATATCAGCATAACTAACCTCCATGTTCGGGCGGCTGAACTATACTACCACTACTACTACTCTTTCTAACAATATTTTCTCTTAAATTCTTGCATGTTACACTAATTATGTTCTGGGATCATGATTTTGAATCCTAAGTCAGCTCAAACCACAAAAAGATCCTGAAAAAAAAAACGGGAAAAAAATAGAATAACAAAACAGCATTGTCAGGACTTCTTTGGCTGTAGTATGTTATCAATCAAAAGCTAACTGAAAAATTCAAATTCAATTCTTCGAGTTACCAATCCTCATCACCATGAGCTCCTCCTTGAAGTTAAAACAGTTCAGGGTGGCAATTGTAAAGTTGAAGGGTCACTTTATTGTAACTGTCCCACCTGCAATATTTTAAAGCTCCGTTTCTCATTTTTTGGAACTTTCAACTCATTTGTGATGTAATGGGGAAGGGATGTGAGGCATCTAACCCTCCCCTTTGCTAAATCATTTAAAAAACACAAATTTCAGTATGAAAATTGCCATTTTAAAATTTTATGGGTGAGACAGTTATGATGGAATGATCCCGTAGCGTCATCAAAGTTCAGTCATTGATCAGAACTATTTTATCCTCATGGGTGACATCATCTTAGTACACTAGGTTTTCCATCAAAATAGTTCAATCTCTGAAGCTTAAGTTAATCAGTGAGAAGCTATTGGCTGATTTTCACTGTCATCGCTGAACTATAATCAGACTGGAATGGTTAGCCTACGAGACTAGTATTCATAGCTTTTAACTCGATCTGGTTATGATGTGCCAGTATGCAGTTTTCCCTTTGAGGTACACTAAGCGTACATCCATTGATGAATACCCATCTTGTTACATTATACTAATGATTTATGAAATTATTTCTCCATTCAGCTAGAAAACCTACTCCTTGACAAAGAAGGTCACATCAAAATTGCTGACTTTGGGTTATGCAAAGAAGACATTCACTATGGTAGAACTACAAAAACTTTTTGTGGTACTCCAGAATATTTAGCACCAGAGGTAAGATTCTTCTATCTCTTTTTTAATCAATTTTTATCAGAAATAGGAGCTGTTAAGTTTTTCCTGTAATCTAAAATTTCATCAGAACTTAGGGTCACGAAGTTTCGGATAATTAATGCAACACTTCAATTGGAAGGAAATTGCAGCCCTTAACCCATTCGCATCATAATTAATTTGAGTTGCTTGGTACAGCGCTTATGCGCTCATTCTGTGCCAGTAGCGCTCCTAGCGGCAAAACTGCAGAAATTCAAGCGAGTAACGCTATCCACTGGAAAATACTGCAAGCTCTTGAGCATTGTCGCTTTGCGTTCACTCCGTTGCTGAGTTACAGAAAGATCCGTTTTTGAAATTTGGACGAGTCTGATTCGTCCAATGATGTGAATGGGTTAAGATGATTCCAGGGTCGATTAGTTTGAACCATAGACACTACGTCGTTCTGCTAAAGAAGTCAACATTTTTCGGCGAAAATTGATGAATTTATGCTGAAAGCACGAATTTGAGGAATGTCAACACTAGGGCCTTGAACCGAACCTTCAACCGCGAACCACTCTGAACCGGTGAATTTCCCTGAACCGGATTCGTACCAAAAAGGGAAAAAGGAGATGTAGTCTGAACCGTAATTGAACCACAAACAGAAATGGTTAGATCGCTCAACCGGAATGAATTTCTGTTCAATTTCGGTTCAAATTGAGCTTCTACTGGTGCTTGTTAGTGCAGCGTTGTTTCTGATTGCAGGTGTTGGAAGATAATGATTATGGACGAGCGGTGGATTGGTGGGGTATTGGTGTTGTCATGTATGAAATGATGTGTGGACGACTGCCTTTTTACAACAAAGATCATGATGTTCTCTTCACACTCATTTTGATGGAAGAGGTAAGACTTCTTGCTGATTTGAATTTATATTTTTAAGCATATGTATGCCTTTTGTTTCTCACTTTCACTTATCGTGGTTTTTATTATTCTCCGCCAAGACTTGCTCTGCAGTTTGAGCATTTTGCTTAAATTTTCTGACACATTGGTGTATCAAGGGATCTTTGGTTACTGCACTTAAATCTGATCTAATCACTTCAATAATAAGATTTTCCTGAGCGTTTAGCTCAGCGTCGCCATCACTCATCGCGTGTTCCGGCGAACCATTTGTCAATGTTGAAGAATGTTTTGTCTTTACATTTTTACTCAGATTAGTGAGATTTCTTTTAGCTAAGCTCTTCTTATAACCGAAAAATGAATAGTTTATGTAGTAGCAAGTGAGCTCGTGTTTACAAACTTGAGTTTGATCCAACATACGGTCACACAAACGCACAGCCAATTGTTTTTACACGGCTGCTCTGATGACACGCTCTTTCGCTGAGCACAAAGTTCGATCACTTCATAACGGAGCTTCTATTTACTTTTTCACGACAGAATTTTTGCGATGAGCGCACAGAGACAAACATTCGCCCTGGTCGAGAAATCAAATACAGCTGAACAATCGGGATGAGAAATAGTCAGTGTGTTAGTTCTAAGAATTTGAAGTTAATGTTCTGTTTTATTTGCTCTAGGTCAAGTTTCCTAAAACAATATCAAACGAAGCAAAAGACTTACTTAGTGGACTCCTCATAAAGGACCCCAACAAAAGGTTGGGTGGAGGTCCAGAGGATGCAGAAGAAATCAAGAATCATCCATTCTTCACATCTATCAACTGGGGTGATTTAGTCAAGAAAAAGGTGAGTGAAAATCTGTTGCAGTCAGATCGTAGATTTTGAATATCATAAGGGTATTAATTATGTGCTAAAAATTCCTCATCTTTTGAAATTTTCTATCCCTTCTATTCAATCTACGATTTCTCTACTGTCAAAATGTTGTGAATTCAATTGTACTTTGGTTGTAAATGCATTTCGATTAATTCATTATTTTCGGCTAGGGTTGCGCTGAATATTCAAATATCTTTGAAAACAACCTCCTTTTTCTGAGTCTTCCATCAAAGAACAAAAATAATCATCTTGACTCTCCCTTCTTCAAGCACCCAATTTCTCATTTATCGATTCAGTGATACACACTGTTAGCGTTTCTTTGCATTTTTTTCACTTTAAACATATCTACCTCTAAGTTTTCGTGAGTGTTTGTTGATGATGCTTTATTAATTTTTCAGAAAAAACACTCATATTTCCTGAATACAGTCATCAAAAAGCTTTTGAGAATCAATATTTATATTGGATTTCAGTAAGTGGTTGGTAGAGAATGGTTGTCCGCAGGAAAGACAAGCCCGGTCTTTTCTTGTATTCAACTGAAACTATCTTTTAATGAGTTATGTACCTTATAGTCGCGCATATAAGCTGCACACTCAAATAAGCCGCACCCCATATTTTGAGAGGGTAGGTTTATTCAATGGGTCACACCCTGTTTTTCAGAGATAAATATGACACCTGCTGCGTATTGCTCCTTGCGGCAAGGGCTCCGATGCACGCTGCGCCCTGCCACGTGCTGTGTTGTTTTGATATGGCCTTGAGATGCCGCCAGTCTGTTTTGTTGCTTCTCTGTCTCTCTCACTCTCCATTGAGCTCACGCCAAGCACGCGCCAGATTCATTGGGAGGTTAGTTAGGCTCAAACAAACATTCAACTCGTAAGGTACGAGGTTTTTTTTCAATTTTGGCCCATTCATTCTTGCAAATTTTGGGGCTTATTGATGAGAGTATGATGAGAGTAGGTCATTTCTGCCTGCAGCATTCAAAGCTGCGGGTGAATTACGTAATTTGCCGAGTGTTACCAAAAAATATTTTATGAGTTAGATAAGCCGCACCCCGATTTTTGAGGGTCGAAAAATGGAAAAAAAGTGCGGATTATATGCGCGACTATAAGGTATGATGTTTATTGTATTTCCTTTATAAATTTACCTGAATGATGCCTTCATTTTTCAGATTCCTCCTCCGTTTCTACCTCAAGTAACCTCTGATACTGACACAAGATATTTTGATTCGGAATTCACCGGTGAATCAGTAGAACTGACTCCTCCTGACAACACAGGCATACTGAGGAGCATAGAAGAAGAATCGGAACCGCCTCATCATTTTCCTCAGTTTAGTTTTCAAGAATATAGTGGATCTATTTTGGGACCCCAAACTCCTATCAATATGAATACAAGCTCACTAGTTCACAATTTGTAACTATTTATATTCCTAACAAGAGTCTTGTTCAGTAGGAGCCAAAAATTTACCGCACTCTGCTCTCATGATGAGGAAATGCATCCTACTTTAACTTACTGCGAGTAGAGTAGATTGTGATCAAAAGAGTACGTTTTGCCTTTTGTTAATTTGAAATGTAAAGAAGACTGAAGTGAACAGCAGTGCCTCTGATCACATAACTTCTGGTTTTTTTTAGAATGTGGTAGTTTTTGATTTGGTTAACCGCAAATTACTCCCAATACAACGTGACAGATTAAAACCACCATGGATTGTGTTATATTAATGGCAGTTAATGATATTTTTTAACGTTGCTTTGGTCTTGCATACTTGTGCTATTTGATTAACCGCAATTTACACTCAATACGACGCTACAGATTAAGGCCACCTTGGACTGTGTTTTATTAATGGCAGTTAATGATATTTTTTATCATTGCTTTGGCCTTGCATACTTGTGCTGCAAGCTGCAAGATCGCATGCTGCCTTGGTCTGTATTACACTGTTTTACCATGTATTCCTCTATCATATTGGTGAAGTTTCTTCTTCTTCAACAGCTGAAGAAGCCTCTTATTTTATCTCTGGAAATGTTTATTGGTAAAAATGGAGCTCTATTATTTTGCTCTTCAAGTTCTGTGCTTTAGATCAGGACCAAGACATCAGGTATGATGTCATTCGCTGGAACTGGATCCAGAAAAGTGGATACAGCTGTGAGTCTGGTGTGAAACTGAATCCAGTTGCCTGTGTGGTGCCATTTTTACCTTTTTGTATTGTTTGGTGTCTTGCTCATGCGCTAGTTTCCGAATCCACCATGGCACTGATTAGAGACTGAATTGTATTTGTAGCTTTTCATTCCAACAAAAGCCACCTTCTACATAGTGTGAAGCAAGTTGAATCAAAGAAAATGGAAACTCCCAATTCTATCTCCACAGATAAAATAAACTTGAATGCTGGATTAATTTCTAATTTGGATGCATGACCGTCGGATTGTTTTAGCTCAATTTCTTCAGCTACATTTATGCAAGCATTTGAGTCCGGATTGAACGTGGGTTGAATTTTGAACTTGGTTTTGAGGAAGTGTACATAAACAAAGAGATTTGGTGTAGTCCTAGTTTGTGTCAAAAATATGCATATTAACGCTGCGTTTAAGCTCAATTGAGTTAAATCCAAATAGAGTTCAATCTGCATTTAAGTAATTGCATCAACATAGCTTCTGTAATTAATTTTGTTGGTTATTCATTGAATATTTTTGATTGAAATGTTCAAACTGACCTCCTAAAAGAATTGTTAAGTGCCTCATCCAATGATTAGCTACTTAGCTCCACAGAATGAATGACTATTTTTAAATAAGACTAAACACTGTAAGTGAATATTGAAAAGGTGGTTACTATCTTAAAAGTTAGAAATTTGTGGTGAACTCAAATCGGCAAAAGGAGAGTCCTCTTGTGGCGCAATCTACGTATTCCAACTTCAAGTTGCATGAAATTTGTACAGATGTTTTTAAACAATTAGTAAATTTTTTTATGTGAATTTAGTTTAGAATAATGAAGTTATTTTTAAAAAGAACTCAGCTCCACTCTTTTTAGATTTTGGCCTAATGTGAAACGTTCTGGAAATTAAATATTTGAATTCTTACTGGCACCAAGAAAAATTCAATCAACCTTTTTTTCATATTCTTTGCGTGGAAGTTTGGTGGAGAAAGGGAGTTTTCTTAGTGGTCATGAGTAATAAAGTTGCAGGCAAAAATACAACATTACAACAGACAAAGCACTATCAGGCAAACTTGTTTACCTGCCTTTCTCTTCATAGTTCTGACAAGCCCCTCGTCTCCTGTCTCTGACCGCCTTTGATCAGTGTCTTACAAGAAACAAAAGTAACTGTGTTGGTGCAAATGAACTAGTGACCAAAGAAGACTAGCAGCAAGAGACAAAGGGTTCAAGGGGAAAAGGAAGAGAAGAAAGCAGATAAATAAAAGTCTGCCTGATTACGCTTCATCTGTTGTCTTCTCGCCTGCAACTGTGATACCTGTACCCGCTAAGAGCAGCTTTTTAAGACTCTATTTTAAGAGGGTAGCTGTACGTAGTGAGTGGATCGTGAAATAAAGACTTTTTATTCTCTGCACATTTGCCTAAATAGAGGATCGATTTTTCATCTGTTAAATTTTAGTGGGTGCATGCTTTGACATTTGGACCAATAAGAGCAGACGACTAGTCCTGATTATTTCATTCATCTCTCAAAGTCCCATTTGGCTGTGGCGCTACTGCAATTTTTAGGTTATACTCAAGGCACTTCAATCTCTGGTCAGCAAAGCCGGCTCTGCAGGTTAACAACAGTCATTCCAAAGTTGATTCCGATTGGCTGAATCCTGCTAAATTGCTGTAATCGTGCATATTGGATAGTACACTGCAGACAGACACAAGACAGATGGTCTTGAAAGAGATTCGTCGGTGAAATTTTCATGTTTAACATCCATATTTCACCAATGCCTTAAAAACGACTGTAAGAAAACTTTCCATAAACCCTTAATCGCGTATGATCCAAAAATGGGTTATCAGATATTTTTGGTGCTGCAAAAACTTCTGCTCAGAATACTGTGAAGAATCCAAGTACCTAGTTTTCAGAACCCTTCATAGTGGATCAAGATTCCGTAAGAGTGGAACAGGGCTCTTTCTCTGTTCTTTGTTATTAATTGAGCATATACTTCAAGCCAATTTTTGATTTTGCAACTTTCAATCAAGCAAAATTCGCTCCCCCCTTTCCGAAAGAGTCTAGTGTATTTTTGCCTAAATATATCTTCTGTCAGTTCAAAAATTAGTTGCAGTAAAATCTCAATTAATTGGGTCTCTGAGGACGTAAACACTGATAAATGTAAATAAATGTGTGACAATTTTGGGAGGGTTTTTTTTTACTGTGATTCAGCGTTTGGTTTTCTAAGCGTTCATTCCCTCCTCTATAGGCATGAAACGGCGTGGCCGGGTGGGCTAGGGTGCTGTCTGCCGCACGGAAGAGTACGAGTTCGATACTGGAGTACAGACGCAACTTTTTCTGATAATTTTTTCCCCCTACCTCATCCCGTTGCTCTTATTTGACTCTTCTTAATTTTCGATGACATTTGACTTTAAAAATAATGCCTCTGTTGAATAACAGACAACATAATATTGCCATAAAAATTGTCGGTTCGGAGGATACAAAAATAGCTATTTATTTGCACTTTTCAAGTTTTTAATATGCTACATACACCATTTATTTTTTTTGAGGATTCAATGTACCTCGATTAAAGTCCATCGTCAGCTGACGAGGATCGTGAGTTCTTCCCAAAAAAATATGCTTTTCACATAACCAACCATTTCTCTTAAAAAAAATTTATGAAATTTTTTTTCGTGTAATACAGATTCTTCTGTTCCAAACTTTTACATCATTATTTTTTTACGTTTCATTCATTATTCAAAGAAAGCATTTTGTCACTGAAAATTAAGGCGTTGAATAAGAGCGACGGGATGAAGAAGGGGGGAAAAATTGCGTTTATAATCCGGTATCGAACTCGTACTCTTCCATGCTGCAGCCAGCACCTTAGCCCACCCGGCCACGCCACTTCATGCTTACAGGGGTGGAAATGAGCGTTTATATACGGAACGCACTCTGCCCAGTGGTTCACTTAGGTTTTCAAAAAATGCATGACGCCTTTAGAAGGCCTATTGGCATCAAGTGAGAGAAATGTGTCTAATAGTTTTATTTTAGCTACATTTTTGCGTATTTTTTTCCAAAATCGGAGGCAGCCACTTCTGAGTCTCCCCTTGTAAGTAGAGCTGGAGAAATTGTCTCTTCCAAAGTACATTTCCGAGGCTGTGCTCCAGTCGTTTTTCCAATTGCAATCTAAAAATCCCTTTGAATTTATTATTTTACTTTTGGGATTTTTTTCAGGACTCTAAGAGAAACATGGTGACTTGCTAAATCCGGTTAGTTAAGATTTTACTGTAATAATTGTTAAAAAAAAAAAAAAAAACTGGATTTCGTCAAATGCAAAAAGTTTAATGGGGTCACTTCTTGCCATCTAACAATCTTGGTTACGTTTTAGTGGCTTAACTCTCTGTCAAATTTTCTGGAATGTTACAGAGTTTGTCTCATTCATTTCATTCAAAATTTACTCTTGAAGTTGTAGTTTGGTAAAACTTTCTCAGTCATGAAGAATTGGCTTATTTTTATTTATTCATTAATTCTCTATTACCCCTCCCTCATTGAACAGGAGATTTCTAGCTAAAATCTTAGGTTATAAGAATTTGAATTTGCTAGAGTTGTAAAACGCTGAGTCATTTATTTTCGTGAACTTGTTCAGGCACACATGTCGGAAACTGTGATCATTTATTTGCATTCTTCTCTGATGCCCTTGCTGGGATGAAGATATTATATTAATGTGTTAAATTATTCATGCCCAGAATGGATCCATTGTAAACTCTTGCTACAGTTGTAAACTCTTCCTACAGTATTATAGAGGGTCGATTTTTACCTAAAATCCTGTGAAGATCACATTGGAAGCATCAAAAAGTCTCAAAATCCAGTGACAGACTCTTTATATGCATTTAACAAAATTCAAAGATGGTGGTGGAATGAGTGGGTCATAAAGGGAGAGTCCCATCTAATCGTTGCTTTCTCTATGATGAATCAATGTTCTCAGCATAAAAAGCTGCAATAGAGCTCTTGCACGGTTTTGCTGTAGGCTAATGGAGTATCAATTCCGATGGAAAATGCTGCAAAAATAACGATGAGACCATTAAAAAAGTCTAAAACTCATTCCTCGCAGAGAAAACTTAACTTGAAATTTCGGGTGACCACCCTTGTATGTATGCACCAACCTTGGATTTGGACCCCAAACAAAAGAACATAACCTACGAATTTGAACAATGAAATCAATAAATTTGCTTTCAAAAAGTAATTTTGAAGGAATTGAAGGTCCATTTATATCCATTCTGTCACTAGGAGCATGGTGATAACTGCAGAAAAGTTCTACGTTGCGTAGTAAACAAGGAAGACAGCACTTAATTTCGTGTCCTGTTCTTTTGTTTGGGGTCCGATTCCAAGGTCGGTGCTTACATGCAAGGGTGGTCACCCAAAATTTCAAGTTAAGTTTTGTCTGCGAGGAGTGAGTTTTAAACTTTTTTAATGGTCTCATCGTTATTTTTGCAGCATCTTACATCAAAATTGATAGGTCATTCGTGTACAGCAAAACCTTGCAAAAGCTCCATTAGATGGGACTCACTCATTGTGATCCGCTCATTTGAGCGCCATCTTTGAATTTTGACAAGTGCATTTGTTGAGTTTGTCAGTTGATTTTGAGACTTTTTGATGCTTTTCTTGGGATTTTCAGTGGAAGCAACCCTCCAGAACGCAGCAGCATAAGTTTTCTTTTGGCCCATTCTTTGAAATTTTCTGTTTTTTAAACCGTAGAAAGGTAGGAAGTTTAAAAAAAAACCCTAAATTTCTCTAATAAGGTGAGAGATGCAGAAGTCGTAAGCAGATTTCAGAAGTTGGTCTAAATTCCTTGAAATTTGGCTCTCAGAAATTTCAAAAGGTGGTATGACCACCAGGCATTAATGGGTTAAAGGGGTGTTTAGTGGGTTGTGTATAGCATACCCAGTTCCATTATCTTTGTCCTCGCTCATTCAAAACAAATGCATTACCTTGTTCTTGTTGTGTTATTTCCTTCCACATTTTTTCAATGTTTATTTTCTCTGTTCATTAATTTGCAAAATGTGGTGAATGACTGAGTTAGTTTTCAATTCCCAATAAAATGTTCAAATATATCCAGACGAGGATGAAGAATTCCAAGTCAGTGAGAGTAGTTTTGAATCAATCAGTCTAATGCATTGACAATAGCAATGTTAACAAAATATTGATCAGTTTTTAACTCCAATAAAGGCACTAAAATTGTTATGAGTAAGATATTCTGGAGGAACCCAACTCAGTGATCAAAATACTCCAAAGGAATGTATTTTAAAGATAATAATGTTGTCTAAAAATTTTGATGTTATCTCCAATGTTTTTTTTTTTACTTTTTTATAAGAATGTAGATTTTGTATCTGGTGGGATGTTTATATCTTCCTAACTATCCAGGCCAATTATCTGCACTTACTCTCATGGTAAGAGCGCTGCGTAAGCCCGTATTCATTCTTTAACTTTTAATTTATAATTTTGATCTTAGTACGTTTTGACAGAAGTTGAATAGTTCTATAAATTTTTCTGGCCAAAATTAAAAATAAACAAGAAATTCTCAGCAGGTTTAAGCAGGTTAGCAAACTGTAACCGTTAGCTTCTCATTGTCAAACTGTCCGGCTATGGTTACCTTTACTCTCTATAACTTTTCTTTAATTTTCCTCAGCATCGATTAGTATTTTCAATGTGATCATGATTATTCTAGTCGGAAAATTTGATCTGCATCATGCTGTCGCTGAGTTGCATTTCTCTTTCTCCATGCTGTTGGAACCTTTGCCTCATTAAATGTTGTGCCTTTGGAGAGTTGAAGCCGATGCGCACTGCATTTATCTAGGGTGGTGGTTAAGTAGGTTGTGAAAAGGATTTCTAGGTTAGGGTTAAGGTGTAATTTTTTTCTTATATTCTCTTATATTTTAATGCAGCACTCTAAGAGTGGCTAACAGTGTTTTGCAAGCTACTCTAAGTTACATTAAAAGATAGGAAAAATCACACCTTAAACCCAACCTGCTGGCTGATTCCGATCTCTTGGATGAGATAAGATGAGATGGTAGGAATCGATTATTAATCCCATTACTTTAAACAGTGTCATGTGACTATGTAAGCACAACTTGGAGTTGTTTGTTTCAGATCAATGACTCCGAGTCTTACAAACGATGTCACGTGACCCCGTTTAATCCAATGGGGTTAATTGATTCCAGTTATCTCGTCTTGTCCAAAAAAGCAGAATCAGCCTACTGAGAATCCTTCTTGTCGGTTATGTAGGCTACCTATAAGACTGCCCCTCAATATAAACGTATAACTCGTTGCTTGAAATCTTATGAAATCTTAAATAAATCTAAAATTCAACAGTGAGTGCGTGGAGCATCACCGAATGCATTGCTCAGAAAGACAGGGAATGAAATTGTTGTAATTTTTGTCAAAGAAATGCATCATAAAGCGGCATTTTCAAACAACTATATCTCGCTTAATACTGAATAGATGGCGATGGAATTGTGCTCTTTCTAATTTTCTTGGTGTTCTCCTCCAGAATTGGTCTTCAAAAGTCAAATCTGTTGATGGTGCAACTGGCTGATAATTTCATAAACTTTCTCTCAGTTGCTGAATGTGGAAACGGAAAACTTCCCCATCAAAAATCAAAGAAAAACAATTTCCCATGGATTTTAGATTCTGTTCGGATGAGTTTTCAAACTTTTGTGTTTGAGTACTCTTTGTAAGATGTGAGACAAGAAGATTGAGGAAAAGTATTAATGGCAGTATTGCTTGGTTCTGCATTTATAAATTTAAAATTGAAATAAATTTGGCTCCGCAATTATGGAAAACGGTGCGAATGTATCAGATTGTTATTTTTCATAATTTGATTCCAACTCAATGTGACTGTAATAGCTAGTATGGTTACAAATGAGTCGGTTAAATGAAGCACCTCATGTATTACATCTGTATTACTTTGTCTTTTGTGGTGTTGGGAAACTTTTTCTTTTTTTCTTTTGGTTGCTCCTGAGGGACTAAATCAAATTACTGACGCCTTATTTGCCCTCTATGTTGCTTGAGGGTAATGTAGAGTTTGATACATCCCCAACCCAACACGTCCTCTGCCTCCGTTTTCTGAGAAACAGATCCTGCAGCTAATTATGGAGAACAATAGTCACTTTTAAATGTGAAGTTCTCCATCCAAATGTGATGTGACGCATTTCTTGAATTGGGGTCATGCACCATAAACGAGGGAGGAGGACACCTCTCCACCTGGGCAGGTAGAAATACTGGACCCTGTGATAGTATGCACTGCCAGGTGATATAGGATTTTGGGTGCGTCAGGACCCATAAACAGGCTCCTTGCAAGTGTGTTGGGAAACTTGTAAACCTTATAAATAAAGTCAAATTTTTCCGATTAATTAATAACAGTCCCCTTTTTTTTTACAATTCTAGGACTTACTTTTTTTGTGTACTTCTTGTCCTAATTTTTGTACCAATTGAATTTTTATGGCATTTTATTTTGATGGGCACAGGTGCCAGAAAGTGTTCAGATTTGTAACTTGCTTCTATGTTTTCTGCGTAATCAAGTGTATAAATTAAGAATAAGAATTGTACTTGTAAATTATTAAGTATTTATAAATAAATTATTATCATCTTGCATGGTGTTTTTTCCTTCCTCTACTCCCTTCAGAATCTTGACGGTGAGTTCTTATTCTTTCTAATTCTTTCAAATGGGGCTCCTACAGTTAAAATTAAAATAAAATTTTGTTAAACTTATGACTATCACCGGCATTAAATTTTAAACCAAATGCATTTCAAAAAAAGATGGATCTCAACTCTTGAAATTACACTTATTTTCACTGCGATAAACCTTCAAAACCCCTTTGATTCTAAATTCAGTGTTGAAAGGTGCGAGTTTTTCAAAAGATTTTACTTATTGTGATATTCTCTCAATACTTCTACTGTTGAGCGCTACAGTAAGTGCCTTTTTTCATTTTCGTCCTCTTTCAATTTAAAAAACAAAAACAAAATCATCTGTCACTTCCTCAACTTGTCAGTTTTTGATCAGTATACCCTATGTTTTCAGTCCAAAACTGAAATGACTGTACTGTTAATGGCCTTTTTACGCTTTTGTCCTGTGTAACAATATCTCAAAATATTTCTGCAAATATTTTCAGCCAGCTAATACAAAAAAAAAAAAAAAAAACTGTCAAACTGGCTAATGCTGACAAATATTTAGACTGACACCTAGCAACCAGTGTCAAGTGTGAAAAGTTCTCAATCCTCAAAATATACGAACAGATGATCAAGTTTTCATACAGCTTCCTATCGCTACTATATCTACTAGAATCTTCTTACAAGCAGAAGAGAATGCTATTATTTGGTTATTGTCGTTATTGGATTAACCCTATATATAAAATTATGGCAAGCTATACTTTTGAACGCAAGCATTGGACTTCACTGAATGTTGGACTTAACAATTTTGGCTGTATAAATGTCACTCGGTCTTTGTTGGATAAAAAAGGATTGTAACAATATAAGGTTGGACCTCCATCGGACCATTCAACCATCGGACGGAATCAATCAACAAAAAGAGCCCTTTCGGTGTTTCAGAACGTATTGAGTTTTTTTTTTTTTTTTTTTTTTTTTTTTTTAAAGAAGTAGGTACCATTGGCAGCTGAAGTTAAAAGTCTCTAAAGCAGGGGTCTTCCACCTGGGTTATGCATAGCCCTGAAAGGTCTTCAGAGGGTACTTATAAGAAGACACTCAAAAATTGAAGGGGGGAAATGGTACTTAAATTAGGAGAGGAGGTGAAAGGAGTACTTAAAAATTGGTAGAGTGTATTTGTAATAAACAGCATGGGTTACTCTCGGTTAATTAAGTCCTTATGTTTTAATAACATCCAGATGTAACCTCAGCTTGTGGGGGGGGGGGGGGGGCTTAAAAAGTATATCTATCGGAAGGGAAATCCAGCTATGTGGTACCTAAGTACTTGCGCAAGGAAAGAAGATGAATTCTCCTTCTCTAAGGTACCTATGGGATGCATTTGGTTTTGGGGGAGCCGAATGCAAATTGTAACTTGCAAGTTGAGCATTTTCAGACCTGTGCCTTTCCAGAGAGGGAGGTGGTGAGGAAATTTTTACCGAGGTCCTACACTCTTATGAAAGTTATTGATTTTTGCGAATTTTTCAGAGTTTTATCATCCACTGAACCTTTACGGTAAGTCGGACCTGAAGTTCCATTTAAAATACTGTCACAACCTTTGATTTTTGGGGGTTTTCGGGGGGGGGGGGGCACCCTCCTAATCTCGAAAATTTCAAATTGCAACCCCTATCTTGGGATACCTCATTTGAAAGGGCGTACAATTTTAAGCATTTTGGCTCATTGAACCGGAAGTCAATATTTTTTTTAGTGTTCCTTCGAGATATTGAAGTTCGATTTTGGACCTATTTTCGAAAATTCGTAAAGCTCCTACAACAAGAGTCGTATAGCAAAAATCCGCATATGCAAAATACGCTACGAAACGCACCTTGAAGCGTACTTTCAAGAAAACAATACGAATTTAGAATCAAACAAACCGGAAGTCGACTTTAAGGCACCTTAAAAGTTTTGGCGGGAAAACCCCGATTCATCAACATTTTCAAATGGCTACCCCTAGAGTCCAGTAGGCCCTACAGGGATAAACGCCATTTAAACCATCTTAAATAATAATACCCCTAGAGTCCTTACATATAGGGACTCTAGCTACCCCTTTCTTTGAACAACTCATTCAAAAAGGCGTAATAAAAAGTTCAACATCGTTTTCTTATTCGATATATCGAAAATTGAAGTTCGATTAGGACCATTCTTCAAGGGACTCTACTTCAACCCTGTAAAAAATGGATTCTATAGTGCAATAATCTTTGGAATTTTCCAACATTATTTCTCTTGTTTCAAAAGGGAAGTAAATGAAAATGAATTGGAGCGTAGGGTTTTCACTGAGGAACACTCTAAAATTAAAAGTCCAAAGTCGAAGATAAGTTTTGTTTAGTTTTGAAGAAATGAAAACCGAAAAGTCGCCAAAAATTATGATTCTAGTTTGTTGTTTGGGACACGGTTTTGCTCTAGCGACTTATCTTCTGCTTTTCTATCAGTCGGTGAACAGCTGACAGAAATTGATTATGAACAAAAATTGATGTTGTGTTCTGTTGCTGGGTCTGTATCCGAGTAAGAGTTTAGTGAATGTTGATAAAGTTTTTTATTGTATGTGCATTCCCTTACTTTTTTGTTTTCTTCACAACAAATTCTCAATCATGGTCAGAAAACCATGGGTTCAATTGCCTCAGTTTTGCAATGGAGTTGTGAGAAATGTGCACTAATAAATCCAACTGAAAGGACAACTTGTATCAGATGTGGAGAACTCAGAAACACAAATTATGTCAAGTCGATTAACAGCCCGAAAAACACCAATAATGAATTTTCTCATACAGGATCAGAAGGCTGTAACTTTTCCTCTACAGTTGACGAATCTTCAATTGTACTAACCAACTGTGATAATCTACTCTCTTCATTGTACAGGTATAATTCTGCACAGTCAATTTTCTTACTGCCTTTAGCCTTATTTACTTATTACTCTGTGATAGCAATCTCATGCTACAGAGCACAAGTTCATGTTATTTCATCTACTCATGTGTTTCTTGACCATGAGGAGCTATTGGTTGATCCGATTTTACTGAACGCCAGATTTCCTCATACCTAGTCTCTCTGTTTGATTAGCTTTAAAGCCCTAATCTTAATGTTCCGCATAGTAACAACAGACTGATATCAATTTTGTCATCGTTCATTCTCTGATTGTTTTCTTCTGAATCTTCTCCCTGAATGATCTGCTCTCAGAATTTTTCTCTAGCATATTCTATGATGTATCAATGGAAACAAAAACTGATGTTTACTACTTGTTTTTATTGAAATTGATTATGGTTTAAATCAATCTTGATTACTTTGATCAATGTCACTATTTTAAAACTTTGCTTTTACTTTTGAAATTCGGGCAGAAAAGTTCTTTGTAAACTCTTGGATCCAGTTCCATGCTTTGATAGAATCTTCTCTCATGACAGACCAAAGTCTCATGTTGAAAATCATTGTATTCCTTCTCTGGATGAGATCTCATTTTCCTGTTTTCTGCAATACTTTGATGATCACCACTGTGATTCTTTATGGAGGACCTATTGTATAGATTTTGTCTTGGTATTTTTGGATTCTTAGATGATGGAAATTTGTTGTTGAAATTTTCTGTTTGAAAACTTAGATCGCCAAGGCTTTAAGTTTGTTTCGTTGACAAAACTATATGATAACCTAGACATTACTGTCTAGGTACCTAAATTAACGACATGCCAGTAATGAGCTTTCCTCATCTATAAAATAATTTTTTTTTGTACTTCAACTCTTTTATTTTCAGGCAAAGCGGTAAGAAACATATTAAAGCAACTTGCGGAAGCCTAACAGAACTTCACAGATTGGCACATAATGATAGCTGCTCTCATAATTGGAAGTATAAACATCTTGATTCTAAAATTTCTACTCGTTCCTCCAGCCTAGAAAAATTTGTTGAGTCTTGGAAGTGTCACAATTGTAGCTCTACAAATTCGAAATATTTGCGGCGATGTCTTCTTTGTGATACAGAATCAGTTATGGAAGAAAAAAAAATATTCCGAATGAACCGCTGTGGCTCTGTTGATATGAACGGGGACGAATGGTTCCTGGAGAATAAACCAAAAGTTCTGAAAGAGCAGAATCTTGTCTCTGAAACCCTGTGTACCAGTAACAAGAATCTGAACTGCGTTCTGTACAATGATGCCGAAACTGATCCCACAGTAAATAGATCTCCCAAACGCCAATACTCAAATTTTTCCAGCTCTATCTATGACAAAGTCAAAACCAAAGTTAGTCGGTCTTTATCCAATAGTTCGGTTATCATGAGAGCCAAATGGAATGCAGACTCAGTCAAGGACAGCAGTGAGTATGAATACGAGACTCTTCCAAGACCAAGAAGTCTTATCATCGACCCTTCATCGTCAGTCAGTAATGTCACCTCTGATGATGAAATGCTGGAGAAAAAGGATAGTGATGAAACAGTAAGTTCTCCCGTCAATTATAGTTCAAAGTCTCTTCAAAACTACTCATCAAGTGCTCATATTGTTAGACAGAATACATCCACGTGGATTTGTCAGCGTTGCACCCTAGTCAATTCTGTCATCAATAGCCGATGTGAAGTTTGCGACTCTCCTTGTAAATTATCATTTCCTAATAATACTTCCACTGATCGTAGTTATAGAAACTGTGGAACTTTACCAAAGTCAGGAGTAGTTATCACAGTCCCGTATTGGAATAAAAAAATTCATGACAAAACATCTCTCAATTTGAAACTGAAACACTGCGACAACACAGATCTATCTCAAAAACTGTATCTCTTAGAGTCGGAAAACCTGAATGAAGTGAGTTCAGAAAATGTTGGTGAAAAACTCTCAAAAACTTCATCCCTTTCGAGTTTGCCAGATGTCACAAGTACATTCTCCAATCCTTTTTACGGAACTGTCAACGGTAATGAAACATTGATCTCATCTAATTTAAATAATATGTTAAAGGGTCAGGAAGAGTCCAAAACTCGGTATTCGTTTATCGGTTTTGAGCCTGATGAACGTTACGCCAGACTCAAGTCATTCTCCAAAGTGACCTCTTGTAATATAAATTCAAACTCTAGTCAAAACAACATTCCTGTCAGTAACCAATCAACTAACATGAATAGCGAGTCTTCAAATGCCCAAAGTTCACTGGAGCAGGAGAATTACCTTACAGAGCGGATGTGGACATGTGTCAAATGCTCGTATGCTTACAACATAATGCAGTCAAATGTTTGTGATATTTGTTTCTCGCAAAGATCGCCGCCTAGTTTAACTGAGCCTAGTTTAACAACAGTCACTAAAGACTCGCTCCATTCTGTTCAGTTTACTTCGTCTCGATCCAAAGAGAACTTTGATTCGAGAAGCTCTGTCAGTGATGATTCAGGTTTTGCATCGGCACAGTGGACCAATGACGAATTGCAAAGCTCTGAGTCAGAGTGGACGTGTAAAAAATGTACGCTTGTTAATTCGGGGATCTCCATGGCTTGTATTGTTTGTGGTGGCTCTAAACTGCGCAGCATAAGCATGGTCCAAGACTCGACATTGAGGAAAGGCGAGTTTTGGATTTGCCCTAGTTGCACACTACGGAACCCATTAGGCTCATCTGAATGCACTGCGTGTAAAAATGGAAAACAAGCAAAGGATTCCGTTCCAGCTCCGATGAACGAAGTCACACCTTGGAGGCCGTCAAGAAGCCCCTCTCCAAATAATTGGAATCAGGCCAGGTTAGTTCATGAAACCATTTACACCTTCATATTTGGTTCAAAAATAATGCTTCAAGTAAATTAGTTGATGGAAGTAGATAGCTTTCAAGAGAACTTAAGGAGCTGTTGCGTTCGCTATAAACTACCTTGTCTGATTGCATTTGTGAAAACTCAACAATATTAACTGCAACTATTTGTAGCTACTTAAATTGTTATAATTTATTCAATTATTATTTTGCTCATGAGGTTTAACTCAATGAATATTACTGTTTGCATGTGAAAACTTCCCAGCTGCTCCATAGTTCATGGATTCATGATAACTTTCAAGCTGAAATTGCTAGATTTTTCCTTACATTTCTCCGTAAAAAGCGGCTTCAAGGAAGCTCCTATTGAAAAATTGTTCAATAATCCAGTATTATAGCTGTCCTTTCTCTCTTTGCTCCTTTAGGTCCAGCTCTTCTAGTATCAGGCCAGTGTACGACCAAAGAATCAGTGCAGACAGCAATCTCGGTGCCATACCAAAGCAGCGAAACCATCCAGTTCGGAGGGCCAACAGTGCCGCTGCCAGGAGCAGGCTCAATTCAGCTTCAACAAATAATGCTAACATCGTTGACTTGACAAGGTCACTTCTTCTAAAGTCAGGAAGTTGGCAATGCAAACTGTGCACTTACGAGAACAAAATAGAATCGATTACTTGTGACATGTGTCAAAGTTCCAAATGCCTATCATCTTCAGCAAGTGGAAGTACGGCAACCCGTTTAAGTTTCCAAGGAGATTCCAATTTACCAATCAATATTTCTACCAAATTGCCTCCTCTGTCAAATTTTCCCTCTAATACCATGACAAACTTTCTCAAAAATTTAAAACAGGAAAGTGAACTTATGGACGATCTTCGGATGATCGAGGAAAATGAGGCGCTGGAAAAGTGGCAACGAATTGTAATGTTCTGCAAAGAGGTAAGTTATTTTTTTTTTTTTTTTAGAGAATACCTTGGTTGTTTTTTCTCCCTCTTTTTTTTATCTAGTCCAGTCGTTCACCGTGAAACACCAGTTTAACAAACCACTGTGCGTGGGTGGCTACTCTGCCGTTCTAAGGAAGAATGCTGTAAACGCCAAAATTAAAAAAATTGAGTTAGACACGGAAATCAGCTATTTGTGACATGCACTTTCACGTGGTGAAATCAGAATTCACTTATCTCAATTAGTTTCTGAGATATAGAGGGGCTGCCTGCTGTAAGTATGCCGAAATCAGTACCTTTACTCAGGAGAAACGCCGTAAGCGCCAGGTACACGGGCAGAATTCAGTATATCCATCCGAGCTGAGTGGAGATGCGGCGGTTCTACCTGTGTATCGGGCGCTTCCTGGGCGACCCTTCACACAGCAATGCATGCCCCGCCAGACGGGGAAAAAGCCATATGTCCATCGTGTATGCAACCTTCCTTGGATCTTTTGTTATTTGGAGCAAAAATATTTGACTTGGCACCCTTTTACAACGACCAAAAATCAAGTCAAGATACATAAAATCGATTTATGCACAAAAATGTGTCAAAATCGAAACCGGTTGGGAGGGCCATGCATTTAACTTTGAACGCGTTTTACTCGATTTCATGTGCAGTGGAGATACAGTGTTCTTCCTTAGCATGGCAGTACTGCTACGAGTGTAATTTTTTTTTTTTTTTACAAAAATCGGTTCAAGAAACAGGACATCAAACCACAGAGAACTGAACATTATGAGTTTTTGCGTTTGACAGGGACTCGGCACTAAAAAAAATCACACTGTTCCAAGACTTTTGTCTCTTACAACAAGTGTTATCTGATTGGTGAATTCCTGCATATCATCAAGATATTTTTAAAGTCCCTGCACTGATTCCAACTTCAAATCCATTTTTTGCTTCAGGCCTTTTTTCCTGCCTGTGCTTGAAATATCTCCCGGATTTGTGAACTTTTCCTTTTCCAACAGTGAAAGTATCTTAGCTTTTGTCACCAAATTTTGTAGCAAATATTAAGTATAATGGAATAAAACAACAGTAACTAACTATTTCCCTTATTTTTTATCTTTACTACTCCTGCTACTGTGTAAACTCTATCCTATTTTTACAGGAAATTTCCGCGACGAAAAGAAATCCACCTATCACCTATGTGTGACCTCTGTTTGTTTCACTTTTTACCTTCCTAATTTCAGAATGATGAGCCATTTGTGGATGACACATTTCCTCCAGATCCAAAGAGCTTGTACTACAATTCTTCATCAACCAAAGATAATCATGTGGTGAAGTGGCTGAGACCTCATCAGATTCAAATGGATGGAGATTCCGACTTGGATTGGACCATTTTTCGCACTCCTCTCCCATCGGATATCTCCCAAGGTATATTACCCTTTTGCTTTTAATTCAGCATTTAATTCCTGCAGCGTATTTCTCTGGATTTCCTGTTAATTATTTGAAAATAACCAGAGACAATGTATTCTAGAGACCCTGCTCTATCTATCTTGCCCATGTTAAAGTCTCGTGGCAACTTTTTTTTGGAGTCTCGTCAAAACAACGTCCAACTGGACTATACATTGGCTGATGAACAAAGATGTCGAGGTCATTAGCCAATGAGTGCAAATAAAATCAATATATAAATAAATATATACAAGCAAACTATAAACTAAACTGGCCAAAAAAACTTCAGGATCAAGACAGAAATGGGAACTAGACCAAGAAAATGATAAAAAACCCCGAAACGTTTCGATTAAAACACAGAGATCTTCATCAGTCGGAATAATAAAATAAAAATTAAAAACAAAAACAAGAAAAAGCGAGTCTGACCCAAATCACATAGGAAGGAAGACTGGCAGTGTAGGTCACACACGGAGATTATGAACCGAAAGCAGAGTGACATGAAATAGAGGAGCAACCAGTCACCGTCAGGTGTTATTAATGTGTGCCGCATTAGTTTTCATTGCAATTTTTAGTATCATTTCTGTCTCTTTTGCAGGTATTCTTGGGAATTGTTGGCTTTTAAGTGCCCTTGCCGTTTTAGCTGAATGTGAAGACTTAGTCAAGAAAGTGATGGTCAAGCGAGAAGTTTGTCCAGAGGGCGTGTACCAAGTGCGCTTGTGTAAAGATGGGCGATGGACCACAGTGCTTATCGATGACCTCCTGCCTTGTGATAAACGTGGCCATCTAGTTTATTCACAAGTGAGTTCCATCAAAGTTTCGATATGTTCTTGCTATCACCATTTATAGCTCTTCTCTATGCCATATTCCTCGTAGACTTACGGCCTTGAGGTTCATTTCAGACCCAAAGTCGAGCTCGTTTCAGAAGTGTAGATGCACCTAGACCATAATCTTTGGCAAATTTTCAAGTTTCATTCCTTCAAATCAAAACAAAACTTGCCTCTGACTTTCAAACTTTGATTTTTTTGCTTTCTTCAATGAGAAGCCAACGCTCAAATTCACTTTCATTAATTTTTATTTCGTAACATGAGAAATATTGTCGGCAAATTCCAAAGATTATCGGTCTAGGCGCGCGTTGCTGTAACAACCTCTATCACAGCAAGCTTTCTCGTCACTTTTTCTTCTCTCCTCTGTTTCTTATCTGAAAAAATTTCTTATCCGTTCAAGCCGGCCTCCAATTTCCGCCAATATCATCTGTGTAAAGGTGGTATCAAAATCCAGATGCTTTTGAGGCTAGATCATAGTGGTTGAGATTTTATAGGGGCGCTTTTGGAGGCTGCCCAGTTTTTTTTAGATTTTGACTGTGTTCCTCTGGGAAAATCAATATTTTTGTAGAATCATGTTATTTCTCTTGCTCTGCTGAGCAAGATGGAAGAAGAAAATTTGAAAAAAAAAAATGAAATTTTTTCTTTAAACTGTTTACCACATGAATAGGAGCTAGATTTTTTCAGAGAAAAATAATTTATTTTCTGCCCGGAAACGGGTCGTAAATGTCAAATCAAGTGACCCTTTATAAGCGCCCTTGTAAAATCCCGACCACTATGACTTAACCTCAAAATTGCTCGTATTTTGAAATGTATTTTTGATGATATTGGATTTTTGCATGTCAGACTTTGGTTTGCACCGTGCACATGGAAAATCTTCATGCATTCCCCTTTTTCCTGTTAATTTCATTGTTTTCAACATTCAAACAACATTTTTAACAATGTATTCAAACAAGTACTTGAAATTGCATTTTTTTTTTTAAAACAATTTTTTTTATATCAACTTGCGGGTTTACCTCATCTCACTCTGATTTACAGGCAAAAAGGAAGCAACTATGGGTGCCTCTAATTGAAAAAGCTGTTGCCAAAATACATGGTTGCTATGAGGGTCTTGTGTCTGGAAGAGCAATTGAAGGCTTAACTACCCTGACAGGTACTGATTTCTTTTAATTCAAATGTTTCTTCTTTTCCTACAATTTCAAACATCTCTATTTTTATAGGCTCTTAGTTTTCATGTTTGTGCTCCTTCTCTTTACTTAATTTGAAATCTTTAGTAAGGCTTGGTAGAATTGTTACCACAAATTTCCAAAACTTGATGAGATTATGTTTATTATTAGCCTTGCATAAACACTTCGGATCTCACTGAACTCGGGTTTGACTCGACCCCGATTCAAACCCGAGTCGAGTCGGTGAACTCGGGTTGAGATTTCACGCATAAACACCTCGGAGTTCAGAATCCGGGCTCACGCGGCATCGATGTCACCAATCCGAGCGAGGTTAAACACGCGTCTCATGAGGTCGCACTTGTCCGTACCGCACCAAGCATTGCCGCCATTTTTGTCAAAAATGTAAACAAACACAGTGAAGAAGAAGAAAGAAATCCTTTGAACTCGAGTTCAAATATATGGGTGTTTATGCGCTAACCCGAGTTGGACCCAGGTTGAAACTCAACTCGGGTTGACTCAACCCAGGTTCAGATCTCTCGCATTAACGAGGCCACTGTCTTCCACTGAGGGACATTTTAGGTATAAGCTGCTTCGGAGATTTTCTTACAGTAAATTTGGTAATTTAAGCATTGGAAAATTCTGCTTAGTTGAAATAATTTATCTCTTGTGTGTGTGTAAAGACTTCAGCTTTGCGTGTTTTTCTGGTACTATCTGCAAAATAATCTCTTCTTTTTTATTTTGTAAATTTAGGTGCTCCATGTGAAAGTGTATCATTGCAGCCCTCCTCTTTACCATCGGAGGATGAACTAGATAAAGACTTGATTTGGGCTCAACTTTTGTCATCGCGATTAGCTCGATACCTTATGGGAGCTTCTTGTGGGGGCGGTAATATGAGGGTAGATGAAGAAGAATATCAACGGAAGGGGCTCAGACCAAGGTCAGTAAATTAATCCTCTTTACCCGAGTATATTTTTTTTTGTATCTCCTTGCTTTTTTTTTATACAAAAATAGTTAGCTAGGAAAGGATTGACGGACTTTCTCATCAATTGAATGCAATACCTGAATCTCCCCTCAGATTCTTTGAGAAAAAATATTTAATGTACCATGTTGTATAGTATCTTTTAACCCTCTAAGGGCCAGGTTATTTCAAAAGGACGCCACTCTTCCGTTTGAAAAGGAAAGGTAGTTAACTGTTCGTACTTGGGAGAGTTGAAATTGCCTTTACGATACATTGAAGGCGCCCGAAGACATCTTATCTTGTACATGTTTTCATCAATAGTCGCATTTATCCGGAATGAAGATTGAAACAAAGTGAAGTAGACTGGAGAAGAAAAACGAGTATACTCGGGCTTGGCCTTTAAAGGGGTAAGTATGTGAAGTTGTCACTAAGTGTCACCGTGTAAAGGTTGGCAGCACCTGATTCCTGCCATGCAATATATATTCCATAATGGCCGTCTAACCAGTTACATCGTATTCTTTCTGTCTCTCACCTTTCCTTCAACTTATTAATAATGTAGTACAACTACTTTCTGTCTCTCACCTTTCCTTCAACTTATTAATAATGTAGTACAACTACTTTCTGTCTCTCACCTTTCCTTCAACTTATTAATAATGTAGTACAACTACAATATTCCAGATAAAAGTTATTATAAATATCTAGTGACTGATAATGATAAAATACTGTATGAAGCTTTTTAATAATCTTGTCATTTCCAAAAGAACAAAATTCTTCCATCTCTTCAACTTTACCCGGTGCAGCTTCCTCATAAGAACTTTGTGAATTACTCTGAGTTTTTGTACGTTTCATTAATACATTTTAAACTTAGAGGGGCCTTGAAAATGTATTTATCAAATTGAGAGAGAAGGGGTTTCCCTCTGAAATTTTTGGAATAAAAAGTCAATTCCTGATCAAGCTTCCAAACTTTTAAGGTTATTTTTGGAAACTTTTATGCCGAAGTAGAAAACAACAGGTCTGCTTGTTAGCTCGGCTGCTGCGTATTGAATTAATGTAAAAATCTATTGACTGTGAGCTAACGATCAAACCTATTATTTTTACCATCTTACTTTTTGCTTATCCGAGGGTACTGGAAGGATTAAATAAAAAGAGAATAAAATTGAGTTACCATTTTTTACTAGCATTTCACAATCCCCTGAATGGAAAAAGCCATTTAATATTTTTCCTGTGACTCGTTTTGTGAAGGTACTAAATTAGAAAATGAACTTATGAAAAATTGATTTTTCAGGCATGCCTATTCAGTTTTGGATGTCAGAGATCTTTCGAATGGTGTGCGCCTGTTGCGCCTTCGCAACCCTTGGGGATGTTATTCTTGGAAAGGAGATTGGTCGGATGAGTCCGACACGTGGACTCTGGAATTAAGAGAATTACTTATGCCACATGGTGCCTCTGATGGTGTCTTTTGGATCTCTTTTGACGATGTTCTAAAGTTAGTATTATCTCCCCTCCTTTTTCTGCTTCTTTTTCTCTGTAGAATTAAACCTTACTGCAGCCTCTATTTTCACAGTTAAACTACAATGTGCGGCATTTCTGTGCTTTCAAAGTTTTTTAAAATGTTTACTGTGAACAGTTTTAGTGCGGTTTTGTAAAAGTCAACGATTTGCTAACAATGCACTCATTGGTTGCAATCAGCTGTGACAAGACTCGTGTAGCGTTCCAAACTATCTCTCTCACTCTCATGCAGGGCTGTCGTTTTGCGTATAATCAACGCTATTTTGCAATTTACCAATAATTCCTCCGGCTGAGAAAAGATTACACAGTTCAGTTCAATGCATGACTGTAATAAACTAAAATACTCGCATTTATAATCTTTTCTCAACCGGTGGAGTCGTCGATGACTTTAAAAAACTTGCGCATATTTTAATAAATCAACGAAGTTTCCACCGATTAAGGAAAGAGATTACAGATCAGAATATTTTCGTGCATTACAGTCATACACTGAACTGAACTGTGTGATCTTTTTTCAACCGGTGGAATCATCGGTGAATAGAAAAATAGCATTGATTATATGCAAAATGGCAGCCCTGCTCTCACGTGCAGATATGTCTTGCTAGTGTTGAATTTTGTATACAAGGCCTTGTTTCATGACATTTTCTTCTCTACGTTGCATTAAAATTATTTGAAAAATTCGTTTCTGCCATAAAGTTTCACGAAAAATGTATTTGTGTATGATTTTAGGAATGATAGTGAGATTGCTTTACATAATTTTCATGTGAGAGTAGGAGAGATTGTTTAGAACACTCAACAAACTTTTTCACTGCATGACGTACGTCATCAGCAAAACTGTCTATTGCAAATTAATAATGAAAAGAAGTATGGTGGTAAATTTCAGGCATTGATCTTTTGCTCTTCAAAATTTGAAAAAAATGCAATTGAGGGGTACTTCGTTAAAAGGGGGGATAGCTAAATCTGTAGTTAATAGAAAAACGCGTTTGAAAAGTTAAAAGGCGCGTATCTCAAAAACCGGTAAAGTTTTAAAAAACTGAAAAAATTCTGGAAGACTAAACTTTGGAGGATATCTGGTGTAAATTTCAGAAGTCCAACTTAAGTGGTCTGTTTTTGAGCATGAGTTTTATGAAAGAGGTCATCCGCCCTATTAACTGGGCACAGTGTGTAATTTCGGCAATGTAGCGCCCAAAAACCTCCAAAAGTAAAGTTGACTGATTTAAAAATAGGGCTGAGATTGACAAATGGGATATGCAAGGAGCAAAAAAATAGCAAAATCTATGACCAAAAAGCATCAGGGGATAGGGAGGGGTCCTCAACTTCATCAACTTTAGTGGAGATGAATCATGTATCAGTTGGTGAATCTCAGAAATGCACGGGCGAAAAAGCAGTGAACCTAGGTAGATTCAAATCAAATTTTTGCATGATAAATTAGAGAATACTCAATTTTCATTGGTATGAAAAGAAAGCTGAGAATCTTTAGTTTCTTTTTCTTTAAATATATCTTGGGATAGTTTGCGTTTTTAAAAGTTGTGAACATAAATATGAACGGCATGATTGATCTGTTTGATTTGCGAACTGCAGAAATGTACGGGTTAAAAAAAAAAAAAAAACCGTAACCATCTACAGATTCGGATGAAATACTTGCAATTTTTTTCCATAAAACACTTCAGTTTTCTTTATGAAATGTATGGAAAGGAACTTAGAATGTTTCCAACAAAATTAATTTGTCTGCTCTTGTTTCCCAGATATTTTGACTGCATTGACATTTGCAAAGTTCATCGACAAGGCTGGAATGAAGTTCGACTGAGAGGAATTTTACCCCCTCTCTCTTCGTTAGATCATCTGTCTTGTGTTTTGTTGACTGTATTTGAGCCCACAGAAGCAGAGTTCACGCTCTTTCAAGAGGGGCAACGGTAACTTCTTTTTAATCCTTCAGCTCCTATTTTTAAGTGTTTGGTCTGCGTCACAAAATGAAGTTGTTAAGTCTTTAGGTCTTTCCTTTGAATGAAAAAGTATCCAAAATCAGGGCTGCTGAATGTTTTCAATCACACGATCCTGGGATTGCCTGTAAATCGTGGAGGCTCAGTAAAAAATGTGAAGGCTCCACCAAAATAATAATAAAAAAAAAAAAAATCATCGTAGGAAATCACCCAAATTTTTGTGCTCCTTTTTATTTCAGAAGGGTTTTAGAGGCACTTTAGCAAAAAGATCATCAATTTATTGTGGAAGCACTTTTGCGAAAAGGTCGTCAATCGGGAAGCAGAGGGGTTTCGGATTGCGAAAGCAATTCTGCTTTGTGTGAAAATTACAGAGGAGAAGAACACTCTGCACCCCTGTCTAAAATACGAATAGAGAACAACACTTCCTTCAGAAAGGTTGAGCTTTAAAATTCACCAAAAAATTTAACCTATGCACCACATATTACACTTTTCTTTGTTGTAGAATATCTATGCTCACTGATAATCTTACTATTCCTGATTTTTTTCTCCACTGGTGCAATACTCAAATTGATTCTAGAACTCGACCAAAAAACCAAAAGACCATATTCGGAGTAAGATGGTATTTTAGACCAAATCTTGGTTCTGAGCTTTGCCGCGTAGTGCAATAGAAGAGAGCCTATTAATTTATTCCAGAGACAAATAGAGACAGGGCACTACGCTAAACTCTTGCTGATTCAACAAAACAACAGTCTATACCCCTCTGATGTCGCAAGGTGTTGAGCGGTGACATTCGGAAAACAGGAGGGATGGACTGGAAAGTGAAGAGGAGGGTGCTCACCATTCAACACGCTGCAACATCAGAAGGGTGTTGACTATTGTTTTGTCGAATCCACGAGAATTCAGCGTGCCTCTGCTGCAACCAGTTAGTGCACCGTCTCTACTTGTCTCTGCTTTTAAGCTATTTTCCTTCCATCAGAGGGTTATTCACTATTTTCATCATTGAAATGTCATTTTTTCAACTCAGAACTGATTTTGATGTCATCAGACCAATATCCTCCTTGATTGTGTCCTTCAATAAGCAGCCTTTTACTGAGTCTCAGCTCTATAGATAATTGTGATGATGCTTGGATTGCTCATTGGCTAGTCATCTGGATGGTCTGCATTAGGGTGCGGCTTATTTTCCGAATTGTGAAATTTTTGAAACGATGGCCGGCATATGGTTCCAAATGATGTAAAAACAGCAAAAAACATCACCCGAGCAAAATCGGGCAACTCTAAGTGGTCT
The DNA here is from genome assembly GCA_011764245.1 of Trialeurodes vaporariorum. Taxonomy (NCBI): domain Eukaryota; kingdom Metazoa; phylum Arthropoda; class Insecta; order Hemiptera; family Aleyrodidae; genus Trialeurodes; species Trialeurodes vaporariorum. The sequence goes on from VMOF01000388.1 coordinate 20,201,476, forward strand.
CTCAAGGTCGCGAAAGTTTTAGGTACAAAATGCACGGGATTTATGGTGGCTGCGGAACTGGCTGCACTCGGCCGTCATCAAAATCATGGAAATCAGTTGATGCCATAGAACTCTCGTCCACACTCGACACGGCATTATTTGAAGACAATATCGAATTACAAACAATTCGAAAAATAGGGAAAAATTGGGAAAAATCGAGAAACTTTATACCATTTGAGAGACCACTTAAAGTCATCCGATTGAGCTGAAATTTTGGGAATCTTATTTTTTTATGGAATGGAACCAAAAGGCAACCATCGTTTGTATAATTTCCTCTTTTTCTGAAAAACCCTCAAATAAGCCGCACCCTAGGTCTGCATGCATAGGGGCTGGCGCAGCTTGAGATTCTCCTATTTTGAGCTGCTGTTTTGAACTCAATAGGTTTCAAGACCTATTGCCTATTGGTTACTGTTATTTGAACAAAAATGTCTTGGCGTAACTTGAAAATATTAACAGTGAGATCAGAGAGACGGGCATAGCTCAGTATGTTTCAAACGTAGTGAAAAACGAATTTCGCTCCTACATGAGCCAACCGTTAATTTGTCTTGTCATCATGTTTAGGAGCATGATACTGAAGGATTACATAAAATGGGTGATTTGCATGGCACTGTACAGCACTAAGCAAAAAGGCATGCTCAAAATCAGAAATTACGTGCAGTACGGTTCCCATGGGATGGAAATGGAACAGAGGTTGGAACAAAGTACAATAAAATATTTTTTTGCTTTTGGCGGAGTTAACTCTTGCCATTAACTAGGCAGTTTTGGCCTTGAATGATGTTAACGTTTAATTTTTTCAATGTCCTTCCTCTCTCTTTTTTTCAACCAGTCAAATTGTTTGCTGTGAAATATCACTGTAACAAAACCACTGTGTTTGGGTGGCTGGACTTGACTATTACTACTACTGTTGATTTACTCTCTATTTTCTCTTTTTCTTATACTTTAGGAATTCGGCCAAATCAGAAAGAAGTCAGTTGGATCTATGTGTAGTGATTTTGCGGGCTCGGTGTGCTGCCACTCCAGAGGTCGGTCGTTTAGTTGAACATAGCAAGAGACAAGTACGCGGTTTTGTTGGCTGTCATAAAATGTTGGAACGAGATCTTTACATTCTTGTGTGTCTAGCATTCAACCATTGGCACACAGGTAATCATTTGTTGTTCTCTTATTTTTTTTTCATTTTAATTTTTAATCAATCCAGGTGGGGTTTGGTGACTCCTAATAATCAATTTAGGTATGGACAGGTGCAGCATGTTATTTGAGTCCCCAGACCTGCTATTTGTTTGTGTAAAGCTTTTCACTGATGTTTAGTATACCAATGGAACAAGTCATTGTAGATTTTGGGTAGAAAGGTTGTCATCATATCATGAGAGGTAAAGCAAGATATGCACAGTGTTGGGTTGTATCAAACTTAAGTGCTGTTTTTAAGAATATTACAACCTGCATTGTTTAGACTGCTGAGTTTACACATCTCCACTTGGCTGATGAGAAGGAGGTGTAAATAGAAAAGTAGCAAACCCAATTTCCAAAATTGAACGGACGTTAACCAAAACAACTTTACACATTAGGGGTGAGCAAAAGTAACGCACATCCCCCTCTAACTTTTTTCTCATTGATATTTTGAGAATCGATTTTCGCTATACTTTTTCATGTTGAGGGGCTCTTTTGGGGCTATTTTCGATGACTCCCCATCACAGGGGGTTGGGGGGGGGGGGGTAACCTCCATTTTTTCTCATGGCATTCCCTATCTTGCGTTACATCATTTTTAAGGGCATATAATTCTAAGACTTTTGGCGCAAACTAAAGTTCGATTTATGTTTTTTTGTTTGATGTATGAAAGTTAAATGTTAGATAGCCACCCTTTTTCAAAAATTCGTCCCTCCCCTGTAAATGGACAAAATTTAAAGTACATTGAGTGTAATGTCCTACCAATCAAGCACTTTCAGAAAAAAATACAATAGTTCCCAAAAATGTGCCCAAAATCAATTTTTAGGCCCTTAAAATTTTTTCAATTTTTCCAAAAATTAGGAATCGCTGATTTTCTCGAAAGATGGTATGATTGGAAGAAAACAAACCAAAAATTTTGTTTTCCGTCACACTGGCGGATTCTAAGCTCTCAAAATCCCCGAAATTTCCAATGAAGCTCTTTAACCCTTACCGGTCCACGGCCGTTTTACCCGGCCGCCGTAGCAGATCCGCGTACCTTTTGCCAATTTTTGGCCTTTTTCGGGTTATCTCGAAAAAAGTGAAAATATGCGAAGGGAGACAAGGTTAAGCCAGCTGTCACCATTGCCGACTGCGAGACTAGTTCCTTAAGTGTTCACCTGAGCCGGCCACACGCTGGACGAGTCGAATATATCCGACATTGGACTCAAACGTATTTTTCCTTTTGTCGGATACATCCGACATTGAACCGGAAAGGGTTAAATGGGTCCTTGGTAAACATTCAGTTTTGAAATCATTAAATTTGCAACTTTTTGGTTAAAATAACAAGTTTGTGGTTTTTGAGAGCTTGGTAGCCGCCTGTGTGACGGAAAACACGGTTTTCAGTCGGTTTTCTCCATTTTTATCATTTTTCAAAAAAATCGGCAATTCCAAATTTTTGGAAAAAAAAATTTGAGGGCCCAAAAATAATCGATTTTGGGCATATTTATGGGAGCTGTTGTATTTTTTTCTGAAAGTACTTGTTTAGTAGAACATTTTGCTCCCAGAGTTTCTTAAATTTGGTCCTGATGGGGAGCAACAAATTTTTGAAAATGGGTGTGTAGAACTTTGAACTTAAATTTATAGAAAACGAAAGAAGATTTTGAACTTTAGTTTGCGCCAAAAGTCTTGGAATTTTATGCCTTTTCAAACAATGTATCATATGATAGGGAGTACCATGAGAAAAAATGGAGTTGACACCCCCCCCCCCCCCCCCCATCGGGATGGGGAGTCATTGTAAATAGCCCCGAAAGAGTAGCCTTTTGACATGGAAAAGCATGGCGCATATCGAATCTCAAAATATCTATCCGAAAAAAAGTTAGAGGGAGGTTTCCGCTCCTCTTGCCCACTCCTGTATGTCATCCTAAGGCTCTGCCCTATGATTCAGCAATGTTTCATTCGAGACAAGGAATTAGTAGTCTCTCTTTGATGGTGATTTCATTGAAGATACTGATCATTAGTCATTAGATCATTAGTCATTAGCATTAAATCCATCTAAATCAGTAGGCTTCAGATCAAAGTTGGCTTGACTGATTTTTTTAAATGAAAATATCTGTTTCCATTATTAGGTATCGAAGATCCTGTGAATTATCCAGCATATGTTCTAGCAATTCATAGTTCAAAGCGCCTTCTTGTAGAACAAATCTCACCACCCGCTTTTATTTTGGCAGATGCCATCATCAGCTTAACTCTTGCCAAAGGCCAGCGGCATGAAGTAAGTCCTCTGAAATTATTATTATCATGGGCGCATCCCGGGGGGGGGGGGGGGGGGGGGGGGGGGGGGGGGGGAAGAGAGAAGAGGAAAAGTGGAAGAGAGAAAAAATGAAGAAAAAAAAGGAGGAAAGGAAAGGAAGAAAGGAGAAAAGGAAAGGAAAAAATTAGGAAAAGAGAAAGAGAGAAGAGGAAAAGAGGAAGAGAGAAAAAGAAAAGATGGGAAAGGAAATGAGTTCAAAAAAAGTATCAATGTCATGAAACATCGTTTTCCTTGGAGGAACACATCTTTCCCGACATCAATGTCCTTAATTGTTAATTTTGCTTGATCTTCTTCTGAAATCTAGATTTCCTGAAGATTCCGTCTTTCTATCAGCATGATGATGATATTTCCGTAATATCAGCATAGTCTCGGAAAATCTCATTTTTCTTGAGAGTTAATTCAATATAGTTTTTGAATAGAAGTAGCCTAATTTTGTGTCTAAGAAGAGCTAAATTTTCAAAATTTTCCGGGGGAGGACCCCCGACCCCCCATATGAAATGACAACTTGGCCCCCCCTTACAGAAATGCTGGGTGCGCATGATCATTATTTCTCTCTAAAATCTTTACTGACAAAAGCAAAATTTACAGAGAAATTCTTATCCTCTCTTTTCTCCGTTGTAACATTTATGTTAAACAAGGATAGACAAAAGGATAAAACCCTCTCTTTCTATCTTTTTTCTATTCGTACATTCAAAGGGAAAGTGAGACAGGAAAAAGAGATCCTGGTTGGGCTACTCTTGGGAGCTGAAGAAGAACAATCTTATACACAAGACTCCAATTGATGTATCAGCTCTTCTCTAAATCTTTCAGTGTTAGAACTTGCTGAAACATAACTTAAATTTTTCTCTTGAATTTTCATGTTGAACTCATGTGTGTTAAGTGTCAATACTTTTTTGATATCCTCAGCAATGCTAAAAAATCATGTTGAGGTAACCATTGATAAATTATTTTTATACTTTGTAATTTTATTTGCTTTCTTTTAATATTCTTTCTCTATCATTTACCCAGGGTAGGGAAGGAATGACAGCATATTACCTAACTAAAGGGTGGGCAGGTTTGGTTGTTATGGTCGAGAACCGTCACGAAAATCGATGGATTCATATTAAATGCGACTGCCAAGAAAGTTACAATGTTGTGTCTACTCGAGGAGAACTTAAGACCGTTGATTCTGTGCCTCCACTCCATAGGTGAGCCTCAAATTTACTACCCTAAAGCTCTTTGCAAAAGCAAATGGGCAGTCTGTCTTGTAATCTTTGGAGTCAATACAAATATTTGGTTTTCACTCCTAAGTGTGCTAATAATTGAAATCCACTACTAATAGTAACCCCAATCAATCCCCAAAGTTTCGTCAAAAACAAGCGGTGGGCAAAAAATGCCGATTTTAAATGAACCCCTTTGAGAAACAAAGAGAACTCTGGAACCGGTTCAAACCTTGATAACGGTTTGCAGCCCTGCTGTCCTATTGTCATTCCTTACTGTGAAGTACAAGCAGAGCCATAAGTCCTGCGTCGACTATTCGACGCAACCCGCCCTACACGTAAAATAAACACTCTCTTATCTTTCTTTTCTATTGTTCTCTCAAGACCGAGAGAGGTTCGGGCTACGTGTAGTGCGGGTTGCGTCGAATCGTCGACGCAGGACTTATGACTCTGCTTGTACCTTTGCAGGTGCTCTCATTACTCTCTGTGCCCTTTGATTATTTTTGTTCCAGTTGTTTGCTGTGAAACACCAGCATAGCAAATGAATGGTCAGGGTGGCTAATCTTTATTATCTACTTCTACCTTTTTTTTTCAGGCAAGTATTGATTGTTTTGACTCAGCTTGATGGTTCAGGCAGCTTCTCTATTGCTCACAGACTTACTCATAGACTAGCTAGTTCAGCAAGACTTCATGACTGGGGTCCTGTCGGAAGTTCGCACTGTCCTCCAATTGATAAACAGGTTGAAGGACTCCATTACCCACGACTCATCACTTAGAATTTTTACCATTTCCTTTTCTTTCCTTACAGCTCGTTTAGTACCTTGTTATTTTTTTTTACACGTGTACAATAAGTTATCTATCTTTGATATTTTGGCCGTACCCATCACAAAAAAAAGGTCTGGTTGTGAATTCAAGCATTCCATTTGAAATTTTTAGTTTTACAAGCGTCATTTTAAAATATGAATCATACAATTCCTCAAAGCAGGGCTGCCGTTTTGCGTAGAATCAATGCTATTTTTTAAGTCACCGATGATTCCACCGGTTGAGAAAAGATTGCACAGTTCAGTTCAGTGCATGACTATGATAAATTGAAATACTCGCATCTGTAATCTTTTCTCAACCGGTGGAGTCGTCGATAACTTTAAAAAACTTGCGGATATTTTAATTAATCAACGAAGTTTCCACCGATTAAGGAAAGATTACAGATCAGAGTATTTTCGTGCATTACAGTCATACACTGAACTGAACTGTGTAATCTTTTCTCAACCGGTGGAATCATCGGTGACTAGAAAAATAGCATTGATTCTACGCAAAACGGCAGCCCTGCCTCAAAGCTCCCATGGCTCTCTTTTTTTTGCTGTCTCAGTATTGTGACTAAATATGCTGTGGGTCTCCATATTACCTTTGGCAACTTTGTTTGATTTGTTGATGAGGAACTCTTTAACAAAATCATTAAAGAACTACCAAATACTTTTTTTTTTTTTTCACCCGGAAAGGTGACAAAACTTGAAACAACTTTTGGTGCCTTTTAGAACCATTCAACCCAGAAGTTTTAAAATGATGGTTGTTTCTAAAAACTTTGTGAATCTAATTAGTTGGTGTGGAGCAATCCTAGCCGCCAAGCCTCCTGTTACTTTTATTCTCAATAGTTTATATCATAAAAAATAACATCTGCGCTCGAGGGGGGGGGGGACTTCCTGCGATGGTTTGGGTTTTGCACCGTCAGTTCCTAATCCTCCTCTTTGAAGTTTTTTTTGTCATGACATCACTCAAGGACCACTCCGGGTCAATTGTCCCACTTGTCGCTCTCTCACTCAATGTTCTTCCTGCTGAAATTTTAAACCATCTACTTTTCCGTACCTACTGAGGTGGGTATTTGAGTTTGTGAGTCAATTCTGGAACTTTCTGATGCTCTCAACATGATCTTCAAGTGATTGTACATAGGAGTCAACCCTCCATAACACTGTAGCAAAAGTTAGCAATGGACCCAATAACCGTCTTTTCTTATCCATTTGCGGTTTGTAGAACTTTACATGAATTTTTATGGACCACTGTGGAGGGTTTTGAATGAGATGGAAAAAAAAGATTGTTGGCTTTTCTGGTTTTTGGGCATAACTCGTTGAGAAAATTGTTTTTGAGCACAATTTGACAAAATTAAATTTTCGATAAAAATTGAGCCACAGGGCTACAAGCCGCGGCGTTTATGGACAAATTGCTCACAACCGCTCATAGTGGTTCGCACCGTTTGCTAAACTTCATTAGATTCTATGTGAACGACTGTAAACATAAAAAAGACGCTAATAAAAAAATGCATTAGGTGGAACAGTTGATGTGGAATGATCCTGAAAATCAGTGGCGTCTTGTGTAATGTAGCAACATTGCAATTTGCCCAAACCCATGCAAACATCAACGCAGGGGAGTGCTCTATGCACCTCCCATAGTTCGACCTTTTTATGCGTTTAAATGGACAGAATTCAGTGTTGTTAGATTGCACGCGACGCCATTGCTGAAATTACTTCCTTTTTGAGTTTAAGATCTGTGATCTAAAAATGTTTTGGTCAGACCAGATCAGAACTTTTCAGGTGACCATGCTGATCGGCATGCTGACTGGCATGCTTTGTACACGAATAGCTGTATAGGTTAACTGAAGTAGGAATCGTGATCTCAAAGAGTCAGCCTTTAGTCTGAAAATGTGACAATATTACAGACTATATTATTCAAATTTTGTAGGATGTGGATTATTCAGCCTCCACTGCTGTAAAGTAGAATAGCATTTTAATATCCTCATCTCAATAGGAGTATAACCAAGCTCAGCTTCGTTAAAAATGTAACTTCAATTCAGGGACCATGGTGCCCAGTTCGTTTGACTTGTTTAAAAAAGAACGCCCTGAAGTGTGTGGGTGCTGCTATGTAAGCAAAGAAATGTTAATTTTCGTTGATACTGTAGATTTGAATTTTTTATAATTACTTTTAATGATTACCAAAGTTATTCCAAGTGAAAATGTTGCCTCCAACAAGGTCCTTGGGGTTTTCTTTCATTCTAAGTTCTATTTCATCATTCACAAAGTTGTGACTAAAGTTGATGGTCTGTTTACAGATTATATTTACCAAACATCTTGCCATAAAATTAATTGCTGCCCTTTTAAATCTATTTTGCTCTTCATTTTCAGATCATATCGTTCGATATTTTTCTCCTGTATTTATTTTTGTTGTGTGTGTGTGTGTGTGTGTGAGTGTAAGTGTGTTTGTATCTGTAAAAGTTCCCTTCTTTCAATTGGATGGCTTTATGCAGAAAGGTGCCATCTGCCATTGATAACCTCTGTACTTGGTTTCCCTCTTCTATAAAACCATCTAATTTGCCTTTTTGCTCTTCTTTCTTAAAGGATTTCTTAATGTTTGGCTTTTTTTTTTTTTTTTTTTAATCGACTGTGATACCTGGTAGTATAAAAGTTAAGTAAATAACAGTTTGATTTCTACAACACTTCTTTATAAACTGCTAACAGCTTTTCAATTTTGCAAACACTGTAATTTCTTTAATTTGCAAGTCAGTCTTTTGTAACCTCTCTTCTTGCAGAATTGCTAACATTTGATCTTTCTCACATAACTGAAGAAATAAGTAGACTCAAGGCATCTGCAAATTTAAAAAACCTAACAAATTTAGAGCATTTTGAGAAATCTTCTCAGTGGAAATTGTTCACCACACCCGGCAAATCTCTTTTCCTCCGCTCTACCCCAGCCTCAAAGATTTTTAAGAGTACATACTTGAAGTTTACGATTTCCTTCCGGAAAGCTCTGAAACTGAGTTCGTCTCTCTTAGCATTAGTGGTGCAGCAGGCAACTTGACAACACTGCATTTTTTCCAGTTTTACCCGTAGAAATGGTGGAATTTGAAGGTGTTCAGTAGTAATAGCATTTTTACGAGATTAAATGGATAAAAAGCAATGCCATGCCGCTAGAAAGTATCCATTGTTTTCAATTAAGAATAGCCGTATTTAGCTTTGTCATCGAAAGCCATTTGATGGCCATCGACAGGTTTTGCTCCTATTTTGCTTTTTATATGATTATCAGAAGGGGCGTAACCTAATAATTATTAATTTAATTTCACAAAGTGGCAACACTGTACCTTTGCCCGAGCCTTCAATGTTGACAAACTCTGAAGCTCATCAACCGTGTGGCCATCGCCGATGACGGACCCTTGGTCGCGCGCCAAGCGGTCATCAGCGTAAAGTTACTCAATTTTAGCGCTCCTCTGTGATTGGTCAGAGGAATATCATCGCTGATAACAAAGCAAAATACGGCTATTGTGGAAGAATCAATCACAAAAAACAAAATTAAAGAATTTGCAAGTGAAGATTGTAATTTCAAGAATTTAAAAATAATACACGCTTGTTTTTGCATTTGGTGAGAGATTGAATGAACTAGGCTTTTAGCGGTTTAAACATTTTTTGGTCGAAAATTGAAGTGCTCCTTTAAAAAACGTTACATGTCTTACATCAAAGCAAATATTTTGTGTTGTCAAAGAACTCTTATGGCCGTCTACAAAAAAAGGGCTCTAAAAATGATAGGTGTGCTCAGCTACATAAGTTGTAATGAGACTGTAAGGCTTAATTTCTGAGAAGAGCACACCTGATGTTTAAATGGTCCTTCCGGAGACGGCCTCAGTTTCAAATTTGCCATTGTATATCCAGTTTTGATTTTGCTGTGTCGCATTGCCTTGAATTCTGTAAGTAAAAATTCACAGTTTTACAATGGTTTTGGGCTTTTGACAACCTGAAGCTCTTTTACTAACTCAGTCTTATACTGTGACAAACTTTGCTCATACCACAGATGTATAGAAACCTTCACAAAAGTACAATGTTGATTTGTGAGAATCTCTGAAGTTTCTACTGAAGTGCTTGTCACCTGAAAGAGTCTGTAAAGTCATCACTGCCTTCTGTAGAATAATTTCAATCAAATCTTTCTTACAAAATGTTTATCCGTATCATTCACAAAAATCTTGTTTCCATGTCATCTGATATTTTGAACGTTTACTCTCTTTTTAGAGTACAGTCGAGGTCCTGTAATCCGAACTGATTCACATTTAGTCATTTGGGTTTTTGGTAGTTAACATTTCCAAACTATTTCTAAAAGGGGAAGGGGGAGGGGGGGTTGTTTTCGAAAGCTGACCTTTTTTGCGTATCATGATTTGATAGGAAGCAAAGCCTACCTCCCTAAATGCATCAAGACACAGTGGGGATTTGTTGTTTAGCTATAAATTTAAACTCTTCACGAATCCGCCGCTCACCATGGATGCATCTTGATGGGTTTTTGGTAGCAGGATGCTTTCGTTCAGTCCTAATATTTAAAATGCGTCACCTCGAGCACTATGTTACACGCCGTGTAAAGAACATACATCACTATAGCTTTACGTAAATTTGTAAGAAATCTAGAAGGAATAGTTGATCTAATGTTTAACTTCTTATCTTTTTATTTGTAATTATTCAATTTTTTTCGGATTACTGGGACTTGACTGTGCCTCATTGTCTAAACTTTCAATCGAATAATCTCAAACTGTAGATCTGTTATCTGTAGTAACTAGTAATATTAATCCAAGTTTTTATTGATATCAAAAGTGCTTTCTACCTGGGGATGTTTTCATTTCTTCAGGCATCATTAATAAATTTACTGCCTAGCATGAAAAGAGGTAGAGTCTGTAAAATCCTTGAGCTCCTCTTTTGTTAATTCATTAATTTGTGCCAGTCCTTCTTTCTCTTGCTCATGAACTCGCAAGAATGTGCAATATTCTAAAATCTCTAGGCTGTACCATTTTTAACGATTAGTATGTGGTACTTCCTGCAAGAGAATTTTTTTGTTTGAATTATTTATTATTATTATTTTAAATTATTTTCAATTGATGCTTGATAAAAATTAAATTGATCTTTCATTTACAGTTGTTATTTCTATTTGATCACCCTTTTGTCTAACTTGAGGTGATTCCTGGACAAAACTCTCTGGGGTTTCAGCTGTTCTGAGGACCTTCAGCGGTGTAAAAAAAAAAAAGTCTTACTTACTTTCTTGGGATCTTGGGATTTGCATTTCAAGTTTTTGAGGGTTGTTCATAAAAAGAAAAAGAAAATAAAAAAAAAAAAAAAGGGTCAAAAGTACGCGCTGACTGAAAAATCAACGACTACTTCAGTGTGTTGCAATTTTGCAAAAAAAACCACTTTTAAAAAAACAAAAACAATAAGGTTGAAGGTAGTAAATCAATTACTCATAGAACAGAAGTACTTGCTTTTTTCTGAATTCATTTATTCCTTTGACTGACCTACATCATACATGCTGGTATGAGAACTTTTTACAACACATATAATGGATAGCGTCACTAGTCGCTTTGGGAAAAGTTGTGTTTTTGGCATTTTAAATTGAAACCAAAGAAAAAACTCAAAATCCAATAATGTCTGCACCTGCAAAATTTTTTATGGATATTCTAAGCCCAAAACGAGCTATATTGGTTAAGAATTAAAGCCGTAAATTATGAAATTATGACTAAGCGGATGTTATATTATCTGCTCTGTCTGAATATGTATAACTATACTTGCATGCAAAACTTGGTAACTTTTTGTTTCCCTCTCCATGGTTTTTGGCTACTAAGTAGTAAGTACCAATATACTAAAATAAAAAATTACAAGCGTTGCTCTTGAGATACCTATTGGAATAAAAAATTGTGTGCATCTTGCTGTGAGGATATATAAGTGCTGTCTGCCATCCAAAGGGCCGACTGCAAAATTGTTTCATGCAATTCTTTAATTTAAGTTCGTGCAATGTCAAGATTGGGATATCAAAGTTTGGTGTCAGTAAATCATCGGAATAGTGTCAAAGCATCATGTTTATCATAACGTTGAACAGTTTTGCAATATTAAGCATATAGTTAAAGCATCAGAAAGTATGGGAACATTGATAATAGGATTGTTGAAAGTTGATACTTTGGAATCGATACCTCAACCTTAAAGTATCGATACTACGGGAACTCGATACTAGACAGCATCGGTACCAAAAAGGTACCGATACAATATAAAAAAATATGGGAACATTGACGATAGGGCTGTTGAAACTTTGGAATCAATACCAAATTATAGATACCTCAACCTTAAAGTATCGATACTGAGTAATCGATACCAGGCAGCATATATTTTGTCGGTTGTTGCTCCACGTCTGTTGGCAAAGGTGATACCAACTCGGACCTACATAAATTTGAAGATTTATTCAAATAAGAAGTAAGTACCTACCTACTTATACCTATATTAAATTAATTTGGCACCCTGGCCTACAGAGCATTCAAAGTATTGCACAATTATTATATAGATTATTTAGCCACTTCGTCCTATCGAATATTATCAAATGTTTGAGACGGCCCTAAAAATGTTAAACTTCGATGCATCGCAAATTATAGTAGGCATCACATTAAGTAATGCCACCCTCTAACATAACTTACAACTTTTGATGCATCAAATTTAACCGAATTTTTCTCTTATGACTATTCTATTACGTGTACCTCTAATACCTGCCTACAGTATGAAATAGTACACCATAGTACATATACCTTATTCCTGTCCACGCATTTGTTCAACTTCCATACATTTGTATTACCCCTCCCACCTCCAAAATTTCACTGGTAATACCTACTGTGCGAATTTCTTACTATTAGCCAGAAAGATAGTAAATTACATCATATTTTTATGTAACCACGTCATGAAAATATTTTTCGGATCTACAATAATAGTTTGCCCTCGCCTCCCTACTTACATTAACTAATTTAATCCCCTATCCGATGCATTACAAAGCTCCCAAAGCTCACAACCTGCATGCGTACGGGTACGGGAAGCATTAATTAAATCAAAAGGACTTTTACCCCCTCCTCCTTTCTTGAGACTTGCTTGTAATAATCTGATTGGCCGTTCATCCAAATTCAAAGAGTCCGCTGACTGAGGCTAGGTGGTAGGTGCACGTTCCGCGTTTTGAGTTCTTTCAACCTAGCAGTATTTACCGTATAGTGAAATTCATTATCATTTATTTATCTCTTCGTTTTTCTCCTCTATTCTCTCAGTTGTTTTGTGTGGTAAATTTGCGAGTAATTGGTACGATATTATCCTTGTCATTTCGTTTGTCCTGAGGCAAGGTTTGTTGCATTATCTTTATTCGTTTAATTTTATCTGTAATGCAAGGGCTATGGTTTACTTCAAAATTGCCTGACACTTTCTCGAAATCCTTCTTTTATAAATTTCTCCAGGGTTGGTGATTTGCTCTCAACGTGTGATCATCCTTTCTTTTAGTAATCTACTGCTAATCCATTTTATTTTTGGTTTCCAGTAGACCTTCTTCTATTGAGCAATCATTTTTGTTCAGAGACTAATCTAACCTATTTCTCTGATAGTCTGAGTACTATTTCTTTATTTTCCCCTCAAAATCCAGGGAGAAGTCGCTTTCCTCACGAATTCGATCTTGTTTCCTTTCTTTTTCCTTATTCTGATAGAGAGCTCGTTTCACGAAAGAAGACCGATGATAGATCATGCGGCTCGCTGCGCAAAGACTGCATTTTTGCGCATGCGCTGAAACGCAAACTCATCTCTGCGCTGTAAAGAAACCCATCTGTCTTCGGCCAACTTTCTTGAAACGACCTCTACCATGCTTTTTGGAATGGAAGGAAAGGAAGTACTTATCCTGTGAGGAAAATTCAAACAATTTGAGTCGTCGCTCTGTTTACTCAAGTCAAATTGGTTGACTCACTATCACCAGCCCTTTGTTTGCTTGTTGAGTAACAAATCCTAATTTGATAAGCATGGAGATAAATGATCGCCCTGTGGTTTGGAACATAACCAGAACCACTCCAGCGTTTAGCAGTTGGAGTGGGAAGAAGGGAGGCAAAGCACCACTGATGCATTATGTGTGGAAAGTAATAGAATTGTCACTCAATTTCACACTCCCACATAAATTCTTCTAGATGGTCAATTGTAAAATTTATCAGACTAATTGTGATGAACCAAAAACTTGTGATTTTTAGCGAAATATTGTCCGTGTTATCAAAGCGTTGAAACTACTTGTCTAAGACGTGATTCTTTTATCTCTGTCAGGCTATTCTGCTTTCTTGGAGTGTTGTTTCAATTTAATGTGATTGTGCTCAGTCCAATCATATCAAGCTAATTGATGGTTATCATGGCTTGTTTGCGTATCGCAATTCTAAAAGGGCTCACCAGCGATATCACTGCTGAAACCAATGAGCTGTTTTGGTGAACATGCAAAGGACAGCAGATTTGCCACCCTCTATCTTGTTTTGCGCTTTGTCTGAAAAATTTTACGTTTATACTTGGTCTGATCCTGCCATAACTGATGCTGAACTGGGTGCAAGCCTGTATTCTAGCAAAGTATGCTTTGATATTGAAACTGGCTTTTTTACTATGAACAAAGTCATTCAAGTTTCGCTGTCAGAGCAACTGAAACATTTATCCCAGATAGGCTTATTTACTATCGGCAGTTTGGCAACAGTACCGTTTGTCCTTTTAAACTTATGAAAAATATCGAACTACTGTGCGTTTGAAGAACACCTTCCAATTCGACCTTATTCTTATAGATGAGAATGGACCAAGAGGACTTAGATTTTAATGTGAAGGGAAATTCCACCTTCTCAGCTTTGCAGCCATCTAAGGCAGCTGGTAGAAGTTGGGGATCTTACAATCTGCAAGATGGCAGAAGTCACTTTCCATAATTTTGTCTTCTTTGATCAAATTCTATCATGAATTGAACCATTTGCCTTTGATCAATGTTGTATGCGATGGATTCTTTGTAGTGTAGTGCCAGCTTATAGAGCAAGGCAGTGCTTCACGTGATTCAGATAAGGGCAGGAAATGCAACATCAACTATCCCTAAAATCACTTTGAAAACTGTGGAATGAGGCAGTTGCAAGGGTCTGAAATGTCGTGTTTTTTAAGAAGAAAATGATAGTACTTGATGAGCTGAGAACAGTGGTGCCTTTGGTTCTTTCATGAGTGTCTCGCTTTCGGAGATACAAACGTGTAAAGTTATAAAAAATCGTGTGCGAGGTGATGTCACAACGCGGAATCCCCATTTAAAATAATGTATTTTGGGCCGAAATCTCATCTACGGAACAATGGGACTTAATTAGAAACCAAAGGCATCTTCGTTCTCAGATCATCAAGTACTTTCATTTTTTTCATAAAAAACACAACATTTCAGACCCTCGCAACTGTCCCATTGAAAAAACTGAACCTCAATTTATTTAAATTTCTGTTAGAAAGACTCCCAGATTCCCCTCTTTTTACAAGGTAAATCGTAGACCCCTGGTCTGATGTTTAAAAGTGTTTATCTTTATTGCCTCACCAATGTGGAGGTGTACGAGGCGTTACTGCCATAGCGACTTGCTCGTTTAAACTGCCTCCTGCTCTGAAGAAGCTTACTTAAGATTAAAGTTCAAAGTACTTTAATCTCAAACTTGTTCTTTAGTTAATTTAATTACTTCACACTCATAATGAAGCCATACAATTTACCTCAAAACCTTAATGGATGCCTCTTACCCTCCTACATCATCACAATGTGCATCAAGTAAATATATGTCTTAATTATTTATTGAAATAATATAGCTAACTCGTCTTCGTGAACTGTAGAGGAGGCAAGAATTGAATGTCATGAATGTATTCGAAGGTTAATAATGACTCCTCTTTTCCCCACTGGTCAGCTGTTTGCCTGAAGCTCTCCATGTCTTACGATTAGATCTTACCCCTTTAAAAACCTACTATCAACGGTCAACCATCACTGAATGAACTGATGGCCGTCGGTTTAGAATTTCTTCACAGGATTCAAACAGTCATTGAGTTGCTACTTGATAAAATCCATCTCTTCGAGAATATCATCTTAAAATTGGACATAGCACATTTAATGAGAGTTGGGGAAAAAGGTTAAACAATTCTAAGTTTCAAGCAAGTTGAATTTGGTGTGAAACCAGCTGTGTTTTTAAATTCCTGAGATCACATTCTACGGAAAAATCCTTGTAAATTTTTGAGGTTATTCCGGAGGCAGGATTTTTCTCGCTTAGGTGAATAATGAACTCCCTCTTCTATGTTTTTTATTTTTGATCTTAAACTTATCCCTAAATGACTTGATTTTAAGTTTATTTTGTCGGAAAAGCTGAAAATTAATTATGGGTGCAGCCAACAAAGCTCTTAAGAAGTTGAAATCAATAATCCAATCCTTTATCTGAATGGAAAGAATTGATGCTTGTCCTTTATTTTGTAGCAAAATCATATTGACACAACCAGGCATGTGTTAAAAGGGAATCCAGGAAGAGAAAAACAAAATGAGAATATTCCGTCGCGGGAATTTACTCAGCCAGGTTTGCAAGGGCTATTTCCAAGCATTTAAAGGCTAGAAACCAGGATATTATTGCTTGACAATTAACTGTGGTTTTGAATTTGTGTGTCCTATTTTGCTGCACCGAAATGGCACCCTTTTAATAATCTTTGAAAGTGCTGAGTTCATACTTTTACTGCCTCTATTTTCTCTAATTGTTTTTCTCCCCGCAACTCTAAATGTTTGTTCTTTTATTTCGACCAAGTACTTTCGTGAAATTAATGACTTTTTAGACTACTACAATTAACTTGACTATTGTTTGTTAAAATATCAACTTTTTGACTCTCACTTTTCTTTCTTTAACCATCCCAAATTCGGTCTTAATAGTCTAATGCTGGAAAATGCTTGATTGTTTGTTGGCACCTTTATTTTTGTCTCTCCATAAGTACTCAGATATCCTAGGACAAATTAGAGGTTCTCCTTTTTTTCTGCGGCTGAATCAGTGGTCTAAGTACTTCATTTCTTTGAATTATTTCCTCACCTCAAGTGGCTCCCTCTTTTATCTGACCTTAATTGATAAACTTGATGTTTCCCTTTTCAATTCAAATTTTTATCTCATGCAGTGGCGTGACTTCAACTGGGCAACTGTAAGCTACCCTTCCTTTTTCAGTAAAAATGCTTGTGTTTTGTAACAACAACAAATATTATTCTAATAATTATAATGAGCCATTTATTGTCCAAATGACAAACAGATTCAGCCGTAGCTGCAGCCCCTCTAGCAAAAGTTATGAATTTGGCAAAAGTGACTTTACATAGAGTTTTAATAATGAACGGCTGTTTACTTCAAGCAATCAGGATTGCCGACCCATGCCTTTGACCACCTTTCGTAAAATAAAGAATAATTTACAGTAGCTCAGTTAACAAAGAATCACTGGTTTTGTGGCATTAGCAAATTATTCTATTTCATTGACTAATTGATTTTTTTCCTCTTTTACAGCTTCTAATAAATGGGGAGTATGAGATGGATGTGCGCCTTGGTTTTGATATCAATTCCTAGCTTAGTGTCATTAGAAAGCAGTGTTGAATACGATGAAAATGTAAGTATCTCATGTTCTGCGATTTCTCTCCGCAGCTCTTTACTGCTAAACCTGAGTTGAGGGTAAAAAGTATCCACGTTAACTATTTGGAAGTTGAGATCAATCTAACATAGACTGATTGTGCAAATGTTCATGGGCTGCTGGACTTTGCTACCACTACTAATTTCCCCCATGGCTATATTAAGTTGAAAGCACTGGCTCTCGTTTGATCACAAAAGTTATGCAGCATCCGGCTTAGTCAGTATTTAGATAGGAGAGTGATATGATACACTGCGTGTTGTTGGCTTTTTAAACCAGGTGTATTGCCTTGTTGCGTTTTCCCGACTCATTCCTACCCCACACAGAAAAGTGAAAAGGAACGAAGCTCAGGTCTAGGGTTGTGCGGTACTGATTTTGGTATTTTTCGGTATTTAGCTATATCTCTGACTGCAGCCTCTAAACAAGTGAGACTGATAAAACTGCCGTGGGTAACGTAAGTCAGAAGCCAACTAAATACTATGAAACTGTCAAAGTAGCATTTCTATATCATGATACCTTTGAATTCCCTTAAAGTTATGTAAAATACCGAACTGGCCGATTTTTTCGGTATTTTACAAAACTTTTAGGGAATTCGAAGGTACTATGATGCGGGAATGCTATGTATCAATACTTTGACAGTTTTATAGTGTTTAGTTGGCTTCTGGCTTATGTCACCCACGGCAGTTTTATCAATCTCACTCATTTAGAGGCTGCAGTCAAAGACAGAGCTAAATACCGAAAAAATACCGAAATCAGTACCGCACAACCCTACTCAGGTCTGCTGTTCTCTCTGGAAAATAAGTATAAGAGCCAGTCTACCAGCTGGAGTGGCAGATCTTCTACATTCTAATTTCTGAATATTTTTTCCCTCTTTTTTCAGGATATTTTGGACGAGGATAATAATGAGGAATACTCGGTGAACCCCTCTGTCCCAGCAGAGTTCAAGAAAAGTGTGTATCTTCTAGAAACTTTTGACAACCCACAAGAAGTATCTAAACGATGGGTGAAATCGGAGGCAAAAAAACCAGACGCCTCCGCTGATATCGAACAATATGATGGTACGTATATTTATTTTCCGCCAGGAAGTGCCCTCAATATAACTCTTTCTCTAATTCTTTTCTTTTCAATCTCAATTAGTGTGGTTAAAAAAGACCTTATCCCCCCTTACTCATCTTTTGTTAAAAATTTGATTTCTCTTCTATTTAAAGCGGTTAATCAAGGGAACATTGGAACTTCATTAATGCTAAAAACCAATGAGCTATAACTTTAGAGTGGCAGCGGATTGGTCCACCTTGTGCCACACAGGGTAGAAGGAATCCCGGGAAAAATCGGAATTTGGACGGCAGATTCCAAGGTTTCAGGTTAAGTTTTGTAGGTCGTTTCCAAGTCGTTTCCGGCGATGCCCGAGTTTGTTTACGGAATGACCGGAAACTACCTACAAAATTTAACCTCAAAATCGATTTTTACGGCAAGATGGCGGCGCCCTAGGTGACAACACTGAACCAGTGGAACGTTCCTTGATGTGCCACTCTAAAGTTATAGCTCATTGCTAAAAACTGACAAAATGTCTTTAAATTATGCATGTAGTAATTTTTGAAGCTGAATGATAGAGCCTGCTCTTGTTCTAACTGATATGTTGCTTATCTATATAAGGGACCCTGCAGAAAAGGGGAAAATCTCTTTATTATGGGTCATCAGACTGGCTGCGACGCAATCAGCAAAAGATTTGAAAGTTTGGGGCTGTCAAATGGCTCAATTTAAAAGCTTTGGGTCAAAAATTTTACATTTAGATACGAATTTTAGGCAATAATTATGTCAATCCTTATTCTGGTTGATCCTCATAATAGTGAAGTTATGATGTTCAGGCCCCCAAATTTTTTTTGACCTTTTGAAGAAAATTCAATAATTAATTTTCATCACAAACGGTCTAAAAATCGCTTATTCAGTTTAACTGACAATTCTCAAGCTCTCGAAAGCCTCAAAATTACTATTCAAGCCCAAAAGTGTGTGCCTAAATTTCTTGACTGTAGGACTGTTTGATGAGTGTTTGATTTTAGTTTCTAATGATTTGGTCTTATCGCTTTCAGGAAAATGGAGGGTAGAACCTATGCAGAACTATGCACTGAAAGGTGACTTGGGCCTAGTTGTGGCGTCTGCCAATCGGCATTCTGCCATAGCAACGCCACTCTTGAAACCTTTCAAGTTTGAAAATTCTCCGTTAATTGTTCAATATGAAGTTTCATTCCAAGAAAAATTGGACTGTGGTGGAGGGTATCTTAAACTGCTTACTAGTGAAAAGCATGATCTCAAAAAATTCAACAACCTCACTCCTTACTCAATCATGTTTGGTCCAGATGTTTGTGGTTCCAAAAGTAAGGTGAGTGCCATCGGCTAGAGCCATTCAAATTAAGCACCTAATATTTGGTTTTTTTCAGCATTTGTGCAAGCATTTTTATTCATGCGATTCCAGTCAAAACTCTTAGGGGAGTATAAGTAGTTGGCCATGCTAGTTGCTTTTCTGAATTTTGTTGTTTGAGTAATTTTAAATGAAGGAACAAAAAGTAAGCTATGCATCAGAACTGTAGATCTTATCTTTGCTCCATCAACAATGGAGCTGTCGCAAAATTTTGCTACAGGCTTAATAATAGTCGATTATGGGGTAAAACCCTGTATAAGTAATGATTAGTGCACTAAAAAGTCACGAGATCCACTCCTAAATTCACAAAATGCTTTTAAACGCGAGACCATAATGGCGGCCGGGGCCGCGGTTTGCTTTGGGTTTCCCTATCTTCAATCAGCGCCATCTACACGAGGTATTCTCGCAACACTTCAGAAGAAGAAGAAGAATCAAACAATTGCCATTAGATTTAAGCGGCCTCGGCAGCCATTACGGTCTCGCGTTTAAAAGCATCTTGTGAGTTTATGAGTGGATTTCGTGATTTTTTAGTGCGCTATTTGTTATTCTTACAGGGTTTTACCCCATAATCAACTCTTAATAAGCCTGTAGCAAAAGTTTGCAACAGCTCCATTTGCCCAGTCCACTAATCTGGGATAAAATGTAGTTTGGTACCGTCAAGGACAGAAAGAATGTCAGGTGACTCCTTGAGGTAGGCCACCTGCAATGCTTCAATTCATAGAGATAAATAATGCGGGTGGCCTACTTCAAGGAGATGTCTGACATACTTTTTGTCCCCAACTGTACCTACTTTAGTGATGTTTAAGGAAATCTGAGTGTTGTAGCCGAAGCTACAGTTAAAATTAACTATCATTATTTTTTAATTCATGATTGACAAAAGTGAACATTCTCTGGGATACTAAATGTATAGGAAAATGCCTCATTTTGCGTTTGACCTTCAAGGTAATGTCTGTAAAGTGTGTAATTTATAAATTTATAACTTATTTTTTCAGATTCACTTCATCTTGAATTATAGAAATCCAATCACCGGTACGGTTACTGAGAAGCACTGTACGATGTTACGACCTCCAAATTCCCTCTTCTCAGATAAGCAGCCGCATCTGTTTAGATTGGTCATCAACCCAGACAATAGTTATGCTTTCTACCTTGATAGAGAGGTAATTTTCCATTATTCTAATTTTTATATTTTCTGTTGTAACCCAAAACTCATCAGCAAAATACTGGTAGTTACATATTTTTATTTTTTCCTTCTATCTGAGTACTGATTTTTTGGATTCTCTCAGTAACGGCTGAAGTTGATTCAAACGAGTTTTAGACCTTAAGTTTGAAAATCATGTAATTTATAAATCTACGAAAGTGAGAGATTTTGTGAATTTTTCTGTAATGGTTGAAAACAAGCTGAAGAGAAAAGATGGAAAAGAAAAGAACAAAATTCTCTAAACTTTTCAATTGGTTTTAAAAGAAGCATTCAGGAGACAGTAAGTTCTTTTCAAATTTTTCACTTGTATAATTTTCACCAGACATAGTTGTAAAGATGTATAGTTACATAACGATCAAGAGAATGAGTAGGGATCAAAGAACAATAACAGTCCGTGTATTGCTGAGCTTTACTTTTTTTCAAAAGAATATTAGTTTAAGATACTATGATTGCAATGAAAACTGAATTGGTTTTAGACTGAAGCTAAATCACGGCTTTAGAGGTTTTCTGGTTTTAGGGGGTTTCGGCTTGAAATTGCTATTTTCGCTCGACTGCTGTGTTCCAAATATGTGCGCCTTTTTTGCGGCCGAGGACCGGAAATGGTTAAAGCATTGTTATTGAACATTAGGGAAAAATTGGGTTTGCAAGATTCTGGCTGCTGAAGTAGTTTTTTTTGGCTTAAACAGGAATCGCCCTAGATGGTTCTCACTGTTGTTTTCCCTGTCATATTTTCCTTAAAGATAAATAATTAACGAGTCAAAATTCTGGTTTTTTTTTTTTTTCTCTGTTAAATTTTTCAATTGTTCTCTTTTTGATTTTCGATAAAAAGTTGAAGCATGAAGGAAATGCAACAAATCCAGATGAGTTTGATCCCCCAATTTTACCCCCGCAAGAAATTGTTGATGTGAAGGACAAAAAACCGGAAGATTGGGATGAAAGGGAGAAAATACCGGACCCGACTGCTGTTAAACCTGATGACTGGGACGAAACTGCTCCTTCCACTATCATTGATCCTGCTGCTGAAAAACCGGCTGGTTGGTTGGATGATGAACCAGAGTTTGTCCCTGATCCAGATGCAGTTAGACCTAATGATTGGTGAGTTCCTCCAAAAGGACTCAAGTAGATGTAGTTAAATCTTATGGACTGAAAGAAAATTCATATAAGGAGTAATTTGACTTAACCCTTTTCAGTCATGATTATTTTTTACCTGTCAACTCACTACCACCACCACCACCACCCCCTATCCTCCCGGGTGTAATTAAAAGTTTTTTTTTGCAAATCAGAAAAAATTGATGTAAAATAACATTTTATGCAATTTTTCTTATTTTTGGTCTGTCGCGTGCCACCTGACAGATATGATCCTACTAGACGTTTTATTATTGCTGTATTAGCTCCCACTTTCTACCGGAATGCTGTTTTTAAAATTGGCTTCTAAATATTGTCGGGTCAGCCCTGACACACGACCAGAAAGAGTTAACCAATTTTGGTCCAAGTCGAAGTATAGGCATAAACTAAAGAATGCGGCACCTCTAGAAAATGACATTGAAGTCATCCCAAAACAACCTTGAAATTTGGAAAAAATAACATGAAAATATTCCTTGCTTTACCCATTGAATACTGTGATGGAAGAAAATTCTAACAAGGGGAGTGCACGAACTCGGACCCTCGAAATTTGATCAAATTTTCAAGATCGGTAGTTCACAAGAAACAATTTAACACATGTTTGGCCGTTTTTGTGAATGGGCCTCAGAAACGGAGAAAAAAAATTGGCAGCGCGCGTGATCTCAAATAGCTGCTACTGACTGCCCTCGTCATGAACCGGGAGCGTGGCCGAAGGGACAACGTCTGACCCCGGGTCAAGAAGCTGAAGGTTAGAGTCTGGCTCCGGCCACTGAATTTTTGTTCTGCGTGTTTGCAATGACATATTTATTTCTTCTATATTTGGACTGTTTTGCCGTGTGCACCGAACCGCTTTTTATGTTACAAGTAAGAATTATGCAAAAATTAAACATTGAAACGGCACACATTTTTGCATAGATGGGAGGGGGGGAGGTATCATTGTCAAAATTAAAGGAGGAAGAAAGTAGAAGAATCGATAAAAAAACAATGACAAGTACGATTTTCCAGACTCACCAACATGGAACACCGGGAATTTCTACATGACATTCTTGGTGCCTTCAACTGCAGGCAGTGGCGGATCCAGAAAATTTTTCCTGGCAGGGGCACGCCCATGAATTTTTAAATTTGAAGCGTTGCGCAGTAAGAAATTGCGGGCTAAACATTTGAGGCTTTGGGGGGGGGGGGGATGGACGGCACGTGTCCTTGCCTCCCTCCCCCACCCGCCACTGACTGCAGGGTTGTAGGGTTTGAAATTTTGTTGTACATGGAAAATGTGGATTAACAAAAGTATACATAAGTATTAACAAAAAAAACAAAAACCAAAGAAACAAAACAAAAAACAAGTAAGTGAGTAAAAGTAAATGAATATGAATAAGAAAACGATTAATTATATTAAATTATTGTTTTTTTATCGATTCTTCTACTATTTTCCTGTTCTAATTTTGACAATGATACCTCCCCCCCCTCCCATCTCTGTGAAAATGTGTGCTCTTTTAATGTTTAAATTTTGTGTAATTCTTACTTGTAAAATAAAAAGGGGTTTGGTGCACACGGCAAAACAGTCAAAACATGTAGAGGAAATAAATATGTCGTTGCAAACACGCAGTGAAAAAATGCTGTGGCCAGAGCCAGACTCAAACCTCCAACCTCTTGAGCCGGACTCAGTGACGCTGTCCTTTCGGCCACGCTGCCGGTTCATGTCGAGGGCAGTCAGTAGCAGCTAATTGAGATCACGCACGCAGCCAATTTTTCCTCCGTTTCTGAGTCCCATCCACAAAAACGGCCGAACATGTGTCAAATAGTTTTTTATGAACTACCGATCCTGAAAATTTGATCAAATTTCGAGGGCCCGGGTTCGTGCACTCCCCTTGTAAGTTAAAGTTAATAAGGGGGCTATGAATAAAATGCAAAAAACATTTTGTTATTGCTTGTTTAGTGTGGCGTAACTTGCCCAATGTTGGAAGTATTAAACTGATTATTGGGTACTCTTTGATCTGATATTAAGTGAGCCGTCAGCTTAAATCTGATTTAATGATATCAACTGAAAGACTTTTAAAAATCCTTGTAATCGCGTACAGGGACACAGAAATGGATGGAGATTGGGAACCCCCAAAAATTGAGAACCCAGCTTGCAAAAGTGCTCCAGGTTGTGGACCTTGGACTCCACCAACCATTCCTAACCCAGATTACAAAGGACCTTGGAGAGCTCCCTTGATTGACAACCCTAACTACAAAGGAAAATGGTCGCCTCGTAAAATTCCGAATCCAGAATATTATGATGACAAGAAAGTTTTCAACTCTATCAATATTGTACGTATAACATTAAGCTCTTTTCAAATTAAATCAGGGGTGTTAAATGTTTTCAATTTTGTGATTTAGCGCCAGAGGCGTCATTTCGGATTCGGCTTGGAGGGGCAAAAATGTGATGGCCTTCTTTTTTCTTTTTTGCTCATCAACACTATTTTAGACACTCCACAGCACTGCATATCCTATATTTACGGCCCTTAATTCCAACAAAACTCGTTAATGACCACCAAAATTTAGGTCGAAACTTTTTTCTTCTTAAAAAAATAATAAAAAAAAGTCATCACTTTTTCACTTTTGGCCGACCCTTGGGAGGGGCGGTTGCCCCACCTGCCCTGCCGCAAATGACGCTACTGTTTAGCGCTATTTCCAACCGTGGAGAAAATTTGTCAACATTCGAGTGAATTTAGTGAAATGACCACGATAAATTGATGTGTTTCTATTGATAAGTAGTGATAGGTACTCACAATGGGGTAGTAAGGGTCTGAATTTGTATATATTTTTAGTTAGAAAATGAAAGTATCAAGTGAGATGGAAATAAGGATGCCTTTGGTTTCTAACATGGTTTCACAGTTCCAGAGATGCAATTTTGGCCAAAAATACACTTTTTTTTAAATGGGAATGGGGCTCTTGCAAACTTTTGCTACAGGTGATTGAAGAGTTGATTCTTGCATATAAACCTGTAAAAATGATGGTGAGTACACTAAAAAATCACAAAATTCACTCTCTAGATCATGCTTAATGGCGGAGCTTCACAGGTATCATGGGAGATTCCTATCTGATTCGAGACATATCTCTGTGTTTCTGTAGAGAAAGTAACTAATTAGATAGGAATCTCCTGTGGTACCTGCGTAGCTCTGCCATTACGATTTTGCCGTTTCAGCTTTTTTCTGAGTTTATGAACGAATTTTAGACTTTTACAGTATGAATTTTGTGATTCTCGCTGGTTTTTACGTGAGATTTTACTATTCATTTGCTTTTAGCAAAAGTTTGGAAGAGCCCCATTCCACGATCTGACATTACAACACACTTTATTTTGCAATTCTACGTGAGCGTATCTCCGAAACGAGGAAAACCATGGAAAAAAACCAAAGGCACCTTGTTTGCAGCTCATCAAGCACTAAGCAAGCACTCAAGAACATTTTCTCTTTATAAACACTAAGTTTCAGACTCTTGCAACTGCGCCATAGCTCTCACTTTTTCACTTGTTCTTAAGAACCCATACATGTAAACAACTGTGAACTTGACAATTATGAGTTTTGCCAATGTGGTGAAACCTCAGGTTGCCATCATGGACAAAATACACTCCTGTTTCTTGCATCTGATAAGCGTGTTACGGGAGACAGCAATTTGTGCAAATAGGCCACAAAGTTTATCTATTTTCCTCTGTGTTATTTTTCAATTTGAAAATACAATATTCATTCAAGTAAGCCTATTAATTTTCTTTGTACTTATTTGAATGGAGATTGTATTTTCAAGTTAAGTAAGGATAAACTTTGCGAGCTATTTACTCATAATGCTGTTTCCGCTAACACAACTGACATTATGCAATTAGTGCTGATATGACACTTTAAGATGTGAGCTAGGAGGAAAAGTTTGAAAAGTCATTGATTGATTGATAGTGCTTTAAACGGTGCTAAATGATGATGAAGTACCATACCATTTTCCTCACAAAAATTGTCCTTTTTTAACTGGTTTTTCCAATTTCTAGAAAATTGATCACAATTACAATAATTTTTGCTCGAGTCTGTTTCTGATTCTGTATTTTTTTTCTCTCATCATCTTAGTGCTGTGCAGTAGTTATCAAAATTCCAGCTCCATAACCTCTGTCAGTGTGCTTCAACAAAAAATACTGTTTCAAGTATAGGGTATTCTATTGTCCACTGTTTTTTAAAATTACATTTTATTTGATTTTTATACATTAAATCTGCCTTACAGATTCTTCTTTCAGTTTTCTCAGAAACTGAAATTTTGCTGTCTCATCATTATTGATGCTAGCAAAAATTTCTTTAATTTCAGGGAGCTGTTGGTTTTGAACTTTGGTCTCTATCAAAAGATATCTACTTTGACAATATTGTAATAACAGATAGTCCAGAGTTTATTGAAGACTTCACAAAAAGAACCTATACGCTCAAAGCTGAGAAATTCTCCGTAGAGTCGGTAAGTAATTTTCCTCTTTTTGGGCTTCTAATGGGAGTAGTCTGACCACCCCCCCCCCCCTGAAAGAAGTATGAATGAAAATAAACCAGTCATAATTTGGTAAATTTAACTTTATTACATTTGACAAAATTTGACCATTTGACATTCCGTAAAAACAAGCCTCTTCAGTAGAGTATTACTCTTCATTTAAGAAAAATGTCAGCTCTCTAGATGGTCTCATTTGTCTGCAATCTTTAAAGTCCGGTTTGTTTTGCGACAGACCTTGTATGCATTCTGTAATATATGGTGAAGGAAAAGAAGTAAGTTTTCTAATGCCTCTGCATTGAAACATGAGGGATTTCATATGGATAGGCAGTCACGTATTATGATTTGGAAATTGATCCACTCATGAAATAGAATTTACTGTCAGTTTTTTCAAGTCAGAATCACATTCAAAAAGTAACTAATAAGAGAAAAACAGGACAACTATGCCTGAAGTGCAAGTGGTTTTTTTGCGTCTAACAAATAAGCTCCGAGTGAACAAGCTCCGATTTCAAGAAGGGCCCAGCAAGAGTCTGATTTTCATCAGTCTGATTTTCATTTCATCACTTTTTCAAGTGGTGTTAGTGAAATCAAAGTTTTTTTGCAAGAATTTATTCTCATCTTTCGGAGCCAAAGTCCTCACGGGCCCTAGAAGATTCAAAGTGTGCAATACTTCACTTGAGATCTCCTTGGTTTGGCTTGGACTTGAACCGTCCCCCAGATTCAATCGCAATTCAGAAACACACTTTGAACCAAAATGCTTTTAAATTTCTGGAGGAAGTTTCAAGGGATTTTCAAGTCAGATTTGTCTCAAATTCACAGTTCCAAGATGCTTCAAGTATTCACAGTTCCAAGATGCTTCAAGTAAAGTCTCTAAATTGCACTCCAAGTGATATTTAAGTTTAATGTTAGCATTTTTTTTCTTACCAAAATTATGTGTATGGTGTAATTGCTTGCCTCCTCTGCTTGCTTGTACTGGCTTCATTCTCTTGAGTATAAGAGGCAAGCCATTGCAATGAGAACATATCTCTGATAGGTGAAAAATTCTTACATTAAGCTTAAAAAGTGCTGTAAGTGCACATGAACATCAAGTGTGTTGTTCAAGCCAGGGCTGCCATTTAGCGTATAATGGGGCTCTTTGCAAACTTTTTCTATAAGCGAATAAATTGTACTATCTGATGTTAATACCAGCGAAAATCACAAAAATCGCACTAAGAAAGTCTAAAATTCTGTAGTAAACTCACATAACTGCTATAACGGCAAGTTCATAATGGCGGTCCAATGCAGGTATTATGGGAGATTCCTGTCTATTATGTCACTTTCTCTACGGAAACACAGAGATCTCAATTTAGATAGGAATCTCCCATGACACCTGTGTCTCTTCACCATTAAGCCCAATTCTTGGGGTAAACTTCGTGATTTATAAGTGTACTCATCGTCATTTTTACGGGTTTTTATGCAAGAATCGACTCTTCTATCCCCTACAGCAAAATTTTGCAAGAGCCCCATTTAACTCTTTGTAAGATTTTTGACTTTCCCGCCAAACATGGCAACACTGGTTCAAGCAAGAACTTGAGAATCCTCAGAAACAATGTCGAGCCAAGAGCCATGCAACATTAGTTTGAATAATATTTGCACTTTCTCCGGAAGGTTACACTGTGGGGAAGAATGATGAAATCCATGAATTATAAACCTGGATGGTGGGCAATTTATGGTGCCTACTGTTTGGTTCCGATTTGCATCTACATTTTCTATCTGTGGCGGCGATTAGTTGAGGTATCACAGAAAATGGGTCTGTTGTAAACTTTTGCTACAACGATAAAGAGTGTTTCATCGAATGTAAAATCACCCGAAAAGTCCATTGGTGGTATCAGAAAGTCATGAAATGCGACAATAAACTCACAAGAGACGTTTAATGAAATCCAATATGGCGGTAAAATACTGAGCAATCTGTATGCATGCACCTTTAACATCCAAGGATTGCCAACGTTGACAACCTCACAGCTTCAGAGGTTATGTGTTTATTTACGTTGTGATTGGGTGTGATCGATATTGTGAGGTTGGCTATCCTTGGATGTTCGTGGTGCATGCATACAGGTTGCTCGATATTTTACCGCCATATTGGTTTTAATTAAACGTCTCTCGTGAGTTTCATACTGCATTTTATGACTTTCTGATGCCACCAATGGACTTTTCACGCGATTTTACATGAGATTGAACACTCTATAGCGCTATAGCAAAAGTTCGCAACAGACCCATTGAACCTGGTCATTTTTTCCTTTATAAGTTCACTTCTTGCTCTGTAGTAATCATTGCCTAGTTACTAATTAGTTCTTTGGATCTTAAAGTGTCGATCTGCAATCGTGAACTTATGCGTGAGTAGGTAATAGATTTGAACAAATAATGCCTACCCCCTAAAATTCCTTGAGATAGCTATTCATCACTGCTTATAGCTTGCACCTCCTCGAACTGCAGAAAGTTTTTGGCTGTCTGATTTCCTGCAAGCGAGATGAAAGTTTGCTGCTGTTTTTCATTAGTCCTCCCCTTTTTCTCATTATTATGTGTCATTTTCCTGAAAATCGTCTGGTTTTTCCTGAGGAAGAACCCTGAGCCTTTTTGATCCTTATTCAAAACAACAGATGCTGAAATGGGTTTTTTCTTTTTTTTTTTTTTGCATGAATTAGAGACAACCAAGATTACGCACTAGCTGACCGAGTGGTGGACGATTTTTTTTTCGAGGACTCAACAAAATGACATGGGGAACAACATCCAATGGCTCCTATGTTGATTGTCAACCAAAGACCAAAACAATTATGCTTTCTTTTGTTGGCTACTGACATCAACATCTTTGCTCAACAGTCAACATAGGAGGCGTTGGACGTTGCTCTATTGCAACGTGGGAAAAAAAAGTTGTCACTATGGGATGCTATAGGCGAGAAATATAGGTATATAGATAATGGAATTTAGATGTATAGATATATAGGCTATAGGTCTCGGCTGTATCTAGCGTGGATTGATTCTCCTCATCATTCCAAGTAAAAGTTGTTACGGTCTCCTAAAGATCCTTTGCGCTGTTTTTGTATTGTGCAAGCACGAAGCTGATGAAATGACTTGGTTAAGAGCATTAAAATTGGCCAGCCTCAATTCTGATCTTCTGGGTAAAGAATAGTTCTCCTCTCGCTTCATGCTCCTTGCTTACCAGCTCTGACTGTTGGATGTACTCCGGTTGGCAAAAGGCATGAAGGGAGTATGGAACTACACAGAGAAATAGCGCTTTGCCCAGAGCCAAAACTTGTGGCCAGCCAATTTTGCTGTTCTTTAACACGGTTTTCGTCAACTTTGTGCTGAAATTAAGCGCAGACAGCACGGGAGTTTTGTTGGCCTGTGAGAACCTTTGCTCGGAATGATAAGAATTGATTTGTGGAAAAAAAAATTGCAATCTCTTTAGTTATTGTTTACCTTGAGGATCAGGCAGGGCCCTGCTCTGTTGAAACTTATGCTGAAAGCAAGAAATGAGCATTTGTCATCTTTCTGACTTTAATAGGACATTTTGCTGAGCAAGTTCAAGGTTAAAGAAATGGCAGGAGTTAAAATTTGTTATTAGCCTGGAATGTCACTCTTCGTGATCATTAAAGTGAAATAGCGCCAGGGTACTTTCTGCAGCTCTTAGACTTACTCCTGTATTACATCACTCTGTAGATTTGTTTTTTCCTTGTATTCTGTCATTGTAGGGTTCCTGGTTTGATTCCTGGTTTAATAAAGACACTTACACGTGGATCAAGGACTACTTCCACAACAACCCTTGGATGTACGCTGTTACTCTTGTAATTGTAATACTACCTATAACCATGTGGTGTGTATTTTGCTGCGGCAATGATAAGAGGAATAAGGTAAGGGTCCTTGTTTGTCAACGTCACGGTCGCTCTTATTCGTGTAGGAACCGCGGTCAACGCTCTCGATGCGCAAGATCCACTCCCTTCTGTGTCTCCTGTTGTGTGCCATCCTGCAAGTCACCCAAGCGTCGCCGTTCACGTTGTAGCAATACTGCCGTTTTGTCATGTGTCAGATGCGGTTTGGGGAATTCCTGCGTTTGAAATTCTTGTTCCCTCATCAATATCCGTTTTTAATTTTATTTTTCAACCATTCATCCGTATGTTCCTTCATCTATTTTTCCCCCTTCCGAAATCATCCATGCAGTAAGTGAACAATTTTGTTGAATACGCTGAGAAACTCTGGGTATGATTCAGACATTTTTCAGAACACAGTTTGGCTTGACTTGAAGTGGAAATGGTCTTAAACTTCAGTTTCCTAGCTAGGAACAGGCAGTTAAATGATATGTAGTTTCCAATTTTGAAACAGGCCACAAAGTTCTAGTTTCCAATTTACAGTCAGAAACAAGCTGCAAACTAATTGCATTCATACTGCCTGCTTGCGGGAGGCTCTTGAAGTGTCAAGGCGTAAAGTTGCAAGTCTTAAGCACACCAGATAAACTTGTTGGTTACTCAGAGCTTATCTCAAGTTTGTTGGCAAATGAGCAGAATGTTAACTGTGTGTCACTTAGTCTAAACTTGAAGCAAGTCAAATTAAAAGAGACATTTTTTTAAGTGGAATGCATTGGATGTGAATGAAACGCTTTTCGTTTTTCCCCTTGTTAGACAGTGCTGTTAAATTGCTCCTGTTGATCACTTAAAATTGCTGAAAGAGTTGGTTTAGCAGAAGGGGTCATTGAATGTCTATGCATTCTGTCTTATTGACTCATCAACTGGGGCAAGTTAGACCAAGTTCCATTGCGTTCCATCTAAAAAAAATAATAAACTAAGATGAACATGTAGTCAGTATTTCTTCATTGAAGCCATTTCTGGAAAAAGAGCCCCGTAAAACAACGGGTATGCCCTTGCTGATAAATCCACATTGTGGCGCTTTTATGGGCCCTTTTTCTGGAAACGGCTTTAATGGTCCTCTTAGGCTCTAAATTCAGTTTGAAAGCCTTGTAGGTTTTCCGATATCGAAGCCGACAAAATGTATTGTTTGTGAATGCAATTCTGAAAACTAGACCAAAATTTTCACAATCATTTTGCTCACAAGTAATGGTCTTTCAGTTCAAAATTTTTCTTTGCTTCGCTTTTTTTTTTCTTTACACTGAGATTAAAATCACTCAAGTACGTGGTCTCTAAAAAACATTCTGATAACTTTCTGAATTCATGGGAGTAAATCTAACATTTCCAGCTTAAATTTGTTTTACTAAAAACAAACAAACAGTCTTGCATCTTAATGCACCAAAACGAGCAAAAAGCTCAGAGCATCTGGTAATCTGGTGCCTTACAAAAATGCGGTCGTAAATCTAAAGATGGGTAAAATTATGGTAAAATCTGGTGTTATTTTACAAATATGAACATTCTGCTCTGTAGAATGCCTAGTTCAATACTTCAAATTTTCTGTGGAGGTGAGATTTATCACAGAAACAAAGCTAATTAGAAATTTCTAGCTCCTCTTGTCTTTGAGCCTAACTAGCTTATAAGTCTAATTTGACACCCTTTCTGGAAATCAGGAAAGAAAAAAAATCTCTTGAAAACTCTTCAATGGAGCTAAAACTAAGCACTCTCGGTATGAAAAATATTCTGAAGTGAAACTGTTCCTGTAAGGACTAATTGCAATTTACCATGATTTTAGTATTTAAAGCCGTTTGACTCTATGACTAAATTGATAAGAACTGTGGGTTACTTTAGAAAAAATTTCTCCTTTAGCTCTTCTGTTCTCATGCGTATTCATGACCTTTGGATGGTAATCCTAATCCTTGATTTCATGGGACCAATAAATGTATGGTCCGGACGGTCCTTGTTCTTTAACGCTAGGTGCAGCCCTAACCAATCAGAAGCTAGGATTTGCTACTTGGGGTCGAGAATAAGGGACGGTCCGTACCGTACATTTATTGGTCCTTGATCTACTCTTTTCATTTATGCTCAATGATATTCTTTTACTGTCCAGCAGTACATAGTCCCAAAAATACTTTTTTCCTCTCCAAAATTCAATATCGTTCATCTTTCATCCGCAGACCCTCTTTCCCTTCTTGTCAAAGTTCTGCATTGCATTTCTTTGATCGACTTTGTCGTAAAGAGTTTATTAGTCTGGGTCACAAGCAGCGACTTGGGGCAGGAGCCACGGTTGAAGTCGAATTTTGCCTCTCGTGCGGCAGAAAAAATTACATTGAATCAGAGTTTGGTTGGAACCAGAGGTCTTCGGATGGCAATTTATACAATATATCGCTGTACTAATACAGGCTATTGTAGAAAATATATAATTTTTTTTTTTTTTTTTTTTTTTTTTTTTATTATTGTCAGATTCTGGCAAATATTATGTGACGAATAATTCTGTGCCTTAAGTAGCAATGGGATGAAATAACTTTTACCGTATGGGTGGAGGGTCGTAAGGGAAAAGGGGTACTTACACGGATGATAGAATCAAGTCTTAGGGATTCACAAGAAAAACAAGATCAGGTTCAGTCCTAGAAGATCACCACATCTTCAGAGGCTTTTAATTGTTAGTCATTAGTTTGAATTTATATTTGATTTATTAGTGGTACCCAGTGGTGAATTATGCTATTTGGCAACATTGCTTTTTGTCAATTTAAATTCATGGAAAAGATTGAACTAAAGAGCATGCAGTGAAAGCCCTCATATTTGACCTCTTGCACAAGTTTCACTGGGTAGACAAAATTAGAGCGTCTAGCATCAAGGCAAACCTGAAAAACCTGGAATCTTCAGAGAATTTAGATCGTAAGCCAGGTTTATCTGGGAACTTGAATCCAAAACTTGGGAACCAAATCAGTGTATTAGTTTTCTTCTAACTGTCCAACTTGATGAAGGTTAAATTTTCAACCATGTTCAAATTTTTAGTGTGAAGTGTTTTCATTACATCATGGAAAAGTCAAGAAGTATCAGGGAATTCTAAAATCTAAAAATTGCTTGACAACTTAAAAATGCATTGTTGCCTTATCGCTTGTTTTGCTATTGGTGGTGTCTACCTTAAATCTTAATCTCTTTAAAAAAAGTATGTCTTGTCTTTTTTAGATCATCATTTTTCACATTTAAAATTGACACTCCCCCTTCAAATTTTGGCTTTTAAAATCTCCGAAGTAGAACCAAATTCAATCAAGATTAAATTCAAAAATTTCTAAGAGTATATGAAAGTGTTCGAGAAACAATTCTCGTCAAATATTTGTAGAATTGACATGGTAGGCATCCTTGGATCAGCTCATGGTTTTATACCTAGTTTTACTTAGCAATTTGTTATCTATCTATCTATTCAGTAGTTCATATTCTCCTCTCTGTCTCAAGCCTCATCTTCATTATTAGAATTGGCTTGCCAAATCATACATCAATACATTTTTTGGTGAATACATCACTTTACCACCGTTGCAATTGTAGCTACTCGCTTTGCTCCGTAATAACTTTTTTCCTAATATACACCGGCACTTCTATTTCAAGATCTATGAGTGTCTCTCTCCTCTCTATATCAGCAAGATCATTAAGTCATTCTGAGTAAAATATGTTTAAAATTCTTGATAAACTTTTCAACTATTGGCAATTGATAGTTACAGGAAATAGTGTATTATGCCAACTAAATTTGGTTTTTTGTGCTACAACCGTTGAAAAGTTAGATTGGAAGGGGAGAAATAATTTTTTCGAGTGTGTTTTGCCAAGCATTTTATGTTATTTTTATAACTCTTCGGATTAAAATTTTACCAACTGGGCTCAGGTAACAATGTTTGGGCCAATTTTACTCAAAAACCAATTTTGGGATTTTTTTAGCACCCTCCATTTTGCTGGACCCGAAAAAGTCTGGGTTTTTCCTTTTCTTGTTTTTTTAGCCCTGAGATGGTGTTTTTGGAGTAAAACACCTTAAGATTTGTAATAACTCTGGGTATTTGTGAGTTTAAGTTATTGAGTCATTGTGTACAGTTTTTTGTGTGTAAATTTAATTGATTTCATTGTTTATTTATTAGGAAAAAGAGGAAAAAGAGGCTGCAGCAAGAGCTAAAAAGACTGACGAAGCATTGCCTGATGACGCCACTGGTGAAGATGCAACTGAAAATGCCGAAACATTTATAGAAGGAGGTGAGGAAGAAGAAAACGAAAGTGAGAAAAAAGCGGATGAACTTGATGGTGCAAGCAAATCAAACGATGAAGGTGATGACGAAGAGCGCAACAGCCAAAGCGATTCGACTGATTCAAGCTTCTACAACGGCAAGGACGAAGAATCGACTTCCACGGTAAGAAAGTCCTCCATCCATTCATTCAACAAATATATGTTCAATAGTGTTCTGCTGAATATCGTGTTCAACCAGATATTTTAGAAAGTCCGGTTGACTGGATATCTGGAAGTTGTAATGGATGTTCGGAAAATTTGATCAAATGATAAATCTGTAGAATAACCCATCTTTTTCACTCACAATCACTCACAAAAACCTAATTGATCATAAAATTCAATAATAAATTCTTACTAGAACAGTCTGAAGGTTAACCCTTTCCACTCGGATGTCGGATATATCCGACCAAGGAAAAGTTGAGTTCCACTCACAGGTCGGATAAATCCGACAAAAAAAAGAGACCTTCTAAGGACTCGATTGCTGGATATATTCGACGCGCTTGACCGATGGTGAGCTCTAGCGGATTTTATGGGAACTAAGACGAACAACACGCACCTCACCAGAGCGCTTAGTACACCGTGATGTGAGTTTTTTACAGATCATATGGTTTGTTTACATATCGTGTTGTTGGAGCTCCACGAGCTGGTGAGGCGGTCGGGTAAAAATGCTCACGAGTGGAAAGGGCTAATACTTATTTTTATTCTACTCATCTGGCAGCAAATCTGAAAAATCCTCGTAGTTTCATGATAGACGACCCCAAACTGACAAAAGGCCTTTTGCTTCATTCTTTGCTTTATTTTGTTAGCTTATTAAAAATATCTAAATATCCGGTATCATACTTTACTATGGCAAAAGATGCTAAATTTGATTTGATTTGTGGCTCTAGCTCTGAGTCCCTAGTCACATCCAAACAAACTGGGAAAGAAAATGTTCGAAGCTTAACTTTTTTGTCAAACTTATTGATATGTATTTTAATTTTTTTTTAAAAAATCTTCCAGGAAACTGATAGGAGTGAAATAAACAAGTAAAATGACATATTTTACTGATTTTTTTGTTTGCAGGACGCTCCTGACTCACCAGCTGCTGGTTCAGGTGATGCTCCCCCTACGCCAAAAAGACGAGCAAGGAGAGACTGATTTTTTTCTAATTTTAGAGCTAATTAATTTAATTCTTGTTACTCTCTTCCTTCCTCCCCTTCCTTCCCAGTTTTCCTTTGATATTTTTTTATTTTTTACTCCTTTTTTCTCTATTAGTGTGTGAATGATATCAAATTATCAACTCTTTTCCCTTTCCTCCTATTTTTACGTTTATCTGTCTAAATACCCCTTTTTTCATTCATCTTCAACTTATTGTCAAGTTACCTTTGTTTATTCCGATTTTCTGTGTATAACCTGCATTTCTTTTTCCCCGTTCCCTTAAATTGTATCCTTTATTTGTTACTTTTTCTAAAGTATTCCTTTTGTAAGTTATCTTGGTTTTGTATTAAATTTTAATGATGATTTTAAATTTTATTACGGTAATTGTTTTATAAATCTTTGTTATGTGTATTATTTTGTACAATGTAGACCATCAATAAGTAGATTTAGGTAATGATACTTATAAATGTGCGATGAGGGTTCTAGTTCAACTTATGTTGATAGCCTTTTTCCCAGTGCTGCAAGATTTGGCAAAAAATGTACACATTTCACGTGAAGTCTTATGGGAGATTTGTGTATTTTTCACCAAATCTGGTACCACTGCTTTTCCCTGAGACTCATTTATTATGAGTCGGAAATTTTAGTCAGATTTCTTCTAAATCCAAGGAATCAATGGTAAATCTAGCATTATTTTTTGAGAATTTGCCTTTTGTTCATTATTTTGTTTAAATGGAAGGAGAAAAAATTATTTGTAATAATTGGTGAAAGTTTTCAGGAAGGTGTTGAGAACCATCTCCTGCATGAAACATTGATATTTTTCCAAAGATAGAACTAGTTCAACATTTTTTCTTTTCTATTCTTATCATAATGATTGACAGCTTTGTTTTTTATTGTTTTTCTTTTTTTTTATGGAAATTTTCGTTCCTGAAAGTTCTGTTTTGAATTTCCTCTTCAAGTTTTTGAAAAGTTCCTTTTTTTTTTCAAGTGAACTTGATTTTCTTGTGAAAATAGTGACGACTTTTGTAATTGGTGATTTTTGTTTCCTGGCATTTATTTGACATTTAGTTTGTAGTCCATTTTGAAAGAGTCATCTTCATAGCACTAGTTGCTCTCATTTTGCTGTCACTAAAGTGTTTTTATGTTTTTGGGAAAAATTTTGGAGATGAAAACTCTGGCTCTTCTTGTTCATTCATGCTGCCAGTACCTGTACTCATCTAAAGCCTCTGTGCATTGTGATGTTCCTGAAATTCCTTAATTTTATTTTTGGGGAGTTTTTGTTCACATGTCACCTGTCAGCAAAAGAAAAAAAGAAAAACAGCCAACATGAAAGCAAACTAATTTGCTCTTGAATCTGTTTCTGAAGAGTGGTGAGATTGATGTCTCTCGTTTTCTCTGTATTTGGACGAGGTTACTTGCCTGGTTTTTTATTAATGGGTCAATCTCAATTTACTTTCTTCCCCCCCCCCCCCTTTAAGAAATTTTTTTATAATCTCCGTGAGTACTCTGCCAAAATCTTGCTTCTTAGTTTTCGGATCGTATTGCAAAGATTTTCTTCAAGTTCAATGTCTTGAAATTTGTCCTCAAATTGCTTGCAGCTGTTTATTATTTTATCAAGTTAAGTCATTTGTGTCTTTTACAAAAGAGGATTTGTCATTGTGATCTTTACTCATCATCTTCCAACTTGTTTTTTCCTAAACTACTGACAATATTTAATGCCAAAAGCAGCTCCTCGTAGATTTACTAGCATCTTCGGAAGTCACAAAAATATGTCGCAAAAAATTAACTTTAGTCCCCATAAAATAAGATGCTTCTGCCTATGAATAGTCTGATGTTAATGAGGTGTGCAAAAACTGCATCAGGGCTTGTGGGTTCATCATTCTTTTCACCCTACCTATATTTTGCAGTTTATTATGTTACATTAGGTATGCACTTTTGTATCATTTCTATGACTTCAAGAATTACAATCAAGAATGGAACAGTGCACTCCCTTGACAATCCTTGATCTGATATTGTAGCTCTAATATTGTAGCAATGCGATTTATCCTATTCAGTAGTAGTGTAATAAGAAACTTTTTTCAGGGGGTTTTTGCCCCAAAACATCTCCCAATTTAATCTGGGGGAGGTAGGGGGTTAACAGCCATACCCCCCCCCCCCCTCCCTGCTTGCGCTACTGCACTTAGGTCCCGCATCAGCGCTCAGTATCTTATTGTCTATCGTTATTATTCATTGTAAAATAAAAATGTGAATTATGACAAATCCTTGTTTATAATGTTCATACTATGGTTACTTTGTTCAGAAATCGAAAATCAGTCCCACAGTTTTCCCCCTCCCTTAATCTGCAAAATTTCTAATCATGTACGATCATCTTAACTTTTATTCATCCTTAAATTGCATAAAATTTACTATGTTTTGTACCACTTTTTTAACAAAGGTGTAATTATATTTTTAAATTATTGTATTGTAAATACAAGAGCTTTAAGCAAATTTCGTGAACAAAGCCAGTGTCTTCATTAATTTCCAAGTATTTTAAAACCTTGCAAACCGCTGATTTAGCACTTACCATCAATTTCCAAATAATGGAAATCATTGCCAACTGCGGATTTGGCACTTGCAACATTGCTTCTTGCCTTTACACGAAGGCACAACTTGCTCCCTTCTGAGTGTTTCGTTACAATGACTTCAATATTTTACAATTCTCCCCATAATGAAACCCAAATACTACACTGTGGCTACTCGGCAACTCAGCCAGTGGCGGATCCAGCCCTCGCGAACGGGCGGGGCGAATTTTGGATTTGCGCCCCCAAGTGACCCCGTTTTCTTGTTTTCGCTCTTGCTTTTCCCCTTCCTCTCCCCTCTTCCCACTTATTGGGCCGAACGGGGGGGGGGGGGGGGGGGGGGGTCCCCCTGTATCCGCCAATGAACTCAGCCACATTCCTCCACCACAGTAGATTGAGCAAACTCATCAGCCAGCTACTGCTGGCCTTTTCTCTTCTTTCATCACCACATCCTCTAAGAAAGGGTAAAAATAAGTGCTAGCGAAAGAGGGAAAAAGGAGCGTCAAGTACCACTTAGTCTGGGTTTCATTATAATGCCTTGCGATGCAGCCTGATTACGTTTGGTGGAGTTGGTTAATCAAGTCGAACAAGCTAATTGAATTGAGACAGTAACAGAGTGTCTTACAAGGGTGAATCAAGTATACTCAATTTGAAGGCCCCCATCTTGACTGGTTTCCAACGCGAGTCAACTATTCGATTCGGGCATCACCTATCTCATGAGCAGTTAAGCCAATTTAGGATCCAATTGTAAGGAGATCACGGTTGGCTTCAACGGAAGTTAAATAAAAAATCGGTGGACCTCTCGGATCTTTTCGGGAGCTCAAAATAGGGTATGAGTGGAGTCGTTTAAGGCCAAAATGGAAATATGTTCCTCGAGCTCCTCGAAAAATAAATTGATTTTTAAGTTTTTTAGGAGAATTCCGGCAAGAAAAAAATCAGATTTTTTTTTCTTTTTGCAACCCCTAGCATGTGATACATCATTTGAAAATGGAATCTTTTAGATAGCCCCCCTGTGAGGGAGGCAGAGGGCAAGAACATTGAAAATATTGGGGGGCTATCGAACCAAATTTCGACTAAGCTTTTGTTAAAATAGCTTTTATTTTTTCTGAAGAAGGCTTGCTGTTTAGAATAAATTGATCTTTGACATTCGATATCTTGATTGCGAAAAACGATATTGACTTTCAGTTTGCGCGAAAATGCTTCATTTGTTACGCCCTTTTGAACGATGTATCGCGCTTGATGGGGGTCGTCCCTCGGAATCTTTCAGATAGCCCCGTGAGGGTGAGGGCAAGAACGTTGAAAATGTTCGGGGCTTTAAAACCAAATTTCGACAAAAGTTTTGCTGAAATTGCATTTTTTTCTGAAAAAAGCTTGCGATTTAGAGTATTTGAGGCTTCAGTTTTTTTTAAAATCCGACTTCTCTAAGAGGAGTAATGATTTTTTTGAAAATGGGTCCAAATTGAACTTCGACCTTCGATCAATCGACAACGATATCGACCTCTGGTTTGCATCAAGTCTTAGAATTTTATGCCCTTTCAAACAATGTATCACAAGATAGGGGTTGCAAAAAGAAAAAAAATCTGATTTTTTCTTTTGCCGGAATTTTCCGAAAAAACATAAAAATCAATTTATTTTTTGAGGAGCTTGAGGAACAAATTTCCATTTTGGCCTTAAATGACTCCATTCGTACCCTATTTTGAGCTCCCGAAAAGATCTGAGAGGTCCACCGATTTTTTATTTAACTTTCGTTGAAGTTTGTGAGATGTTAGCTTCCCAAACGAGTTGTTCAAAGAGCATCTTCTCAACTCTATTCACAAGAAAGCCGCACAGGACCAAGGTTATAAATTACAAAGGTATGCTCATCTGACTTTGCGCCACAAATTTAGTGGCGCGCAATTCAAAATCACTGCAGCCTAGATGGCCGAGAAAAGCAGAAAACATTATGCTGCCCTCTGCAGGAAAGCAGAAAACATTGGGCAATACTCGGGGTTGCCCGAGTGAGTCAGCGTGTTTTCTGCTTTTGTCGGCCATCTTGGCTGCAATGATTCTGAACTGCGCTTCACGGAATTTGTAGCACAAAGTCAGATGCGCATACCTCCTCGATTTACAACCTTGGCCTAAGACTTTCTTAGGCCTGTAAGAACTTAAGGTTTCAAGGGGATGGTCCGAAGGCAGACCTGAAATTTGCGACCAACGGAGGAGTGCCAATAAGGCTGGTTTTAGCCCCAAAAATAGTCAAATTTGAAAGTGGTCTACAAGTTTGTGTAAAATGTAACGAAAAGAGGGCTTTTTCCGTGAAAAACACAAAACCGACCCACTTTGAGGTGGAAAATCACACCATGACAGGTCAAAAATCCCGTAAACACCAATTCAACCTAAAATTCAAGCCTTTAAAAGTAAGTGGATCCATTTTACACAAAGTTGCAGACCGCTTAAATTTTACTATTTTTGGGGTCAAAACTCGGCCCTATTGGCACTCCTCCTTCTCAAGATCAATAGCTCATATAAGATTCTATCGAGGATGTTTTTCGCCGGTTTTGTGAATAGGCCCTAAGGACAGAGAAAAAAAGGGACCGTGTGCGTCACCTTAAGTAATCTCCACTGACCGGCTGCTTCCAACAAACCCGGCATGGCCGAGTGGATTAGAGCGCCGCCCAAGAATTATGCGGTACCAGGTTGGAGTCCCGCCATAGTTTCTTATTTTTTGCAGTGTACTTTTGCATAATTTTATTTTTTCTTCAACTAACTGATTATTATTAGTTCGTACGGCTTCTTTAATGATCCTGGAAACAGTAAATGTGCAGAAACTATTTTGAACAAGAAAAAATTTGCATGGGGATTTCATGTCTATAGGTAAAATAATTCTATTGAAGGTGAGGGAAAATGACAATAGAGAATATGATTTCCAAAATGTGATTTTTTTTACGTATTATAAAAAAAAGCAGATTTTTTACACCTACAGACGTAAGATCCCCATGCAATTTTTCTTGTTCAAATGTTTAGTTTCTGCACATTTACTCTTTTCAGGATCATTACTGAAGCCGTACAAACTGAAAAATATTTAGTTTGTTGAAGAAAAAATAAAAATATGCTGAAGTACACTGCAGAAAGTGACGATTCTGTGGCAGGACTCAAAACCAGTTCCTCATAATTCTCGGGCGGCGCTCTTGTCCGTTCAGCCACTTCGGACTTGTTGGAAGCG
This sequence comes from Trialeurodes vaporariorum, assembly GCA_011764245.1. Lineage (NCBI taxonomy): Eukaryota > Metazoa > Arthropoda > Insecta > Hemiptera > Aleyrodidae > Trialeurodes > Trialeurodes vaporariorum. The sequence goes on from VMOF01000388.1 coordinate 20,242,874, forward strand.
GCCAGTCAGTGGAGACTATTTAAAATAAAGCCGGCAAATTGGAAGCATGAAAGTCTCCATCAGCCTCAATGAATGAGAATGAAGCAGATAGCCATAATATCACTCACTCACACTCACTAGACTTATGGTTAAATTAGTTTCCAAAGTTATGGCTAGAATTCTCAACCAATCTGGCTCATTTTATGCTCAAAAAATCCATTAAAAAATTACGCAAACTCCATCGTTATCGGATTTTGCTTTTTTTCTTCGTTTTCAATTTAAAATGCCAAACACGGGACTTTCTCCTATGACTAATGGCGTTATTCATCAGATTGAAATCTGGAAAAGTTTTGCCTGGTATCACCTTGAATGGCAAACATACAGTGTTTCCCAACTGGAAGAGCCGTCTCAGTAGCATTCATGACCGTATTGATGAGTGAAAATTGCACAATTAGACAAATTAATAAATTAAAAGAGTTTATAATTTTACAATTAATTAAAGATATATAGTGACCAAAAATCATGTTCAACAAAATACAAATTTCTCACTTATGTACAGTATCAAAAATAAAAGGAACTAGAATAATTCATTAGGATATAATTGCATTGCATCAAATGAAAAAGCAGTACGTCTTAATACAGCAGTTAATAATAAAATCTGATACCCCATCCAGCCATAACCATAGAGGGGCCATGCCATCTTACAAGTCCTATCTCAAAGTGAGGGAAGCATAGATGGTGCCTCTCATTTTTCAACCTTGAATCAAAAATTGTAATTAACAGAGTTGGGCAAATTGCATTTTTCAATTACGAGATCAAATACTTTTTAAAAATTATCAAGGTCGATTTTAGCGATGATCAGGCGTGCAGATTTCAATGAAACTAATATAGGTAATTTGATTTCATCAAAATCCGCATACTTGATTACTGTTAAAATCCATCACTGAAAATAAAGTACCTAATTCAATATTTACCCAATTCTAGTAATTAATTATTTTGAAAATGGTTTAGGATGGAAGTGAAAGTGTTTCAGAGCAGCTGTATGGACACAAACTTTTAAAAAATTTATCTAAATGGATTTATTTGTTTCTGTCATATGTACGTTTCTTTTCTGCATAAATCCGTCCGAAAGATTTCTTTTGATTTCTAAAGATTTCTGTTTTGTAATATCAATTCCAAGTAAAATCCATCATAGCTGCCTCTGTGGTGTCTTCAAACTTACTTTCCACAAGAACCTTCTATGGTTATAGCTAATTATGATACCCAAAAATTAACGGAGAGCAACTGATCAGAGACAGTCCTTATCAAATACTCCCCATCATTGATTGACATTGTCGTAGATTTACTTGAAGGACAAATGCTCAAGAAAAAGTTGAAAAAGAGTTAAACGTTAAAACTCAGTGCATCCGTCTCTGCCATTCGTGGGATGACGGCAGGCCAAAATAAGCAATAGAGAGAGAACAAAATCAACAATGAGACTGTCTTTGAAAATTACCCCCATTTATTTCTCAACGCAATCTTGTGAGCCAGACAGATTTGTCAGAAACAGTGAATGAATCTTTCCAAGTAGAATTTGAACACCAAAATTAAAAATAGGAAAAATTTTAACAACTTAGAGGTACTGAATTTCATTTTGGATCTGTCTCTTCTCTCAAGGGAATGCTTTAATTTGTAGAAAATCTTGGCTGCATTACAAGTTCAAATTTTTACCGGATAACTGGTTAGTGGCATTCAATGAATAATAATAATAATAAAAAAAAAACCAAAATACAACGAATTTAAAAATTCACTGAATCAAAAAAGTTTGACCCTCTTTCAAAGACTTTCCGAAGTGTTTTTCTGAGGGTCGATCCTTGAAAGTCCCGACCTTTGGGTAGACTGGGTAAAAATGGAAAACGGTGAATGGTGGAAATGAATCACGAGGTTGCCAAGTCTACTCAAAATACAGAATTTATCTAATTGATTATCAGATGCTGAAGACTCCACAATAACCAATTAGATAAATTCTGTATTTTGATTAGACTTGACAACCATGAGACCTGTCTCCACCAGTCACCTTTATACATTCTTATCCAGTCTACCCTAAAGTCGGGAGTTTCAAGGATGCCCCTTGATGGGATCCGATGGATATACAGGTCTCCTCCATGTATAACTGTGTAACTTTCCTGCATAACTTACAGAGCTCTAGCAGGAAGACAGCTCAAAAGGTCTTCGAAAGAGAGGTTCAAACTTTTTGTAATCCTTATAAAACAAAACTATCAGTAACCTTCTTTCATTTTATAACAGGTTCATCTTAAAAATAGCACCAACTTTACTGTTTCTTTGAAGGTTACGCCTAGATTGATCATTTTCAGATGCACAAAGGAGTTTTCTAACAACCTTGAGAAAAATATAACAGTCTAATTTGACCTCTCTTGCAAAGGGCACTTTGATGTTTTTGAGCTCCTTCAGATCCAGCAAGATTTTGAAAAATTTTTGGAGCACGTTTAGTCATGTCGAAAAATCACAAAGGTAGATATCTGATGTTCTGATATCTACGAATATACAACAGAACAGATCTACATAATGCTTGAAAAGCTCAAAGGATGCAGCTAAACATTTTAGAGGTTCTCCCCACGTAGAATGCAAGAAGGAGAAATAAGGTCCCTCCTAAACCCAAAAATTGTAAATTAAGACGGAAAACTCTTGATCAAATGTGAACATGAGAATGATGTGGATCAGTGGACTGGACAATTTTGATGAAATGTATATGTGGCATACAAATAGCAACCCTAGGCAATTAGCAACCGGCTTGCCATTTGCCAAGGCAAACAGCATGACGTTTATTTATGATCCGAAAAAATTCAGTTTAAGCAATGGTGAATCACAAAATTATTATATCGAGATTTGCTTTAGCTCATTCTAAAGCTAATAAGCTAACAAGCATATTGATATCCACAAATTAAGCTTTTCTCGACTAGTCCTCTTTTCATGAACTTTTAAAGCTATTACATACAGGTGTTCAAATACACTTCATTTAAAACACCAAAGGTAAAGAAGTAATAAAAATAAACCTAATCTGGTGAAATAACTATTTTTGTTGGCTTATTAGCTTTAGAATGAGCTAAATCAAATCTCGATACAATCATTCTGTAAGTCAGAATTAAGGTAATTCTATGGCAAACTCCCGCAAATTTTAATCCGATAGATGGTGTTACTTGTCGCTTGCGCCAAAAATAGCCGTTTTTTGACGGTTTTCGGCTGTTTTCTCTGAACAGACGAATAAGAGACGAAAAATCGGACTGTCAGCACCTGCTTAATTTTTTGCTTGATTTTTTGAGCCATAAACGGGCCAAATTGGTTCTAAAATAAAGGCGAAAGTATGCAAAGAAAAAATCAAGTGTAATTTGGAGTTGTATCAGTAAAGATTACAGGTTTCTGGTTCACCTGTAATCTTTACTGATACAACTCCAAATTACACATGATTTTTTCTTTGCATACTTTCGCCTTTATTTTAGAACCAATTTGGCCCGTTTATGGCTCAAAAAATCAAGCAAAAAATTAAGCAGGTGCTGACACTCCGATTTTTCGTCTCTTATTCGTCTGTTCAGAGAAAACAGCCAAAAACCGTCAAAAAACGGCTATTTTCGGAGCAAGCGACAAGTAACACCATCTATCGGATTAAAATTTTCGGGAGTTTGCCATAGAATCACCTTAAGCTTAATCTGAAATTTTTCTGATCAAAAATAAACGGTGTGCTCTTTGCCTAGGCAAATCGCAAACCGATTGCTAACTGCCTAGTATATATTGCTATTTGCCAGCAACGTGTACTTACAACATATGTTTAAAAAAAAAAAAAAAAATTTAAGGATTGGCTCATTCCTCATTCGCTGAAAAAAAGAGTGATAAAAATGCTCTAAAGAACACAATAGGAAAAAACACATATTATCACTTAACTTGGTTTCCTTACCTTTATGATAATCATCATAATGGAGGGATTTTAAGAGAAATCTCCATTCTTTTTTAGTTAAACAGCACTTTCATAGAAAGCTACTCTCATTGTTTGATGAATACAATGAATCCGGCCCAATAAGAAGTGTTCAGTTCAGTTGAGACTTGAGAGTGAGACCAAGATAATTTATTTGCATTTTATTTTATTTCATTTTTTGGTTTGTTAATTTTTAAAAAATAATAAATTCACTATTTTATTTTAATTTTGTTGGTTAAATTTAGATTAATTTTTAGGATTGAAGAAAATTTAACATTCCAAGAGGCAAGAAAGAACACAAAAATTTACTGAGACTTGCGATTCGCGCTAATGCATGAACACGTCATCAGCATGAATTCAAAGTCTCGAAATAGTTTTTTATTCCAATTACTCTCAATCTAATTTAATAGATGCACTACATATTTTATATCTTATTAATATTCATTGGTTAGAAAACCAAAGTTCTCATGATAAGAGTGAAAAACTGGCAGTGTTCCTAGTTTTCTCTACTTGCTCAGCAATGTTGATTTCGATTAGTAGATTAGATTTCAATTTTCAAGCTTCCAATCACCTATCAATTATCTCTCTCTTAACACAACATGATAGGCAGTTTTTATAAGACTGTAGCTATCATTAAAAGTGAATCTGAAAATGTTATCTATTCCTTCGAAATGCAATCATCAAATTTTTTTTCAAAACAAACAAGCGGGTGACAGAGACACTTGAAGCAGCACATTTTACTTTGCCTTTAGGCATTTGCAAGTCATTTACTAGGTCAGTTTAAAAACAGATGGCTCCCAATGCATCAGTGTCTGTTGAGAAACTAATGTCCACACATATGGAATGAAAAACTCTTCCGGCCTTTCTTCTTCTACATATTTGAATTTTAAATCGGGAAATTTACTAATCAAATCTCGTGGCCACTGAATAGCCCAGTGCTGCACCTTTGACAGGACTTCATCGACATCAACGCTATCCTCTTCACTGTTTAACTTATTCGTGAAGTAATTTATCACTAAATCTAAATTCTGAATAACATCTTGAAACGCTTCGTGATTTCGAAAAGGTTCAAATATATGCTTTTTGTATAATAAAGTGTACACTAGATTTGTGTTTTGAATTAACTGATGAGTTAAACATGAATTGATGACTTCAAGAACTATGCGCAACGCCTCTTCAACCGCTGAAATGTCACCAGTGTTAGCTCTGCAGTACGTTTTGGCCAACGTCTCAAAAAGGCCAACGATTCTTTGACAAACATATGGGTGTAGATTAACAAACTGAGCTGACATGTTTGCAAGAGCCGCTAAACAGTTAGTGTGAAGATATTTGTCTCGGGTTCTTAGTAAATTGTACTGGACAGTCCTTGTTGTTACTAAGATAATGAGTCCACCTAAAGATATCTGGAAAACACAAAAACTCAAAAATTATACAATGGTCAAACAAATCTCCATCCATCATTTGAGAAACAATAAAGCTCTTATACACAGCACATAAAAGGTTTGGAAAAATGTTCAGACAAATGTTGGGCCTGGTCTTAACAAATGTGAACTTGTACAAATTTTGATTTTTAAAGGTTGTGAGACCCCTCACAAAAACTAGGGCTGACTGACTTTGGGATATTTCACTCAAGGTTTGAGGATCTTAAATCACTCATGAAGGGGAGTAATTATGAACTACCATCAAAAGAGCGGACAGTATATGCCCTAACATTTGTCCACACCTTTGCCATACCGTATAAACGCGCGTTCGATGATAGGATAAAGAAAGAAACAAAGTGAATGCAAGAAAAAACTCAAGGAACAAATAAGAAAAAAGGAATATTCATGTACCAAATCCTACAATTTAAAAATTCGTAAGTTGAAAAGAAAAAAAAGAGGTCTCGTGCACTAATTGAGTTCCAATCAAAGCAAGTCATCAACTTTTGTCAGGTGCAATGACTGATAGATTAGAGACATCCAAAAAACAAATCTTCTAAAGGAGGGTTGAAAAAGTATTGAGTCAAAATAATTTTTTGCTAAATTAATGGTACAATCAAATTTTCTTTCCTCAAACTCATAAAGGACACAGGGGCGGATTTACATCGAGAGTGAAGAGGGGAAGAAGAGAATGACAAACAAATTTCATGGATCTAAAGAATGGAATGACCGAACTTGACTCAAACTCGAGATCAAACAGTGAAACCTTTAGAAAGAACCACTCGAAATTCAAATTCAGCTCTCGCCAAGCTCTCAAGGAAAGATCGGAAGTCTTTACCCATTTATCTACTGGAAATTAAACTTTTGCTTACTTCAGACAAAACCCTCTCTGAGTACCAAGGAACGCTTTTGAGATAGGTATTGTGAACTGTTTTATTGAATAGAGGATCTTCGGTGAGAATCAGAAGAATGATAAGTGCCATGTAAACATGGTGACATTTGGTTTCCACACCACTATACACGACCCTTAGCAAGGGCATCACCTAGAACAATCAAAAATACAGTAAACACCTGAGAGTGCATAAACTCCATAAAAAAATGATTACTTCCATTCAATTTGTTTAATTCATAACAACTGTTTTGATAGTTGCATCTACTCTCATCATCAGTGGTCGGGAGCGTTCTAGAGTTCTCCCGAGTATTGCACAGGTGCAGAAAAGATAAAGAGTATCGATAATTCTCCACAGAAATAGTAATATAGTTGTACACAACATCAACATCCCTGCTTTACAATTAGAAACCAGCAGATCTGAGATAAAAAATTCAGCTATCCAATTTTTTCATGACCTCCTTCTTACTCAAAAAAGTTTATAAAAATGGTGATTTAACTAACTTTCTGAAATCAACCAAAAAGCTTATTACAGTTTGTAATAAAGTGTTCACTGTTCCTGACAAGTATTTGCCTGATTTGCTGCTTGCACGATTGTAAAGTAAATAAATGAATAAATACATGAATAAATACTACAACACAGGATACTATAATCTTTTCTGCACCGGTGCAATACTCCGGAAAATTCTTGAACACTCCTGTCAGCTAATTAACTGAATCGGCACATAATCCTCTGCAGAACTGTTCATTATATTCCCACACCAGCGCAGTAATGACCTTCTTGTCTTCCATCTCTTTGAATAGAACGTTCTCTAGCTTCTAACCTCTCCAGGTTGTCATTCATAATTTCCTCCCGAAAGTTTAAAATGAAGAAGTTATTTCACAAATGTGACGCGTTCTGACAAAACCGACCTTATCTTCACCCAGACAAAAATTGAGATATTGGTACCACTGCATAGAAGAGGTTATGATAGACAATTTAAGACCAAAAACTTGCAAAAATTAAAAAAAATTACGGAACAAAGGAGTTTTGAAGTTTTAAATAGAAATAATGTAATTTTGAGAAAATCACAGTATTTTTTTACTGAAGTATATTAAATTTTTCCCTAATAAGACTGTGATAAGTAGGTATAGTATTTATTTTTGAGTTGTTTACTCATTAATTGTAGCACTGAAGTTTTTTCCGAAATTTTGGAAAGTCAGTAGTCAGCAGCAAAGTGTGCAATTTTTTTGGCCTTTATCGGCTAAACTATGAGCTAAAACTTCTTGTCGTAGCTCTTAAGGCTACTAGAGAGCGTTTGATATGAAACCATGAAAACCCATAATTTCAACCCTGCTCAGCATCTTATTTTTGCTACCCTAAAAATTTTGGTCCGTGAAGATAAGGCCAGTTTTGTCAGAATGCGTCACAAGCTCCTAAGTCTTTCTAATAACTCAGGTTCAGAGTTTACTTCATGACCTTCATACTATATTTACCCATAAACATCGCGTACACCTCAAATTTTTGAGGGTGAGAAAAAAAAAATGTTTTCATTTTTTCTTTTCTCTACCTCTCTGTTTTAAGGATATTCCTTGCACCTTCTCTCCAAAGGTTCCAACTCCTTTAAAAATTTAGCCATTAATCAACGAATAAATTTGACATGGCGGGCAGTCAATAGGTGAGATCTACAATAAATTCATTGCCAAGAACTTGTCTCATTAGCAATGGCAGGGAAAAATATAAGTTTTTAAATAAAAAGTTCCTCAACTTTGCTGTTGTGGAAAAAAACACAACTGCAAATGGCAATAGCAACTAACAACTGATTCATGCCACATTCATTACTTGTGGATGGTAATTATGTTTTTCAAATGGGTTTGTTTGATCATTTTTAATTCTTGCAGAACATGTGAGCACAAAAAAAAAACTGGATCACAGAAATTTTTTTTGATTTTATAATCAACATTTTAGTAGCAGTAGTAGTAAAGTCCAGCCGCCCAAACCTGCGTTAGTTATGCTTGTATTTCAAAGCGAACGACTGGACTGAGAATACAAAAAAGGGAATAGGAAGGAAGCGAGATACCTACCAAGGTACCTCACTGTGAGGAAAGGGGACAAGAGGGATACCGCACCAAGCGTGACACCCTGAGGAAAGAAGATATCTCAAGAGCATACTAGGACTGGTATGCTCTACCAAGGTACCTCACTGTGAGGAAAGGGGACAAGAGGGATACTGCACCAAGCGTGACACCCTGAGGAAAGGAGATATCTTAAGAGCACACGAGGACTGGTATGCTCTTGGAATATGCAAAAAAAGAAGCAAGTGGGCTTACCAAATTTTCGATGTCCGTCTGGGCAAGGAGAAATGTTTTAAAATCATTATTTACATGGAGCAAATGATAGAGAAGCAAAGTATTTTCCTCTCGATGGAGTGTATTGCAAAGTGATCTGTACAAAGGCATTAGATTGCTATTGTATTCGCTGAGAGCTTGTCGATATGGATTGTCCTGACCCGCGCAGTGATTGACCAGAATGAGAAGGAAGAGGACTGAATGGGTTGTTATAGGCACCTCAGCTTCATAATTGTTACCAGACCGCCATGTGAGGAGGCTCCAAAGATCAGCTATTAAGGGTAAAATTTTCAGTTTAGAACAAAATTTCTTCGCACTCTTCTCAAATAAGATTGGAAATTATCATCAACAAAACACAGCAAGCAGCTGAACCAGAAACAAATAGAGACGGAGCCCTAACTGGTTGCAGCAGAGGTACGCTGAATTCTTGTGCACCCTCCTCTTCACTTTCCAGTCCATCCCCCCTGTGTTTTCCGAACGTCACCATTCAACACCCTGCGACATCAGTAGGGTGTTGACTGTTGTTTTGTTGAATCCATGAGAATTCAGCGTGCCTCAAATCTGCCCTATGTATTTTAGTGTAATCTCTATTTGTCTCTAAACTGAACTATTACAATGACTCTTCAAGTTAGATTGTCTTTTCTCTTGGGACTTACACTACACACAAAAAAAACCATTATAAGTGGGTCGTTAACGACCCAATGGGCATACATGGGTTGATGCATACATGCTGTCGATTAAACTTTTTTGTGGAACCACGTAAAAAAGGTTTTTTAACCATTAGACAATCAGCAGGATGGATAATGGAGATAATAGATAGCCACGTTAAAGTTTAAATACCTGTTATTGCTCATTTTGTGAAAAACTCATACCCAGCACAATAACATAGCACATATCGAAACTCAATACTTTCCACTAAAGAGAAATTTACAAAAATTGCTTACGAATCATTGTCAACTTACTTGCAAGGCCAACAAACATGCTACCACTAGAATTTGAGGGTTGACAAGCTTGATTCACCATTCTTTCAACCAAACAGAAAGTTAGCACTTTCGCATTTTCATTTTCCATTAACACTCTATAAAAGAGAGGAGAGCCAAAAGAGTTAAAAATTGAGGAAAATAAGATCCAACCGGAACATCATGAGATTTATTAAACACTTCCAATAATCTAGAGACACATATGCTACAGCACAAGGCCGAAACTGAGGACATGGTAAAAGAAAAAAAGCTTATGAATCATAAAGGGTGCTTGTTCAAAGGAATTAGCTTGAGAATAAAATTAAAATTTAGAAGAAAGAATGCATCTCCTGCTTTCAGTCCACTTTTTTAGCCAGAACTAGATGGAACACAATGAAACATTGTACTATTTTATAGCAACTAGCCAGCGCCGTTTACATTTTTTACTAAACGAACAAAATGGAACAAGCCGACCACTCTGAACAGTTGGTCCGCCGATCGCAGTTACTTTTGACCAACAGAGAGTGACTTGTTCCATCTTGCTCTCAAGGGGCCCGTTGCAAACTTTTGCAATAGCAGATTCAAAGATTATACGACAGCGAAAAATGGAAGAAATTAAAAGTTGCTCCATCTAAACTTCCAAAACCACTCCTATACTTAAAAAAATGTTGTAGTAATAGTATTGAAGTCCAGTCACCCAAACACGGTGGTTCGTTACGCTGATATTTCACAGCAAACGACTGAACTGCATAAAAAAAAGAAGGGGTAGGAATGACAATCAAAATATTCTCAAAACAAAGGATAGGAAAAAGGAGAGCAACGGCAATCTGCCAGGGACTCTCAAAGTTTTTTTTTAAAGCAAATTTACACCCTTCTTTCTCTGCATCTTAAACGAGAAAAGGAAAATTATGGGGTACTAAAATTGTTTCTCTACTTTAAAAAAAAAAACTAATTCAATTTTTTTTTTTTTTGCAACACCCCTATTTTATTTCTTCATTATGAAGAGATCTTAAAAATTCTAATGAAGTTAAGATTGAATCGATATTTTTTTTCCTCTCTTAAAAAAACAAAATGATTAGTTGCTCAAAATTTTGAGTTTTGTATGGTTTGACCTCCTCCAAAAATCAAGAGAAATGTTCAAGCTTACTTGTAGATCTCTAGCTGATTAGCAGGAGTTGTTGTATACATTTGTAAGGAAAGTAAGGCCAAAAAATTGTTTATTGCTTCATAGTGAATGTTATACGTTGAATCTCTGAAATAAGAGAAAGAAAAGTTTTTAGTGAGGCTCCGATCAAATAGTTAGAAATGACCACTGACCAAGCATTTACAATTTTTTTTACCGTACTCTGAACACAGAGATGTACTGAGATGTGGCCAAGCCAACAATATCATAATAAGTCCTATCTCAAAAAGAGGCAGCATGAATGATCTGATTATGGTTTGTTTGCCTCATATGATTTAACCTTGAAACAAAAATTGTAATTAATCCAGTGGATATTGGTTTCAAATGAAACTGCAAGTGTTTTAAAATGGCTATCTGGACACAGAATTCCAATACAACTATCCAGGTGGGAAAATTTGGCTTGAGAGAGAAACAGAAAGAAACAATTATATCAATTTCTGTGTCCAGATAGCTGCCCTCAAACACTTGCACTTTCGTTTAAAACCAATGTCAAGTGAGTCTGTCACAACTTTCTTTTTAAGTTAAAAAAGAAAATGAAGCAAACAAACCGAGCCCATTAGAATTTCCATCGTGGCTGCATCCTTGAAAGGACATTACCCAAAATGGGCCTTTTTACCCCTGAGAGCGAAATGTGGAATACTTTCAGGGATGATAAAGGATTAAATCAGCGTTCCGAATCTGGCCTATTTTTTGATTTTGGACGAAGGGAAAGGGAGGGAGGGGGGTTCAAAGTTAGACACTTCAAACGCCTATAACTTTTGAACGAATAAAGATATGATAATGGCCTTTGTGCGAAAAGATAGATCTTTTAAAGACCTTTTGATTGTTGAGTATGATATTTGCCTAATTTTAATTTTTAATCGATTTATCGAAGTTTTTTTGATTTTTTTGAAATCGGGTTTTCAGTTTTTTTAATCATGGAAGTTTGGCAACGCACAAATCATCATAAGTTGTTTCCATGGTAAAAGAAGATGCAATTTGCTAAAAAATGGTTTAAACTGCATGCTGGGGAAATGCTCTGAAGCGGAGTTATGAGGACTCAAAGTTGGCGCTTTCGCGAAAAAGGCCGCCCCGAGGGACGTACTACAGGTGATAGAAGTTGGCATAAACTGTTGTTCCCGTCCAAATGACTTGAAATTTGGTATTCCACAGTATTTTTTAACGCAGAATTCAAATTTTGCATCAGTTTTTCAAAATTCGAAAATCCAAGATGGCTGCCGACCAAATTGCAGAAAAAATTAAAAGGGGTAAAAAGGCCCATTTAGGGTAATGTCCTTTCAAAATCACATCCCATAAATCCTCTTTATTACTATGGCTCATTGGTCTAAGCATTGAAGAACCGAAGGGACACTTATCACTTACCAGAGGAACCGTGACAACCTGCTGCTCAGATTTGTTACAGTAATCAATACCTTCTGGATCGACTGAAAAATGTTTCAGCCAAGAAGCACACTGGAACCTTGGTACAACCGATCTCTTTCATATCAATTTCTACACTCAACTTATTTTAAAAAATTTAGGTTCTTGATAATAGCAATTAAAATTCATTATTTTAGATAGATGGGAGTCGAAATTAAAATTCATTATTTTTTCACATTTATTCTATTCTTACTTCTTAATTACAGCATAGCCTTTCCTTAATAATATTTCTCTGATTTTTTAAGATGATTCCATGGTCAATTAATTCAAACCGTGGACAACACATCGCGCTGCCCATAAAGTCAACAGTTTTTGGCTGAAATTGACAAATTTTACGCTAAAACCACAAATTTGAGGAACGTCAGCACCTGCAAGCATACTTCAGGAAGATACCCTGAAAGTTTCAAGCTAAAACACTCAAAAATAAAGCCGGCATATTGGAAATAAGAAAATTCCTATCAGCCTCAATGAGCGAGAATGAAGCAGATAGCCATAATATCACTTACTCACACTCACTCTCACTCACTAAGCTTAGGGCAAAATGAATTTCATAATTTATGGCTCTAATTCTGAACCAATTTTGTTCGTTTTGGGCTCAAAAATCCATAAAAAATTTTCAGGTGCTGATTTTGTTGGATTTTGCGTTCTTTTTGTTTTTTTTTGTTTCAATTTAAAATGCCAAAAACACAACTTTTAACAAAAGCGACTAGTCCATCAGATTGAAATCTGGAAAAGTTTTGCTTAGAATCACCTTAATCACTGGTTTCCACTGGTTTAAAAGTATAGATTGTTCAACATTTCTTTTCATCAATCAACCTACCTTCAGTCCACAATTTTTCAAATAATCAAGGGTCTACGGAATTTTAATTTGCTTTTGGTTTTGCGTTAATTGAATACTATTACTTACATAACAGGCAACTGGAATACTAAATCTATCAATTTTGCCACAAACTTTTCTAACAAAGGTTTTGTATCTTCCTTCCTCATTTCACCCTCTAGTTTGTCTTGAGGAGTGGCTGAAACCATTTAAAGAAAAAATGATAATTATCAGTTCCAAATACAAAAATTTAAGACTCAGATGTTGTATTAATCTTCGTCGATGGCAATTAATTGTTACAGCGATAAATTTATTTATAGCTTCAATCTTGACAAATCTGAGGGTCTTCAACCACATCCGACTAATATATTCATTTAACTTATCTGAGAAAAATTTCTGACAGAGTGTCAAACTAAAAAATAAAAAATTTAAATTAAAATTACCAACAAAAAACATATTGTAGAAGACATTTACACACTTTTCTGTTTACTTCATCTCTGAGTTTCAACATTACTTTCTAATCCAGGTGGAGAAATGTCATCCATAGGATTTTACAGGCGATTAGTTATGTTACAGACTGTAACTAAGAACGCCTCCCATGGTAGAAGATGAAGACGGAAATGATATTTAAGATAGATACGGACCAAATGCTAGTGAATCTATAATTACTGGACACATTTTAAATGGACTAAAAAGTTATTGGACATTATCGTTCTGGACTTCAAAAAAAGACTGGATGAAAAAACCCTTTTGGACATTCTTGTTTTGAACATAAAAGTTTGGACTTATCATCTGTGAATGTACGAGACATGTGCATTTCAAAAGTAGACATTATAATCGAGATACAATTACAGTTCAATTAGATACATGAATTTAGCCCAATTTACCATCTTTTCTCAGGTGAGAATTTAGGCTAGTTGAACAGTCAAGTCAAACCTGGCTAAATAAGACTCTTCTATAGGTGGAACAAAATGGGATCTAACTCAATCTTTATTTTATTGTTGAGTGAATGACTACATGTACAGGGTGTGGCAGACCACCCGTCCACTATCTTTATCTCAAAAACGGCCGAAAATTGAGCTTTGGGGGCAAAACTTTCATAAGGTATATCGACCCCAAGGAATCCAATGAAAATATTTTCAGCCCCCCAAAACCACCCCTTGGGGGTTATTTAGGGGGGTGGGTACCCGTATCTCGAAAAAATCAAATAGAAAGGGTATGTTTTGACATTGGAATCTAATACGGCATAAAAAAATAAAACTTTTTTATCCTTAAATTTTTTTTCTAAAAACCACCCTTTTTTGAGTTAGGGGTGGTTTTCAAAAAATTTAGGGGTAATCTTTGATTGACCGCTGTGACCCTCCAAATCATTGGATTTCAAAAAACTAAGAAGTTTCTGAAAGAACAGACCAAGGGCTTTCTTTTGATGTATCACATGCCTATTTTTTGTGAAAAAAGGTACAAGGCCCCCTCACCCCAAAATTTTGGGGTTTCGGGGGGCTCTACGTAAAAATTTTCAAATGTAAAGGTATGGCTTGTGATACATCATTTGAAAGGTCTTTCAGAGACGAAAAAAGTGATACCCCCAAAAGTCGTAAAAACAACCCCCTTCCAAAATGGCGGCCGTTTTAAGGTTAGGGAGCTCAAGGGGGGACCTTCAGAAAAATGATCCAAAATTGAACGATACATGGCTAAAAGGGTCTTAAAAAGAGAAAAATAATGGTTCAAACCGCGAGTCAAACCGACTTTTCAATCCAAAGTTACGGCCGATTGAAATTTAGGGGTAGTTGGGTTTCCCAAAAAGGCACCCCTAAATTTCAATCGGCCGTAACTTTGGATTGAAAAGTCGGTTTGACTCGCGGTTTGAACCATTATTTTTCTCTTTTTAAGACCCTTTTAGCCATGTATCGTTCAATTTTGGATCATTTTTCTGAAGGTCCCCCCTTGAGCTCCCTAACCTTAAAACGGCCGCCATTTTGGAAGGGGGTTGTTTTTACGACTTTTGGGGGGTATCAAGTTTTTCGTCTCTGAAAGACCTTTCAAATGATGTATCACAAGCCATACCTTTACATTTGAAAATTTTTACGTAGAGCCCTCCGAAACCCCAAAATTTTGGGGTGAGGGGGCCTTGTACCTTTTTTCACAAAAAATAGGCATGTGATACATCAAAAGAAAGTTCTTGGTCTGCTCTTTCAGAAACTTCTTAGTTTTTTGAAATCCAATGATTTGGAGGGTCACAGCGGTCAATCAAAGATTACCCCTAAATTTTTTGAAAACCACCCCTAACTCAAAAAAGGGTGGTTTTTAGAAAAAAAAACTTAAGGATAAAAAAGTTTTATTTTTTTATGCCGTATTAGATTCCAATGTCAAAACATACCCTTTCCATTTGATTTTTTCGAGATACGGGTACCCACCCCCCTAAATAACCCCCAAGGGGTGGTTTTGGGGGGCTGAAAATATTTTCATTGGATTCCTTGGGGTCGATATACCTTATGAAAGTTTTGCCCCCGAAGCTCAATTTTCGGCCGTTTTTGAGATAAAGATAGTGGACGGGTGGTCTGCCACACCCTGTATATGCAAAAAAGAAAAAAGATATATTTTGACAAACCTTCAATATTAAACTGGCGCACCAGCTCCAGCTCTTTGGCATTGAATGAAAGATATTTGGCAAAGCACCGTGAAATAAAGAGAGCATTTGAACACTGCCACTGGAAAGTATTGCTACAAAAAAGTGAAAGAATAAGAGGTGAAGGATGGAACAAAAAATTTATCAAGCCTTTCATACTAATGGACCTCATGTTTTTCTATCAAGATAATGGGCAAAAAAATCTGCTGTTATTGTTGATATTTCCGGTGATTAAAAGTTTTATTGGTTAAACTTCAGCTTTTAGCGCCAATTTCAGCCACCAGAGTGGCACTTTCATTTGGTTAAATTTAAATTAATGGTTAATACTTAACAATAAACTATTCTAAAAAAAATGCAGCAAATATGTAATTATCAAAATAAATAATTAATTATTCCAGGAAGACTTTCAATAAAAATCTTGTCAAAGATTATAAAAATAAAGCTAAAAGTACCAAAAAACAAGATATTTCGTTTCCATAGTAGAATCACATTGCGATAATCTCTTTTTGCACTTTCAAGTTTCGACTTCATTTTTACGATTTCTGTCAAAACTTTTTGCTGAGCTCCGCTCTGCATAATTATTTGGTACTTGCCTTTATGCTTTCCTTAAAATAATTTACTAACCAATAATTATCAGTGATTCAACTTTAATAAGCGGAAGCGCTCTAGTGTTCAAAATCGACTCTAAACACTTATGTCATCTTGAAACTGTTCATAAATCAATGAATACTAGCTTCAAACCTTTTGTATGCCATCTGCGCAAAACTGATTTCATTACAAGTACAATGTATCCCATAAAGAGTGAGACTTTCTGGCAAAGAATGTTTATTGTTCATCGTAATAATTTTTCCATCATTGACTTTCTTGACTTTATCGTCATGTCTTCAGTAAATTATTTGAGATTCAACATTTTTGGAATTAAAATTTTGGTTTACCTTTTAATTTCAGAAAAAATTTTGTTTTTGTTTCTTGATTAATTTCATCTTGTTGAATTGGGTGAAAAGAATTGTAACATGTAGGTAAATTCCACAAGTATGCTGATGGTGGTCTGACCAGGTGGCAAGTGGTCTGTGGCTCAAAAATTTTGGGGACATTTGCAATAAAACAAAAATCCTTACACAGTGATAAAAATCTATTTAGCTTCAGAACCGCATGATATTGTACGCCGCAAATCATGAAGGTAAATAATTCAGAAAGTACACTAATTCAGTATTTTCCGACACTTTGGGTGAGCGAAATTTTATCCACAATTAGAACCCACCAAACCCCTTAGTTAAAATAACTTGATCATCAATTACCTGATACTTTTATTGGACGAAATACTGTCTTTCAGTTCTTGGCATAGTCCTAATAAATATTGCAACATGGTGGTGAAATTTGCTGTTTTTGGATTATTCATTGTCAAAGTAAGACACAAGGGCTTGATCCGCTCTAGAAAAGCTTTCTCCTCTGACCTGAAAAGCAAGTTTGTGCTCTTACAAATAAAACTACAAAAAACAAATATGCAAACTGCAAAATTCTGTTTGAGACCATCTGCCTCTTCCCAAAGCACTCGATTACAAAAGTAAGCTACTAACTTAAAAGCAATGGAGCCTTCTTTGGAGAGAAACATTGTGAAGTCTCAGAAAAATATACGGATCTTTGAGAAGTGTTTCAAAAGAGAAAAGAGAGCAAAAGCAGAGTTTGCCTCCTTGAAAATTGAGGCAATATTCATGGACTTAGATTATAAATGGACAGGGACTATAAAACTTCAGAACACATAAAAAAAATACAACAACAGCAATGGGTCTGTTGCGCATTTTTGCTATAAAGCCAGAAATACCTGGTTTGAAAGTAAAATGTTACCAGAAAACCAATGGAAAAAACAAAAATTCATAAAATTTCCTCTTGGGTAGAGAAAAAGTAACAATTACTTGAGGCTCGCTGCAAAACGAATTTGATACTGACAGTAAAAAAATTATAAAAAAACTGTGAGTCCCTTTTATCAAGTACTTCAAGGAAGTAAAATAAAACAAAGGTGCGCACCAGACCCATTGTAGGATGAAAAACTGTATTTTTCCATTATTTGTTGGTTTTTGAAAGAAGAAATGGCTGGAGACATCATTAAGTAATAGGTAAACACAAATACTACAAGACAAAATAGAAAAAAAAATTCATTGCTAAGCTCTGAATTAAAAATTGGGCATCTGGACAAAAGAGACATGGCCTCCGAATGAAATGCAGTATTTTTCTTTGAGGCAACCAAAGTTGGTCTTAGGTTCAAAATAAAGCAATATCAATCGATACTCATGACTAAAAGTCAATACTACTCCGATAACATACCTGTCACATGGTGGCTTGAATGGATATGATAAAAACTTCGCCCAATATGCATCAGTCAGTGGAACATGCTCCGTTCCGATAAATTTTAACAGCAGCTTATTCGCAATGAAATCATCAGAATGACTGATGGCAGCACCCATTGTGCTCTCCAAGAGACGGCGACTGAAACAAGATGTCTGATAAATGAGGAATACGTAACCATCAAAAGTAAAAGTCAAGATGCTCAGGAGTAAATTTTTAGGGTTAACATATATTCCATCTCTTTAATCTCTGGTTGTAGAGCTGGCGCAGGTTGCTAGGATTTGTCTTATTACATAGGCTACAAATAAAACAGTTCCCAACTCATCTAGGAGTTTTGAGGCTCATTTTGGCCAGCGTGTCCTACTTAAGGAGCCAAACACGTATTACATAACTAGCAAAAACTAAAGTGTAAACAAGATGAAAGAAATCAGTTCCGACAAATATTTCTTAGATCATTGGCGGATCCAGCCCTCGCAAACAAGGGGGGCGGGACTTGGGATTTCCGCCTTTAGGTGATCCTCTTTATTGTTTTTCTCCCTTTCTTTCCCTCTTCCTCCCACTTTTTCCCCCTTTTTTGGCCGAACGGTGGGGGGGGGGAGAGAAGGGCCGATCGCCCCTACCGCCCCCCCTGAATCCGCCAATGTCTTAGATATTAATTTGGACTGAATTTATGGGCACCAATGGCAATTCCCTAGGCGCATTTGATACCCGATGAATTTCAAACAAAGACATAAAAACCCATGGACGGTTATAGTGATGACGTCATCCAGTGACAGAGTTTGATAAGCATTTCAAACAACCTCTCTCACTTTCTAGTAACCCTCATGTACTTCTATCTCACTCTCATTGCTAAAATTGTATGCATAGTTACTTTTTGTGAAATTTTTTGGCAAAAATTGATTCCTCAGGTCACTTGAATGAAATTTTGATAGCTATCAACTAACTATTTACTAGTAAGATACTGTAGAGCAAGGCTCTGTATTTAAATGTTGACACTGGAAAGAGAAGGCTTTGCATAAGGACTACGGGAGAGTGAGAGATAATTTGGAACGCTGTGCACAGTTTTTCACAGCTGACTGCGACCGATGAGTGCATTTTTGTGATTATTGGCTAACTGTTGACTTCGCACCTAAACCATCTATTGAGGTGCACCTTTTAGATGTTGGTTAGCAAACTGAACTCCTGGCAGTAGGAGTAGGTTGTCTTAGAAAATATTAGACTTCATGGTCCTACGGCTTTAATATACGCTTCCAACTGCCATTATCGCAACCTGATTAGTCCAGACCCTGGAGCAGTAAGAAGCTAATGTTTTCATTCAAGCTGTAAAGTCGTCGGATCCATTCCATATTTCTTTTTTTGGACAGCCTATAAGCCAACTAATTACTCGCCAAAAGGTTTTAAGAGGGTTGTACTTTAAATCCCGCAACTCAAACTGTGCCTTCTCTAAGCATCTCTTATTTAAGAACTAATGTAATCAACAACCATTGAAATGAATAAAACAACCAAGGAAAGAATCAATATAAGAGGAGGAGTAATGCTTCAGAGATGGTAGCAGATTAATCGCTGTATGTCGGCGCGGATTGACAGCTCCCTCAGCAATCGCCTCAGCATATCAAAATCAACGGCTATCTGCCATTCAGACGAAGAATTGCAAAACAGATAAGGAGACGATCCTTATCCACAATTTCTCGTTAGACACCCTCAATAAAGAATAAATATTGTCTCACTGCAGGGAAATATTAGTCTTCATCAATCACTTGGTAAGTAAGTGATAAGTAGAGTACAAGCGTGAGTATAACATACGGACGGTATTTGAGTACGGTTCAAATTTCGTTAAAAAGATCTGAAGTACTTACCCGAGAACTAACTATAATGTAAGCTGCTAGCAATCATTTAAACTCATGAAAATTGCTAAATAACTACGCTTATTTGCCCGAGACGGCAAAAAAAGTATCTGTCTTGTCTTCGGCACACTTGGCACTTTTGTTGATGATAGCAGAAAGTAAACAATGCTCAGCTGATGAGTGATGATAATGGTGATCGCTGGATTAGGCCAAAGATAACGTATTATAATGCCTTAAAAAAATATAATCTTTAGTTTGGGCTGATTTCTTGGGTTGGTTTGAAACAAACGCGCGAAAGTAATGTTGCGCGTGAATAGTAGACATTTTCATCCATGTCGAAAGTCTCTACCTACTTTTACTTTCTTTGTATCACAGTCACAGACCATTTGAACGAAGAGCTGTCTCTGAAGATAAATAAGGTATGTAATTATTTCCTCTCAAATTATGAGTAAATATCTTTAAACTTTGTCCATTATGCAATTCCATAACACTCAAGAGTCCCTCATCCGCTTCATATGTGAAGCGTTGAAATATATAGTGAGGTAAGCGCCAAAAGTAACTTTTCGAGAAAAAGGACAATTTGTGTGCCATTTTGTAAAAAACGTCGCAAAAAATCGAAAAAAAATTCAGAGGAGTTGTTTACCTACCGGAAAAAATGACCAGTGAAAAAAAATTGACTTTAGATGTCTTGAAAACTTCTAAAAAAAATGTTGAAAAATGACGATTTTGGAACGCGGTAAGCGCCAAGCGTGTTTCCGATATAATGAGGTATGCGCCACGTCGCTCGCTGTACAACGTACAGCAACGTCGCTTCAAGCTTTGTGAAATTCTCTTAAAAAATTGGTTTGCATGTTATGAGATTATCTTTTCATTCCTGTAACTATTTATTTATTTACTCATTTCCTTTCATTTTAGTTGAAAATATCTTCTATTTATCTAAATAATTTATATTGATGTATTTATCTATTTATCAATTTTATTAATGGATAATGTTTACGATCGAGAAAGCTGTAGTTACAAGTAAATGAACCGGCCCAATTCGAACTTTGCATATGATGAGCTTTCAAATAGTTCCGAGTTGTATAGAAAAATACATTTTTTTAAGTATTCTTAATTATTATTTTTTTATTATTATTTTTTTTTTTTTTCAACATATTTTCTAAAATCTTAGCACATACTGTGATTAACTGATGTATTTCGTTGGCTCATCATGCAATTCAAATTGCTTTGCGTTGAATTACGCTCAGATAAGTATAAATCAAATAATTATTAACTTACGTTATTAACATAAATTATTGACAAAAACAGATAACAATGGCCGTGAAGCGGCCAATAGCCTCTAGTTTCATTGAGACTCGATATTTACCTCCAAAACCGTAATCTTTGTCAACATCAACGAGTGAGAGTGATGAGCTGCAGTCATTGAATCGAGGGAACTGGCGCAGATACCTAGTTTATATAGGAGAACATCACTGGCGGATACCTCGTTATATCTGGAAACAACGCTGGCGCATACCGCAGGCGTCATTTTCATTAATTTTTTTCGGGCGTTTCAAAAATTTTCCAAATTTTTTGGACAAGGTTTCCGGATTGGCGATATTTTAAAGAATTTTTCCCAAAAATAATCCCAAAATCGAAATTTTGGCGCATACCTCGTTATATATTTCAACGCTTCATGTATATCATCCATGTGATGCTCCTATATCTTTAACAAATTTCCACTACAGCATGGCGTTGCATGTTCATGATGGTGGCAGTTGAGAAAATTAATAATTTCGAAAAAAAAATTTATATCCCAAAATTTGCCTAAATTGTACGGAAGCATAGGACACTACAGTCATCTAAGACCTCGAAAATCAGAGCTAGAGGAATCAAAGGCATGAGAAAGCAAAAAAAAAGCCATTAGAATTTTCACGGAATTGGACGACATTAGAGTGAATGGGATGGAAAAATAGTGTTTAAGAGTAAAATCAGTAAAGAACTTAAAAATTGGATGGAACATAAGTAGAGACAAAGAGAGGCAACAAGTTAGATTGTAAAAAAACAAAAACAAAAAGAAAGAGGAAAAAGACAAAAAAAAAAAAAAAAAAAAAACGAGCCTGAAATGTATTCTATAGAAATTTACGATAAGAGAGGGAGAGAGAGAGAATAGAAAAAAAATTGATGGTTACTTTCATAAAGCTAAGGGTCACAAGGAGTATCGATCTCGGGACCTCGAGTGTACTGAGCGAGCACGTTATACCGTTCGGCCTCAGCGCCTGATGAAAGCTGCGGTCAGAACTTTCGGAACACATATGTTGCCCTATAACTTTAAATTGACTTTTATGGCATTTCAAAGGCTCATTGGAACAAAATATTTTGGGAGGTGTTTTTCCTATACCCCTAGACTACCTTCACCTGAACTTTGGTCAAAAACGGAGAGGGCCACCTCGTGACCTCCCCTTGTTTGTCCAACAAATAATGATGAAGAAGTGAGTGTAAGTGTTAGAATGAAAAAAAAAAAAACAAAAAAACAAAAACAAAAAAATTGGGAGTTTCATTAATGAAAGTAGAAGATTTAACACCCCCAGTGTATACCTACTTAGGTACCTAATAATCTTGGATTTCGGTTTCTGCAAATTAGTAGAAAACTATTCCTCCTGTGATGAGAACATTCTTTGCATGAAAGAACCTACCTAAACTCATCCGAGCTCCTTTCAAATATTGGTCAGTTTTGAGTACCTACCTTCCGTGCAAGATTGTAAGTATCCCTATCCTTGATTTTACTCAAAGTGCCTTTGCTGCAAATCACTAGGCTACGTAGGTTGAGAGTTACTTATTAGTATCAACTGAGATTAATGTTTAAAAACTAATCAGTGAACAAGAGAGGGTTTTCCGCCACCCCGCAGTTAAGTAGATACTTGCGGTTGTTTTTCTGAATTTTGTTTCTATTCGTACTTTAACATAGAGTTTTTTGAGTTAGAAACAATTGATATTGGCAGAGGATTAGATACGAGGGTGGATTTTAAAGTAAGTTTACCTATTTTTTTTCTCAAAAACTATCAATGTTAGAAAAAAAACAAACCCAGCTTTGAAACGTACGTACTTTCAGCTTTCTAACGAGCTTTAGTTTTTCAAATTTGGCCAACGCGTTGCGGAGATATCATGGATTTTCCCCACCCGCCTCTCCTTCAAACGTGCCCACCTTTTCACGCGCTACAGAAAACTGCGAGTTTCGGCAGGCGATGCGCTTATCTCCGGATCAGACATCTCAATAATACCTAAATGCATGTTTTTTACTAAATAGACTCCTCTTCTACTGATAAAATGATCCAATTTGTATCGATCTTCAAAATTTCGGTCAGTACTGAAAGTGCAATCATCATGAATTGAAATTGGATTAACAGCTTGCGTCAAAACCTGGATGAGGAGTATGGGGAAAGAATTTTACGACGGCTGTATACAGAAATTTTAGCACCGATATAAAAAATTCAAGAATCTAGCGGATGACTATGTCAAAAAATGAGGTGAGATGCCTCACAACAATGTTATAACTTGTTTCAATAAAATAATAGCTCTATTTACTTTTTCAAAGTCTTAAAATCATGTTTTCTGTGAGACTAAAAAGGTGGGCACGTTTGAAGGAGAGGCGGGTGTGGAAAATCCACGATATCTCTGCAACGCGTTATTCAAATTTAAAAAACTGTAGCTCGTTAAAAAGCTGAGAGTACGTACGTTCCAACTCTGGGTTTGTTTTTTTTTCTAACATTAATAGTTCCTGAGAAAAAAAATAGGTAAACTTACTTTAAAATCCACCCTTGTACATGACAGCAATTCCAATTATTTTTGGTCCATCCATTTTATGAGTGCCAGTGAGATAAAACTACCGTACCACTTGCATTTACAACAGATGGCTCGAATTGGCAAAAAATAATTGGAATTGCCGCATCTTTCATCCTTAACAAATTTGAAAGCATTATGAACCAATTAACCGAATCAGTTATTAATCTATCTTGAGGCTCAAAAAATCCAAAAAGAAATTTTAGAGGTGCAATCAGACTATAAGCGTAGTCTTCATTTTTTGCTCATTCAAAATTACCACTCAAGAAAAAATTTAAAAGCAGCTAGTATGACACTGAAAATATCTACCAGATTGAAATTTCTGAGAGTTTTGTCAGGAATTGAGCTAACACTGACAGGATGCATTATATATTTAGAAGGAGCAAAAAAAAGCAAGGCATTGATCTCAAAGTTTATACTAAATTTTATAATAAAAATTAATTACAAAATGAAATACAGAAACAATAAAGTAGAGTAGTATTGAAAAATAAAAACAATATGAACAGAAAGTCTGAGCACCAGCAGAAGGGTCAGCAAGAATTGAAGCATAATAGAGAGTGTACTAA
This sequence comes from Trialeurodes vaporariorum, assembly GCA_011764245.1. Lineage (NCBI taxonomy): Eukaryota > Metazoa > Arthropoda > Insecta > Hemiptera > Aleyrodidae > Trialeurodes > Trialeurodes vaporariorum. The sequence goes on from VMOF01000388.1 coordinate 20,267,031, forward strand.
ATCACATAATTTTCCTAAAATAAAGCACACACTTCGACCATCTGTCAAAAATAGCTTTCAAATTAAAATCTGGTCACTAAAATCCATCTTCTGAATAAAATCGAATTGAATAAAACACTAGAAGAGATACTACTTGGTAGTTTTTTGGATTTACAAAACATTGAAAAAGAGGAAAACAGAAGTGTCCGATTGAAATCAAAAGATAAATTAAATACGCAGCACTAGATTGAATTCTTCTAGAAAATGATAAAACTGAGGTAACATGAGTGCAGGAATAAATACAAAATATATTCGAACAAAAAGCGATAGACAAGGCTGGTAAATAATACTTAAAATACACAACTTTCACAATTGGACTGTCAGACTTCTGAGGAAAAAGTTGAGGGGTGAAAGTACTATGACTATCAAAAGAAAGTCCTCTCATCGAAATTATTCTTGATGATTTTTTTTTTTTATTTTCCATCCTTTTAAATTTTTTGGGGCATAATGTCACAAGTGGCAACACTGTGAGACTCTGAAATAGTTGAAAACCGTAAAGTTTCTCGAATTGGTCGAGAAATGAAAGAATGAAAATTTCTACCTGGATACTTTCTTTTGAAAGCCATAGTACCTGGCAATAAAATAAATGCCCCCTTTTCAGGAAAAGCAGAAAGTGAAGACAGCAAACTATTTCAGAGGTAAATTTTCTGAAAGGCCAAGGCACAAAGTTATCAAGTTGCTCGATTGGAAAAGAGAACGATGAAATGCTTTTCAGCATAAAAAAGCTCTAAATCACACTATTAAGTAATTGTGTATAGTGACAAGTAGATACCTTAGACCTTAAATAGGCAAAAATTCTAAAAACAAACGAAAAAAAGAGCTGAAGAATCAATGTTTTCAGTGTTTCTGGATTGATTAAATCTTTCAATTTTTGAGATATTGCGAGTAAACATTTGTTAAACTTCAATTCTCTTTTTCAAAGATTTTGAGCAGATCAATATCAGAAATCAGCCTCAATAGCCTGAAAATCCAAACTTTTGAAGGGAGGTGGGATGTATTTGAAATTTATAAAAAAAAAAAAAAAGATTAATATAAGGAGTAATTGATGCAGAATCTGCGGTTAAAACAAAGGGCACAGGAAGGTAAAAGAGAGAATTTGGTTGGATTAGCCCTCAACACCCTGTTAATGAGCCCTCAACACCCTGTTAATGGACCAATATTCCACAGACATGTCCTCTTTTTGTCACTGGATTGCTCAACATTCTACCAATAAAATCCAATATTAGAGAGCTGCCTATTTAAATTCTTTACTTAATAAATCAATGCTGTCAAATTTGATGTAAAGGATCAACAAATTCCATGATTTTAAGAGGCAGGAATTTTTTTTTTTTTTTTTTTTGCCAGATATTGCATTATTGTCACAAATGCCCATTTACAATAAGGGGCAATTCCTAGGTAACAGGAATTTTTGATGACACCGATATTTGTCTTAGCAATTACAACATTACAATGTTTAAAGCTGCCAAACAAATGACAATTTCCGTCAAAAGTGTTTTCATTTAGCAAGTTCAACAAAAACATGCTGAAATGGTACATTGAAATCACACTGCTTTTGAGGAGTCAAAAGGTCATACTATGGTTACTATGCCAGATCATTCCACCTGTTTTGACTCATAAAAAGCTATATAATTTCAACTATTCATTAAATTTACAGTACGTTATTGTCAAGCTTGCTGGAAGAAACGCCTACAACAGAAATATTCATTCATTTGGATGCTCTAAACAATTTCATGATTCAACTTCTGTGATATTCTTCGGCATCAGCAAAAAGTCCTATTACCATGGAACTACCATTAAACGCAGAGACATCCTTCTTCTTAAATTCAAAATCAAAATTACTGACTTGGAAAACAGGTTAATGATAAATTTCAACTCTAACTTAAAAATCTTCCTCAATGGTTACACAAGTTACCATTTAGACAGCCACTCTAGATAAATTCATAGCTCTTTAGAAAAAGTTACATAAAGTAGGTCAGTAAAAACTTTTGAAGATTAAAAAAAATAAGGTAAAATTTGCTTAAAAACCCTTTAAAATTTTGTGAAGTTACATTTTAAAAGTAGGTTATTAAAAGAAGTAAAAATTAATTTAAAAATAAAATATGATTACTAGAATGGAGTGATATTTTAAATCAGATCAAAATAATAAAAATACAGCTGCTGAAGAGATGGATCAATCTTAAGATGAGTTAAGGTATTACTTCAAGAATGATCTTTCATAACATTCTGGATTGAACAAGGTTTGTAAATTCATGATATTTGAAGGGGCATACATCAAAACTTCACTTTGCTGACGAGAAATATTCCTGATATTGGTGTCTGTGCTCTGGAAAAAGTAGTGGTAGTAGCAGAACTAGTAAAGTCCAGCCGCTGAAACCAAATGTTTATTAAGCTGGTGTTTCACAGCAAACGATTGGACTGGGAATACAAAAAGGGAAAAGGAAGGAGCCAAAGGCACCTACAGAGGTAGAGCTCGATTCAGAAGTGTAGGCGCACCTAAACCATAATCTTTGTCAAATTGTCAACGTTAATTCCTTCAAATCAAGCCAAACTTGCTGCTCTGACTTTATTATTTTGCGTTTAAAGTGTTCCTCATTGAAAAGTGAACACACAAATTCATTTTCATTCATTTTCATCGAGTAACATCAGAAACAATGTTGACAAATTCCAAAGATTATCGGTCCAGGTGCGCCTACACTTCTGAAACTACCTTTAACTCACAGTAGGGCAAGAGAAAAAGAGGGAAACCACATCAAGAATGGCACCTTAAGAAGAGGAAGAATCTCAAAAGCGTACACAAAATATGCACTCAAAATTTTTATTTTTTTTGGGATATTACAAAATATCAACTGATTTATCTATCTCTTTTGTCTCACTATGAACAGTACATCCATCTCTCTTGTTACTCTATTTATTACCTAAATTGTCAAATCTAGCTTCAAAATTTCAAAAATGCTATCTTAAGTTTCAAATCAACCAGATCAACAAAATAATAGCAACACAGTTTTCATAGACCACATCAAAATCGTCTTCTTGGCACATAAGGCATTATGGATTCACGAGTTTCAAACACTATTCTTTACTGATCACTCTTGGTACTAATCAGATTAATCAATTGGATGGCTTTACGCAAAAGGGATCCAAATTTCCTGTCTGTGCAGAGGAGAACCGACAGCTAATTGTTTCACAACTAGTTGGTCGCCTTCTGCATGAACAGAAAAAATGGCTCTCTTCTGCAAAAAGTCATTCAATTTACAGAAAAAATCTTAAAACAATCTTCATGAAAAGAGCAAAGATTGGTACTCTTAACCCACAGACACTTCAATTAATTGAATTGATAGCGGCTCAAAATAAATTTTCCTCGAAAGAAAAGAATAGAATAATAAGAATAAGAATTGCTTTTAAGTAAGAAGCAGCACTCCTATAGCAATAAACCCATACATTTCTGCTAATTTTGAAAGCTGTGTCAGTCACATCAAACTGTTTTAAAGATCAAAACACACATGATATGACTGTAATGTTAAATCAAGGCAATAAGTTGAGCTTTTCTACTGATATAAGTAATACTCCTTTAAGCAACATGAGTATTGAAAGCCTGAAAATGCAATTTTCCAGAATAAAATAAAAAATTAAAAAATAATAGTATTAATAATAATAAAATTATAATAATGCTTTTCTTAGATTTTGCCAGCAAGTTGATATTTGTAAGAGAAAAAACAGGGGGATAATATTGATTGGTTCAGTGGAGGATTTTGGTTAAAGGTACAACAAAAGGGTACACAAACTCATATCACCGAAGGCTTTAAAATGAGGACGAGATGGACTTCAAGTGCATTTTTAAGAATAAACTTTATATTTAAGCTGACAAATAATATTGTTTTGATCAAAGTAACTCCAGCAGCAGAAAAAAAATTAATTGCGACATCAAAATATTTTGGTACATAACGCTCACAAGTCTTGAAGCAAGTGTGATTGGTTACACACTTCAAAGTCTTGTAACTCGATCCAAAAGGATAGAAGATGCAACAGAAGAAATACACAAAAAGATAATACTCATAAAGACAGAAAAGGCACTGATTACATTAGAATACAATCACTGTATCAAGAATTTTACAATTGATCTTTTAAGACAAAAGAATTACAAAACATATGTACAAACAATAATAATTGAGGAGTTCTTTGGTACAAGAGCGTATACCTATTTGAGCTCTTTTCATTGGAAAAACCATAATCTGAAACCTTCACAAGAGAGCAGTCTAAGCAATAGTTAAACGAGCACATTTTTCAACTTTAACAAAATTTACGTTAAAATTGTATTCACGCTGTGCTTACTTCAGACAGCTGAAGCATGACATCAACCCAACCTGACTTTTACCTCTTGTTCCGGAAAATACAATGACCCAAAAGTAGGTTTTCACAAATAGTTTTTCTAAATGGAAATCTTTAAAGCAACAAAAATTTTGATAAGAAAAATTCACACATTTGATTCCTAAACAAGACCACTGCTTTGTTGGAAACCCGAAAATTCATTGAAATATCGCTAGATATGAAATCACTATTGCAGTAGTCTACCACGTTCAGAGTAATACAATTAAAGCAAGAAACCCTCCGAGAGCCATCGCGAGCAAGATTTGAATTTTTAATTTGAACTTTGAAAAGGTAAAGTGTGAAAAATACTCCTCGTTAACCATTTTACTAACTAGTTGAGGTTAGTAGAAGATATAAAAATTAATGCAGACAGATTCAGTGGGTAGTTTTACATTCCTGCTCCATGGTGTTCATTTTGCCTATACCAGTAATTGAAGGTACTGGATGAAAAAATATTTTTCAAATGTTATTGATTTAAAGCTTTTACTCCCGATGGGAGCTCGAGTTACGAAAACGAATAACTCGGTGTGGTATTGAAAGGGTTAATGAGACAGCCAGTAAAAAAGTTCACCATACTTTCAGAAAATAAGTATAAAATAGTCATAAACTATCTCTAGCTTGCGTACTGCGTACCTACAGAACCTGTATCTATTTATGTGCAATAACTATTTCCCTAAGTTATTAGATTTTCCAGTGAAAGAAATACTGCCCGCAAATCTTGCATCACTTTAAAATTGAAGCAGGCCAGAGCAAGCCAAGACTGAAGATAGTAAAACTTCAGAAGATTTCCATTCTATTCGGATTATCCCTTCAACAATAAATATTTCTAAAGAGGTTTTTCCTGATTTGAGGGGGGGGGGAACAAAATACAACATATGATCTGATTATCACAGAAGATAAGATTATGTAAAATACAACTACATGCTTTTGAGCGGAACCAGTAGAAAGAAATCAATGGCAAAAGGCACTGAAAATTGTGATGACACCTATCAATATAAGGCACAAAAAAATAAGGCAGCAATAAAAAATTCAAACAAGATTACCAAGACACCTAAAAAAAGTTCCTATTGAATTGATAATGGGCCAGCCATCAGTTATTTATAGGAGCGCAAAATCTCGTCGGTTAAAGTGAGAGATTACCTAAACTCTTTAATCTATAAACCTACAATCCTTCCAGGTTTCCAGATTTCAATTCAGAAAAGGCCTTTTAAGGTAAAAAAGTAAACACTAAACACTGCAAACCAGCAAATACATAAGCAATTTAGAATGGCCACACACATTCTTTAACCTCAATAAGTGGTGGAAAAAAGAGTTTGGAAAATGAAATGAGAGATAGTACAAAATATGATTTACATTTAGGAATTTAAAGATCTGGTGTATTAATTGTTTCGTTCTATTTAATCCATTAAGGCCGGAGCATTGACTTTAAAATTTAAGGGTCCGTTATAAACTTTGAAATTGAAATCAACCTCTCTTATAAATGCTTTTCAAGTGTCAATACTCAATCTTGGAGGCTTTTTAAAACAAATTTTCCAAAATAGACTTTGATCATTGATTTAAGTCTTGATACTCAGTCTTGAAGGCTTTTTAATGCAAATTTTTCCAAAATAGACTTTGATCATTGATACAATTCTAGATACTTAATCTTGGAGGATCCTTAATACAAATTTTCCAAAACTTATTTTGATCATTGATACAAGTCTAGATAGGTACTCAATCTTGGAGGCTTTGTAATACAATTTTTTCCAAAACTACACTTTGATCATTGATTATAATACTGGATACAATTTTGGCACTAAACACTGAAGAATTACAAATGAAAAGCTTCACAGTGAAGCAAAATCAAAAAGATGATACAAGGCTCATGAAGTCATGAATAAAAAGTTAGGGTGCTCTAGCACTGTCACAGCAATCTTCACATGATTTCTGGATGTGGTAAGGCAATTATTTTGCTTAAGCGACACAGGTGTCCGCCTCTCAATGAGCACAAAACTAGAGTCTCCAGACACAAAACTAGGTTTCTTTTCAACAATTAGAACTATGTATATCCGCTTACAAAGCAGTGAAACGTTGGTAAGTTGATCTGCCAAGTTTGAATTTAGCCGTAGTTTTCATTGAAATATCTAGTTTCTTTATAGTTTTAACTTTATCGAGAAGAATGCAAAAAAAAAAAAAAAAAATTGGGCATAAAAACAGGACCAGTCAAGTAGAAAATGATATAATTTTTAAAATCAGCGTCCCAAATTCTAATCATGAGCACAATTTAAATGCAATTAATGGGGAAAATCATTGAAACACATTGAATTGAGTTAAAATGAACACTGGTGTTTGGTGCTTTTCGCGGACACTTATGTCGTAAAGGAGGCTAACTTGCAGTGAGGCAGTGTTGCTACTGTTGCTAACCCTACAATTGAAGCCATATACCTGTTGTTGCAAAAGATAAGGTTTTGGATTAGACTAAGATAAAAATACGATTATTAGGAGTTGATAACAATAATGAGTGAAATTACAAGCAACTGCAAAATTATAACTCACAACCAGAGGAAATGATTTCTTAAACTAAGATACTGACGAATATAAATCAAGGCAGCAAAATGCATCAGCTTCAAAAATCAAATTCCAGACTATGAAATTTTCCAATATTTTTCAGAGTATTTCCTTTTGAATTCATGAAACCTTGCTTGGTTTTTTGTCTTTTGTTTAATCTTTTATTTGGTTTAGAAAGAAAATATATATTCAATTTTCTCTTTTAATGTGTTATCAAGTTGCGTGTAATCTAATTATGTTGTTAAGGGCTTCACCCATTTATATAAAAGAAAAAAAGGAAATAATAAACATCCATCTTCCTTGAAATTTTTTCTCCAGTCTCATTCAAACCTGTATCCTGTGTCAATAGAGGCATTTCAATGCAGAGTACCGTCACCAGCAGAATGGAGCAAGACCTATCAAAAAAATATAACCTCTGAAGCTCAACGCTTGAAAGTAGATAACTGATGAGTCTTTTACAAAATAACAGAAAACATAGTGGAACTGAAATTTAGGCAGGTTATAGCAACTTCTATGTAATTTTTGAGCTGATTTAAAGGTTACATTCTTTTGATGAGACACAAAACCGACCAGCACTCCATTTGTGACACGCTCCTACTTCATGGGCAGGTAAATAATACTGCCTAGTAAAAATAAACAAGTAAAGATTAAAGCCCTACCAGACTAACAAGCTACAAATGAATTTCCAGTCAGTCGGTCAACAGTAATGGGAACTAAAGACAAAAGGTCTACTTTTTGGTCCATTTTTTTGGTGGACATAAATTATGTAGATGTCTTTTGAGTGAGGTTATTTTTCAAGGTAGACTTTTTTTTTTTACAGAAATACTTGAAAAGACATTTTGCTTATATCAGTGGACCAACAAAAGCAGACAGTTTGTCCATGGTCCAGGTTACTGTAGACCTACTGAACTGAAACCTACAAAAGTACAGTGTAATCATACTAACAGTTTCATAATAAGAACTGTTACATCAATAATAAAGACAGTTTCTACAGAACACTAGAATCAATATAAAAAGTTATTTCATAAGAGACTAAGAGAGTATTTCATTTTCAACTAGAGCAAAACTGTCTTAGAGGTGAGACAAAAAGTAGTAGTAGTAGTAGTAAAGTCCAGCCGCCCAAACCTGCGTTCCTTATGCTTGTATTTCAAAGCAAACGACTGGACTGAGAATACAAAAAGGGAAGAGGAAGGAAGGGAGATACCTACCAAGGTACCTCACTGTGAGGAAAGAGGACAAGAGGGAAACCGCACCAAGCGTGACTAAAAAAAAATAATTTAGGTTCTTACTCACTTAATGATCCAGTATTAAAGACGGTTCTACCTTTACAATTATAATAGATACTTGGAGGAAAAATAACAGCAAATTTTGACAAATCTCGGAGAGCAGTTGCTGAGGAGTATGTAAAAAAAAAACAGGAAAAAGAAGGCTGCGAGTTACTAGCACCACATAATAGAAGACAAATGAGAGGGGGGGAAGGAGGTATTGGAGCTATTATTATCTGACTTGACGTTTATTTACCTTCCTGATCTTGAATCAGGTTAACAAGAAAGCAACAACTTTGGGATCTATAGAGGTTTAAAGAATTAAAGGTAATTTTATTCACACATTACCTTAAATTTGTAAGGGTACTGTTCTCTGACTTAGCAGGGGGAAAAAAATTACAAAAAAAAAAAAAAAAAAAAAAATAATAGAAATATTGTGGTGGAGCCAATTAATTCTTCACGAAAAAGTCGAGACAAAGAACCAGGTCAGGAAATGCAACACACATCGCACATAAAAATGTGCTGAACACTATCTTGTGAATTACTTGTTCTGTACCCTCACCAGGTATCTTTGTCCTCGCTGTTACATGTGGGTACAAAACTTGAGTTGAAAAAAAAGATCAGTCTTTGAGTTAAAAGTTTCACAAGGCCAAAAAAAGAGGAGAAAAATAAATTTATAAAGAAATTCTACGACTTTGTCGTACATCTGGAAAAGCTGGACAGCAGAAAACAAGAGATAAGTTCTCAAGAAATTGTAAACATTATTTCTACATAATTTTGAAGAGGTACTTTAGTAGTAATGGACTACTAGTACTGAAGTAGTGGTGTACTACTTACTTCTCATTAATGTTATTATCTATTCATTATTGCCAACAGATTAAGATAATCAGTATCACTATTGAAAACAACATTCACTAGTTATTAAAATTAAATCAAAATATAACAAACGCAAATTTTTTTCAAAAGGCAAAAAAAATAAAATTTGCTAGACAATGGAAGCGCACATTCTAAACACAAATAAAAATTCTTGAGCCCTAAAAAATGCGATAATAGCTATGGTCAAGATGATTCAGCAGTAGTTAGAGTACCCTGTTTCCTATCTTCTTCTGCTTTTTGTCTGGTTCTATTGAACGCTTCTGTTTTGAGAAAATCAACGGTCTTGTAAACTGTAGCTGTTGTGATACCTTGCGGTGACCTAGGTAATGGATTTGTTGTTACTGCTGGTGGCGTTGATGGGTTTAAAGTGCCTCCTGCATCAGCCGAATCAAGATCCAAGTCAAGATATTGAATTTCGTCGAAACGTTTGGTAGTTGATCCTGCAAAGCTTTTGCTTGCTGTGTGAAAGCGGAGAGTGTCTTGACTGTAAATATACTGAAAGAAAAGGAAAAAGAAATTTTTGAATTAAATTTAGTTGAATGGAAGGTTTTATCTTTTTCTAGAATTGCGTGAAATGTATAAAAAAAAAAAACATTTCAGAGTGAACATTATTGATGAGTGCCAATTGATAGAACTATGTTTCTTACAACACTCCGAATGGAATACTATAGCATATTGGCTTATAAAACATAGTTTTTCAACTATTTTTCGTTTTCTAGATCTGTTCCTCTTTTTTTAATATTCTCTCAGTGCCGGTTCTTTACAAGAGAGGGTTGAATCCACTGGGGGTTTAGGAGTAACTTTTAGTTCTTATTTTGATTTGTCTAGTCATTTAGATGCTGTTAACAATTAAACACATCCAAGACTCCGCCCACACATGGCTTTTTTCAAACAATTAATTTCAGATTAGTCAAAATTAAATGCTATGCGCATTGCTTTTTGCAGAGCTTATTTTAACGTAGAGGTTGTTTCACCAGATTTAGCAGATCACATATTGGCTAGTTTCCTGCACATTGGACTAGTTTGTGTTCCTGTGAACAAACATATAGCGTAGTAAACCAGGCGAGCTGTCATCTGCCATCTTTCATAACCCTCTATCCTTTTCTCATTTCAGTTACCTTTGGAACTTTAACCTCTCTCTTTGATTTCTAGATTAGTGCGTTGTTAAGAAGTTGTATTTTGAATTTTATGTCCTCCTAATGTAAAAACCTCTAAAAATAACAATGGTAGAGCTATAAAAACCTACTATATCCACTCTTCAACTGATTTTAAACGTGCCACCAAAATCGTGGCGTTGGGCTTTAATAATGGAAGATTCCCATCTTAATTTTGCCACTCTTCCTATGCTGGGAAAGAAGATTTAAAGTGTAACTCGTCACTAGAGGAGTGATTGACTGCCGATTGACGGTACCGTGATGCCGCACCGGTCCCGAGGGAAAACTGCCTCTAATTTGCCACTTTTTGATGGAGTGACAGTATTATTAAATGGGAATCTTCCATCATTAGTGCTCAACACCACCATTACAGTTGCTCGCTTGAAAACATTTTACGAGTTTAAGGGCAGATTTTTTAGGTCTTAGAGCTGTCAAAGTTATTTCACGAGGTTTTTACGAATGAATTGACCCTGATATCGCCTGTAGCAAAAGTGTGCAACAGCTTCATTGAAAAATTGCATAAATGTTTTGGATTTGGATAAATTTTGTTTTAGTTCTTGTCTTAAGTTTTCATCTTATAACTAAAGTCTTTAAGTGTAATTTCGTGCGTTGCAAAACAAGTATTAAGGGTGATGGTAGTAAGTAACCCAAACTAGATAGTTTGATAGGCTGGAGTTTCACAGCTGGACTGGATATAAAAATAAAGGAGTAGAGATAGGACAAAGCCTCAACATATTTTCAAATCAGGATAGGAAAGGAAGAGAGATACGGCGACCTGCTGGACATTCTCAGGTATGAGAAGTATCCAATGCACGCAAGGAGGAAGATTTCACTAGATTTTTTTTTCTTTAAATACATAAAACATTATTATATTTTAGAATATTCCTCCACTCTCTATGCTTTTTCTTCAATTCTCTGTACATACATCTGTGTGACTCCACTCCCTCCCTTCTTCCTTACCTAGCTTTTTATCTATATAACTCCACTCTCAATGGATTTTTCCTCAACTCTCTGTGAATGCATAAATAAGGTAGACAGATTGATAGATAGATGGTCAAAGAATTGCATTGCTCCAGGTAACTGCGTGGTATGGAAACTCATGGCCATGAAGTACAGTCTTAAGATAGAGTGAAAGTTTCCAAACTTACTTGATCATCTTCTGGCGAAGTACGGTATCCGCCTCCATCTTCGGAGCTTGATTGATGCTTATGTTGATGTTTCAAACCATTCCCATTGTGTTGCATGCTCGGAGGAGTGGGGCTAGGAGCCGCTCGTGGTTTCCTCTTCCCCATACTACCAGCTGGAGGAGATGCAAGGACTAAGGTACCATGAGACACGACTGCAAGAGGAAAAGTCATTAAGCAATGATACATTTAACAGTGAAAAAATTTTCACAAATTCATTCCTTCAGTCTCAAAAATACAACAAAAGGAACGGCACACTAGGAGAATGATCCTGAAGAAGTTTTGAAGCGTCTTAGTCCATCAATTGACTTATAGCATCAATTCAAGGGTCAGTCATCTTGCCGCTTGAGTCAAAATAATGACAAGTTCAAATACCCACAACAAGACAACAACCGACCCTATTTCCTCTGCCCAAATATCCGCCAATGGGATGATCTCACTTACTGTAGAGCGGGGGCTGAAAAATGTCTCTTCTAGCCACGATAAGGGACTTTCTGAATTCGCAAGCCTTACAACAGAGGAGGATTTGCTGACTTAGCTCTTAAGAAGGACTTATACCGCAAAAAGTGGAACAAGTAGTGAGAGAGGGCAAGGGGATTAGAAGCCCCTTACTTTGCTACTGGCTCAACAATGCGCAAAAACTTCTTTGGGTATTAGGTTTTTCAATGAGAATAATAATCAAACAGCAATTCAATCAATATAGTTGCAGCGCCAAGGCATACTTACAGACATCATCTCTGGAGTCTTGAACAATTTTTAGCGTCCCTGGTTTTAATTTACGATCAACGTTTGGTGGCAGAGGAGACGGCTCATTAGATGTTGCAGAATCAGATAGTTTGCGCCCAGGCTTCAATTCTCGATTTACAACTGGAGGTGTTGGAATGGTCTGGCCAGTTGCCATGTTTCCGACTGCCGGACTAGGTAAATTGGAATAGACAGCTGTATTCGAGGTGAGAGACGAAGTCTCTGAACGAGGCGACTCTGGCAGATCTTCTTGAGATGACTGCGCGACTGGTAACGCAAAATCATACCTAGAAACAAAAGAGATTTATTGACACAGTGTTAAATACTTGAGGTGATTTCAGATCAATCATTCCACTTAACTACCAATCAAAGCCTTCAAACGGGAGTCATCAAAGCCATAAAAAAAAACAAAAAAACAACAACAACAACAACAACAACCAAAAAGCTTAAATTCACACAATGATGTCCTCTGTTTCTACAAGAGCGAAATAAGGTCATAATACCATCTAAATTATTTATTAGCTACGATTTCTTTTAGTGACCTGGTGGTTAACAGGTTAGAGCTACCAAAAAAAATTAATTTTTTGGTCAAAGACATTGATTTTCTGTGTTACCATCCGCGTGAAAACATCGACCCTGCTCACTGCACAAATCACTAGAGCATTGTCCCGCGTAAAAGACTTGGATCACAGAAAATAGTGATCCTTTTAATATTCACTAATTAAGATGACTATCCAAGTCTTTAACGCAGCGCAAAGCTTTAGTGGTTTGTGCCGTGAGCAGGGTCAATATTTTCATGCGAGCCTGCACAGAGGACGAAATACTATCCTTTCGGACATGTGAACATAGAACTGTTAGAAATAAAGCTATCAGAAACAGCCTCTAGTTTTAACAATGATAAACCATAATGTAATGAATTATTGAAACTAAGCGGTTTGTGGTAAATGTTGTTTAGTGGTCTCTGTGTTGAGTCGGCAACACTGCCCAGGTTCAAGTAAGATGGCTTTCCAGCAGATCGTCGAGTGTTATGTTTCATTAGCCCCCTGTGTAAAAGTCTGTATAAGTTATGAGTTTTAAATAAATAAAAGAAGGATATCATGATTTTCAAGTGTTCAATCAATAGAATCATTAGTTTAAGTTAAATCTAATTAAACTAACACCGAATCGCATGCACTTTAATAAACTCTAAATCCCTTATTACCAATTTTAAAATTGATAATAAGGGTAATTTAATTGTAATTAACGGTAATTTTAAAATTGGTAATAAGGGATTTAGAGTTTATTAAAGTGCACGCGATTCAGTGTTAGTTTATTTATGTTTGATCCCTGTTTTTTTTTTTTTTTTTTTTTTTTTTTTTTTTTTTTAAAAAAAACCTCGTGTTTTCATTAAATCAAATTACCTGAAACAATAAATGAAAGCTAAAATTGTCAGCAAAAAGTCCTCTTGCCCATTGTTACCCAAAACTTTTAGTGGGAAAGAAAAAGGTTCTTACCTGAAAACTTCTCCTTGCACCCTGCCAGGAGCAGCATTCGTGTAACAGTGTTTGCTTGTGTTTTCTACGGCTTCCACCTGAGGCTCTGCCTCCGAGCAATTAAACTGATGAGATCGCGGAAAATCATACGTTTCGTCTGAGATCAGGTTGGGACACACGGGTTCTGACTCATTGTTCTCTGAGTTGGTTGGCGACTTATTATTGATTGATTCAGAATCAGTCGGGCTGTTCAGGGTAAGATGAGACGGTTTCGGAGGTCGTGGAGGCGGAACTTGCTCCAGAGGAGGCACAACCTTCGTAAATCTCCTATTGGCACTTAGGGCATTTTTTGGTAAATCACCTTCAACAGAGCTATCCGATGGTCTCGGGAATGTTTCCCAATTTACTGAAGGTTTATTCGTACAACAGCTACTGACAACCGACTCGTCATCAGTAAACACAGACTCTTGATCAGTCGCAGGACTTTGTAATGGAGGAGTTCCAGCCTCTGATGAGACATGCCTTAAATCCAAATTTCCTGGCGGTCTTAAACGTCTCGGAGAATCATATTCATCGTCTGTCATACCAGATTTTCCGTAAGTTTTATTCACAAGCGTATTATTAGGGACTTGAGAGGGCGTTAATGGGCCGGTACCATTTTGAAGAAGGAGAAACTGGTTTAAACCCACAGGACTAGACAGAGGTTTACCAGATATGCATTCACTAATTGGAATATAAGGTCCAGAGATGGTACTAGTTGGAGAAACAGGTGGGGAGGATTCTGCAGTTTGACTTGAATCTGCTGCTGATGCAGTAGAGGTTGACTGTTCCTCATTTTCATTAAAATCATAATCTGTAAAAAATTGATAGAACAGAACAAATCAGTCAGTAGATTGACTCTTTGGAAATGACAGGAAGAAAGTAACAGCCAAAGGGAACCATTCATTCCAAATTTGAAGTTTAACTCTTTAAAAAAAAAAAAAAAAAAAAAAAAAAAAAAAGGAACAATTTCTTGAGAACAGAAAGGTCTATAAAATAATTGGATTCTGAACTCCTCAATTTTATAATGGCACTAGCTTGAATATTCGTTTCATCTTTTATCAAGTTTTTTTACAAAATAATTATTGCAATACTTTAATAGAACAGAGGTGAAAAAATTTAAACCTACTTTTCAAGAAATGTAAGAACACAATTTTTTCTTGACCTTTTGAACAAAATGTTTGAATTTTTCAAAACAAAGTGCCTAGCTTAATCATATGAATTCTCAAATTTATTTTTCCACAGTTAACTTTTGGCTTCAGAGATTGTTCAAAAAAAAAAAAAAAAAAAAAAAAAAAAAAAAAAGAAAAAAAAAAAGGAAAGTTTGAGTTAATGAGCATCAAATAGGCTGTACACCATAGGCCAGCCGTCCATGTTACCTTTGACACCTAAGGTAACAGAACGATTTTCCCTCATTTTTCACTTTCATAATTTCTTACTAAAACTTAACAAGAAGTGCAAAAATTATCATTCTCTGACCGAAATTAGAGTAAAGAAATAGAAACAAGAAAGTACCCCCAAGAAGTAGAAAAACCTCAAATAGAGAGAGAAGTGCTAGACAAGCGCGTGAATCTAGTGAGAAATCATGGAGCGTTCAAGAAACACAGTGTGTTACCTTTATTTTCTTAGGTGTCAAGCACCACAGACACAAGCATAGTGCGTCTCTTTACATAAATATCACCAGCCGCAGCGCAGGCGCAGTCTGTCAGCATATACAGTGCGTCCGTAAGGGAGCTGTGAAACCTAAAAAAATAAAGGTAACACAGCTCTGCGCATGCGCTCAGCTCCCCCACCACTCTTTCTTGCTTGCCGGTTGCTTTGCAACATCGCGGAGTTCTCCATCGGGCATCGCCATTCACACAGCAGACTTCAAGCTGACCGGTATCAGAGCCTTTAGTGTCAGCTTATTTCCGTGTCTTGGCTCAGGTCGCATTTCTTTTGTTATCCAAGTGGCCCTTGTTATTTTATTTCATAAAATTTCCAAAGAAAATTCGACACCACCCCCCCCCCCCCCCCCCCCCTCCAGTACATGATTCTACTACAGGTGTCACTGGTCATTTGGTCATGGCACGCCACAGCTGTACACAATTTAGTTTTATGAAATTTTTGGAAGGAAGGCAAAAGGGAATTACTTAATATGAGTGATTTTTGCCCACTTTTGGATTGCTAATAAATTCTGCTTCGGACTGCAAATAAAAATAAACTTATAAAAAGAGTACTTACAAGTGTTACTTTCTTCCTGAGAAAAAGCTTTCAAACCGCACACATGACAGACACAGTCCACCCAGCGATTCATTTCTTCTTCTGATTCTGCTGCTAAATAATACGTCCTTTTTGGTGTTTTGACATCAAACATGTGTTGATACTTAAGTTTCCCATTTTCAAATTGAAAACCAGCGTCCACCTAGATCCCAACATTTACAAGATTATTTTTAAAATAAACTAAATAGCTACTATCTTTGACAGCTGATCATCCACAGTAGTTTTCAAGGTATATGGAGAACAGGTACCGACAACACTCGACTCAGGGGGCGTGGCCACTTGGGAAAAAGTGACTTTGCCGCCATCTTGTCTCCTATTTACACCGTGTATCTTGCATTGTTGTTAGTGGTTAGGTTTGAAGGGGAAGTTTATCTGAAGCAATACTTTATTTATTTGAATAATGAAATGTAATTTTTATCTTTAAATTTTAATGTTGTGACTATAGAATGGATTAACATCATCAATTACATTGTTCTCTTTCCTTTTCAAGATGTGAAAACGAAACTTGAATCGCGCGGTCAGAAAAATGGCGGCGGAGTCGCTTTTTTCACAACCAATCAGAGCCAACATCAGAGTGTTGTCCATACCTGTTCTCCATCTACCTCTTAGAGGTAGTTTTAAACTTCCACTGGCCTTCCTGACTGTCAACCATTATATTAAGGGGGTAGAGGGGGAGGCACAAATTTTACGAGCTTTTGAGCCCCTCCCCCAACCAAGAACATATATTAGAAACTAGGAACTTTCTTAGCCATGTTAATATATTGTTGGTACAAAATTTCTTCCACTAATTTAACTAATTATTCTCATTACGTTGGCACACGTTTTTCAATTTGTCTCAAACAGAGACTTAGATTTAATAGGACTTCTCAGATTCGGTACTTGATCTGAAGAGATTTGAGCAAAACTTATTTGAAAGGGAGATGCAAGAATGTTAAGGTTTAAGTAACTTTTGGAAAATTACTAGGTCTTTGAAAACAGTGTTTTTAAACAATGTATATGTAAATATACTTTTGACAACAGATTTTCTCAATTCAACAATAAATGTCTTAAATGTACATGATGCGAAAATGAAATAATTAAAGGAATATCAAAAAATTAAAACACAGACTTTAATACAGCCCTTTTGCAATGAGGTCAAACTAACTGTAGGTGTCAAAATTGTTCAACAAAAAGTAGCAAGCAAAAAAAAAAAAAATTGGTAATAAGGTCGAGTAGTCTAAACACTATAGCTCATTGTGCTATTATTGCAGAGAGAGAGAGAAAAAAAAGGAGTAGAAAAAGATAAAAGTACCAAAAAAATTACCTGTTCACATTGATCCAAATCAATTTGACCCTTCAATTTTCTACAATTTCTATCCGTGTAGTAACACAGGAAATACTGTCCGGGTAGTTCTCCTGAGTGCCGTAGTACAAACCACCTCTTTCTCCATCGCTGAAACACAAGATTGGTCAATTTAAAATCAACATAGAATTTTTGAAAGGTTAGATGATCTGCTTATAATAAGATTAAGAAACACAGAACTGAAGCAACAATTAGGAATTTTAAGATAAAAATCATCTAAAAGCTGGGGGAGCATGCAAAGCCACACTTTCCCTAAAATTGAGTGGGGAGTATAATCTAGCCGCTGAGGGTTGGACCTAGAAGCCATTGCGGCAATTTTTCAATAATGCTATAGAAGTATCCTTGAATTTAAATGAATAACCAGGGGTGCTAGATCCCATCTTTGCATACGAGCTGCTCGTATATTTTGAAATTGGGGGGGGGGGATTTTTTTTCCCTCTCTCTCTCTCTCTCTCTCTCTCTCTCTCTCTCTCTCTCTCTCTCTCTCTCTCTCTCTCTCTCTCTCTCTCTCTCTCTCTCTCTCTCTCTCTCTCTCTCTCTCTCTCTCTCTCTCTCTCTCTCTCTTGCTCTCTCTCTCTCTCTCTCTCTCTCCGAAAGGAACAA
The DNA here is from genome assembly GCA_011764245.1 of Trialeurodes vaporariorum. Classification (NCBI taxonomy): domain Eukaryota; kingdom Metazoa; phylum Arthropoda; class Insecta; order Hemiptera; family Aleyrodidae; genus Trialeurodes; species Trialeurodes vaporariorum. The sequence goes on from VMOF01000388.1 coordinate 20,284,923, forward strand.
AAAAAATATTTTTTGGGGAAAGAAAGATCATAATCTATTCTCTCTCCCGTACATTGTAGAGCCCCCCCCCCCGACTGAGGATTCCCTCTAACTGAGGGTCTTCCCCCGGGCTGAGTGTGTCCCCCTAACTACGTTCGAAAAAAACCAAACATTTTAACAGGGAAGGGCCCCCAAACCCCTCTCACTGGGGTTATTCCATACCCTCTGGACTTTCCAGTGGGGTAGGGGAAAATGTCTGATTTAGGGGGAGGGCCGGAGAGGGAGGGGTGAAAGGGTCGGGGGGGTGGGGTTGAAAATGTCTGATTTGGAGGGGGTAACTCGTGTAGCGTCTAGGGGGGGACTCAGGGACTGGCACCCCTGTGAATAACCAGGCAACACACTTGGGCAACTTTTGCAAGAGCTTGCTGCCATTGACAGGATATTTTAAAAATAGAAAAAAGAGACGACAGCAAGTTAAACAACTTACACCTTAAACAAGAAAATTTAAGCCTTGGCAATTCTGATGCTAAAATTTAATCAAATGTAACTGTGGTTTGTCAGTCAGTTGATTTGCTCGCAAAAAATTATTCACATTTTTCCTAGCACAACCATATTTTTATCCAACTCAGAAATGCATTATGCTTTATTCATTTTTAGAATGAATAAAATTTCCTGTTTCTTTCCACTTAACACCAAAATTTGTGGAATTCCCAAAAAAATTTCACGCCATGATAGAATTAATAATTTTTTTTGCTTTTCTAGGTTGCTGGAAACCCCTACAATTCCTTTTAGCTCTCTTGGATTAAGGAAGGAGCCTGAGTGAATAGACAAATGAATGAATTCAAAAATGAAAAAATAAGTTATTGGAAGTAGGATGTGACAGTTTTTGGAAAGATCCAGTTGGTATTAAAACTGTTAGTTTTGCTGATGAATGAACGCTGTTATTTGATGCGTATCTTATTAAGTCGAGGCCTAAACAGCTACATAATATTATTTACACCACTAAAAATGATAATTTACAGGGATATATGAGGATTTGCTCCAGGATTCTTCAGTTCAAAGATTACAAAATATGTGAGTGAATGAATGAACGAACGAGTGAGTGAGTGAATGAATGAATGTTTTGTTCATAATGTCTTTTATTAAGATAGTGCCTAAACTAATGAGTGAATGAATAGGTGGGTGCGTGAATCAATGATAGAATAAATGTTGTTGATGTTGAATACCTGTAAGTAGTAAATGAATGAAAGAATGAAAAAATAAAGATATGAATGAATAAGTAGACAGATAAATAGTAAAAGTTGTAGTAGTAGCAGTAGTAGAAAGGTCCAGTGGCCACAACAAGGTGGTTTATTATGCAGGTATTTCACAAGGAACAGGTGAACTGGATAAAAAAAGAAGGAGCAGAGGTATGAAGAAGTCCAAGAGTATTCTAAATAAATAAGTAGTCAGTAGTAGTAGTCGTGTAGTAGTGAAGTCCAGCCGCCCAAACACGGTGGTTCGTTATGCTGATATTTCACAGCAAACGACTGGACTTTTTCTAAATAAATAAAAAATAAATAAATAAATAGATAGATAGATAAATAAATAAATGAGCGAGTAATTAGAAAAATAAATAAATGAAAAAAATTGAACAATGAATCAGTAAAAATATAGATGAACAGATAGTGGTGTATGAATAAACAATAAAAAACAAACAAAAAACAAGAAGGCATGATTTCATTGAAAGTGGCAATAGCCACCCAGACCAAGCCAAAAACGGAACCTGGATAAAATAATAGGGGGATAAGAGGAAAGAGAAAAATGTGGTCAGAGAGGATTCATAAAAACCGGTGAGGAGAGACAGACGTAAAGAAAACATGACGATTAATGAAACCGAAGATAAGCTATCAGCTGGATACAGGAAATGTTACAGCTCGGTTTCTGAACCAAGATATGATGTAATTAAAAGTATCTCTTGTAATTTAATTTATAAAGCAAATGAAAGTGGGTGTCAGAGTCACCAGAAACATTTTTGTGAAATCCTCAATGAAAAAATCCAGGGTTACGTTTCAGGGGCATTCACCATTGTGACACTATATTGCCTTTGAATTTTTAATTCTTCACATATCCTCAAACTTCTTTGTAAACGATTAGCACAACTAGTTGCCATTAGGCAGCTCCATTAAAATAATCTTTCTGAAGAAAACAAATATAAATAAAAAATTCCCGTACTAACAGCCTAATAACCCATCAAAATATTACTAACAGCCTATAACCCATCAAAGTTGTTTTGTCATGAAAGATGTGTGGCTGAAGCCGAAGCAAAAAAAAATTAGATCCAATTTGATGTAACCATTACCAAAATGAAATGGAACTATACTTTTTGTTCGTTTATTTCCTCATAGTTTACAGGAGCATTTCAAGCCAACTTCTTCACAAATTTACATTTAAAATTTTGTTTCGCACTCATATAATTCTCCCTTTCCCCATTTTCTTCCTGATTTGCGCAGTAACAAAACAAAGAAAACTTGAGGCTGGTCTTGAGACCTGATTTTGGGCGAATAATCTTCAAGATTGACACCTTGCATAAAACCAGAATGCTCCACTTATCTGTAGCAAAAGTATGTATGTAACAACCCACTGGGAGAAGGGGGGGGGGCTTAACTTCAAGATAAGGATAGATCCATGGTAACAGGACTTTTCGTTAATGCCCAAAAACATCATAGATGCATCATAAAAGTGTTTGAAACCATAGAAGTAATGAGAAATTCCTGTCAAGGAGTTTCAATCAGCAAGTTTAACAGTGATGAGTCGAAAATCTAACGAATCCTTAAACTCAGACTGCTTTTTAAGACACATTCTGCCATGGTTCACCTGTGATATCATGAAACTTCTTCACAAATATGTGTCATGTGAGTCACTGACTCAAGTAGAAACAAGGAGGCATGCCTTCCAGGTTCCCTATCAGACTGGGTGCTTAGCGCACTTGTTTGTTTTACGTACAATGTGTAAAACTCACACTTAATAAAAAATGTGAGTTTGTAAATCACTGTCACAGGTTACTTCATTTTGAAAATGATGCCGCAGTTATTAGCCGAGTTTTGATACTTTTGGAAATAAATAATTGAAAGAAATACCTCTCACGCCATCAAACATCTTAACCTTTTCATACATGCATTTTGGGATTTTACTTTTATTGAGATTTTTTGGACTGTTCAAAAGATGAAGATTTTCTAAGAACTTTGATGGGTTTCTCAACTTTTTTAAAAACGTCCATTTAAATTCTGTTGAATCCAATGTTACATAAAATGGAACAAATCTGTACCATATTCCTTGAAAGGGTTAACAGAATCCAAGCGCTGCAGGTTAAAATGTCATTTTAAGGAAAAGTTAAGGATATAATTGCTGAATGGATTAATAATAAGGATTCCTTGATGTTTCCATTAGAATGACTAATTAGTATACCTTTCTTTCTTAAAATTTTAATTTGATTTAAGATCATTTGCTATTTGCTTGGTACAGTGGAAATGAATGAACTAAAAAGGCTCTAAATTTCATTGTGTTTTTCTCCCTTTTCAAATTTTTTTTTTTCCATTTCAGCCCCTGCTCTCAAACTTGGTTCCCAAGCTCTTGGGTGGCCTTCTGAAAAGTCAACTTTTTACATTTGTTTCTTTATAATAACCAATCACTGGTCCAATAAAAAAAAAGGAGCCATTGGTTATCTCTCCATATAGTGATGTAGAATAACCGGATATTTATTTCTTCGGATAAATACTAAGTACCCAGGTATTCATACATGCTAAGTATACATAACTTTTATCCCAAACTTAGAAGACAACCATTGTAGATTACCGAACCCAAAACTGCGTAAAAAAGCATTCAGTTAAATCTTGAAAAGAGTTTATGATATTTAAATCTTAATTTATCGCTTTAAAAAGCCAAAGAAAAAAGAGAAATTATTAATACCCATTTTTTGGGTATTTACCCAATTTTCATTCGGATAAATACCCGGGCAAATAGGTATTTACCCAATCTATCATTGCTCTCTAATCACTGTAAACTCATCTTATATCCGCAGTAGGACCAGTCTGTGCCTCATTGAAAATTGTCAACTTAATCGTTCATGAAAGTTGGCTGTATGATAGGATAGAGTACGTAGAACCTAATGGGGCATTTGATGGAAAGCTCTGTTTTGAAGGCTGCTACTAATCGTTTCAAGCCAAATGAACAAATCACCATAGATGCCAGTCTCAGACTTTGAGTTGGAAGTGCATGACTCACCAACAGGTGTGAGATTCACCATAGGTTAAAGTCTACTGTAAGGTTACAATTGATACAAGGAGTTCCTGGCATTGTGATAAATACACTATCAAACGGCTAACAACCATGAAATTATGGCTTTAAAAACAAATTTTCAGTTTCAATTGAGGCAAGTTTCGGCGAAGAAAGTTTGCATGACAAACACTATGAACGACTTCTCTTGGCAGTTAAAAAAACAATGAAATCAGGCCTCCGACAAACTGGAGACTGTCAATCACACATCAGCAATGAAAACAATGGGAGCAAAGGTTGACTTGGAAAGAAAGTTTAGGGTAAAATCCACAATCAAACTATTTGTTTCCAAGGCGGTAGATGAAGCAAACGGGAAGAGCAGTCTACTCGTTGGTTGATACATTATGCCACACACAAGCAACATAATAACGAAAGGAGAAACGTGCTAGACATAGCAAGGGCTTAACAAGAGTATATCTTGTGAATATGATGGATAAGAGAGCGACAGGAGTATATTGAAAGGGATAGTTACAATGTTGCTAACAGGTCAGTGAACGATGCTGCATCAGAGTCAAGGAAACAATAGGTTGGAATGGAACGAAAGACATCAGATTGCACCAAAAATATTAATCTGAGTTTGACATCTCTTTGAAAACTAAGTGCAGGAAATATGAAAGGGTAGGAGGCAGGTGAATAGACGAGCTAGATGGAGCGACATTGTTTTGACAGGTCTCAAAGGGTAATGTCAACACTAGAAAAACAAAGGTAACATTTTATAAAAATTGCTGACAGTGAAGCTGGATGAAGTATAAGAATAGATAAGTACTTACAGCTCTCCAAATCCTTTTAGTAGGCGGTGATTTTGTTAACCAGCCCTCAAACACTATTTCCATATTATCTGATTTACCAGTCATTTTTCTTTCTTATTTGACGTTATAAGAAGACCTCCAAGGAATGAATCAGCCATCTGCCATGACACTTTTTAACGGTGTTGCCGTGTTTAGACGTTTCTCTCTTATTCCTCCTCCGCCCCGCAGCAGCACTGTAGATCAGCATCAGCATCAGCATCTCAGTCAGCGTCAGCGGTCACCGCTCAAGAAACCCATGCTTGCTATCTAGAGATGCTTGCAAATCCTGCAAAGGCAAAGCAGGATCCACATTTCACAACCAAAAGCAATAATATAGCGTTGCCGTTGCATCTTATTACTTATTAATCTTTTTCATGCGTGTAGTGCACGTAATAATAATCCAGTATGTAATGGATACGAGAGCGCAAGTATGCATAACAGTATAACTAGCGGGGATTCTAACATTCCATAAAAATTGTTTTTCCTTGTCTCTATCTTGTCTCCCGTCTTGCTCTCCCAAATAAGCTCTGCAGTTGCTGTTTAAATTAAACGCTTATTACATAATAATGCAGAGTATGATGAGAAATTCCTTTGAAATAGCTAGGAGGAGCGCGATTTCAAATTTTCTCCGGGAGGGGGGGGGGGGTGTGGAGGAGGCGGAGGCGGAGGCGGAGGCACCTTTAAAAATAGGGGAGGGGAGTTCCTATAAAATCCAAAGTCGAATGCCCCAAAATTAGGTAAATTTTCGTTAGAAAAATCTAAGCCCCCCCCCCCCCTCCTACACCTCTGACCTGAAACAGAGTCACTTTTTTAACGGAGGCCGCTGCGATAAGGTAATAGATTAACAAAGTTTTTTTTCTTTCTTAATCCTTATACAAATAAACGAGTGTCACTCGGCCGCGATCCGTCAATATATATTGTGCATGGAATTTTACCTTAGAAATATAATAAGCAATCTTACATCCAGGGGGCGGACTGGGCCGGGGTGCCGGGGTGCTGCAGCACCCCGGGCCCCTCCGTTTTCGCTCCCCAAGGTTTCGCTCCCCTCCCCTCTGGACCAGTACACAGTGCGGGTCCCTTTCCCAAATCCCGGGCCCCGGCACCCCGGGCCTTTTTGCCCCAGTCCGCCCCTGCTTACATCAAAAAAAAAAAAAAAAAAAAATCAAAAATTGAATTTCCAAACTTTCATTCTACGGCGGCTGCAAGTCAGTGCCGAAGAACCCCCCCCCCCCCCCCCGGCCTTCATTATATTTCGCCTTTGCTATAAGACCGCGACCCTGCAAATTAGGTACAAACATTGTAATCTTCCCCCTCCAACTTTCTAGATCCGCCACTGCTTTCCATGAACGATGCAAAAGGAATGTCGAAAATCGAACATTTTAAATAATTATCTAGGAAGGAATGCAAAGGTGACAGCGTGAAATGATTGCGATTACCTATGCGTCAAGAAGTTGTTACGCGTGTGTCATAATTTTGTGTTTATTCTACTTGTACTTAAATACCGCGGTCGCGGTCGGTCGGAAGACAAAAAAGAATAAAAGAGTAAAAAAAAAATGGCATGGTCCGCCCGACACTCCGACAGCACTGTATATTATCTTTGCGCTCCATTCCACATGATAAAAAAAAAGAATTACTTATTGAACTTACTCTCATTTCCATCCGATCATCATCGACTCAAATCATTCACAATTTTAACAGAAAAATAATTGTCATGCAATGAGGTTCTTCTAGTAAAATATCTTCTAAACTATTTTATGAGACACCTATTACTCAGATGAACGATGAACCTAATCTCATTTTCGACCAACAAAAAATGTAATGCTCAAAAAAATCCAGGGATGGGGGGAGGGGGTGGGCAAAATTAATGGGAGAAGGCTAAAGTTTAATTTATATCCATTTATAACGCTTCAGACCCTAAACAAATTTAAATACCGCGTACTAGATTGCGTTTTATCACCCTTGATGATGGAATCTCTCTCTCAGGAAGGGGTGAACGGGCCTCTGTGGTTCCCGTGCTAAAGTGACCGGAGCAAGGGGACCCATTTGCAACCCCCCCCCCCCACCGACCCCCCACCACCCCCCCCCCCCCCCCCCCCCCCCCCGCACGGCCTTGAAAATAGGGAGAAAAGGTTGTTCTCCCCAGTTCTCCCCGTCTCAACACATGGGAATTCAAACTTCCCGCTTGATCCGCACCCATTTCATTCCAGTCCACACCCCACAGTCCTCATCGTTCCGCTTTCCAAAGTTTTTCTTTCACTCAAGGAAAGTGGCATCGGATTGTAGCGTGGACGAATTTGGTAAGTATTATTATTTTATTATTCTTTATTAATTTACTCATTACATCATATTCTTGCGGTTATTTATCGCGAAGCGAACGCTTGCGGTCGTATAGTTTTAAAATCATTAGCCGGATTTAAACGCTCGGAATTTCCAAGAACTCTTTGCGTCCATCATTGGCACTGCACTGCAGGCCATGCTTGTTTCATCGCCGCCTAACTACTGTCTTGTCACAACTTTCATTGCTTTTCTCATCTGGCAATCCAAACTCTCACTTAACCAGTCTCTTGAATGTCTATTTGCGTTGACATTTGAAAACTTACGAGCCTCTCCTTGGTTCACTTCTCCCTGAAGTTCATACCTAGGATGCGCCACTTCGCCAACCAACTGTTCCGGGTCAGATATTGGTTGCGGTTGAAGTGTTTTCTCAGCTTCTTGATTGACTCAACTGTCTGCAATCATTCTAATGGTTCCTGTAGGCTGATTGATTAGTGGATCTCATCACCCTTGTAGCTTTAGTTGTTTTCTACCAATCATAACCGCACTAATGGAAATCCAGCATTCGTTAGGTTTTCATCTAGTAACATCTTGAGAAATATTGATCGGTTGAAAGAGACGTGTCGTTAGCCGTATCCTTAACACCAGAAGAATTGAGATGAACAAACAAGCTGTTTAAGAAGTAAATTAGTGTTGTTTACACAACTGTACTTTGCCAGAATTTCGTTGTGTTCAATATGACGGACTGTCTTAGGAAATAACAGATTTTGTCTCTCTGAGGTAGCCACTGTCACAGTTGCTCAATAGGATGTCTAGTGATTAGCTGATTCACCTTATCTCCTGAAGTATTTTTGGCCGTTTTCTGTTGCATTAGATATCAAAGCTTATTCAATTGCGGTGGGGAGAGCAGGCACTCGATGAGTTTTAACTCCTGACAAGTAGTGTAGCATAGGTGGATCCAGCAATCTGGCAACCGTGTATTCTTCCAATTTGATTTCATGAGAAATAGTCGTTTAGTTAAAGGGCTGTAGCCCCTTCAAGAATCAATTGTTTACTATACATTCAAATAGGAAGAATGTGCAGTTGCCAGGGACCAATAAATATTCGGTACAGACGGTCTTGCACCCAGATGATTGGTGTGCACCTATGGCCATTTAAAAGCACACATTAACGCTCACCATCCAACGTCTTCCGGGGACTGTCTGTGCCGAACATTTATTGGTCCCAGATTGCTTGAGCCGCCTATGTAGTCTATCTACCGAAGTTGCAGCAAAACGTATCGGCAAGCAGCTGGTCAGCAAGAAGTTCTGAATCGAGACTCGTTGCTGACTTACTGCTGACCTATGTTTTGATGCGTTTTGACGCATTTTGTATGCTGGCAGTTTATGCCTGAATATTTTACCAAATTTGCTTGTTTTCAGCCACAGAAATGATATCTTAACTACTTTTCTGTTTAGGCTGATAATGTATGATGAACAGACTTATTAAGTACTTGCCAAGTGTAGGTGCGAAATCTATTTGGTCTTCTCATTAATTTATTTCTATCTTTGATTTGTTTCAGATTAATTTGGCAAGATGGTCAACTCTAAAGGTTATCGCCGTGGAACTCGGTACTTGTTTGCCCGAGACTTCCGCAAACGTGGACTCATTCCTCTGTCCACTTATATGAAAACATACAAAACTGGAATGTATGTTGATATCAAAGTAAGTCATGATTTTTCGAATCCACATTTTTTCTATTTTTTCCCCCCTCTAGGTTAAGTTAAAAAATTTGACCAGCCTACAAAATACTGTTCATTCAATCTGATAGAACTATTTTAAGTATTGAGTTTCCACCAAAGTTTATCAATCTATGACTTCAAAAAAGTCTAGTATTACAGTGTTAATGGCCTTTTCACCATCGTATTTGGTTAGATCATATAATGTAAAAGGTCAACCTTAGTTGCGAGGTAGGGCTCGTTTTAGAAGTGATGGCCAAGAGGCGTACCGGAAGCCCCCGCGGCGCTAGCTAAGGGGCCCCATGATCACATCTGATCCAAGTATTAGACAAAACATAACATTTGAAAGAATAAAGATAAAGATGGAGGAGAAAATAAATCAGTATAATCTGAAAGTAAAAAGAGCTGTTCTGTGCGGTATCAAATGAATATTGAAAAGCTGACGGAAAAAAAATTCAGCTCTTTTCTTTCTTGGGAGAGAAACGGAATCTTTAAACTAAAACTGCATGAAAAACAGTCTTGAGAGCACTCAATTTGCATTAAATTTCAGGGGAGGACCCCTGAGCCCCTTCTGGATGGGTGGGGGGGGGTCTCCATAGACACTCCATTCACTGTGTAAAAATGTAGGGCCCCCGACCGAAAGTTTGCGGGGGCCCCAAAGTTTCTGGTACGCCACTGTGTTGGCTGCTGCCAGCTCTTTGTTTACTTGCGCGGACAGACATATATCTATCCGCTGGCCAAAGTTCAGGAGTGCAGTCCCTGCCAATCCCCACGCCAGTGAACCGCCTGTGCGACAGGTACAGAACCTGCCTACTGCACATGTAAACATAGAGCTGTCAGCGGCCAACACTTCAAAATTGACCTCTATTTGAATCATCTACTTTAAGGTAATGGTTTGAAATAATCAAATTGCTTTTGAATGATTAAACATGTGGAAATATTTGATTTGATGAGAATTTCTGGTATGCACGCAAATAACTTTAACTTGTACCAGATATCTGACCAAAACTGAGAAATAATTGAAAAATAAAAACATTCTGTTAAACTTGTCAAGTGTAAAGTGGAGGTTTCAATGAAGAGTGACGAATGTGTCTTTTTGAATCATGTTTGGTTCCACTTGAGACCCTGTATATTGAAGTCTCTCCATGCGGGGTATCGATTCTGATTGGTTGCAGAATTTCAGGCTGTCACGGAGCTGAAGGAGGTGTTCTCTGTACCATTCTTCCTGTCCTTTGGAAGATCCCCTTCCAGGAGGCATACACACCTACTCAGCGAACCCAACCAATCAGAGTGGACGCCTCCTTCGCCATCCTCCTTCATTCTTCACATGGCAAGACTTTCATGTACAGGGAATCAATGTACCACTGATGGCGCTTCATCAGGATTTGAGGAGCTCAAGCGGAAGCCCCTCTCCCAACTTTTTTTTACCCCTTTGCTTGGGTCTTGGGTCAAAATGTACCCCTTAGAGTCGAAAATGTTTTTGGCTCTGTTGAGTTTGGTCCATTGAATGTATTTAACAATTTTAGTGATTTCATTGCTTCTCTGCTTTATAGGGTAACGGAGCTGTTCAAAAGGGTATGCCCCATAAAACTTACCACGGACGAACTGGCAAAGTATACAATGTCACAGCTCATGCCCTAGGAGTCATTGTAAACAAACGTGTGCGAAATAGGATCATTCCCAAGAGGTGAACATTCAACTTTTCAGCTTAACTTTTAGTAGCTTTTTTTTTGCTTAGCTGTGAGTCAGACTTTTCTCATAAAGTCTTCAACACTGTGCTTTTACCTGAGGTTGAGGTTCATTTATTCAGGGATGTGCAGAGGGGGGGGGGGCATGTGAGTATCCTTGCCCCTGGCGGCACTCTCTGGGGGCGGAAAATTCAGTGTGTTCAGTCGGCGAATTAAAGAATGACATTCGTCTCCTTAAATTTTGGCAAGGTAGGCCACCTGCAATGATTCGATTCGTTGTGTTAAGTATTGCAGCTTGCCTACCTTTACCAAAATATAAGGCGTCCACCGATATTATTTAATTCATTGTCTGTAGGAGCAAAGGGGGTCATCAAATTCATAATTTGATGCCCCTCCCCCTCCGGAAATTTCAGCACGGCTGCAGTTTTTTTTTTTTTTTTTTTAATTTAAGGTGACTCAATATACCTTCCCTCAGTACGGCTGTAGAAATCAATAGATCGGGGTGATGCCAAGCAGTCGTGCTACGATCTCGATTTTGAGATTGGACCTAATCGTAAAATAATCATCTCGTGTTTACTGATTTTGGGATGGGAAACTTCTAGCTCCGTAAGTCATTTACTTATTTTCATAGTTTCGGCTCAAAACTCAAAAATAAAGTCAAAATCTCCTTAACGCTGACCAACAGGTATCAACAACGGTTACAACTAGTTGTTTCTCAGCATATTGGAGATCTCGACTTCTTTTCTGAAAGTTTAGATCTGAAACTTCAAATACAAGTAGTTGAATTACAGAACTAGAAGTTTCCGATCCTTAAATTAGTAAACACATGTTATGATTATTTCACAATCAGGTCTAAACTCGGAATTGTGGTTGTTGCCAACCCTCTTGGCAATGCTGCGATAGTGGTGCAATCTCTGATTTTTACGGCCGTACGAAGGGAAGCTATTGAATCACCTTTATAACCTTTACCAAAATGTTTGATGAGGCGTTGCAGTCTTGAAAGGAGACAGAAATCAGTTGTTGTGCAAGGATTAAGAGCCAAAATTAAGACCCTCATATTGTCATAGAGTGTATGGTATAATGGAAAACCAGAAACTATCTGGGAATTTTTTGTCTTTAGGGAAAACTGGGAATTATAACGAGAACTACTTTGCATGTAGGGGAAGTTTTTTTAAGAATTTTATTTGAACTAGAAATCGCTTAACTTCGCTGTGCATCTTTTGGTTGCATAGCTGCCAAAGCTCACTCAGTGCAGCAGAAACAGTGAGTTCCGGATTCCGAATGTTTGCTTGCTTAGAGGAAAAAGTTATTAAGATTTACCTTTAAGTCTTTTGTAACCTAATTTTTTCGTGTCAAAATGTTTCTTAGTTAACAACTTATAAATCCCTTTAATTTATTTTCTTAAAATTAACTTCTTAACCTTGAGCTTCATCAAGGAAAATTGGGAAAATACTGTTCAAGAGTGAGGGTGGAAAATTCAAAAGTTGGCTTGATTATTTAACAGTCAGGGTTTGTATGCAATTTTCCAAAAAAGTGGCTTCTTACAGGCTAAAAATGGGACTGTTGCAAACTTCAACCGACCTGTTAAACCGTGAAAAGTAGTGTGTGAGCTGAAACATTTTGAGTATCCGGTTCCAACTTGTAGCTGTGCCTGCTCTCAAACTGTGTCAAAACGCATAGGCGAGCGGTTGGTTAACCAAAAGTTTTGATTTGTTGCTAACCCACTGTTCACCAATGCGTTTTGATGCATGAGTTCTAGTCTAACAATACTGCCGTGCTAAGGAAGAACGCCGTAAAGGCCAAAAATAAAAAAATTGAGTTAGACACGGAAATCTGCTATTTTTGACATGCACTTTCACGTGGTGAAATCAGAATTCACTTATCTCCATTAGTTTCTGAGATATAGAGGGGCTCTCTGCCGTAAGTACGCTGAAAACAGTACCTTTACTCAGGAAAAACGCCGTAAGCGCCAGGTACACGGGCAGAATGCAGTATCTCCAGCCGAGCGGAGTGGAGATGCGGCGTTCTACCTGTGTATCGGGCTCTTCCTCGGCGACCCTTTACACAACAATGCATGCCCCGCCAGACGGGGGAAAAGCCGTATGTCCATCCTTCCTTCGATCTTTTGTTGTTTGGAGCAAAAATATTTGACTCGGCACCCTTTTACAATGATCAAAAATCAAGTGAAGATACATATAATCGATTTATGCACAAAAACGTGCCAATATCGAAACCGGTTGGGAGGGCCATGCCTTTAACTTTGAACGCGTTTTACTCGATTTCATGTGCAGTGGAGATACGGCGTTCTTCCTTAGCACGGCAGAATAGTGGTGAGCCACAAAGGTCTCTAACTCCTTGCCATTTCTTTTTTCTCTTTTTACCCCTCTTTCATACCTTTAAATTGCATTTCATGGTTAATCAAAGCATTTATGTCTATTTGCAGAATCAATGTTCGTATTGAACATGTGAGACCATCAAAGTGCAGAGACGGTCACATTCGCAGGGTGCAAGAAAATGAAAGGCTAAAGAGAGAAGCGACAGCCAAAGGAATTAGATTGCCCAAAAATTTCCTTAAGAGACAGGTAAAGTTTCTGTCAAATCAGTTTTTTCTTCGACGATAGGTGAAAGAAAGGCAAGATGTACCGAAACTGGTGTAAGCACCATGAGAGCTCATAGAAGGGTGGTTTCAACATTTGGGTTTGCATCTGTGAAAAATGAAAATTTACCTCTGTACCCTGAAAGTCAAAATAATTGAGATTTTGTAACCTCTTCATAGAGTAGGGTTTCTTGAGCATTTCCTTGTAAATAATGCCCAAAAATGTAAAACCATGTTCTCTGCCGTAACTAAGTCGAGGGCTTCCACAAAATGTTGTGTTTCACCTACGAGACCTTTGAGTCCTTTGATGAGGATTTGGAAGTTCCAAATACTGCTAAGAACTTCAACAGAATTTGACGTTTCAAATCTGCCCTAGAAGTATGGTGGCTTGTTTAATTAATCAATGGATTCATTTAAACAACTTATGTCTCAAACTTTTGCTACAGATGAATAAAGTGTTGGTTTTAAAATAAAAACTATCAAAAGTAACATTGGTAACTAAAAACTTTAGAAATGCAATCCTCATCTCCAATAATTCTCGTTGCAAAGAGATTTATTGTCGGTGGTACTTAAATACCACAGGGGTGAACCATTTAATTTTTTCACGTTCCCTTTTTGTATTCTCAGTCCAGTTGTTCGCTTTGATATACAAGCACAACGAACACAAGATTTGGGTGGCTGGACTTTACTACTTCTACTCCTACTTTCCCTGTGTGGGCAAAAGAGATTTATGGAGTAATAAGCGATTGGAGTACTGATTCTAACAAGCAATAAAGATTCTTAAGGGATTAATGGTACTGGAGCACAGGCAGGATGGGGTAGGACTCCATCTTATTTGTCTATTTTCCCATAGATATCTCGTTGTCAGCATCAAAGAAGTGACAAATTCAAAAAGAAATCACCCTTGGTACCTGCATAATGGCAACACTATATTTGCTCATTTAAAAGCTATTTTTAAGTTGAGGAGAAGAAATCAGAGGTTTATAGTGCCTCCATTGTTATCTTTGTTGGTTTTTTTTTTTGTTTTTTTATGAGAATTGACTCCTCATTCATCTGTGTAACAGACTTATTCACGGGTGTTAGCACTTTCCAGAAAATAAGTGAGAAATAGTAAATCATTTCTTGGCCACCCTCTTTTATATTATCAGTTTCTGATTTATGTGAACTGCTTCTGTGACAAACTGCTAAATTCAGGCCCTTTCGGTCTTTTTGCTGAGCTATTTTGAAACGCTAGTAAGCCAGAGGTACATAATCTTTGTCTATCATTTTTAATTCTTATTGCCTCTTTTTTCAAGTCACAATTTACCTTTCGTTTAATTTTTTTCTTTCTAATTTGCCTGTTACAGCCCCAAGGACCCCGACCTGGACACATTGTAGCTGGCCAAAAACCTATTGACTTAGCACCAATACCTTATGAATTTGTTGCCTAATTTGTATTTTAATTTAAATAAACAATTTTTTGTTCTTTTTTTAATGAATCTTTTTAAAAAATGATTATTTCGCTTTTTTTTTTAAAGTAATGATGCCTCAAATTAAGAGTCCCTTGAAGAAAATCTGACAGGAAGATAAGTCATTCGCTTATCAAGTGCTGATTGGCGTTTCTCATCTAATATAATAAAATAGGAGAAGATAGTGAAGGCTCAACAAGAAAAGGCAATGTAGGGAAGAGGGGAAAAAGGAATGAACAAATTATTGAATTGGGCGGTGATGTCAGGATATTGAAGAAAAGAGATTGAGCTTGACATGTTGTAGTTAGCTCCATATTTTTATGAAATTGAAACATGTAATATAAAAATGTATCTTGAGAAAAAGCTCTATTCGGCCGAAAAAATATTAATGATGACAGCCAGGTTTTTCACCTTCAAATTTTTTCGTAAGTTTAACTTTTTGCTTCCGTTTGAATTTACATGCAGGAAGGTGGTGTTGCACCCTATCAGTTTTTCTTCCAAGGGCTCTATCCCCAAGTATGAACAAATCCTATGATCCCAAAACGGGAAACTCCATTGGATTTACATCTTCGTAAAATTAGTTTAACTGACAACAAGCTTTTTGTAAAACCCTCCAAATCAGCAATTAGCTTTCCAAGTATTAACCATATTGCTAGGGATGCATTTGGTGTTAGTTAAAAAAAACTTAAAAGATTGAAGTCTGCAATAAACATTGGTGTAAAGTGCCGTGTGGTATTTTGGGGGTTTCCTTGGGGAGGGAAGGGGGGATGATGACAATTGGAGCTGTTACAGTGCAATTTCATGCCTGACTGTCACGGAAATATAAAATTTGGCAAATGTAACAATACTTTTTAAAAGAAACCTCCAGAACTGAAAATGGCCCTTGTTTTGAATTTGGTGGGAGTGGTGATTACTGCGCAACTAAATGCAATATTTGTCTTCGATTGAGCTTTTGGTTTTAATTAATAAATCACAAACTACAACCTTAGTTTCTGGAAGCCCAAAATTTGGGGTCCAATGTTGCCCCTTTCAAATATGGGCTTGAGATTTTCATCAATTGAAAACTTTTTGCCTCTCCCGTCAATTTTTTTTACTCTATGATGCGCTAACTAAAGCTGGCACAGTGGTTGTTAAGGAATTGGCCTACAGTTTCCGTAAGAATTTTCATCAAAAACCTGAGTTAATGCCGATTTATTTTTTGAAGAGCTTGAGAAAAACATTTCCTTTTTTGATCCACATTTCTATTTTTAGCATCTGGTAGGTCCATTGATCATTGATTTTACAACCAACAATCATCCAACCGGGGGGGGGGGGGCATATTCTGGAAAGTTCACTAATGTAGGCCCCAGGTCAACTTACTGAAATACTTTTATGTCACCAATTTGGCAAATTTTCATTGGTCCAGAGCATCTGCAGATTCTTCGGGAGCTGAGAAGACTGTATATCTTTGAAACGGAAGGAGAGGATACAAATGAGAAACATTGCCTAAAGCCTATGCCACGCTGGAAAAATGCTACGATTACTGGTTGGTGCATCTTCGCGCTTTTGCCCAGATGTAATCAACGTAGGTCATGATGTGTTTCCCCCAAAACCTAAGGCTTTTAGTGAGTTTTATTCAAAAAATGTCCACTTAATTTACCCCCCCCCCCCTCCCCCCATCATTGATCCCTGAATGTAAGGAAGTGGAGCGTTACCTACTTTGTTTATTAAATAAACAGGACTGCTTGTAAGTTTTTCTCGGCATCAGCGATTGATGATGCCCTTCTTCCCTTCCCCATCATTATTTAATCAGCCCAAAGATTAGCCCCTTTACAGTTTAACAACCTACTCATGGTAGTGTTCCGGTTCCTTCAATGTTTAAAGGTTTATGGTAAATTCATGGCTCTGAATTATTAAATGAAAGATAATGGAACATCGTTTTTTCAAGGCCTAAGCATTGCATCGACAGCTATCAGCCAATATTGACCCATTTCATCAATGAAGGAAACTTCATCGACAGCTATCAGCCAATATTGACTCATTTCATCAATGAAGGAAACTCCTTGAATCCCTTATAAAATTCTCTAACGTTCGTGTTCTCCAAGTGCTACGCTGCGTTTGTGCGTCGGGTGACCACTTGTATTGAAATAAATAGTAATATGTAAGTAATATGGTGGCGATTTCTTTTTTATTTTTGGGGAGCGTTCGCTCCGGCGCGGTGTCGCACGGGTTATACATAAACTTATAAACTACAACTACATAATATCACAGAACACTGGCGCACCGAAGGGGGGGGGGGGTTAGGGTTAACCCCCCCCCCCCCCCCCCCAAGCCTTAAAAAAAAAAAAAAAAAAGGAGGGAGAGAGAGAGAGAGAGAGAGAGAAAGAGAGAGAGAGAGAGAGGATGTGGTTCCTTCACAAATAGAAGAAAGAGAAAGAAAAAAAATCGTGATCAGCTAGGAAAGGGGGTTCACGGTGAATAAATTCCATATTATCCACATTTGCTTAAGAGTTATTCACTATGGCGGGGGGGGGGGGATAAAATCTAACCCCTCGGTGAACCCCCTCCGTGAATATTCCATGGCTCCTTCATCCACATTCCTTTCGACTCTTCTCCCTCCAATTACCATGAGTCTAGAGCAACGATTTCGTGGTGGCAGAATCGAAAATATATTTGTACATTTCAATCTTACTGTACATGAAAGTACCGTAAAATTCAGTTTGATGGTAAGGAAAATTGAAAAAAATTTCCGGGGGAGGGCCCCCAGACCCCCCCTCCCGGTGAACCCCTCGGTGAATTTTCCACGGCTCTTTCAACCACATTCCACTTGACTCTCCTCCCTCCAATTATGAGTCGAGAGCAAAGATTTCATGCAGCAAAATCGAAAATATATTTGAGCATTTCAATCTTACTGTACATGAAAGTACCGTAAAATTCAGTTTGATGGTAAGGAAAATTGAAAAAAATTTCCGGGGGAGGGCCCCCAGACCCCCCCCCCTCTCGGTGAACCCTTCGGTGAATATTCCTTGGCTCCTTCATCCACATTCCTTTCGACTCTTCTCCCTCCAACTACCATGAGTCTAGAGCAACGATTTCGTGGTGGCAGAATTGAAAATATATTTGTACATTTCAATTTTCCTGTAATGAAAGTACCGTAAAATTCAATCTGAAGGTCAGGAAAATTGAAAAAAATTTCCGGGGGAGGGCCCCCGGACCCCCCGCTTGTACTGGGGGGTATTCCATACCCCCAGACCCCCCGGAGTTTGAGTCGTACCAACCCCCCCCCCCCCCCCCCCCCCAAGACAAATTTCTCGGTGCGCCACTGTCACAGAATAATACAATGTAATAATACATTGTATTATTCTGTGATAATATTATTAATCACCTTATTATTTCGGGCTTATCGAGGTTTATCGCCTCGCGGTTCCCGCCATTCATGTTGCAAGATGATCAAACTCCGAAAACTTATTTACACTGACCGTGATTGGGCTCTGGGTAGATAAGGCAGATTTATGTGATCGGTGATTATGATAAATTTATAATGTGAAACTTGAGGCACTTATCAGCAGAGAATGGACGGACGAATTATTGAAATTAGTCGCTAACTCGCTGTATATCATTCCAACATCATTGGATCTGCAACTAGTGTTTCAGTAATTATATTTTTTGGTAGTTGGTAACCTTATCATCACCATCCTAACCTAACCTCGAAACGAAATTGTTTTGTTTTTCAAATTGTTTTGTTTGATTCTGCGCGTGCTGTGTGATAAGAACGCGACAAAATTTTAAATTTAATTTAGCATTTGCTGCTCCTCCATCCGGCTTAAAGTAATTGTGCTAACACTGAGACTGAAGAGATGTCACCCAAAGACGCTCAGGTGATCACACTGACTCTTTTTATCCTTTCATCCTCTGATTGTTTCTAGTCCCTTAGATTACTTATCTCTGACAAGAAAGGTGCACCAGCAGAGACATTGTCTAAATTCTAGATTTTTCAAGTCAGGGTTTCAGTTTCATTGAATTCGCAATTTTGCAAGTGTGATGAGCATAATATTGATAAGCATTGACTTTAGGAGTGTTGTGCTCAAGGAACATAGCTCTGAATTGCACCTGGAATCAACTGACGAAAGCCCGGTTCCCAATGAGACACAATGCGAAGGAGTTCATATACGCGTGAGCAGATGGGGTCTTTCCCAATGCTAAGCAAGGCTTTGCGGCAGAATGTAATGATGCAGTTAATGCACTGGACAGTGTTATTCATTCTTCCATTTGTGGATTTAAGATGTCATTGGTTTTGGAAAGGTTTAGAATCAAAGATTTTGAATCAAAATTTCTTTGTCTGTGCAGGATTCCCAAGTACCAGTTGTGACTGATGAAGAACAGTACTTAAATCATGTGAAGAAAATCATCGAAACTGGAGTTATAAAAGGCGATAGAACAGGAGTGGGAACTCTCTCCTTGTTTGGAGCTCAAATGCGTTACTCTCTGAGGGATGGTAAGTATCATACTTTCTGTTTCCTCAATGATTAAATTTAAATGTGAACTAAATGAGGGGTGCCCCAAATACCTGATCACACAACTGCTTACTAGTGGCATTTGGAATTTTTACCGATTGAACATTTTTTGGACTTGTAAAAATATTTTGGAGAGTGAGGAGTTTTGAAACTTTTAAAAAAAGAAAAAATCACGCTTGGAAATGAGCAAATTTGTGGAAACAGAGACTTTGCTCACAAGAAAAGGACACCGCGCTTTGCTTATGGGAACTGGCTCCCAGTCAAATTTTTTTAAATTGAAATATGTGTCGTAAAAGTGTCTCCTGAGAAAAAGCTCTCACGGGCAGAAAAAAAAATAATGACAGGATTTCGAGATATTCGCGTCTAAAGTTGGGGACTATTTGCCCTCCGCCTCGTATTCTCGTACGTAGCAGGCCGCTTAACTACTACGCCAACTGGAAACCTTCTCGGTCGAATCGCCCTGCTTATTTGTTTACCGCACACCCACTGCTCTGCCTTGACCACTCCCTCAACTGATTACTTACCTACATCAACATTTTCTTTTTCTCTGCGAACTATCTGCTCTCTCCCTCTCTCTCCCTCATTGTAAATGTAGTTCCGATTAATAATAGTTCATTGTTGTTTCTCTCGCAATATTTGACACCTAGTTTTTGCGTCCTTTTTTTTTTTTGTTTATTTGTTTATTTCTCTTTTATTATTCATGGATTTATTTATTTTGATTGAGGGGGAAGGGGTCGTTAGCACACGACGTAGTGGTTCATGAGCATTATACTATCGTTCTACTTCCAAAGCGATGTTTCAAGCGATGTGATACAAGTTTTCTAAAGAGTCGTCAAAAAAGAAAAAATGAAAAGAAATAAACAAAAACAAACCTCTCCCCCCCTAAAAAAATCAAACCAAAGAAACGTGATTTTTGACAAGTGTATAGAGCCGTACTGAAGTTTAATAGGAAAGGGGGGTCGGAGAGAGAAAAAAAAAAAAGTGTGCCACACGAATGCGGACAATCGTGTATCTTGGTGTATCAATGGCTCCTCCATAAAAATCTACCGAAAAGAATCGATCCGATGGCGACAGTGACAGCGGCGGATCGTGAACAATCAACCGAATTTTCCATCCCATTTGAACCTAAGGAAATGAATCGATTATTTGGAAGCCCTAATGAACAGTCTGAAGATCGACTCTCTCTTGTAGGTTTAAATAGAGGAGATATCGAAACAAATATCGCTTTGGAAGTAGAACGATAGTATAATGCTCATGAACCACTACGTCGTGTGCTAACGACCCCTTCCCCCTCAATCAAAATAAATAAATCCATGAATAATAAAAGAGAAATAAACAAATAAACAAAAAAAAAGGACGCAAAAACTAGGTGTCAAATATTGCGAGAGAAACAACAATGAACTATTATTAATCGGAACTACATTTACAATGAGGGAGAGAGAGGGAGAGAGAGGGAGAGAGCAGATAGTTCGCAGAGAAAAAGAAAATGTTGATGTAGGTAAGTAATCAGTTGAGGGAGTGGTCAAGGCAGAGCAGTGGGTGTGCGGTAAACAAATAAGCAGTTGGGAGGGACTGCAAATATCAATGCGCGCTGAGTCGGGCGATTCGACCGAGAAGGTTTCCAGTTGGCGTAGTAGTTAAGCGGCCTGCTACGTACGAGAATACGAGGCGGAGGGCAAATAGTCCCCAACTTTAGACGCGAATATCTCGAAATCCTGTCATTATTTTTTTTTCTGCCCGTGAGAGCTTTTTCTCAGGAGACACTTTTACGACACATATTTCAATTTAAAAAAATTTGACTGGGAGCCAGTTCCCATAAGCAAAGCGCGGTGTCCTTTTAGTTGCTGGTGTGATGGGCTTAAGATGGACAACTTGCAATGTTGCCTGCCCGCATGCTTTGCTACTGTGACTCCGCATCCTTGAAGTGAATCACTATAACATTTAATCCAAGATCTAATTACCAGGTCAGTCTAGTAGCCATGGGCGCCCGGAGCGGGGGGCAAGAGGGGGCACTTGCCTCTCTCCCCCCCCCCCCCCCCCCCGGAATTCAAAAAAGTCAACATTTCACGATAAAAAAAGAAACGAAAAAAGAAAATGAAATGTTAATCAAAGGAACAATAGTTGACAAACTTCATTAATAGTTCATTATCTAATTTCAACTAATTTTTTTGCAAAGGATAGTCAAATTATACATTTTTATTACTATCGTTATCATCTGTTGTCCCTTTATCCATTATATCAAACACTTCAAAATTATTATTATTATTTGATACACCTACAATGGGTTAGTAATTGTACACTATTTGGATGAAAAGAAAGTTTTCCCTCCCCCCACCCGGGGGAGGGGGGTCTCCTAGACTTTCCATTGGGGTTAAAAAATGTTGCCCCCCCTTGGAAATTTTTCTGCGGGCGCCCATGCCAATAGCGACTAGGCGGGGCCAGCGCTCCGTTGCACAAAGTCTCCCCGAGTTGCTGGACATTGCTGATTGATCGCTGCCCCGAGTCGTGTGGTTCACTTGGCGGAATCAACAGCTGTTATGCGGAATGATCCGCCTACTGGACTGACCTGGCATCAATAGATCTTGATTTAATCCTGATTTTGACTATTGAGGTGTGTTGTAGATCAATGTAGGCTGGTAAAAAGTTGAAAAGATGGTCATGGAAACTATTTTAAATTCTACCACTACTTAATCTTTCAGTGATAAATCATGGAATAAATAGTAAAAGAAATTGGAAAATCAAGGCTGTAAATAAAAGAACTTTGTCAATCAGCACCTGCATCAATTAAAATGTCTTTATTGCATCAGGTTCAAAAGTCTTTTTCCTGAGTAACCAGAATCTTTCTTATTTTTTTATTTTCACTTGGGTGGTAATGATCAATATTTTGATCAAAGTACCCAGTGTTTTTATTTTGCCTTTCTGTGTTAAATCCGCAATTTTTGTCACTCCATATTGATTTAAATTGCAACACTTTTTTTTGAAGAGGATACACTATTACACTAGTACTGAGTTAATTTATCTATAGATAGTTTATCAATAGAGAACACTTTCACAACTAAATTCTGAAGAGTTACAAAAGAGCCCAAGGAGATGAAGATTAATTCACTTTTGTCTCTTTCGAGTGAGATTAAATTTCTCATCCTGTCAGGGATATTTTTTTGCCAATCTATCAACAACTGCCAGTTGTAAACTCATCTAAAAGGAACCAGTTATGTACCAACGTAATTTTCACTGCCAATAACTAACTGTTGAGTTTTTTCTTTAGGTAATTTCCCCTTATTCACAACGAAGAGAGTCTTTTGGCGTGGAGTAGCGGAAGAGCTGCTATGGTTCATCCGAGGTTCAACAAACTCTAAAGAGCTCTCTGAAAAAAATGTCAAAATATGGGACCCGAATAGCACAAGAGAGTTTTTAGACAGTCTTGGATTCACTGATCGAGTTGAAGGTATGATAAGCTGCCTTGAGTACTTTCTTTTCACTAATTATTTTCCCGTTGTTTATTTGCATTCTTTTTCTGGTATTTCACTTGCTTATTTCAAGCAATTCATGGCTGTACAGTCAAGCCCCTTTTTCTGCTACGTTTTTTGCTCCTCAGTTGTCTGCAACAACCAAAGTTTGTGGCCAAGTCACAATCTAAGAATGGTATTTTCACCAGAAAAATGTGAGACTATAATGATGCATCGTTGGGGATTCCATGCCAATTAGCAATGTAGTGTGTTATCTTCTCTTAAAAAAAAAGGAATCAAAAGAAAATGATTTTTTTATGAATCTACTTTTCCTTCGTAAATATTGACTTTGCATCATTCAATCATAGTTTGCTTCTCTTCGGCATCTATTTTTGTTTTTTTTCCGAACTCCTTCAATTATTTAACCTCTTCTTGTGGTTTTGCAGGTGATTTGGGGCCTGTTTATGGATTCCAGTGGCGTCATTATGGAGCCGCCTACAAGGACATGTTCACTGATTATGTTGGTCAGGGTATCGATCAATTGAAGGAAGTAATCGACAAAATAAAAAACAGTCCAAATGATCGCAGGATGATCATGTGTGCTTGGAATCCAGTCGATCTTCCTAAAATGGCTTTGCCACCCTGCCATTGCTTGGTCCAATTCTATGTAGCAAACGGAGAGTTATCGTGTCAGTTGTATCAACGATCGGCGGACATGGGTCTCGGTGTGCCTTTTAACGTTGCCAGCTATGCATTACTTACATATATGATTGCTCACATCACTGATTTAAAGGTAATTGATTTTCTGTAAACCTTCACTCTTTAAAAGACATCACAAGTTTTCACCAACTCTATTCAGTGGTCTGAAACATGGATTTTTCTGGACGTGGTCAAGGAAAAGAATAATCAAGATCATAAATTCATAAACATTTAGGGTGCAATGGGGCTCTTGCAAACTTTTGCTATAGAGGATTGAAGAGTTGATTCTTACATAAAAACGTGTAAAAATGAGGATCAGTACACTGAAAAATCACAAAATTCACTCTTAGAATGGGGCATAATGGCAGTTCAAAGCAGGCATTATGGGAGATTCCTATCTAAAATGACACATATCTCTGTGTTTCCGTAGAGAAAGTGATAGATTAGACAGGAATCTCCCATGATACCTGCGTTGAAGCGCCATTACGATCTTGCCGTTAAAGCAGTTTTGTGAGTTTATTACTGAATTTTAGACTTTTTCGGTGTAGTTTTCGTGATTTTCGCTGGTTATTACATCAGAATGGACCGTTTAATTGCTTACAGCAAAAGTTTGCAAGAGCCCCATTCAGAGACTTCACTCAAGATCTACTTGACTTGACTCTGCGTGGAAAATACCTGAGCTGAGTTGAGTCAAGTGAGAAAAATTGGAATTCAGAGACGCTCACTGTAGCTCAGAAACTCTTAAGAAATCTTGAATTTTGTTCAAGGTAGCTAACAATTTACCTTGAAATTATCTCCTTGTGATTTATCTTCAGTGGAAAACTGTTTGTTTCCTAAGGGTCTCTGAATTACCAATCTGTGCTTATTCTTACTTGAAAATTCTTCGAAGCGAGTAATCTGAAGGCATTTTGGTTCAAGGTTTGTTTCTGAATTGCAAATTGAATCTGGAGTACTTCTTAAGTTTAAGTCAAGTCAAGTAGATCTCAAGTTAAATCTCTGAATTGCACTCTTAGTATCAAGATACAAATATGAATCGTACTGCTCTAAATAAGATTAATTATAGACAGAAGTCAGAAAAAAGTCAGAGAATATCTATTCTGAAAATTTTCTGAATCAAAAAGCTAAAACTTCTGCTGTCAGGAAAAATCTATATCCTGACTTTGTGTATGGTGGCTTGATTCAGCGGAAAAGTTGGCAAAATTTCTTGTGCCATGCGATTTTGCTCTCTGGCAAAACCAATATTTAGAGCAATCCTAAACATCACTGATGCGGGATGCCATTTAGGCTGTAAGAAGCCTGCTGCTTGTAATCAGTAATGTTATGTAACATTCTCTCAATAAAAAGAGCTATTATTTAGCAAATTCTTCATGAAAAAAGCTTGTAAAATTAGAGGTATTAGACTCGGCTATAAGAATATTAAGTTGTACAACTGTGTAAACGTTGCAATCGCTATTGCTGGTTTTGAAACCAAACGCCTCATTTGTACCCTCTTGTAATTTGAAAGTGCTGCTTCTTTTCATCACTTCGTTTTTTTCTCATGGATCTGGGTGTTTGCGTTTTTTACTTTTGACTGGCTTGTTTTGTCTTCTTTGTAAAAAGAAATATTAATTTGTATGCATTTTGTATTCTCAGCCTGGTGAGTTCATCCATACCCTAGGAGACAGTCATGTTTACAGCAATCACGTTGATGCACTGAATATTCAGTTGAAGCGACAACTGCGACCTTTCCCGAAACTCAAAATCAATAGAGATGTCTCTTCCATTGATGATTTTAAGTTTGAAGATTTTGTTCTGGAAAACTACAAACCCCATCCTTCGATCGAGATGAAGATGGCTGTGTAGATGCCTTTGCTCATAAATTATATCTATTTTATCTATTTGACCATTCTCAGATTTAGCTTCTGTGATAAATAATTGTTTTATCCTTTTGACCATTCTCAGCCTTAGCTTCTGTGATAAATATTTTATTCTCTTTGTTTTTTGCATCTGTTTTTTCTAAATTATGCTTGCAGTTTTAATTTTTGACCATTTGTTCGATACAAAAAAGGTTTTTGAACTGGATAAAGTTCCCTCACATGTTAAGTGCTGCAGTCCTTTTTGACACGCTCTTGTCAGGAGAAGGATGGTATAATCCGTCTCGATTTTTAGAATCATTAAGTGCTTTGTTTCAGACCCTTTTTTATCAACTTTGCGAGAACTAAGAAGTTGTTTTCATTCATTTACTATTCTACAGTCTATATTTTATTCTGCACTTCACTTCAAGTATGAAAATAGTGGTGGAAACAAGGATAGTAATTGAATACCGACAGGATTACTGTGAATAACCAGATTTTTTGCTTTTGAATCCTGTTGAACAATAATTTGAACGAATTGGTGAATAATAATCAAAATGCTTTTCTCCCAAGTATATAATTGAAGTAAGACAAAGTTTATGGTTTTAATGAAATGGCCAAGAAAACTCTAATTGCAGTTTGAAACTTTGACGATCTAATTACCCATTAATCATATCAGATATCGTTGTGATCACATCTACCCAACCCTTTGTTGCAATACCAGTAACATCTTGTAATATAAGTTTTTCCAACGCACCTTCAAACTCGCTGGTTCGGTCAAAAAATAACGGCGCTTCATTTGTGAATCAAGAACTTGAATAGGTATTTTAAGGATGATTTTTTTGTCTGAGGGGAGGGGCTTTGGGGACCTGAGCTCCCCCTCTATCTTGGAAAAAGATTTTAAAATAAAAATAAAATTTTATTATAATTCCAGTGCCCCCCCCCCCCCCATTTTATGAACCTAAGGATTGCTCATGATGATGATATCATCTCTTCCGAGCATTTGCTTCTTTGAGAAGAAAAGAGCTAACTTTAATACGACTTTAAAGTAAGTGTCTAAGTTTTTTAAGGTTTTTTAAATTGCCTATTGCATAAATAAACCAGGGTTTCGAAAAAATTTTAAAACAGATTGCAAGTTGCAATTTCACACCTGCAGGCATATTGTAAGCCTGAAAAAATATATTTTCACCCTCTCTGAATCTCAATGTCCAGCTTAAGATAGCGATTTTTCAAAATAAGTTCCTGTTTTTTGTTGATACAGGTTTTCATTGAACTTAGGGTTTGTAAGAACCACTACCCAAAAGTTGTATTACCTATATGTATTCGTTTTGTTTTACTGTGTTTTTGAGGATTGTGCAATCCTCAAAGAAAAAGGATTTTTCTCATTCTCAAGTAAAATTTACTTTGTTAGTTGCTGTTATCTAAATTTTTTTTGAACAATGATTCCATTTTTGTAATTTTTTAAGAAATGCAGTTACCTATCTATAACAGTTAAAATATCTGACCTCATTTTTACGACAACCACCTCAATTTGGCTGTGTATTATCTGTCATCTTATTGAATGACATATTTTTAACCTAAGGTTTACTTTTAGGGATCCTATTTGTAGCACAGATTTTAGAGGATATTTAAACTTGAATTTTTTCCACTAGATCCTTCAATTGCAAACTAACATTAGAGAATGGGTGAGTTCATAGTCTGATTTATCTTAAGCGATTATGAATTCCTTTTTTGTAATTTTTTAAGAAATGCAGTTACCTATAACAGTTAAAATATCTTACCTCATTTTTACGACAATTGCCTCAATTTGGCTGTGTATTACCTGTCATCTTATCGAATGACATATTTTTAACCTCAGGTTTACTTTTAGGAATCCTGTTTGTAGCACAGATTTTAGTGGATATTTAAACTTGAATTTTTTCCACTAGATCCTTCAATTGCAAACTAACATTAGAGAATGGGTGAGTTCATAGTCTGATTTATCTCGAGCGATTGTGAATTCGATTTTTGTAATTTTTTAAGAAATGCAGTTACCTATAACAGTTAAAATATCTTACCTCATTTTTACGACAATTGCCTCAATTTGGCTGTGTATTACCTGTCATCTTATCGAATGACATATTTTTAACCTCAGGTTTACTTTTAGGAATCCTGTTTGTAGCACAGATTTTAGTGGATATTTAAACTTGAATTTTTTCCACTAGATCCTTCAATTGCAAACTAACATTAGAGAATGGGTGAGTTCATAGTCTAATTTATCTCGAGCGATTGTGAATAGTCATAGGAACTACCCTCCTGCAGGCTGGTTCTGCTCTTTAGGAGAAGATGAGATGAGATGGGAGTCTATTATAATCCCATTGGTTTAAACAGTGCTATGTGACTTTGGAAACAGCTCAGAGTTTTTCATTTCACATTTCAGACCGAAGATAAGAAGAGATTGCAGGAATCGATTAATCCTACTGGTTTGAATAGCGTCACGTGACTGTCAGCACAACTCAGAGTCGTTTGTTTCTAATTGAAAGGCTTTGAACCTTGTTTAAATGGTCATGTGACGCTGTTTAAACCAATGGGATTAATCAACTCCCGTTATCTCATCTTGTCTCATCCAAAAGAGCGGAATCCACCTGCAGTTAGAAAAGAAGATTTTCACTTATCATGAGCGGCGATAGCCGCACAGGCCCAGTCATAATCCCTTCGAAAAAAATTCTTTATCGAAATTTTAAATACGTATTAAATGTTATTTTTTGTACCACTATTGTAATTCTATAGATGACTTGATCAATAAACGACGATTTTATGGTAATAACTCTCTGCTGCTATTTCTTTTGATTACTTCTTTGAAATTATAAAATGTGTAATTTTCCTTGAATGCACACGCTTTTGCAATGCAATCAAGATTTGGACAAGGCGAACATGAATATTTTCCTTCATTTTGTGAAAATGAAAAATTAGCTCTTTCTGAGAGCATGCCAGTCCTCAAGAGTCCTCAGAAGTCCTTGAGATTCTTCCTCTCTTCAGAGTATCATGCTTGGTGCGGTATCCTTCTTGTTCTCATGCCTTGGTAGGTACAGTGAAAGTTCGTTGTGTGAAATGTCCTTTAAGTGGAATATCTCGCCAAGTGGAATTTTTTTTCAGCTCTGTGAAACCTCCCATACTCTGATCGCAATTTCCTAAGTGGAATTTTTTTCTGGGCAGGACCGAGGTTCCAAACAGTACCTTAGGTAAACAGTAGAGGAACTTTCTCTGTACCAGCACAAAATCACCTTAAGGTGATTCTACGGCGAACTCCCGGAAATTTTAATCCGATAGGTGGCGATACTTGTCACTGGCTCCGAAAATGGCCGTTTTTTGACGGTTTTCGGCTGTTTTCTCTGAACAGACGAATATTAGACAAAAAATCGGACTGTCAGCACCTGCTTAATTTTTTGCTTGGTTTTTTGAGCCATAAACTGGCCAAATTGGTTCTAAAATAAAGGCGAAAACTATGCAAAGAAAAAATCATGTGTAATTTGGAGTTGTATCAGTAAAGATTACAGGTTTCTGTTTCCCCTGTAATCTTTACTGATACAACTCCAAATTACACATGATTTTTTCTTCGCATAGTTTTGCCTTTATTTTAGACCCAATTTGGTCTGTTTATGGCTCAAAAAATTAAGCAGGTGCTGACATTCCGATTGTTTGTCTAATATTCGTCTGTTCACAGAAAACAGCCGAAAACCGTCAAAAAACGGCTATTTTTGGAGCCAGCGACAAGTAAAGCCATCTATCGGATTAAAATCTTCAGGAGTTTGCCATGGAATCACCTTAAGATGAATCTATAGCTTTAAATTCTTTTACTAGCCGCCAGAGTACAGCAAATCCATTAATTGCAAATTACTCTGGATAGATAATCCGTTTTGGGAAAAAAAGAAAAGAAAAAAAGTAACCGTCAGGTACTGGAAAATCATCTCGAGAGAGATGTTGAGAAATCTTTGCATGGAAAATTAGAAAAAAGAGCCTGAAACACCAAACAAAAAACTTAATGGGATTCCACGTCACATGACTGCCAAGGAATCACCTTAACAAATCGATTTATGATAATCGTTTGGTACAATAAGCTTTCTTCATTTTGTAGGAGCTTAATTGGAATGATTTCCTGGTATCTCACCCTTCTTTTCTCATAACAATGAGTCAGTTGCAAACTTCTGATGCAAGCTATAGTGGGGCCATTCTGGTATTGAAACCAAGTGAAAATATGTAACATTGCGAGCACCAGAAAGTTCAAAAATTGACTCACAAACTCATTAAACCAAATTCAAAGGTGGCGGTTAAATCACAATGGGGGTGTCCTCTATTATCACATCATTCTATGCTGAGAAAAGTAGAGAAACCTGCAATCAGATGGGACTCCTGCATTGTGACCCACTCATTTGACCACCATCTTGGATTTCTCTTAAAACATCTTTCATGAGTTCTAGAGTGGATTTTGAGACTTTCTGATGCTTTCGATGTGATTTTCACACGACATTACTTAGGGATCAACCATCCATGGTTCGAAAGTAAAATTTTGCAACAGATCCATTCAACTGTTACCTGAAATTTTCTAAGGATCCAACAACAGTTTTCTGGAGGCTGCAATCTGGATGGAATGCAGCTGATTCATCGTACAACTGAATGAATATCACGGTCAAGAAGAGGTGGGAACAAAAAGACGATGTTAAATTCAACATGGATAAAATTCTAATTAGACCAAAATCAGTAAAATCACAAAAACATTAAATAACTTCAGACAGTTTCTTACATTCTGTTTCATAAAATTACAGGGTTGAAAGTTAAGATAACGAAATGGAAATTAAGGCTCATTAATTGAGAAGATACCACAAATTAAAGACATGAGAATTTCAACTAAAAACCTTGTTACAAGTACTGATCATTTCAATTCCAAAATTGATTTTAGAATTTTTATTTTATACAACCTAATTTCCTCAAAGGTCATACAAAATGCTTCAGCTACTAACTGAGGCTACTGGTTAAATCAAAAGAATTTCAGCCTGTTCGAAGTTGCTCGGATGCTGAATATTACTGTAGTGAGAACCCTAATTAACCGCAAGACTGATGGCTACCCATGGAGCAGTAAACTGGAGACTCAATCATCTTCACATCAATGGAGAAAGTAAAGATAATTTTAATTTTTAACTTAAAAAAAAATAATATCTAATCGTGAGATTAGAAAATAGTTTTAAGTCATGCAGGAGCAGAAATTCACCAACTAAAAACTTGATAAAATCCTCAAACAAGTAAAAAGGACAGCAAAAATAATCAACTCTCGGATAATTAAGGTTCAGCAGCAATGATCGGAAGACACAAGTAAAAAAACAATTTTTCTTTCCTTTCATCCTCATTCTTTCTTTTATGTACAGCGTATTTACAGAAAAAATAACATAAGTTTCTAATAATACAAGAAATTTTAAAACAATACACGGATATTTCCATACATAATATGATTACACTTTGACCTGACTCTTATTACCTTTAATTTTGAAGCTGCTGTCTACAAATCTTTGAAGTTTGCATTAAAACTTATCTCTGAATCAGAGAGAACAACATTTCAAATCAAACAACTTCAACAGTTTCCCTCTGAATTTATAGTCTTTGTTGAAAACAATGACAATGTTGGAACAATTGATCATAACAGGAAAAAAGTCAGAGTTTAGCATGAAATGTGGTTACTTCTGATGACAGGTTTTGTTCCCGCATAATCAGACAAAGAGCCGAATGCTTAATAACAAAAGCTAAAGGTTCAAAGAGCCACTATCAGCTGGATTGCACAAAGTCTTGTAATCTAACAAACTCTCTGGGGTCATGGATCCCTTGAATCTTGATTCATTGCACTGATACACAATGGACTAAATAAAAAGTTCTACATCCAGGTACATCAAATAAAGGAGTTGTAATAAAAAAGGTCGCAATCTCAAAAGACAATGATTAGAAGAGGTAAGACAAGATGTCTTCTTATGATAAAATGAATTAATTAGGACCAACCCGAAATTTCAAAAACATGGAGATAAAGGATGTTTAAGAAAGGAATGACATTAAAATATCACCTATTGAGAATTGTCTGGGTTAGAAATCAAACTAGACAGAGATAAGCAAAAACAGTTTAAGCCATCAAGGACATCTCATTTTTTGGAAATTGATTCGGAGGTTCCGCTCAATGTGAGAGTAATCAGTAAAAAGGGAGTAATGCAAAACCTGCCTACGAATAGGATTCCAGTCAAACTAAAATTGAGCAACTTGCCACCAGAGCGAGCAGAATTGATTCAAAAAGGGATGGTACTGAGAATTTCTAAGGCAACTTCCTGGAGATCTTCTACATACTGCTGAGTCCAAGGTAATCTAGCTCCCCTTTCACCTAGTGAATTTTGAATGTTTTTTTTTTTTTTTTCCCAGAGATGTACCTTCGGAAATGAAACAGTAGAAAATAAAAGACAGGCTTGTTTGATAATTTGAAACTGATTCAACTGGTGTACTGTGGCATTATTACTTTTTTTGCTGTAAATGTTCACCAGCTCTCATAAGAATTCATGCACAGTGGAACCTCGATTAACCGGACACCATCTGGATACGGAAATATCCAGATAATCAAATTTCGCAGATCAGATGACAGGAAAAATGCGTTTGTAATGAGCAAAATGTCCACTATTAGGGATGTATTAACAAGAAGGTACATTTGTACATATTTACAATAGAACTTGCATATTACCTCAACTATTTCTTTTAAAGAACAAGTCCTTGAGCAAAAACTGAAATCTACATCTAGATAAAGTAAGTACAACCGATCGAGACAAATTTCTCGATTACAGTTCGGTTCGGTTTTCCCTGGTTTCTCTTGTTTGAGTTTTGAAAACCGTTTCCGGACCCCATTCGGATAATCAAGGTTCCACTGTAATTTCAAACTGCGTAGAGTGCAGTTGCTGGTTCCACAGATTGAGTGCATTATTCCCTTTCTACTACTCAAGGCTATACATGTAGAAAAGAGGGGAGAAGAAGCTTGGTTCAAGGAGTTAAGCACCTAGGAGAAAACTAATTGGGGACACAAAAACCAATACTGCTTTACTTACAATAATAGATAAATCACTGTGTTACTAACATAAGAAACAAATTCACTGCTAATAAGGTAATCCTTTCTGAACAGAAAGAGGAAAACTTACAAAGTTTATAAAAACTCTAGCTCGTTATTATGTAATTTAAAACCAATTATTGCTTTTGCTTGTTGTTTAGGAATTAAGATGATAAATTAATGAACATGATCGGTAATGACATCAGGATAATTGTTCAAATCAAAAGGTTAACAGCTAAACAAAGCTACTTATGTTTCTGCTTTTCAAGAGCAGCTTTGCATCTCTCAATAGATGTTAGGATAGCTTCTAAAAACAGTAAAATATTTTAATTAGCACGATGCATCATGTGACTCATTTCACTTTTAACAGTTAAAAAAGTGTTTTTTCAATGAACTAAATATAATTTGAATTAATCCACAAAGAAAACTCTACTTCCTTAATCCAGTGATAACTTTTTCTTAATTTTTATTTTTCCGTCCAATAGCGGATCTTGAAACAGAATAACTCTTTTTAGAAGATCCAACAGTTTTCAGAAGGATTTCCTTTGAGGTAATAATTAAAACCGTCAATCTGTTGCTACATTACTGATAGAGTTGTTTAGCGTAGAGAGAGGTTTAATAGCTTGAAATTTAAGAAGATATTGCAAAATCAAAATTTTTACAAAGCATACATCCAAAAAAAGTATTGATTGAAATTTTAAATGAATTTTTTATGCTTTGAATAAGCAAGGGAACAAAATTTATTCCTGATGCCATAAAAAACATGCCTGAACTTAAGTACTAGAGCCTAGATTAATTGATTCTATGCAATGACTGATTTTTAGATAGATTCATTCCTTTGATGTACAAAAGCCTTTGTTTTCTCGACTTAAAAACCTTGACTTGGAACTTTCTGGTTAAAAACTTTGACATTTCTATTAGAAAACAGAGA
The DNA here is from genome assembly GCA_011764245.1 of Trialeurodes vaporariorum. Lineage (NCBI taxonomy): Eukaryota > Metazoa > Arthropoda > Insecta > Hemiptera > Aleyrodidae > Trialeurodes > Trialeurodes vaporariorum. The sequence goes on from VMOF01000388.1 coordinate 20,318,228, forward strand.
AAAATTAAAACCACATTGGCTATTATGATACTGGGAGATGAAGGCACAGTGTGTCCATTTAAAATTAATCGGCAAGAAGTTTGCTATCATTTCTCTTTAAGTGTCAATAACTGCAGAAAATCTGGCGGTGTTTATAAAAAATCCGACATCAACGCAATAAATGAATAAAGGAAAATAGGTGCCGGAATAATAAGTATTACAACCCACAAAAACTTAGATCTCTCTTTGAATCAGTGCTTTGGTGATATGAATGAAAGTTCATAAATGTGACCTTGCTTCTTTCTTACAAAACAGGACTTTTTCAAAGACTTGATTCATACAGAGAACTGTTTGTTGTTGAATGATACTACTCTGAAGCAAGATAAAACAGTTGACTGCACTGCTACAAAGTTTTTAAAGGCAAGACACGGGTACCTAAAAATTAGGTGTTTCAAGAAAAATGGCTTGGAAGGTTTATCTTTAATTGGATTCTTATCTAGACCTCTTAAAATTTCTGCTCAAACAAATATCAATAACCATTTTAAGAACAGGTATCATTCCAGGCCACTCATACACTCTGATCGGAAACAACCAGTTTGGAATTAAAGCTCATGCATTTTGAGTATCAGGTTCTGACTAGAATATTTTAAGACAGATAGCGGTGCCTGCTTTCGAAATGCATCAAAACGCAGCAGTGAGCCGTTGATTAGCAACAAGTCAAACTCTGTTCTCAACCAACCACTCACCGATGTGTTTTGATACAATTCATAAGCAGGCACTCGCACTGTTACTTGTCAGAACTCGATACTCAAAATTTGTGAGCTCTGCGACAAAATTAGAACAGAAAATCATTGGATCTTATGGCCGTAGCACAGCTAGAGAACATTTTGGTTAGGGGAATACAAAAAAATGTATCTATTTTCACAATGATTTCTAGGTTGGGGGTGGGGGGTGCTAAACCCTTCCAGCTGCGCATCTGCTTGAGGGGCTTGTCAAAATGAATTTGGTTGACTTGCATCGAATTTGATTGGCTCAGAGTAAACGAGTCAGGTACTTTTCACAGCTTGGACTAATAGAGCCATCAAAGATGCTGAGCACGAAACTTAATTGATTTGAGCTCTTCATTTAAAATTAGAGGGAAATTCGTTCTATTTCATTCTGATTGGTTCCCCATAGCAGTGCTGCCAGATCTACAAGGACTTTGGGTCCTGAATTTTTCCTTTGAAATAATTTAAATTACACGGATTTGGACCCTAATTCTGGCAATGGTGCTTTTGAATAAAAATCAATCATATTAACTCAGTTTTCATTGCCATTATGAGTAACTCACAGGCCAAGAATGCAGTAACAAGATTTTCTATACTTTGTAAAGGAGAACCATATCCAGAACTTGAAATTGTTTTCCCAGTTACTTCATGGAGACCCTGTAAAATAGAGCAAGCATACAAGAAACAATCGGTGGCGGAGCCTGCAATTTGGCAATGTTGCAGTCCATTTATTTTGATCAAGCTGAAGGGTGTCTGGTGAACACCTTCTCATATGACCTTTTAAATGGGTTTAAATGGACAAACTGTAAAGTTGCCAGATTGCACGCTACGCCACTGAAAACAATATTAAATTTCTCTTGGACACAACATTCAGAACTTTGATTTAGAATTTGCAAGCAGAAAAGTTAGGCTTCAGAGAAACATACTTCCGAACTTGCGGAAACGAAGGTTGTTTCTTGAATGGATCAGTACAAATTCTTAGCTACTTGAGTGAGAGACAGTTCAATAAATTAAAACTTACAAACGCTTATAAATCACAATATAAATTAAATAAAAAGGTCAAAAGCGAATTGGACAGATAAAAATACACCGACTGACTTACATATAATTGCATTTATGCATCAATGAGATGTTCAGTCAAATAGAATGGTTTTTGGCTTTGTTTTTCTAAAACCAACAATGATTTCAAAACAAAGTTAAAAATCTTTTTTCCTTAAAATTTGAGAATGATGGAGGGCGGAAAAAAGGAAGAGCTTCCAATTATGATAACTGATGATCTTGATTTTGAAGCAGCAAAAAAAATAAAAATAAAATAAAATGAAATAAAATATAAAGGTTAACCATCTGATAAAATTTTAATCGAAAAGTTAAACTGATAAATAAAAGTAACAAATCAAGAACTCAACAATTCGGAGTTTGTATCTGTGGGGGGGGGGGGGGATTAAATCAAATTAAAATTATGACTGATATAACGATACAAAATGGTTTGCTAAATGAAGTTTATTTCTTTCCGTTACTGAGAAAAGATTGATGAAAATAATTTTGATATCCTCAAAAACTAAAAAAAAAATGGAGAAAAGAAAACACAGTTTGATAGGGTTAAGAACCGTCCTGGAAAACAGAAATCAAAATGGGCATTTAGCATTCTTTAAGACCGTGAAATGATGATATTTTTTCATGAACATGAATGAAAAGTGACCATCCAATAAATTCAAATCTTGGCAATTTCTTGATGTGACTTTGACAGTTAATGTAAGAGTTGGAGGTTTTGCAAAATTTGAATGATTACTGTGACATTAGAGAGAGGGATTTGAAAAATGTCAAAAGGCACAAGTTCAGGCATTGACTTGATTTTGATTTGAAAGCATTCATTCCAAATCATCATGAGTCAGTATTCTTAATAAATTTTTGAAATTCGGTTGGAAAATAATTCATAATTGAGGAGCAATTAAAAATATTTTGGATCATAAAAATGTCTGCCTAAGATTTTTCCTCTAGCCTTTTGACAAGTTGCAACTCACAAAGTTTTACATCCCAGAGATGCTAATTTGATCCATATTCTCGGCCCATTTTGAATAAAATTTTTCTATTTATACGGCTGGCAATTGGCAAATTAATTTGATCAATAAATAGTTTGGCTTCATTACAGGCCTTACAATTTCAAAACAGTAAAACTCAACTACATGCACGAGGTGAGTCCAAAAAAGAAACTGTACTCTAGTCACAGCAGGTCATTAAATTATTGTATCAATCAGGCTGCCTAGAGGGAAGAAAACCTGGGGGGGGGGGGGGTTCCCCCGCCTCAGACCCTTGAATCCATGGGCCCTCAACAGGAGATGTGATCAGGAACACAAAAGTAATAGCATTTGCTAGAAATGAAATCGAAATTCATTGACAAGGTTCCCGACAATCAAAGCAGAGTATTTTCCAAAATTTTCTCAATGGAAATAATAACAAGTGTATCAAGAATGCATTTAATGAGAAAAAAAAGTAGTAGTAGTAAAGTCCAGCCACCCAAACACGTGCTTCGTAATGCTGATATTTCACAGCGAACGACTGGACTGCATAAAAAAAGAAGGGGTAGGAAAGACAATCAAAGTAAAAAAAAATTAAAAAATTAGGGATCATTCAATCATTCATAATGCTAATTTTTTCAACAGCTTACTTTGAAATAGAAACCAATTGACTTTTTGTTATTTGCACCTTTGAATTTTTTTGGGGACCTTTTGGTGCAAATTAGACAGCTATTTTCCAGTGAATTAAAAGAAAAAAAAAAAGCAAAAGCATACATTGTGACAATGCCATTGTTAGATCTGTGTCGAATAAATTCTATTCAAGATATTGCGATCTAAGAGAAAAAGCTTAATAGCTTTCAATTGTTGATACAATCATTTGTATACCTGTAGTGAGCAAAGTCAGATTTATTTTTGGGCATACCTCTTACAATATTAGAGTAAAATATTTTTAAATAGAAAAAAAAAAAATTAATTATTAGAAGTACGAATTGTGAAAGCGCACGTAATTATCAACACATTTTCCTGTCACTATCTTGAATTGAATTAGGCACTGAATCCTGAAAAGTAAAAAATAAGACATGAGTTGGCATCGGGAAAGTTAAAATTTGGCAATGGTTACATTTCAAGATGTCAAGGGCAATTCCCTTGGTAAGTAACAGGGCTTTTTGCTGATGCCCGAAAGTTTCATCGAAAAGGAATTATTAAAAAAATAATTACAGCTATCAAACAAATAAATTATTTGGTGAAAGACAATACTTTCTGCACATTTTTAATGAGGAAAGACCATGAATTTCAACTTCAGCCAAATTTTGAATTAGCTTGATTTTTTTTTTTTTTTTTTTTTTTTAAAGTTTCATTCAAGTGTGTTGTTCAAGCCAGGGCTGCCATTTAGCGTATAATGGAGCTCTTGCAAACTTTTGCCATGAGCTAATGAATAGTCCAATTGACTGTGATTACCAGCGAAAATCACGAAAATCACTGTACGAAAGCCTAAAATTCAGTAATAAACTCACATATATGCTATATTGGTAAGTTTGTAATGGCGCCTCAACGCAGGTATCATGGGAGGTTCCTGTCTATTATGTCACTTTCTCCAGGGAAACACAGAGATGTGTCTCAATTTAGATAGGAATCTCCCATGATACCTGCATCTCTCCCCCATTAAGCTCTATTCTGAGGGGGGTTTTCTTGATTTTTTAGTGTACTCATCCTTACTTTTACAGGTTTTTTACGCAAGGATCAAATCTTTAATCTGCTTTAGCAAAAGTTTGCTAGAGCCCCATTATACAATGAATTGATTTTATTGTGATAGTGAAAATTTAACAGATACATATCACCATAAAAGCAGGGCTGTAGCAAAGGAGGTGCTTGAGGTGCTATGAACCAGGGCCTCTGAGCAATGTGGACCCCACAGGAGCCTCCAAAACACTAATTTGAGTCTTCGAGTTTGCGCCCATGCCCTTAACGACCTCACTAAGTCACTAACGCCCTGCATTAAAGGAAGAAAAATTTGTTTTACTCACCTGAAATTGTGAATGACTATGCGAATTAGAATTAGAGTTACTATGAATAATATCAAATGGATTAGATAGCCTGTTTGGATCCGTAGTTTGAGGTAAAGAAGAACCTAACTGGTTCATATGTGAAAGTTGTTGAGCCAAAGACATCATTCGTTTGTCTGAATCTTCTTCAACATCCAAGATAAACCAAATGACATCTAAAACAAAAACAAAAAACATTAGAAATTTTTCTGATAGATAACTGCAAGAACTCTCTGCAGGAAGCATTGAAAATTTAACTGAGGCCTCACTGGGCAGGAAAGTAAATTGATGCCAAGTTTCAGAAATATGAGTTCATGTTTCCTGTAAAGTTCTTGCCTTAGAGGCCTTGAAGCTCAGGGCTTCAAATTAAATTTGATTGCATGACCAAACAATTGGTGAAAAAATGAGGCAGATCATTAAACTTCTTGGATAGTACATATATACACACGATATACATTTGCCTGCGTCTTTTTACTGTCACTCATAAGTGCAGGAATTTTCTGAAAGATATTTCACAAAATTCAGGTTTTGATTGGAGGAAATTTTGTGTAAAACTTGAAACTGTTTTAAGGTAAATTCAAGACTGCTCTGCGAAGAACTCAAAACTGTTGTAGGAAAACTTAAAAAAATTCTGCGGAAATTCGACTCAGATGACCAAAACACAATTCTTTCTTTGCAATTTCTGTAAGTCAAGCCTTTTTCTCAAATTTCAGTTTATAAAGCTAAAGTTATGCATATTTTGTGAATGGGCAACTGAAATTTAATCTCATGATGAACAAAAACAGCTGATAGTTAAACTTGAATTGCAATTAATTTTTGATTGCTATGGGAGCATTCTCGAATTCTCAAAGAGCTTCCCCGCTAAACCGCTAAATTACCAAGTCGTTCTTTAATTCTCCGATTTCGTTTCTGATAACCCCGGGAAGTTCATCGGAGCGTTCTTGAACTTTGATGAAGTTCATCAATACTCTTCCGCTGGGTACACCGGCTTTATCGGAGTTCTTACTCCGGTAAAGCCGATGAAAACAAACCTCAAAGAAGTAAACAACCTATTTCCATGTGTTCATATGGGTGTTTTGGAGGTTATTGAAATGTAAACAGACATTTTTAGCAATAACACGCTGCACCTGTGATTGTTCTTAAATTCATCGGAAAACCGATGAGCTTTATCGTAAACACTCCCTGGAAATTCTGATGCACTTTCCCGGTTTATCGGATCGGAGAATTCTAGAACGCTCCCTATTGTGCAGGCAAAGCTTGCCAAAGATTGGCACTCACATTTTTTTTTAATATTTTCTCAATTCTTTTAATTTATGATAAACATAATATGATAAGTTAATTGATTCATAAAAAAGTAGAGATGGACAGAAACCAGTGGATTAAAGGGCTAGTAGTAGTAGTAGTAGTAAAGTCCAGCCGTCCAAACCTGGTGTTCGTTATGCTTGTATTTCAAAGCGAACGACTGGACTGAGAATACAAAAAGGGAAAAGGAAGGGAGTGAGATACCTACCAAGGTACCTCACTGTGAGGAAAAAGGACAAGAGGGATACCGCACCAAGTGTGACACCCTGAGGAAAGGAGATATCTCAAGAGCACACAAGGACTGGTATGCTCTCGGAATTTTTTTTTTTTTTTTTGTAACCATCTTCATCTCCATTAATGTTTAAAAATTTATTCTCTCTCTCTCTTCTTCTTCTTTTTTTTTTTTTTTTTTTTTTTTTTTATTAAATATAACTCTGGCAACTCCGCTATTAAACCACAAGAAACCGTGGGAGCAATCTTCTTTCTCTTATCACCTCATTGGTTTTGACGATTTTCTCGTTGAAATCTTGGTACTATTAATGGTCGGTCGGGAACTCAAGTACTGGATATGAGAGTTCCTCAAAAACAAATGCATCAAGATGGGGATGTTACAATGTCTCAAAATGTACTTCACTCTCAAACGACCACCTTGCACAAGTGGGGGAGTCCCGAAATGAAGTCAAGAGTCCAGCGCGCGAATGACGAGTTTGACAGTTTTTATTACCCTCAGCGCTCTGACGTTCATCTAGCCGAGTAAGGGAGGGAAGCAGGGACCATCTGGTGCACTATGGCGATATAGACCTTGCATTAAAAAAAAAAAAAGTGTTGAAAGCTATTGGAAGTTTGAAAACCAACACTTGTGTATAAAGAAACTCCATTTATTACCTCCAAAGTAGGCTCCATTGGTGGCAACCATCCGGCATTTCGATTGATAAGTACCAGGAGTTTCAGGTGCAACAATGATAACTTCAATAACAGCAATGGCACCTGGGGCTAAAGGCTCAACAGGAATCCTTTCTTCTTCTGTTAATCGATCCCTGCTAGTGAATTGAAGACAACAACCCATTGGCCACGATTCATCTCCTGAATTGAGCAGTCTCCATACTTTTACAAACCTGCAAATAAGAACAATTTCAGGACGTTTCGTTAATTTAAATTACTAAAATAAACATCACATAATAGACTCAAAAATAATCTTACAGCTCTCACAATGAGGATTAGAGTTATTTGTCTATAAATAAAAAAAAAAAGGATTTTACTCCAGCCTGAAATTTTCAGGCACTCTTTCTGATAGTATGGCTTGTTTCAATGAATTTTAAACAAATAAAAAATGGGCTTTTTTGGGAACAGCCCTTCAAATATTAAAATGTTGGGGGCAGGTACCCCAATTTTCTTTAAATAAATTGTGTAGCATAGCATATTAAAGGGAGCGTTAATAGCTTTCAAATGAGCTAAAATTGAGCTCTGTGACCGCAATAGAACAAGAGAAATGGGCATTAAAAGATCAAGGGTTCCTCTTTATCAGAGGGTCTTTCCCCAACTTTGAGTTTCCCTATCTCTGGTTCTATTGATACAAGAGAGCTGAATTTTTGGGTATTTCATCTACTCAACTGGTTCAACTACTCAACCAAAAACCATCAAAATCTAAGAAGGTCATGAAAATTCTCTTGTTGCATTGACATGGATCTCAGAGTCAGTAGCAGAACCAGGATTTCTTACATCTCTTCCATCCAGTGGCGCAGCTGAGAGGGGGGGGGGTCCAGGAGGTCTAGACTCGTCTTTGACACTTGCCCTGAGAAGAGGTCATTTTCTGAATTTTCAGAGGAATTTCACAAAATTTAGGCCCTTAGACCCCCCTGGACAAATTTTGAACCCCGGACACCCCCTTGAAAAATTCCTGGCTAAGGCACTGCTCCCATTTCTCTCATTTTCCCTTTGAATGTATAAGTAGAAAAAAGATAGACAGAGAGGGGTTTTATCTCTTTGTCAATCGTCATCTAACAAACGCATTTCAATGGGGGGGGGGGGGAAGAGAGGAATAGATAATTTCTCTCTGTTGCGCTACTAATAGAGCATACATTGCCTGTGACACCACAAATCGTAACAGCTCAGGAAAGGAAAAAAAAATTCTTGACTGCAATAAGCAGTTCAAAAAATTTGTCAGACTTTTCTGCCTTCACGGCTTATTTCAGATTATAAAAAATCCACAATTTGTTCCAAATCTGGGTAAACCATGTTAACAATACAGTTTTACCAACTGATAATACTGGAAACAGTATTTTCTTTGAAGAAAGGATGTTTTTACTTGAACATTTGAAGATCAATAATCTCTGACATAGATAAACAATATCAAAAACCATTCACTCTTATCTAATCAATTACCTAACTCAATTCAAAAGAAAAAGAAGAAAAATTGATGTCATTACATGGAGCTTATTTTGCTTTAGACATGACGTAAATTATTTGCAATCATTATCTTTCTCTGAAAAAAAAAAAAAAAAAAAAAAAGAAAAAATACACTCCAACTGAAGGAGTAATTGCCTTAGATGTAAAATTGACGGTCAGCGAGGCGTTCACGAATCAAGAGATATTTAGGGAAGGAGATGATTACTATAGATTAAAAGTATAACAGAAAATAGACCTGGGTTTAGATGTGTACCAATAAATAGAGGATCTGATAATTATAATCTAACAGAGACTCATCATCAGAGCAAAGTCAGTTAATAGAAGAAGAAATTAGATAGTAAACATTAATAAGCAAAAATTTATCAGGCTTGCTACCTAATTTCTCCAAGCTATTGACTGACTTGTGGTGCACAAAAAGCTTAGGCACATGATTAAACAATATATTTGGGCTATGATTCTTTCCAGTGTCTATAGTACTTCTGTATCTAATTATAATAGTGGATAAAAACAGAAAAATTGGCAGCATAATTACTTCATCCTTGGAGGCACTTTCACTCTGAAAGTTTCTGCATCCATTTCATCTCGAATAACTGACATTGATGGAAGTTTGACAGGGTTATCTGAGTCATAATATGATCCGATGGCTGCTTGCAAGTTCCTGAAAATTGAAAAAGAATAAGAACATAAGATTACAGAAGATCCTATAACTACCAACTCTTATTAGGATTATCGTTTCAATTAGAGATAGTTCAATTTAGGGCTCCTTTTTTTTTAGAATAAATCCAAGAAGATGCGAGATCCGACATTATGGCAGCGTGGTTTACTAAAACCCATGACCAATAACTCTGGAACTGTTAGGGCATGACCTAGTGAGAGGAGGGAGAATTTTGACTGAATCCTCCAAAAGAAGAAACAAATATTGAAGAGAGCATAGCTGCAGAGTATAGTGCAACAACTAGCTTTTCGGGGTTACTCTTGCTCTAATCTCAAGCCACAGTGTTTGCTCATTCGAAGCTGAAATGACAGAGTTCTAATGCTTTCTAAAAACCTGACCCAAACCGACAGTTGCTCATTTTTTTCCTTGCACTTGAACTGTTTATTCCGCAACGGTGCATGACACCAATGCAGCACCCGAACCTCAAAATATATACCTGTCCCGCAAGATGGGGGTAAAAAGAGTAACTCAAAAGTGAGAGACAGTTACACTGAACAGCCCTCTTGATTGGCTTGAGTTGGTTTTGTTGACTCTGGCGTTTGGTGCCCCCCCTCCAAAGTTCTGAACTTCAAATCTTCACCTGGACGGAATAAAAAAATATGCTTTTGATTGGCAAGGAAACATATCTGAATTTTGGAAACCTAAACAAGATTCATCTCTGCCCAACTCACATAAATTCACTTTCTCAAGCCTGGTTTCTAAAGAGAGAGGCCAAGTAACAAAATGGTGCAAGAGAAGATACACCTTTGCAGAATACTGACGCAAACAAAAAAAAACAACAAAACTTGAGTGCAGAGAGTAAATGAGCTACAATCTAGATCTTTGCGTAGTGAAACTATAAATTTAAAAAAGTAAAAAGGAATTGACGAACAGAACAGAATAAAATGGGGAAGTTTGGGAGGACATCAAACAGCCCTTCGCCTAGACGAAAATATACTAATTTGCAGGACTCCGGTACAGGAATTTTCTATCTGCATGATTGGTATCTGCACCATCTATCAGCAGGGGTGCAAAATGTTCCAAAACCTCAGAAGTTTCACGCGATCCATGACTTATTTCCTCACAGGATTTTAAAAAATTTCCTCAAAAAAATTTGAAAGTGATGACTTTTTTTTGGTTATTTTAACATTTCAACACCGTATGTTCGCAAAATGACCAGTATTCTGCCATTTTTTACACTATTTTCCTGGAAAATCCTTATCGCCATTATTAATAATAAAAAAAAATTAAAAAATAAAAAAAAATTGGATAAATTTCCTCACTTTCCCAGAAATTTCCTCACTTTCACGCGATCCGCGGATCGCTAGATCGGGCACATTTTGCACCCCTGTCTATCAGTAGAGTTCTTTAAACTATCCCTGACTCTACTGCGATAAAGTTACCTTAGGATTGTTGTGGGATGAGGGAGGGGAGGCTTGGTACAGCAAAAACCCATCCATGCTGATTGACACAAGTGCTTAGGCCGTAATATTGAGTGGAAGGTATTTATAGGTCCATGCCATCAGACTAAGGACAAAGGATTTGAGGGTTTCCCAGAAAGAATCCAGTGATTAAATCAATTACAATTTCAACAGGACCAAGAATGAAAATTAGTAAAGGGGTGACATCACAATTACAGAAATGGAGATGGCCGAAACAAGTTTTGAACACTTAAAACATGTTACTGTTAATATAATATGGAACCCTAAGGTATTTATTATTGAAACCTAATTATGGTCTCGACATAATTTCTTTCCAACGATGAGAAACACTGAAAGTATAGTGGAATATCTTCCACAATGACCAATGAAAATGTCTCGTCAGCAACATTATAGACAGGGCATTTATAACCGCGTGTTATTACTCATAAGGTCGCTTAACGACACTCTTATAGTTCTTTTCAACACGTTCAAAACATTGAAACCGTAATGATGACAGTACCATTCCAGAAACCAAAAACTTGCCCTTGGTACATCTGAGGTGTTAGACATTGGACTCAATGCTCTGCTCATGAATGAAAACAATTGAAATTGAAAATCAAAGGTTGGGCTCGGCAGTGAAACGTAGAATGAAAAATGGCCACAAAATATTCAGAACTTCGTGGCATTATATAAGACAAGGGAATGATTGGGGAAATTTGGAAATAAAGCAAACAGAAGGGAGAAAATAAAGGTAGGTTTTAGGGGCAGACAAAGGAAATTCAAAACAATGTCTTGCATCATAAGATGTGCAGTCAGACATCATAAAGAAAATTCCTTGGGCCATAGTGAAAGTGTCACAACATTATTGTTCAGCCGAATTTCAAAATCGTACCAGTTATTCATTTCCAAAAAGAATGTAGCCATCGGTGCATTTATATTTCCGACGATGCATTGCAGCTGCTTGATCAGTTCATCTTTATCTGTTGTGCCCATGCAGCTGAACTGCTGCAGAAGGTTTTGATCTACTAGGTCATTGTCAACATCCATTGTGATTTCACTAATTTCACGAAACTGACACACAGAATTCAACAGAATTGTACCACAAATTCACAATAATTCCACACACACGCACACACTAATACTGAGGACTTAAATTCTAGCACTAAAACACATTTTTAGAGTATTATTTGTCCATTTTTCCAAGGATTCGTGGACGAATTCACAAAATTCAGCAGATTTCAGAATTCAGAATGCACCTTGGCAACGTTCTCATTCAACAGCCATCGACAACCCCGAAAATGACTCACAGTCACGTGATGTTGTTACTTCGAAACGCGGAAGCAAAACAAACTCGCTGACTTTTCAAAATACAAGAATTCGCTGAAAGTTACAGCAAGATGGTTACAGACTAGTAGATTCCAGCTCCAACCACTATTGGTAAATTTTAGTTTCGAAGTCATATTTACAGTCTAATTTATTTCTCTTTCCGCGACTCTGGATGATTCGTGTCCTCTATCCTTTTTTTTATTAATTATTGTTTTCTTTGATAAGCCAACACCTTATCTGTCGAAGCAATATACTCTTGGAGTGCTGAAAATAACTGATAAAATTACCTGTCATAAAATTAATTGTTTATTTTTTATATGTTTTAGGTCAGTTCCCCTTCTTTTGAATAATTTCAATTTGAGAGAGCTGTGTGATGTCATGTGGCTAATACTTCACTTACTCCCTGAAAATTGTCTTTTTACTATGATGTTGTCAAGCTGCCTTCTAAAAGTAAGTATGCCCTAATGACTTTTGTTGACCAATTTTCCCAACTAAATTATCTTTGAACTGGATGTGTTGTGCTTTTGTTGCAGTTGGGCTGCACTTTTTGAGGACTTCACTGTGCTCAAGCGGAAAGACTTTGTCAAGCTTCCTTTTATGTATAAGCTTTTCAGCCTTTCACAGGCGAATCCCGTAATCAAATTGTAAAGGAATTTGATAGATGATTCTTTTCATTGTAGTTGGCATGTGCTCTAGTGGAAAGAATAAATCAATTTAAAAAGATTTTCTCTCAATCTTGGTTGCTGCATAGACAATTTGAAGACCTTGCCGATAAAAGAGTGCAGATGAAAATTTATGCTTCTGAGAAAAACGCGTCTCAAAGTTTCCAAGTTGCTTTTTGATACTTCAAAATAGGATATCGATGAAACCAAATTTTCGTTTTTTCTATTTCCTACTTTAAAGTAGATATCGTAAAACCACTTTCAAACTTCGAAACATGTTTCCCTCGAAAGCATAAATTATCTCATATGCTCTAATATCGGCATGGTCTTCAATTTATTATAATAGAATGCCATGCGCGGCGCTCAGCCAGATCTTTACGGTGTTATAATCTGCTCAGAAATATGCCTCTTAAACTCTCAGGGAAAGAAACTTGATACTTAATGGCATTTGAAGAAGTTTAAGCTCGGATGTTAGGTACAAATACATTGAATTTCGGTGACTGGCTGTTGAGTTAAGTTGGAGACAATTTACCTTTTGTCTACTGAGGAGCCCAATAGAAAATTATTGTTGTTTGTACTTCTAAAATCATGGGTTCGTCAGCGAACGCATCATCAACCATCGAGTATAAATTGGGTTGCTTTGATAACCTAGTTGTGACAGCAATCATTTTGAAGTTTGCTGGAAAATTAATCTCAGGATTACCAATTGGAAACGCAACCAAAAACAGTTACAATTTAAAATTTTGTTGGACTGCCAATGATTTTTTTGGATGAACTACAAAAACGACCACAAATACAAATGAAGACTACATGGAAAGAACATGTAAAGTCATTTCAGTCATCATCAAAATTTGGCAACTGACCCTCCACATTTTTTTCCATGGGACTCTTTCAATCAAATGAAATTAAGAGTGAAAGAAATAGGGATTATACGTAGTACACAAGCTAGAAAAATGTCCTTTATTTTTTTCTTTTTTCTTTTAATCCTTTTCTTTGATGGAGGCTATCCGAAGAAGAGAGTGGACAGTCATTTGACAACGCACCTGAAGTGACTTAACATGTACTTTCCCTGTAGTCTTCAAGTAGGATCCATAAGAACTGTTTGAACTACATTCAATCATTTTGGGGTTTCTGCCAGTGGCATAATGGGCAACCTGGCAATGTTCCATTTTATCCACTCAATCTCATGAAAAAGGTTCAATTGGAGGGTGTCCACTGCACACCTATATTTCAATATCTTTCACAGGTTTCAATGGACAAAGAATTACGTTGCTCAATTTAACGCTGGGCCTAAATGTTTTTCAGTCATCTCTAAGTAATGGTCATTTTTTTAGTCATTTTTAAACGGTTTCCACAAGATGCAATGAATACATAGTTTTATTCGTCAAGATCTGTTTGTTAGCTGTTGTTTTAAGGTACCTAACGTTGATAATTTTGATATCTCTTGAATCACAATTTTTTCCAGTGACCAATGCATTTTGATCTGGTGGAAAAGCATTAAACAGGATGGACCTCTGTGATAATAGAAAAAATTTTCTCAAAAGCACTTCTGGTAAGAGACTAAACAATCTGTTACAACAATAAATAAACTAAACGCAATAGATACGCTTTATTCAAGCAGGGCCGGATTTAGCTTTTGGTGGCCCTGAGCAAAGCTGCCTTTGACTTCCCAGTATCATCCACAAGTTTTTAAAAAAAATTTAAGAAATGTTAAATGATTATGAAACTTTTTGTCTTTTTCTACTTCATTTTGAAATCTCTAAAAATCTATGGGAAAGAGATGTTCAACTTCTTTCCTTACTTCGTGGAAAGTATACAGGGTGGCCGGAAAGTGACTACGCACCCCTCATAACTTTTTTCCTGTTGAAGATAAAAAGATGCGCCATTCTCCATCATTCAGAGCGGCTGACAGGAGGAGTTGCGATTCCCCCTACCCCCCACCCGCGTAACTCAATAATTTCAAATGGCAACCTCTATCTCATGATACGTCATTTTAAAAGGTATCAAATTCTAAGACTTTTGGTGCAAACGGAAGGTTGATATCGTTGTTCGTTTCCGATATATCGAATGTCCAAGTTCGATTTCAACCCATTTTCAAAGAATCATTACTCCTCTTTGAAAAGTCGGAATTTAAATACTTAATGAGGAGTATGAAATACTCCAAAAAGCAAGGTCTTATCAGAAAAAAATACAATACCTACAAAAGTTTAGTCAAAGCAGCGTTTTAGAGCCTCCAAACATTTTTAACGTTTTTACCCTCCACAGGGGGCTACCTGAAAAATTCCGTGAGACGACCTCTATTGAGTGATACAAGGAGTGTCCCAAAAGTATTGCACACTTTTGTCTGGGGGTCGAACGAAAGCAGATATCAAGAAACAGTTTGTGAGGAGCAATTGTCCTAGTAATTACCTACAAATCAAGACCAAATTCAGCTCTGTAAGTTAAATATTTACTGAGTTACAGAATTTTGAAAATGACACGTTGAGCTGACCCCTCCAGGATTTTTAGCATATTTTTCAAGAAAAAAAAGAGAGTTAAGAAATCAAGTGGTTTTATTTGTCTAAACAAATTTTGCAGAATCTTACCAGGACTGACAAAAATGTGATGCTTGCATTTTGCCGCCCTTTGACACTGTGGCCAGGCTGCCAATTTGTTCTCTTCTCTTCTTCCCTTCATTCTCTTGAGAACTTTCGATTTTTTAATTCTCTTTTTTTTCTTGAAAAACATGCTAAAAATCCTGGAGGGGTCAGCTCAACATGTCATTTTTAAAACGCTGTAACTCAGTGAATATTTAACTTACAGAGTTGAATTTGGTCTTGATTTGTAGGTAATTACTAGGACAATTGCTCCTTGCAAACCATTTTTTGATACCTGTTTTTGTTCGACCCCCAGACGAAAGTGTGCAGTACTTTTGGGACACCCATTATACATCCATGGAAAGAGCGTAATAAACTGAGCATTTTGGTGCAAACCGGTGGTCGATATCGTGTTTCGCATTCGAGGTATCAAATTTTTAAAATTGACTGACCATCGATACCTCAAATGCGAAACACGATATCGACCACCAGTTTGCGCCAAAATGCTCAGTTTGTTATGCTATTTCAATGGATGTATAACTTGACAAAGGTCGTCTCACGGAATTTTTCACGTAGCCCCCTGTGGGGGGCAGAACCGTTAAAATGTTTGGGGCTCTAAAACCCAGCTTTGACTAAACTTTTGTAGGCATTGTATTTTTTTCTGAAAAGACCTTGCTTTTTGGAGTATTTCAGACTCCTCGTTAGGTATTTAAATTCTGACTTTTCAAAGAGGAGTAATGATTCTTTGAAAATGGGTCAAAACCGAACTTTGACATTCGATATATCGAAAACGAACAACGATATCAACCTTTCGTTTGCACCAGAAGTCTTAGAATTGTATGCCTTTTTAAGCGATGTATCATAAGATAGGGGTTGCCATTTGGAATTATTGAGTTACGAGGGTGGGGAGCCCCACCCTCGCGTCCCTTGGGGGATAGGGGGAATCGCAACTCCCCTGTAAATTGTAAAGCCAGCCTCTCTAAATGATGGAGAATGCCGTAAACAGCATCTTTTTATCTTCAATAAGAAAAAAGTTATGAGGGGTGTGTAGTCACTTTCTGGCCACCCTGTATACTAAAAGCAAATAGGAAATAAAAGCTCAATCATAGACAATGAAAGCTCTATCGTAATTTTTAAGTTCCACAAAGAAAGTTAATAAGTACAGTCTACAATTTACTCAATTTGAAATTGAAAATTAAGATTATTTTTTATTTTTTTCAAATGATGCAGTCCGGTTTTGTACTCTCTATACTCTTCGGCAATTTTAGCACTCTGCAGCACCACATTATGGTAAGAAAGTTCTTCAAAAGTTCCATTTTATACGACACCTTGATTATGACTTAAAAATCTCACGACAACACTCTTTCTTTTTTCAGAATGTTATTTCAACACTTCAAGAACCTCAAAGATGAGCTTTGATTTTGAAAACAATGGAGAAGTTGATAAATTCCTGAATGATATAAATTGCTCTCTTTTATCTGTGATAAGTGGTGCGAACTCTCCTCTTGTCAGCACTCACATTCCTCCGTGTGATGATAATCAACCAATTTTAATCTTTTACAAAACTCAGCCGGTAGTAGTGTCTGAAGAAAATCTCCATCAAGTCGTTTTTCTGACATCAATGGTTAAATCACCCCTGGTTGGATTGCATCATTCCTTACAGCACGTTTTTGCTCCAGCGCTATTGGAGGTAATCAGTTTTATCTGTCACTCTGCTCCAATATTTATTATTTTTTCCAAAGGTTTTTGGCTTATTCTTCATATTTTATAGTTTATAGAAGTTAAAGAGTCTAACAGTCTGACTGTGGAGGCCTCCACCTTTTGAGAAATGGGGAAAGTTGTGGGGTTGCTCCTAGACCAAACATTTGAAATTTCAGTGACTAAGGTTTCTTAAAATGTGCTCAAGCATTTTTTTCATGCCTTATTTTTCTATCATTGCAAGTGCAATGCTGGGGTAATAAATTCAGCAAAAATGCTGTTTTGGAGCAAAATTACTGCTATCAAGCTACTTGGTGAGCAAAACAACCATACAGGCACTGTTTTCTGAGCAAATTCACTGCCAAGACGCTGTTTTGTCTGCAAAATTACCCCACATGCGCGCTCTTTGGGATCAACATTTCTGCAAGTAGGTTAAATACAAGCAAGAAGATGATAAAAAAAAGTAATCAAATTAGTTGAAGCCGAACAACATGGTTACTGATTTTCTGCACCATTGCATCAAATGATACGTTCAATGATTGTTAACATAACCCTCAGAGACTTCGGTAGGAAAAGAGGAAGAGAATTCGGTAGATAGCACTTACGAGTAGTGTTATGCCGGATATCAGATATTGATGAGATAGTGAATTTCAGTAGCTGGTTGAATACCGGGTGTTTCGATATTTTTAAAGAGCAAACTAAATTGAGTATATTATGGAGCGGAAGGTCTTTTGTTGGTTTGAGGTCGTCTATACTGGAGCGCTTCATGATTTTTTTAGATTTGTTGCCAGATAAATAGAATTGAAAGGAAGTTTTGACTTCCATGCTATTCCAGTAAAATTTATTTTTTAATTTTTTACACAAAGTTTGGGCGACTGGACTTTACTACTACTACTACTATGTACTACAATTTTGTTATTGTCAGTGAAGAAAGTGGGTTTTTCTACACGTTTATCATTAAATCCGGTTATAATTGTTCCGGTTATCCAGTCCAGACTAGATATCTAGATTTTGTAGAATATCTGACTGGACCGGATATCCAGGGAAACACTACTTACTAGTCACTTTTCAAAATGTTGTCCTATTGCGGTTAATGTGCATGGAATAACAGAATTTGCATCGTATGTCTGATTGATAGGACCGATCACGTATGTTTTACGGAATTTTTGAGCCATATTTAAGCAAAATTGGGAGTGAATTTTCTGTCGTAAATGTTCAGATTGTATGTATTTGTTTTTTTGTTTGTTTTTTTTTGTTTTTTTTTCAAAGGATGAGAAGTGGAGCTGCAATATTGACCCTTTGCTTCAAACATTAATAAATGATCTTGGGAAGAGTGTTAAAAGCTCTGTATTGGGTGAGCATGCAATGAAAGTGGACAGAAACCATCTAGAAAGCAATTCTGTGGCAGATGTTTTAAGCATTGATGATGAATTATTATTCTGGAACACACTCAAGCTTTCTAGTAAAAAGAAAAGTGAGACAAGGAAATTTGACTCTTTCATTCAGATCTTAGAATCGTTAAAAGCTAACTACGATAGTATAGTTCCTAAAGTTCTTGTGGATTCGGATGAGTTGTGTGAAGTCATCCACAATTCCCTTGATGACCTGTGGAAAGTTAGTGAGAATGAGTATCCTGAGTCGAGAATGAAGCACCTTGTGGATATTATCAGCAACTCTGTTTGCAAATTTATCTTAAAAGAGCTCCGTAGCCTTGATCTCTGGCACGGCCCTCTCTCGGAGACCATGGACCTAGTGAAGCAAGGCTCCTCTGCCTGTGAAAAATTTATCTCTGTCTGTGATAACTTGACCACTATGTACTGGCCAAATCATTCAACACATGTCTGGACTTCTGGGACCTACGTACCCTCATACATCCAAGGTATTTTGTTATTTGATAGCGCTACTTTTTTTTATCATTGATGACTGCCATTCCATTGGCTAATTTTTTATGGATGGAACACAACAGAACACAATGAAACGGGTTTCTCTTGGTTGAGTGCGGTTTGTCTAGCGTCTCAATTTAAAAAAGCAAGCTTTTTTCAAATTCTTGCATTCCGCTTTTGTTCACCTAATTGAATTGCGCTATTTATTTATTTTCTGTGTGATTTAATACGGAGAGGCTCTTTTAATTTGTTTTCCAAAATGGATCTTGTGGTATGAATAAGTCCACAGGTCAATCTTGAGATTTTAGAGGAATTGACGAGTTTAAGGTTGCATCTCAGTGAAGCACAAGTGATTGTGATCAGTGGCCCGATTGG
The DNA here is from genome assembly GCA_011764245.1 of Trialeurodes vaporariorum. Classification (NCBI taxonomy): domain Eukaryota; kingdom Metazoa; phylum Arthropoda; class Insecta; order Hemiptera; family Aleyrodidae; genus Trialeurodes; species Trialeurodes vaporariorum. The sequence goes on from VMOF01000388.1 coordinate 20,337,374, forward strand.
TTAGAGTGTTTCGTTCTGTTTTGATGGAACACTCAAACTGTGTTGGCTAACCGCAGTAAGAAAATTAGAGCGTTTTATTGTGTCCTGTTGTGCTCCAATTAAAAAAATTATCCTCATGCTGCTTGCTTTTTTATTTCATTTAAGTCGTTTGTTTTCATAATGAATGTCAGTTCTTGGGGGGTCAATCCTTTGTTTGGGTTGTGACACCCTCACACCTTCCAAAAACAGAAAAACAGAAACAGAAATGGCAAAATTTGTGGAAAATTTACAGTTTCATTTTAAACTGCAACTAAATACAATCAAGGAGAGGCAGAAAGCAAAACAACCCAGCAAATAGCACAAAACTGAACAATTTTTTTCAGCTTCATTTCCTAATAACATTTTTAATTTATTTTGCATATTAGTAGTGTAGCTGATAATTTGTTCTTCTTCATTTTTTCAATAAATAATTGGCTTTAATCTTATTTTTTTTCCAGGTTTTGGGAAACGTCTGAAACAAATTATGAATCTTAGGACTGTCAATCATCAACTCACTCGTCTGCTGTCTGCTCGTGAGCAAGAAGAATTCTCCACCAACTTGAGTTTTAAGCCTTTTTCAAACTTGAATCCGATGCTGTATAGCCCATACACTGAAAATATTTGGAGCACTGCTGTTAATCAGTATGAAACAAACTTGATCCCAGTGGAAGAAAGAGTTGCTTACAAGTTGAAAGAACAACTACACAGTATGAATGCAACTACGTTGCAGTATTTGCAAGAATTCAAGCGTTATCAGTCGCTGATTGTGTGTAATACCATTGGAAATTATTTGCAGTCTGAAAGAGAGAACCTTCTGGAAGTGTTAAAAACTTATATTGATGGCTTGTCAAATTTGAATTTTGAAATTGAGAGTCAGAAAAGCATGGAAATGAAAATTGTTGATATGCCTGCATTGATATCAAGTATTCATTGGATTCGGCAAATTGAAGGGAAGGTAATTTACTTTTTTACCTTGTACACTCATGAATAGTGAGAAACAAAGAGTAAACCATTTGTGCTTTTGTCTCTGCTTGGTTGTGTGCTTGCCGAACTTTTTCATTCAGTGGCTGAGTGCCGTTTGAGCCTCGAAACGTCCCACGGTTATTTTATTTTAATTTAATTGTTTTAGCTTTGATCCTGTTTGATTTTTCTTTTTTCACATTCTATAATCATTATTGTCCCTCTCTACATTTTTTCTAAGCATATTGGTTCTGCCAGTCAGCAATTTTCTCTTTATGTGGTGCCTAAACAAGAGCTCCAAAAATGGGCGCTCAGCATATCTCATTCAGAGCTCTGTGAAATCGGTCCAAATTTTACAGCATAGTAAATAAAATAACCTTTTTTATTATTCGGTTCTGGTGAAGATTTGAGGTTTGGAACTTTTCGGAGAACCACTGAACGCCAGAGAAAACAAAATCATTTCTAGTCTGTTAGGAGCATTGTTTATCGCTATCTCACATTATTGAGTTACTCTTTCTCCCCCCCCCCCCCCAACCTTGCGGGACTGATACAAATTCTGAGGTTTTAGTGTGCCATCGTTGTCATCCATCTTCACCGAACAAACAATTCGGGTGCAGTAAAAAAATTCTCAACCATTGGTTTGGGCGAAAACCTTCACCTGAACTGGATAATAAATTATTTGCAAAGTTAAGTCAAAGTGATACTTTTGCACAGTCTAGAAAGCAATGTTACTTTGTATTAAAAATTAATCCAAGCCATACTTTTATTTAAATTTTCTGTTTCCAGGTAAACGATATCGATAAAACAAGTAAATGTATTCTGATAGGTTTGAAAGGTTTTGATGATCTGAATGAGGCAATTATGGCTGTGAAAAAGCAACTCAAAGACTTTCATTCGGAAAAATTTGATTCTTGGTCAAGAGATACAATCGCAGCCTTGGAAAACAAAAAAATTGGGTAATTTTTAATTTTTCCTGTTGCCTCTAATCTTTGAATACTAGTTTTGGAACATTTTATAAAACGCTCGCTCTGTAGGTTGTTGGCACCAGTTTTGAGTAATTTTCTAACACTTGCCTAGGACTAAAACTTCTTTTTGAGGCACTTTGCACACCACCGTTGAATTTCATTCCTTTGATCGACTGTACGGATTTCTGAATGATACCCGGAAGAAGTTTCAAGTTGTAAAAGACAGTTTCAAAGACAGTTTAAAAGAATGGTCCGTTTTTATTTTTTAACTGTTTTACATATGTCTATAATATTATGTTTTATAAAATTATGTTTCATACTCTTGTCGTTCAATGCGTAATTGCTTCATTCGGATGTTTCAGTCTGAGAACTGATGAACCAGTTGTGTATTTTGAGCAAACTAAACTAATGAGAGTTAGCTACAGTCCACAGTTGATAAAGCTGATACGAGAGGTACAGCAGTTGCAAATCTTGGGGTATCGCATCCCGGATCAAATCCAGAAAGCTGCGGATCTAGGGAAGAAATTCATGTCTCAAGCCATGGCATTGGAGCAGGTACATCTTGAGTTTTCTTCTCTAAACTTTTATCTTCTAGATTGCTCATTCCAAGCAATTGTTGAAAAAATAGATTAATTCTACTGTAGCAATATTTTTTGAAAAATCATTAGCTTTTAGTGTAAGGTTGTTATGTGGAACCTCATTCCTGCCGCGTTTAAAATTCCATTTAACGAAAGTTCTACTTGAAGAAATTCTGCCTTGAGTCAAATTTTTCGGTAAAATCTGACAATTTTAAATAAAGGGAGCTTGAGCCCCTAAATCCTCCCCGCCCGCCATTGACTGCTATAAATTCTCATCACTGACCATTGATGCTTTTCTGTTTTCGGTTTCTCTCCAGGCTGCCACATTTCACAACACCATCGGGGATCGAATGATTGCCTCTCAAAGACCAATGATGCTCTCCGCAGCCGTAGAGTTGGCTCGCCTTGTTCAAAGTCAGAACAATGTTACTTGGTCTGATACTAAAGCAGTTGACTTTTATATTGCAAAGCTACAAAATACCATCCAAACGTTAGCACTGCAGAATGACACTTTGGCATCGTACCACAGAAAATTGACAGAAAAAGTTTGTTTTTGATCGGTTTTATTTCGTTTCCGTTCCTAAATTAAGTATTGTTTCTCTTACCATCGATGCAAAAAACCATGAGAAGTCTGAAAGAAAACCGACGCCACTTTCTAAAATTTGTTTTTTTCTTTTTTTTTTTTTTTCTTATGCAGTATTTTTTAGTCAACTGAACCCATAAAGAGCCCATTGACAATTCTGTCTTAATCGTTCAAAAAGAATAAAAAAAAATTCAAAAGCTTTAACGTTTTAATCATGGTTGAACAAAAATAGCTTTTTGATTACAACCTTGAAATTAGTCAATTAATAGAAAAAAAGATCACCTCTCTAGCAGAAATAATTTCCGGTACCTATGGAATTGCCTAGAAGTAAGAAAATAATGATTCAAAGCCTAAGTTATGACAGATTGAAGAAAATAATCATAATTGTCAAGTCACAAAGATTGCAGGCAGGAACTTCAAAGCAAATTCTAGATAAAATATTGAGAGTATCAATGAAGTATTTCAAAATTTCAAAAAGAAAAGGAGCATCTTGAAAATCACTAAAGAGACCAAATGTGCTGGGATTACTTTTTATCAGTGGCGGTATGAGCTATTTGGCAACCTTGTTTAGTTGTCATTTGAACCTATACCAAAGTATTAATTTCTCAGGGATTCAGTGAATCCCCTGCAGATTGACTAATTTTCTGAGGTTTAAGGTGATTCTATGGCAAACCCCCGGAAATTTTAATCCGGTAGATGGCGTTACTTGTTGCTGGCTCTGAAAATTGATGGTTTTTGACGGTTTTTGGCTGTTTTCTCTGAACAGATGAATAAGAGACGAAAAATCGGATTGTCAGCACCTGCATAATTTCTTGCTTGATTTTTTATGCTAAATACAGGCCAAATTGGTTCAGAAATAAAGGCGTATTTATGCAAAGAAGAAATCAAGTGCAATTTGGAGTTGTATCAGCAAAGATTACAGGTTTCGGTTTCACCTTTAAGCTTTGCTGATACAACTCCAAATTACACTTGATTTTTTCTTTGCATAAATACGCCTTTATTTCTGAACCAATTTGGCCTGTATTTAGCTTAAAAAATCAAGCAAAAAATTACGCAGGTGCTGACAATCCGATTCTTCATTTCTTTTTCGTCTGTTCAGAGAAAACAGCCAAAAACCGTCAAAAACCGGCTATTTTCAGAGCCAGAGACACGTAACGCCATCTATCGGATTAAAATTTCCGGGAGTTTGCCATAGAATCACCTTAAATGGAGAGAATTGGTTGTTGCCTCATAGCACAAGCCGCCACTGCTTTTTATTGTTATTTAATTTAAATTTTATACTTTCATTTGATTATGAAATGATTTGTATTTATATAAATGGAATTGTTGCAGTAAATCCTTGATTATTTTAGCCTCCATTTTGATTCAAAGATAAAATAAATGAAAAGTCATGAATTCACTCTGTCTTTTCCAGGTAATGATATTGATGGACACAGATCTGATTCGTCATCAATCAAAATGGAAAGAAATTCTCGGAGAAATGAGAGATGTGATGAAAGAGGTGGAAAAATCATTCACGAATACCATTTCATGGAAAACACACTGGAATCACCAACTTTACAAAGCTCTTGAACATCGATATCAACTTGGATTGGAGAGCCTGAATGATCATTTGCCTGAGATGAAAATTGAGCTTGTATTTCGTCAGCAGAAACTTCAGTTCAATCCACCCATAGAGGAAATTCGCTCAAAATATTACAATCAACTGAAAAAGTTTCTCGCCATCCCAATGAATTTTAGAGGTGTTTTTGATTCAAACATCTTTCAAGTAATGGTTGAAAGGTTTGGTCATATTGCATATTCATTAATCTACTTATACATGTACCTATTTAAAACAGACTGGAGCCCAAACATAACAGAACAAGATAAAATCGAAGAATGGCTGAGTAATCTCAATGAATAGAAACAAGGAAATTAGTTGACTCTCAATCAGAATTCAAAGAATAACTAATATCAAACTTTAACATTAAAGAATCCAAGTAGATTTGATAAAAGACACAAGATAAAGTATATAAAGTAATCAAACCAAACAAAGGATAAAAACTTTGATATTCCAAGTTTCAAAACAAATTTACCTTAGACCAGCTTAGTAGATGCAAAAGTTTTGTGTTCCTCTCTAATTGATGAAGAAAGCTGATTCCACAAACATTTAATATCAAGAATGGTTTCATAAGTAGTGGTGGCTTGTGGAGGTGAGGCGATAAAAATGAGAGGTGCCACTTAATTTTTTTTTCAAGCTAAAACACTACGTCCCTAAACTCCCTGAGGATTCCTGAGGATTTCCTAAGTTTCCTTCGCAATTTTGCAACTTGAATGAAAAAAAATAAAAATAACTTTTTAACTTTTTATTCTATTTTTTCATTATTTTCTTTCTCCTCACTCAAAGAATGTGAGGCAGCGGCTCCCTGTCACCTCATTTGCCTCATCCAATCATCCGTCACTGATTCATGATGAAGGTCAACAAACTTTTTTGTAGTTGACAGTAACAAATAAACAATATTGTTTTATTTCTTTTTTTTGTTGAAGATTTAAGTAGTATCTATCCTGTATAAAATGTGCAGTTTTATCTATGTGCCTCTTTTTTCCCCAGGAATTCATCAAGATTTCTTCAAGCATTCAACAGTGCTGAAATCCTTTTCACGCGTCTGTTTGCCATTCATAATGACTGGTTAGATCGAGTAGCTTTGGGATCTGTTGATCTAGAACAGCTCGTCTCTCAAAATTTGCAGACAAGTGAAGACTGGGATGCCAACTTCAAGAGCTCCAAAATTTGGGGTCAAGAAGTTTCTCGTCTCATCACGTAAGTTCCATGCCTGGACCTAGTACATATCACTCTCCTTCAAATATCCTTCTTTTTTCAGGTGTTTATTCCTTGAATTGGTTTTTATCCATAAGTTTGTATTGAATTCCTTTCTCCATTGCAAATGCAAGTGTAGAAATTTACCTTTCTCTCTTGCAGCCTAATTGAACGACAGAAAAGGAAAAAGAAAGGACAGATTGATAGATATAGAGGCTAAAGTCATGCAATGGCCCCTCCTTTTGTTTTCTAGCTTATTTATTCAATTGGGCGAAGAGAGAGGAGAAAAAATTCCTGTATCTGTCGCTGTTCCAGTGGTATCAATATCTTGATTAGTTGATCACATGTGAGCTTCTATAAGTTCCTGTGGCATCTGCAGGACGCACAACCAAACAGTTGCAAGCTTGGGTACGTTCTGGACCCCTGATTTAATAAATTGCATTTTAAACAATCATTTAACAATGCTGAATATCAAAATTTCAGTTTGTGTGTAATTTTTTTTAGCCATCGACCCTCAAAATTGGTTTAAAATTAAAGTTGTAATTTTTATCAGCAAAAGTTGACTTTACTTTTCAACTATTATAATATTGATGTATACTGACTCAAATCTACGGAAGATTCATGGAGGTTACAATCTGATATTTAGCTTAAGTACTTGTTATTTTTTTCAAATCACCCATTAAAGATAAAATTTAGGACAACTAGTGGCACTATCTATCGGATTGAAATTTGTAAGAGTTTGGCCTGGACTCATGTTAAGGTTTTGAATTTCTGATAGAGGGGCCTCATTTGAGTAAATTTTGTAGTAAATGCAACGTCAAGATCTTAAAACTTTTGAAAGTATCTTTTTGGGAAGAAACTGATTCAGTTGTTGCTCAGGAATCATTTGGTGAGCAAATCCTAAGCATTTTCCTTTGCAGGAATATCAAAAAAGGGACCATTGATAAAAGCTAGGAGTTTAGTGATCCCTCCAAACAAAACAAACAATCCAGTGCTCATAAGTTCTCATCTCTCTTTTCTGTCTAGTTGTGATCACAGGCTTGAATGCTTCACTGTAAGCTGCGCTCCAGTTTTATCGGAAATTGAGTTGCATAATCGTCGCTATTGGGATGTACTTGTTGTATCCCTCCAGTCCACCATTTTACGCGACATTTCCCTCATTGAAAATTTCATTGCTGAATCACGTTCAGTATTAGAAAAGCAACCACAATCATTGATGGAAATTGGGGAAGCCAATGCTTTGTATATGAAAGTCATGAACTCATCGAAAGAGGTTATTATGAATTAAATAATGTTTTTTTTTCCATGTATCGTTCTCAAACAAATGCAACAAGGTTGGAACAAATATGGTTTAAATTCCATTGCATGTGCCTTATTTGTGTGATAAGTTCTTGTAAATAAAGGATATAATTTGGGTGATTAATTACTCTGTTCATCATAAAAACAGATGAAGCCTAAAAAAAACAAAACTCATTTGGAGGATTTCACATTACTCGAAAGTGGACTTAACTCATTTGACCAAAATCAACAGAAGTAGAAACATAACTAGCAAAAGCCAGCAAATTATCAAGACAAGAGCAAGAAGATAAATCAACTTGCAACTCGCCTGTGAGAAGCTATAAAAAAATCAATAAGTTTTCTTCAATAGAGTTTCTACCACCTTCAAAGTTACATCAAATTTATTGATTCATATTATGAGTATTCATATCAAGTTATGTTTTGATTGAAATTGATCCATTACATGTGTTTGAAACGACTCCTGACTTTCAAATAAGTATTCATTTTTTGTTTTCCGTAATTTTCAGATGGCAAAACTTATCAATGAAATAGATAAGAAAAATAATGTTCTATCAAGTTGGACAAAAGAGCGCGTAGAGCAAGTGAATGATTTTAAAACTTCCTGGGATAATTTCGAGCACATTCTGAACAATCAAAAGTTTGTCATCAGCCAGCAGGTAAACTTTATTGAAAGTCAAGTTGGTTTGAAGAGATTCCGTCTAATACACCTTTTGTCCAAAAATAATTGTCCATTGAAAATGTGTCCAAATTAAATCATTGACCAGTATTGAATTTTTTTTTTCTACAGGTTGAAAATATGAAAAATCAACTGGCCACACAAACGGACAATTTGAAAACCAACTTTGAAAAATTCGCTGCCCGCTGGGAACAATTGCGTCCAAAAGAAACGGATGCTCTGGATGTAAGCGCAGCAGTGCTTCAAGCCAACATAACCCTCTTAAAAGAAAAACGAGAAGAGTGGAATCAACTGTGTCAAAATTTAGAATCTGTCAAGTAAGGTCCTTTTTTTATACCTTTATCTCTATCTTCTCCAGAGACAAATAGAGACCCAGCACACCGTGTGCTTCACGTGTTAGAAAAGTAAGGGTAAGTTTGGTGCGCACAGTTTTGTTCGGGAGTCACCGGCTGGAACGATAAACATAGCCTACTTACTGTTGAGTTGGTGGAGCTCTATAAAAGGCTTTGATTGGTCTGCAGTCCTGGAAACAGTTGCAGGTTTTGGCTCATCAGTCAAAAGTAGGCTAATGTTGGCTGTTGTTTCGATGAGATCCAACCAAAATTGAGCCGGAAAAGTGGACACGCATCGCAAGCTTTGTGCGGGGTCTCTATTTGTCTCTGATTTTCTTCTAGGGGCAGAATTTTTCTTGCAGAGTTTTAGTTAAGAAACTAAAGTTTTCCTTCACAGAGATCACAATAGTCAGGAAGTTATGGGTATGATGACGATTTAAAAATCTTGACAAATTTTGAAATTCAGGGAGCCCTGAAAAGTTTGGTGAAAAATTTGAAGAAGTCAAGAATTTTCAAGTTCAAAGTATTGAATTTTAACTAAGATAACCTAAAAAACTTTGAAAGCTGTTAACAGTGAATTAACTATTTGAAAAAGTCAAAGAAAATCGGGTGCAAGTTGGGGAAAAGAGATAGTGAAAAGCAAGATTTTTTTGAAAACTTGGGAACTTAACTATTCTGAAGAAGGAACATTTTTAATGCATAAATAAACAAATTAAGGCACACACATCAGGAAAGCAATTTTTGAAACCATGGATTTGGGGCTTATTCTATTACAATTACTATTTCTTTTTTCTGCCCCAATTACTATGTCAATTTTCTGCCCAAATTTAACCTGAATTTTTTGAAATAATAGTATTTTCTTATTGTCACAATGTCACATAATTTTGATCATTTGATTGATTTGTTTGCTTTACTGAGAAAATCACAAATATCAGTATTTAATGCTCAAATTGCCACACCTAGAGAAACTTGCGTTAAAAACTGATAAGTACAGAAATCTTTGTCTCCTGGTGAGAGTAGTGGTACACCAAAAGAACGGACGCTTTGAAGGTATGCAAAACAGTTCTTCAAGCTAATAATTACTCAACATAATTACATTTCAACATTATGGCACAAAGTCATTTGAAGTATTCTCCCCCCCCCCCCCCCCCCCCCCCCCCGGCGGAAGAATGCTTTTATAGCCTTCCTGTCTGATGGTCGAGAGGGGCATGTGAGACTCTTCTACTCCAAAGTGGGCCTACTCACCAAAACTCCTGCCGCTCAGGCTTCTGTTCTGCGTACAGAACTGAAGCACCGAGTTGACACCTCCAGCTAGCTGAAGCCGCCTCGCTGTTAGGCATTACTTCAACTAACTGAGGTAATTGAAATATTCTTTTATCATCTTCTATTTTATGTGTAAATTATCTTTGAATGAATTGTAGGCAAGACTATATCAAATTTTCAATGGAGCCACCAGATTTTTCAGATTGGGAATCTGTCGGTGAAAACTTAAAGCAGCATGAAGACACTTGGTCACTGTATGAAAATTTTAGCACCTGTGAGTATAAATCACTTTTTTCAGTTTCCTCTCTCTTGTACTTATTATAAAATTGGGTCTTCTAAAAAATGATTCCACCAACTAAAAACAGCTTTCTTTGAAACCTGAAGCACTAAATTTCATGTGCTTTGAAGGGTCCTGAGGGATAGTGGAGTTCGAATCACTGTCCCTCATGACTGAGGGAAAATGAACAAATGCATAAATAAATAAATACATAGATACATAGATAAATAGATAAATAGATAGATAGGTAGTAGTGCTTGTAAAGTCCAGCCACCCAAACCATGGTTCATTAGGCTGATATTTAACAGCAAACGACTGGAGTGGGTGATAAAAAGGAGGGAGGAAAGACAACTAAGGTATTCTCAAACAAGGATGAAAAGAAACAAATGGATAAATAAATTAATGAATAAATAAATCAACATCATAGACTTTTCAGTGTGTACCTCATATATATTCTCGAATTCTCCCTCTCTGTTTTTTCACTACCTGATAACTTACTCAATTGTTTAGATGTGGTCAGCCAAGGGGAAGTTGTAACTTGTCATGAGCTAAATTTTTGGGGTATAAGCCTAGACTCTAGACTTTGCTGGAAACCCCACACTGAGAATGTTATTGAGAAACTCAATAAATCTGTCAGATATTTAGTCAAAATCACCAACGTGGATATGGCTGAACTCTAAGTATTACTTTGCCAATGTTATGTCTCATCTGCAGTATGGGATAATTTTTTGGGGCAGAGGGTATGAGGCATCCAAAGCTGTCTCTCTGCAGAAGAAATTCATAAGAATCTTTTTTAAAAAGCCCATAAACTTCCCATGCAAAGACCTATTAATTCAGCATAAACTTTTAACCCTACCACTCTACGTCATTGAAACTTTGAAATACGCCATAAAAAATCAAATCACTACCTCAGCTGACCTCATCCCTTCCATTGGATATAACAGTCATCATCTCAACATCAACATCCCTGCTTTACGACTAGAAACCAGCAGATCTGAATTAAAAATTCAGCTATCCAACTTTTAAATGCCCTCCCCCTTACTTTGAAAAGTTTATTTGAAAATGGTGTTTTTACCAACATTTCTGAACTCAACCAAAAAGCTTTCGCTAAAACAAGCTTACTGTAGCATAAATGAATTTCTATTATAGTTTGTAATAAAGTGTTCACTGTTCCTGATGAGAATTCGCCTAATTGGCTATTTGTACGATTGTAAAATAAATAAATAAATAAATTCTACTACGTCTCTCAAAACTTTTAACTTGCATTCAATTTTCAGCACTTGAAGAAATAGGTAAAGAAGAATGGATCGTAGTCAGGAATAAAATTGTGCAAAAAATGGATGATTTCGTCTCAAGTTGGAATGACAAGCTTACCAAACAACAAGCAACCCCTTTAACCGTTCGTCTTCTTCAAGAGTTGGAGCATTACAAGGTTTTTTTATCTTTATTTTTAAGTAAAAACGACTAAATACTTTCTTTGTAGTTCATCTCATCCATTGCTTATTCGTTTCATAATGATTGTTTTGGAAATTTTGCAAGCCCTTTAAACAGTATACAGGGGCGTGCTGGGGAAAGGGGTATGGGGTACCTTTGCCCCGGGCCACAAAATTAGGGTGATCAAGCAAAAAAAAAAAAAAAAAGTAATCAAATTTATAATTTTGATGGGCAGCAAAATCGCAATCTTGCCCCCCCCCCCCTCTCTGGGAACCTTAGCACGCCCTTGACGAATAGCCATCTCTCATTTTTCAAGATTTTGTTTTATATGTTTGTCTAGGTTTGTGATTACGTTTTTCCTTTCAAGACTTTGGGGATAGAAATCGATACTTCATACCTGTTGTCACAAACAATAATTAGATTTTTAAAATCTGCTAGTCAAGTGAAAGTTTTTGGTCTGTCATAAGGATTATTCTTTAAGGTTCTAAATACCCCCAAATAAAGCAATGTCTCAAACTATCTACCGGGATTTTTCAGGTTTTTCCTCTGGCCTGATAGAAGAAGATAAAAATTAATTATAAATTGACAGCTAAGTCTTTCAAAATATTGAGGCATTTTTTGCTTTCTAAATCTGCATGTTTGGTGGTAAAACCAACTGTGCCCTAGCTTGGAAACAATATGATATTTTCATATATGAATGGGCGTTCAGAAAAAGGGCACTTAAGAAAAAGCCCGATTTTTCAGAAGAGACAAATAACTATGCTGCTTTGCCGCCTCTATAGGAAGCATTGCTTTAATGTGAAAAAAATTAATTTTGATGCTCAACAGAATCAGAAAAAAGACCTGAAAAGAATGTTTGAGTTATTTCAATTTCTATGCCGTAGAAAAAGCGGCAATAAAAGTGTGCACTCAAAATCGAAAAAAAATTTACTTCCGCCCTATTTTTGAATGCCCATTCATGTATGGTAATAGACAGTTTTAGTGATGATGCCATCCTGTGAAAAAGTTCATCAAATGTTTCAAACTATCTCTCTCACTCTCACTTGCACTCAATGTACTGATATCTCTTTCTTATTGCTAAAATTGTACCCAGAGACATTTTATGTGAAAGTATGTAGTTGGCTATTAATGAATGTCTCGAATAATTTGAATACAATATATTTTCTTTGGTTGTTCACGAGGGAGAAAAAGTCAATTGACTGACACCAGTGGCGTCATTGGGGAGGCCCCCCCCCCCCCCAAGGATTTGAAGTCAGGCTCAAAAACGGAAACGAAGTATCTTCATGAGCAAAAAAAAAAAAAAAATATATCATCAGATTTTTGCCCCCCCCCCCCCCCCCAAGCCGAACACGAAATGATGCCCCTGACTGACACTCTTTAATATTTTTGAATTTAATGGAGGTATTGAAAAAATGAAAAGAAATGGAAAATGAAAACTTCACCCTATCAATATTTTGATATTTGCAATATTTTTGTATTCATAAAAAAGGAGCGCTTATCATTTTGTAGCATCTCATTTAAATTAAGTACTTGTTTCTTTTTATTTCAGGTATTTATTCCTTGCTTGAAATATCTACGTGGTGATGTCTTCAGTGACAAACACTGGGTTGAGCTATTTTCTATCATTGAACAGCCGTACAAGCCTGCAGAACTCATCATCTTCTGTGATTTTCTCCGACACAAAGAAAAAATTAAGGATAACATCGCTCTAATTCAGGTAACAGATTGAGGTTATGACCAAACAAGTTAAGTCTGAATCGAGTTTTTCTTGTGTTTTTTTTATTCATGTTTCATGCCTATAAAATTCGATTTACAATAGCATTGGCAAGCTTTTTTTACTGTCCATATTTTACTTTAATTTTTTTGGTGGCTAACTAGTAGTCTTGTGACAAAACGTTTTTCCGGTGAAGTCTCTGTGAGAAAAAGTCTGCAATGAACTGTTGTGACATTGAGTGTGGTTTAAAGTTTCCTGACAGAAAATTGGTTTTTTCAGTCGATCCTTCTGCTTTTTTCAAAACTAAATAAATGAAAGACTGAACATGATTTCATGGAAGCAACATTTTGAACTTCAAAATTACTTCGTAACATTTTATAATTAAAGTGTTTGCTTGCTACAGGAACTAAACATTCGTGCAGCTAACGAAATTGTTATTCGACAAGCACTCTCTGAGCTGGACATTTGGGAAGTAGATGCAAAATTCACAATGATGAAACATTTGGATTCCAAAAAGCATAGTATCTCTCTTATCAAAGATTTTAAGAATATAATGAATAAGGTATGAACAGTAAATTTTCTACAACAGAACTTCAATTACCCTCCAATCTACCTTGTTCTCCTATTGGACCCTCAGCACCGGCTGCTTTTCTATTTGGAGGTAATATTTGTATAAAGCTGAAATTTGGTACTTGAATGCCTCATTAGTTCTGTCTAGTAAAAGTAAAAATGTTCAGCTGTTGAAAGTAACTCCAATTATTCCTGAGAAGGAAAATATTGCAATCCTTTGGTGCAAGAAAAATGTGTGATAATATGGAGACTCAAGTATTTCCTGTTTTCATATCTATCTTTCTCCTGTGTATGGTCTTTTACTATAGACACCTTGACTTTTGAGGGTATACAGTCAACAATACATTCATGGGATATAATTGCATACGTCCAGTAATAAACGCGGTTTCTGTCGTGACATTTTTAGCAGAGGAAACTTTGAAACGTCAAATTCCCAAGTCTGCAGTGATTGGAAGGTCCAAGACATCCTACATTGCAAACAAGTAATTCTTACTTTTCATTGTATGTTCGTAATAAAAATACAAGCATGCATTGCTCTATTTTGTGTTTGCGAATATTTCTAATTTGCTTGCGGAACCGTAAAAAAAATCGAAGGAAACTTTGAAACGTCAAATTCCCAAGTCTGCAGTGATTGGAAGGTCCAAGACATCCTACATTGCAAACAAGTAATTCTTACTTTTCATTGTATGTTCGTAATAAAAATACAAGCATGCATTGCTCTATTTTGTGTTTGCGAATATTTCTAATTTGCTTGCGGAACCGTAAAAAAAATCGAAGTATTTTTTCTAACTAGAGAAAAATTTTTGTGACTTGCTGTTTTAAGAGGCTCATGAGCCTGGCACTAAGGTGTCTCTGTGGTACCTCATAGCGTTTATGAGGTCAACGTGACTTCATAAACCCAATTTGACATCCTTAGAAATTTACACAAAAACCTGTGGCTCTAAGGAAAATTACTCCAATATTACGGTTGGCAGTCAATGTGTCGAAAAAAAGGCAATTAGCATCAGCAAAAATTACGATCTTAAATTTTTCATCCATTTTCCCCTAATATTAACAAATATTTTGATCCTCTTTCGGTTTATTTCCAGGTTGGAGATAACCAGTGCCTGTTACAGTCAATCAAAAGCTCACCAAATTACGAGCACTTTTTAGACCGTGCCAGTTTGTGGGAGGGGAAGATGTCTGATCTTGATCTTCACCTTCGGAATTTGAGTCAAATCCAACGCAAGTATGAAAAAATACTGACAATTTTGCCGTTTTGTTCTTTATCTCCTTTTTTGTTTTTGTTTTTTTTTTGTTAGTTTGTACGAGCAATACTCTATTCTATTTTTAACTTCTTCAGAATACATTTGCAGCATTAGAAAAAATTGTTTGCCTCTCCAGTAAAAATTTGAACTTGAATCATCCGGTTGTTATTTAATTTATGTAATGAAGTCGTGAGTAAGGAAAAATCAAGGCAACGCTAGTGCACCATCTGAAAAAAAAAGATCAAATCCTGTTTGCTGTGAAAAAAAAGCATATTCTTCTTTAGCTTTGCGCAATATTTCCTTGACTTATGTTTTATTGAAAATGGTTGACGAAACTCTTTCCTCCTCTTCTGTCTGTGTTCTTATTTTGTGGGGGCCATTTGCAGAATGTGCCTAAGAAACTATCAATGACTCTTAAGAAAAGAGGGCTCCAGCCCAAGTTGACTCCAAGCTTTTTGTCATTTTTTTCAGTTCTCTCTTTAGCTCCCTCTGCTAGGGTTGTGCGGCACTGATTTCGGTATTTTTCGGTATTTAGCTATATCTCTGACTGCAGCCTCTAAACAAGTGAGACTGATAAAACTGCTGTGGATGACGTAAGTCAGAAGCCAACTAAATACTATGAAACTGTCAAAGTAGCATTTCTATATCATAATACCTTTGAATTCCCTTAAAGTCATGTAAAATACCGAACTGGCTGATTTTTTTCGGTATTTTACATAACTATTAGGGAATTCAAAGGTACTATGATGCGGGAATGCTATATTTCAATACTTTGACAGTTTTATAGTGTTGAGTTGGCTCCTGGCTTACGTCACCCACGGCAGTTTTATCAATCTCACTCATTTAGAGGCTGCAGTCAAAGACAGAGCTAAATACCGAAATCAGTACTGCACAACCCTACCCTCTGCCCTCTCTGTCCGCTGCCGTGCGATCTTTGACTTCCTAACTGCAGCAGAAAGTAATTCAATGAAGTAAAGTTTTTGTCTATTTCCTCCAACTGAAGAAGCCGAAAAAATATTTGGCCCCTTAAAAATATATATTCGGCCTCGAAGAAATTTAGTCTCCAATCAAAGAAATTCTACGAAATTAACACACCATCTTCTTTCCATTTCATTTTTCATTATTTTTATGGTAATTTTTTTGTCATTCTTTTTATGGCAGATGGTTGTATCTGGAGCCTATTTTTGAAAGCAGCTCTCTGAATATTGAGCGAGGAAGATTTCAAAGAATTGATCGTGACTTCCGTTTCATTTTGAGTGATATTTTAGCTGGTGGATGCAGAGTGATAACGCTGACTCGAATCAATAATATTCATAATATTCTTGAAACGTTACTATCATTGTTGACATCCTGTCAGAATAGTTTGAATCAATTTTTAGAGGCAAGTCTTCTATCTATTCACAGTGTTTAAATTTCTTCACTAATTGTTTTTTTAATAACTGCTAGGTTCAGTCCATTGATTCAATTAAGGTAATCTCCCTTAAGATGATTTGCCTCAATGTGTCATTTAAGGAAGACTGCGCTGCATTTGAACCAGAGACAAATGAAAACTTGGCTCAAAGTTTGCTTCCTGTGTTTACTTTTCTGGTGTAATACCGAATACTCTGGTGTAATTTTTATTTAATGTTAAAAAGTGTTTTTTCTTCTGAACAACATGCATTATCCGAACAGACATCTTCAATCCCAAATTAAAACTTGGTAGGTAGATGCTCCACATAAAGTAATTAAGATTCCTTTTTTTAGACCTGAGTTAATAGTGCTACTTATATTCATCCTTCCAAAGAATATATAAACCTAATCATAAAATGAAATTAATTAAGAAATATCTGAAATTCACCCCACCATCAAAGTATCTATCATGAGTATCTATCCTCTCTCTTTCCGTAGAAAAAGCGATCTCTGTTTCCGAGGTTCTATTTTTTGAGCGATGAAGATCTTCTGGAAATCCTAGGACAGTCAAGCAAGCCGCAAGTAGTTCAGTTACACTTGAAAAAGCTGTTTGCTGGAATTCATAATGTAGTGTTCAATTCTGAGAATACAAAAATCACAAGCATGGTTTCTTTGGAGGGTGAAGTTGTCAATTTGTCAACACCTGTCACTGTGACGCTGAAAGTTGAAGTAAGTATGATCATTTTAAGTCATACTCTCAGGGCTTGATGGTGCTTAAAAAAATTTTTACTTTCCTCATAAACTCTCTAATGGTGTACCTTTTAAGATTTTAGCTCCATTTTTCTTAAAATTGTGATTTTTACGGTAAACCTTCAAAATTAACATAAATTTTGTCGAATTTTCGTGGGCTCTCATATAATGTTTCGTATTAGCTCCTCCATTCTGCAGCAACAAGCTCAATTTTTAAAAGGTAATTTTAACCAATGCGGTAAAGAACCACTTTATTACATTTAAGGTTTTTGAATTTGGCACCTTCGATTTTTAATTTTTTTATTTTTAATGACTGTACGTTGTTAAATTCAATTGGTAGTCATAGTGAAATGTGATCAGTTGGTTTGTGTTTGTCAGGCAGTTTTTTGTCATTCTTGGTTTTCTCCTGCATTGAAAACTTATTGATTCACCTCATGGTTTATTACACAAATGACACCTGACTGTGATTTTGTTCTCAATAACAAAATGATGGGCGGAGGTGATCTATGGGAACAATCAAAATGTACAGTTTAAATTTCAGGTGAAATTCTAGTAAACTAAATGTTTCTGTCTCTAGGAATGGCTGGAAAATCTAGCCAGCGAAATGCGCAAAACATTGAAAGAATTAGTCGTCTCCTGTCTAAGAAGTCCTGACCCAACAAGCTATCCATCTCAAGTTCTATGTGTTGCAGAAAGTATTTCATTTACTCGGCAATGCGAAGATGCCATTGTCAAAGGAACTCTGCCCACTCTCCTCTCTGTACTAAAAGTATGTCTTTTATTTCATTACTTGTTTCTTTCCTCGTTGTCCTTCACTAAACCAAACTCTTTGATAGATCAAAAGAGCCTCACAGGCATAGACTAAGTTGACTGTGTTTAGTGTGTTAAGAAATAAATTTGTTGGACTAGCAAACTGTAAATGACATCAAAATATCAAAAGAATCGGAACATTCATTTTAATTGTTAAACTAAAAGCCAAGCTGAAATTTCAGTAACATGCTTTTTTTAAAGGGAAGAAAAAACATTAACAGCATTTATTTTACTTTGAAATAATCTATTATTTCTCATTAAAGTATTCACCAGTAAATGTTGGCTTTTGACAGTTGTCATGTGAACAGTGCTAAAATATTTCCGATTGTTGGTGACACCAATCTCGATGTACGGAAGTAGGCAACTTGTTAACTGCACGCAAGTGATGCATACTATCATCAAATAACTCACCTAAAACGACCTATATCTCTTTTTTTACTCACAAACTTTCGTTAGAGCATTGGGAATGGTATTAACAAAAAAACTTGTCTGTTACAAATAATTTTTTTCTTCCTTTTTCAGTCTCAGTTAGAAAAACATACAAGTTTAAAATTAGATTCCAAAGTCATGGAATTAAAGTTGAAAGCTTTGGTGATGGACACCATTTATCACTTGCGAGTTGTCTCAGAGCTTATTGAATCGTCTGTATCTACTTTAAGTGACTGGAAATGGCAGAAAAAATTAAGGTACCTAAAATTTGGACTTTCTTTGTCTCTTTCATCTCACTCATGTTTACTAATTTTTCATATCCAAGATATTATTGAACTCCATTTTAATCTCCTCTCAAGGAAAGGGTTCAACCTTGAAGGAGCTAATTTTTTATCCCTTCAAAAAAAACTATTTCTTATGAGTCATGAATGCATGAGCTCTCGCTGAAACAGACCTGTAATTTATGAGCCATTCCACCAAAGAGTAGTCTAAGTTCAATTTTTGAAAATTCAAGTTATTTTAAGGCCACTCCAATTATTCCATACTTTACAATTTATTTTGCCTGGTAATTTAAATAGCCAACTCCACTCACTTCTCCCATAAATCGCTGCATTTAAGTAAGAGAATACATTGATCGTTATGGACAGTCAACAACTTTAAACAACGTGGTCTTTCTGTGATTCACCTTTCCCCTCCTCTGTACAGTCGTTCGCATGAGATACAAGCATAACGAGCCCAACGGCTTGGGCGACTGGACGTTACATTTCTACATTTCTACATTAAATTGTTATTTTTCTCTTTGGAAAGGATTAAATTCATGATAATTTTTCGATGTCTGCTTTCCGATTATAGATTCTATCTCAGGAACGATAATGTAGTGGTGATCAGGATGTTGGATGCCGAATTTTTACATTCATATGAGTATGAAGGTAATGCTCAGAAACTAGTACATACCCCATTGACTGATCGGTGTTATTTGACTTTAACTCAGGTGACTATAAAAATATAATAAATTTGAATATTTATAGCAAAATTTTGTTCATCTTATTAACAATCATCTCTTTTTCCCTTGGTCTTAAATTGAAGCAAATTTCTGTAAAAAGAAAAGACAAATTGATGAATTACTAGTTTGAAGTTCAAGGTCAAGAAAATTACATCTTAAATATATGTTTTTTAATATTCTGAATGAATTTTACTGGTTTGCAAGTATGAAAATCAAAAAACATTCAATTTCAACATAAATGTTTCATAATGAGAAATTTCTCAGATTACAGCCATAAATCAATTGATTCACAGCAGTAGTGTTTCCCTAATGAAAGGCAAATACCAACATAAGTATGGAGCGCCGTTAATCTCCTATTCATGCTATCGCAGCCGGTAGAGTAGCCGAGTGCTGCCTGCGACGCCACAGCATTGATGAAGCAAGATCCACTTGATTTGAGCTATGTTGGAGTCAGGGATTTGCTAGTTCAGCTATAGTCTTTTTTAAAATTACTGGTATTGAATAATTTTATTTGTTTTTTGATGCGAGACGCAGTGTTCAATTTTAACCTTGTTGAGATCGAATCATGGCTCTGAGAGTCCCTGATTATAAGTAGCTGATAGAAAAAAAGAAAAGCTGCATAGATCAATTATTGTTGCTTCACTATTTATACTCCAACAGCATTGTTTTTTACCTTTTTTTTGTTAATTTTTCAGGCCATTCATTCTGGTTTAGGTGGCAATCCTTATGGTCCTGCTGGTACAGGCAAAACTGAGTCTGTGAAAGCTTTGGGAAGCCTTCTCGGGCGTCAAGTTTTGGTTTTTAATTGCGATGAGGTAAATTTTTTATACATCTAACAAACCTAATAAATAGATATCTATAAATTAAACAAATTCTAAATTAGGTAATGCTTATAAATGTCTAATAAAATGTCCAGTCGGTCTTTTCTACCTTGGAAATGCTAACTCTTACAAATTTTATATGAAAGCGCTAATTTAGGCGTTTATGAGCTGAAAATCAGGTGTCAGCTAGCGGAAAACCAGCTAACAGATACCGTTTTTTTCCTCGCAAAAGTGCAAGTTTTTTGATGTGGCAAATCTAAATTTTGTTAGCTGTGATGTTGACATGTTGTCGGCAGATTCTACACTCTGCGAGCACCGATTCCTCAATAGATATCATTTTGATTATTTGCTACTGTTGATCATTGATATATCTTAAGAGTGACAATCTTACGAACAGAGCAAAAATGATAAAATTCAGTGGTTCCAAATGTTGAATTATTGCACTGAAAAAACACTAAGGTCTACATAGGGTTACTGGGGCACTCCCGGTCTTGAAACCCGCTACTTTCTGTGATGAAGTCCATAATTACGGGTTACATCGCCAAAAATTACGGACGTCACAACGGAAGTGCTTTGATAAACCTATATGATCCGTAATTATGGTGTCTAAGACCGTACAGTTTTTTCAGTGTGGAAAACACTGCAGTAAGTGGAAGTGTAAATTCTACCTTTATATTATTCCCATGTTTTAGCAATTTGGATGCTTGATACTGACAGTGTGGCGGTTAAATAATACAGGAATTTTCTGTATTATTTTCACTATTTCCAGTCTTGCGGTTCATATTCACCGTTGCAAGGTTGCGGTATTCCTGATTGGATGGTTCTTTTCAATTATCCACGTTGTTGCAAATTATAGGAACCATCCACGATTAAAATTTACATGCTCTTTTTTTGCAGAGTACATTTTCTTAGCCGGCAAAGAGTAAGTGCTAGTTTCAGAATTTTTAAAATTCTACATTTTTACCATCAAAGATACAAGAACAAAAAGGTCCCAGGTCCTAGGTTCTCTAAGTCCCAGTCAAAATTTTTTTAATAAAATTCTGTGCCAACAAAATATTTGATTACATCTTGTGCTTTCAATTTTTATGAAACTCTAACTTAGCCAAATTTGTTCATTCTTCCAGGGTATAGATGTGCATTCTTTGACTCGAATTTTTGTTGGACTGGTGAAATGTGGAGCCTGGGGATGCTTTGATGAATTCAACCGTTTAGAAGAAGCAACGTTGTCTGCTATTTCCATGCAAATTCATTTGATCCAAGAAGCATTGCAAAGCAACAAAAACAAACTTCAATTGATGGATCAAGAGGTATGAACCAATCCATAAAAATGTTGCTACCAACTGAGCAGTTAGGCCTGAGAAGGATACCTCTGAGAAAGTGCCATCACGCATCTCATACTGTCCTTTATATCTTTACTGTACTAGCAAACACCATCATCATTGAAGGGAGCTAGATTTGCATTCTTCATTCATTTTGTGTTTTGTTCTAGGTGGATCTAAACTCAAATACTGGTATTTTTGTAACTTTAAATCCTGCTGGTCAAGGATATGGTGGCCGTCAAAAACTACCGGACAACTTGAAACAATTATTTAGACCAGTAGTCATGTCACAGCCTGACGATAATTTGATTGCCCAAGTTATGCTGCAGTGTCATGGTTTTAGACGAGCAGATGCTTTAGGATTGAAAATTGTGCAAATCTTTGATTCAGCCAAGTGAGTTGTTCTTTTTACAATCATTTGTTTTTCTATGACATTTCAAGGGGTGTCCCATAAGTACTGAGACTGATGCTTTATCTCCAGAACTAAACAAACTAGCAAAATGATCGGAGATTCATCTGAAAGATCTATCCATTTTCTTCCGATTGAGTTCGTTTGGTCAAAAATTAACAAAGTTATGACAGTTTGAAAATGTTGGCCCCCCTATGGATTTTTTAGCATTTATTTTCTTTCAGAGAAAAACAAAGCACTGAAATTAAATGTTGAGATCAGATGTCAGTGTGATCAGATAATGAGCATTATCAGTCTCATCTTGAGTTAGACGACGTTTATCAGTAGTATTTTCGGTGTTGCCAAGTCGTGCTCGGAGAAAGGAAGCATCGGATAATTTAGTACTTCTTTTTTCGCTGCGAGAAAATATATGCTAAAAACCCAAAGGAGGTCAACTGGGGGGGGGGGGGGGATCAACGGGGGTTCAAACTGTCATAACTTCGTCAATTATTGACCAAATATACTCATGTTGAGCTCAATTGATAAAAAAGGATTCGATCCTTCAAATCATATCATTTGTTATTCGTTATCATTTCACTAGCTTGTTTAGTTCAGGAGATACAGTGTCAGTATCGGTACTTTTGGGACACCCTGTGTACAAGTCCTAGTTCTAAAATTTTAAAATATATTACTTACTGTTCTCTTAGATGGGAACTGGCCTATAGCCTTGCATAACTGAACATCTTAAATTTCAAAAACTTGAAATCTGATAACTCTCTTTTTCCTTATTATTACTTTCCCTTAATTTTTTTTTTGGTAAAATACATCCTTTTTTATTTGGTACATTTGTTCCCTTTGGAAATACTGAATTGATTTTTCTCCCGGAATAATTCATGGAACCATTGTTATTTTTTTTTTTATGTGTAAGTTGAACTAATGATAGAGTCAATTTTCATAAATAGCGTATTTGGCAGAATTGTTCCAACGATTTGGGTTCAGGGCTCCTGATTTTTTTAAAGTTCAAATCTAAGCCCAGCAAACTTATTTTTTGACCTCCTAACGGCAGTAAATCGTTTGTCAAACCAACTTGCTAAACAATGTATCATTCCTGAAAGTTTGCCTTGCATAGTGATTTCTTTTTATGCAGAGCAAATCTCTAAGTCTGAATTAATGATTGAGTCAGTTTTTGTCAAATGTTTTATTCAACGGAACTCTTCCGAAGATTTGATTTCAGAACTCCTAACTTTCCTAGCCCAAATCTTAATCCAGCAACTATAATTTTGTGCCAGAGCAAGCATTGGTGAGGGATTATGAAAAGGAAAGGAGAGAGAGGGTAAAAGTGATCAGGAACCAGCGGCTTGGGAATAAAAACAACCTTGTTATCCTTGTCATTCCTGTGGAAGATACCGCTGGAATGGTCCACCTTTAGGAGATTCGTGAAAGCAGAGGCTTCAAACCGGTGTCCCAGTGGTTTTTCTATTCATCTTGTGAGAAGCTCCTGCGTACAGCAGTCTTTCTTACTTCACCTCTATCCTCCCCTACTTAACCGCTTGCCTTGAAGTACTGGCATAACAAGCCTTGCTTAGGCAACTGGACCGTAATATCTGTATTTATTTACAAATTTTAATTTTTAATCACCCATTTATTTTATTTTTTTCTCCAGAAAACTCCTTTCCTCTCAGAAGCATTATGACTGGGGTTTAAGAGCTTTGAAAACTGTCATCAACAGCTGCGGAAATGCGTTGAAAGTAGCTCGTTTGAAAGCAACAGAAGAAGATCTTGATGTCAACGAAGCAGTGCTTGTTGTGGAAGCTCTCCGCTTGAACACTCTTTCCAAATTGACATTTGCCGATAGTAACAAGTTTGATTTACTTGTAAAAGATATTTTTCTCAAGGTTGAATTCCAGTCAAATAGCCACAGCTCTCTCGTGGACCAAGTGAAAAATGGCTATAAAGCTTTTGGACTTACTTACAATGCTCGACAAGTGAGATGTGTTTACTTTTTTTTCAGTGCTCATTGGGATCTCTCTTATTTCTCTCATTTACCCTTTGAATGTATAAGTTGGAAAGGAATAAAAGGAGGGTATCTACCCCTTGATTTATCCGTGTTTAACACACATGTTTCTATGAAGAAAGGAGAAAGATTATGGACCTTTTGTTGTACGCTTTTATCTTCTTTAGTCGTTGTGAATCTTATTCATCGGTAGATCCATGATATTGTTTGTGAGAAAAATGAGAAGTGCACACTATCTACGCACCCAGGTTCGAACCCGAACTTTGGCAGGACAAATTTTTTTTGAGGTGGCGGAAAATTTGAAGGGTTTGTCCCAAGATCGTCCGCAGTGGCCCTTAGGCCACCGCACTTAGGTCAGAATCGAACTTTTGGTTTTAATGGTGTTTGGGGTACTGCACTGGTACTGCACAGAGTGCAGTATCTCATTTATCTTTTTTCCCATATGACTAGTTACATTTGGAAATGTTTTGCACAAGAAAGAAATTGAATTATTGTTCTTATTCTCTATTTCTGTCTTATCACGGGTTTGGTGCACTCTAACGGCTTTTTAACAATGTTTTCTAACACCAATGTGTTTGAAGTCATGGCTTGTTTTTTTTTTCTCGGCGTGAATCTCAAAGTGCCTTTTATCAAAAATTAGTTAGCAAATAGAGCTGGTTTAGCGCTTCTAAAAATTAATATCCTATTTGATTTACTTTTTGCTGTTTTTTTATTTACAGGAAAGGAAATGTATTGAGCTTTATGAGCAACTACAACAGCGAATGGGTGTTGTCATTGTTGGACCTTCAGGATCTGGAAAATCTACCATCTGCAAAATTTTGAAATATGTAAGGATCTTCTCAATTAAAAAGCTGAAAAAAAACCAAATAATTTTTACTGTTCCTTTTTTATGAATTTCTAAAATCTCCTTCTTACACAATCTTTTTGATACTTGCAAATTAGACATTTTTTTCAAAAAATTAGATCAAATTAGGTGCAAGTTAAGAAAATTGAAGAAATTTGTAAAAACTGTTTGGCTAATATTCCTGGCTCTATGAGAAACCCTGTTTTTCCTTTTTCCAGGCCTTAGGAAAATTGGGCTGGACCTTGAAGCAGCACACTATCAATCCGAAAGCGATGCACCGAACACAACTTCTCGGCCACATTGATCTCGACACACGTCAGTGGACTGATGGTGTAATCAATTTGACAGCTCAACAAGTCTACTCAGAACCGGAAACCACTCATTCGTGGGTCATCTGTGATGGTGATATTGATCCTGAGTGGATTGAATCCCTCAACTCTGTTCTTGATGACAATCGATTGCTAACGTTACCCTCTGGGTGGCGCATTCAGTTTGGACCAAACGTTAATTTTATTTTTGAGACCCACGACCTTACTCATGCTTCCCCTGCGACCATATCTCGCATGGGCGTCATTTTACTGAGGTTATTTACTCAACTAATCAATTTTCTTTTGTTTCTTTTTATTTTATCCCTATTTTTTTTCTTTTTCATTAATCATTGGAATTTTGTCGTGGAGACCGCACAATTGCATCTAGTCACCTTAGAATAGCAAAAGAGGGTTCGTTCAGTCTTGAGTAAAATTCGGATGAATTTTTTTCTTTTTGTGTCATGTTATGTATTGCTTGCTTTATTAGATGCTAAAGGGCCTTGTACACTCCTTATAGAAGTCCGGTCCTCATAGATTTTTTATCAAATGGGTCTTTTGCAAACTTTCGCGGCAGAATTATGGAGAGTTGTTACCCAGGTAAAATCCTGAGAAAATCACATTCGAAAGCTTCAAAAAGTTTCAAAATACTGAAGGCATGTAATCCAATTGGAGCTTTAATTTTTTAATCGCAGATGGCAAATTTTAGGCACACTTAGCGTGACACCGGGAATAGCCAATGAACCAAAAGGGATGTCAAGAAATCACTCATTATAAGGAGGAAAAAAAAAAAAAAAAAAAATTATTCACTGCAACCATTGCCTCTATCCATGCCTGTTGCAGGTAGTCCTTCCTTGCGCAGGGTATTTGGCATACGGCTAGGCGCTAGGCCCAACGTGCTCTCTCCCATCCTTTTACCCTCCTCTCCCTGAAACAGGTCTATCGTTCGCTGTGAAACACCCGCATAAGAGCTAAACCAGCAGCTAGGGCGGTAGACCTTCTATCTATCTATCTAGCAATTTGTGCCTAAAAAAAATTGTTCACGTTTAGTTTCCAACACTTCCAGATGATCCTTACAAATCCACTCAAGTTCACCCCCTTTTGTCATTTTTCACTTTTCCCAAATTTTTACCTCACTGTCAGACTTAATTGTTTTTTCACAGTGAGGCTGATACTGATGCAAATTGTATTGTTGATGCTTGGCTACGTGAAAACGCTATGGAAGATTCAGTCCTTCCTCTCTTGAATGAGTACTACTTTCATCAAGCCTTGTCTTGGATTCAAACGCACGGAGAATTTGCCACTAATTGCTCCATCATAACTATTGTGAAAACATTTCTCTCTCAGTTGTATGAAGTAAACAGCAAGTCTCATTTTGCAGTTGCTTTGATCAATGGCCTTGGTGCAAACCTTACTTTAAGCTCTAGAAATTCATTTGCAAAGCAGGTTAGATCAAACTTTTTAATTGTTATTTTTTTTCTTATGTAAGCCTGACTTCCTGCTTATTAGGTCGGAATATCGCAGGATCTCAGTGACTGTTGTCCATGAGGCTATGTCTGTGAGCAAAATATTGGAAAAGTCTAAATTTACTTTATGCTACAAAAATGAAATTAAACTCAACAAATTTGTTGTTGTTCTTAAAACACTTGACGATCTGTGTTTATAGACGCATGCCTGGTAGGAAAAAATGTGAAAAGTTGAGATACTTTGTAATCGCTTCCTAGCTTAGCACTTAAGTGGTCAAATAAATGTCTAAATGGATTTTGCTATGGGCGGTCAAGACCGTTTATAAACGTCATTCATGATTGCATGCATTAAGTATAGCGGACGTTAAAAAGCGTCCACATAATCTAATCGGTATACCGGTTGCATAGAGGTATGTAGTGGCCAACAAATCCGCTAGGGCAAAGCACTTCTCAGCTACTGGGCGATCTTAGCGCGTGCAAAATTTGCCGACCCTTTAAGTGTTAACAATGCAAAGAATTTGTACTTACCTAACTTTTAGCTTATATCTTTAACTTTCACCAATCTTTGACTTCATCTGTAGTAGTTTTCAGCAGTATTATTTTTCCTGAATTGATCATCTTTGATTCAACAGGTATTTGCGTGGACTAATGAAATAGTTCCAGATTCTTACAATGCAATGTTCTGTCGTTACAATCTGGAGAGAGATTGTGTGGAGACTTTATCAATTCCCTTGCATGATGAGGTCCCGCTTTTGTCACTTGTATTAACAGCTCAAGTTCAAACAGCGCTCAACATTATCAAAAAATTCACGCTTTTGAAACTCCCTTTTATATTAGTTGGAGCTCAAGGAAGTGGAAAAAGGTAATTGACTTAGTTAATTTATTGCATTGAAATCCAGTAGATTCTCTATTATACATTAAAAATTCAATTTTTCTCTCAAGGTCATGTGTTTTATACTTCATTAAAATTAAACCTTTGCACTCGGATTTGAATTTACCTGACCCCTTGCCCCCCAACTCATAATTAATATGCGTGTTTTAGTGATTTTCAATGATATCCATAGTTATTTACATTAGAGGCTTAAGCCTAAATAATTGTCAAGTAAAAAAAAATTTTCACTTCGAAAGTGAAAAAAAGTTTTCACTTGCGAGTTCTGACCATCGCAACTTGTTGTCGGACCACGTCAGACTAACGAGTGGAACGACAAATTTGTTTTTTCGGACGACATCCGCCTCACAATTGCAAAAGGTTATTGTAACTTAATAATAATTTTCTAATGACCCACCGAAATTTTTCAGTTTACTGTTGAAACATTGCGTCTCCGAGCTACGAAACATTGAACTTACAACCATAAGCTGCAGTGCATCTGTTACTCCCGCTCATGTTCTTCAGAAACTATCTCAGGTAACCATTTTGTTTCACAATTTTTCAACTGTGCCCCCCCCCCCCATTCCTCGGTAAATCAAAGTAAACTCTTTCATGCGGAACTGTCGGTGTAACTGAATCTGAAAGGGCTGTTGAAAACTTTTGCTGCTTCAAAATATAGCATACTTTCTGGTGACATTTCCCTAGAAAGTTGCCGTGAAACATTGAGATTCACTCTCTGACCAGTTAAATTGGCGTAAAATATTTCATGCGTCGTTTATATTTCATTGCACCTTGATCAAATTTGTGAATCACAACTTTAGTAACAACTTAGCTTGCCCATAACATTAATATAAATACGTTTAAGATATAGTAATATTTTAAATGATTTGGGTATTTTCATTGTCGGAACCCCCTTGAAAATTTACTAAGTCGCTTAGTAAAAAAATATCCTATATTATGAAGTGGTTTGTCAAAATAAAAAAATTGTTCTGTTTGACAAATTGCTCTTTCATCTCTCTTGTATGAAAGCAAAGAGGAGGAGGTTATCTGACTTATAACTGAAGAAAGCCTGCCAAACGGGGGAGGGGGGGATTAAAAAGAATATTGATAGGCGCCTATGATTCTTCCTGTTCAGCATTTCAATCTCTCATAAGATTTTAATTGATTGGATTTTTGATTTTGATCGAAAGTTTGTTTTGGCCGGATTGACGATCGTGTGAATGGTCCCTGAGTCCCTGCAATGTCTCAAAATCCGTACGCAGTCCACAATGTCATACTGAGGCTTGTTTAGTTCAGCGTTCTGTTTTAACGACGTCTTACATGCCGTACCGTACTGTAAGTTGTTCTGGGATGTGCAAAACTCATTTTCGAGAAATGGCACACACACTTTAAATGTAAGGGCAACTTCACGGGTCTCCAGTGAGCGAGAGAATACAGATTGTAAATAACTGAGTTTTACCAAGAGTTGCTAAAGTGGAGTTCTAGCAGTGTTGTCATATTGTGGCGAAGGTGTAGCTACTGAAGTTATGATGACTAGTTCAGAGAAAGGAGTGAGAAATGTATTGACTGAGTTAATAAGAGAGTGAATTATCGATTGTAAATCATCGAGAGAAGAGTTACACTGATATAAAGAGAGTTGAGGAAGAAGAATTGAGAAGAATCGAGAAGTGACTCACCAGTGTGAGTCGAGTTTCACAGATCCAGGAGTTAAAAAAAAAAAAAAAAAAAATGTGTCGAGAGCACACCGTCCTTGTGTGCTCTTGAGATACTTCCTTTCCTCAGGGTTTCATGCTTGGTGCAGTTTCCCTCTGGTCCTCTCACCTCACTGTGAGGTACCTTGGTTGGTAGGTACCTCTGCTCTTTCCCATTCCTGTTTCGTATTCTCAGTCCAGTTGTTTGCTTTGAAATACGAGCATAACGAACACAAGGTTTGGGCGGCTGGACTTTACTAAACTATTACTCCTACTACTACTACTTTATTTTGATCGGAAGTTTGTGTAATTTTCTTTTTCAGTTTTGCATGTTAGTCTCAAGTAACTCTGGGCGTGTTTATCGGCCAAAAAATTCCGAGCATCTTATTATCCACTTCAAAAACCTAAACCTAGCACGCCCTGACAAATGGGGAACCAACATATTAGTGGCATTTTTACAACAGGTCTGTGCAGTTATTTGTTTCTTTTGCTGTGTCCATTTTATAATATAGGATGAAAACTAATTTATCTCATAGAATCAAAAATGTATCATTCAGTTTGATGTCCTTCATAAATCTAATCCAAACATCCAAATTGGATTAATGTGTTTCCAAGCAAAGCTCTCACAGGTTCCAATCCAATAGACTTGCAAAGCTAGTCAATGCTCTAAGTTTTGTTTTCCTGGTAATTTGAAAAAAATAAAAAGTTTTTAATCTATTTTTTAGAATTTTGGCATTTCTTTAATTTCATCAACGGTTTTTTAAGCCTACAACCATTGATGAGGCCTCCGCACATGCTTGAACAGTTTGATCAAAGAGAGCAATTGTTGAGCGGAAATTTACAGCAAACAACCAGTGACCTACTGTTGCGCGTTGTAGTCGAAAATATTTCATCAGTGTTTGTCTGCCAAAAAAGCTGCTGTTTGATGACTTGTCTAACAGATCATTCAAATAACTTCATCAAACATCAGTTCCTTCATCAACAGTCCAAAAGTATCGACTTTCGCTATTTTTATTTTTTAATTCTGTATGTTGCCATACCTGTCTCTTTGATCCAACTATTTAAGTGTGTATTTATAGTGGTTGAGAATAAAAGTTAGAATATTTTGATAGCAAATTTAGCTCTCTTTTCAATGAGTGGATTCAATGAGTGATGTATCCTGTCTTACTCACACTTATGGTTCAACCATTATTAATGGTTGTTGGCTTGAGAAATCCTTCAGAAATGATCGAGGTGCCTTCATTCTGATATTTAGCTTAAATACTTGTTATTTCATTTAAACTACCTGTTTCCTACAAAGTTCAAAACAATAATCAATGGTGCTATCCATCGGAGTGGAAGAAATGTATTATAGTTTTAAAGGTGTGAACTGTAAAGTAATAGCTTCTCTTAAAATTCAAAATCTTTAATTTGATCTGCCGCAAAGTTCTGCTGAGTTACTTTTCAAAATTCTACTCATAAAACCTGAAAAGAACAATTCAAGAACATTTCTCAGGCTCAAGGCTTTTCAAGACAAGGCTAATTTTTTGTGAGTACTCTTATGGATCAGTTGCACACATTTCACAAAAAACAGAGTTTAACGTTATCTGAACATTTCTTAATATTTCATATTTACTAATTCTTTGATTTGATTAATCAGTGAGGTGATTGGGAACTTCATAGTTAAACAGATAGATGATACTCTACACAAGTACCGCTATTGGTGAGGAACTGGTTTTGAGCGGCGGATGTTCCAAAACTCATTATTCAGTTGCGTGTGAAGTAAAAGTTGTTCCGGAGACACCTTTACCTAATGAGCGACTTAAAAATGGTTTTCGAAAGACAGCCGCTCCAAACTGGTCCATTACCAATAGCATCACTAGTCCTCGATACTAACGGTATCGGTACTGTTTTGTTCTAAACCACGTACGACAAATTTGTGTTCTTTCAGTATGTTCAGACTAAGAAAAAATGACTGCACCTTCTCTTTTCTCGACTTTCTTGCTTTTCTAATTAATTTTATTTTTATATATATTTTTGTTTACTGCAAGATCATTACGTATAATGGATTTTTTGAGCCTGTAAGTTTGGAATGGGTTGGATTAGATAAAATTCAAGTCATTTGCTCTGTTACATCTTGCGAATCGCTAAGTCCTCGACTTATTTCCCTCTTCAAAGTTTTACACATTGGGTGAATAATTTACGTTATTTTGATCAGCTTCTTCAAATCACATTGCGTGAATTAGCCAAGCACATTTTTTTTATAGTCAGTTTTCTGTAATTGTTAATTTTACCTTTAATTTTGTCTCATTTTTGTCATCTATCACAATATCTTCTATTCTAATCATCACAGTATGTTTGCAAGTATGCTATTTAATAGATTTTAATGTGCAGTGTCTCTGTTTGAGAGCCTGTCAGGGCTGCTAAGAGAGTGTAGCAAGCAGGGTAGTTTGCCTTGGGCCCCCATTTTTAAGGACTCCCCTACTAAAAGTGTAATCCTGCGTGTATGTATTTACAGTAGTGCAGCAAGAAAGTCTCTATTCCTCTGTTTCTTTCATTGAAACGTATGTATCAGACAAGAATAGAAAAGGAGATAAAACCCCCTTTTCTACTTATAAATTCATACCGAAAATGAAAGAGATAGAATAGATCCTGGTTGCACCATTGGTATTTAAAAAAAAAAAGAAAAAAAAGAAGAAAAAAAAACAAAAAAAAAACTTAAAAGAGCTCCAAAATTTAACTGTAACCCTAAACCCCCTGGTGCCTTTTAGCAGCCCTGGCTCTCAGGCTCTCACTAGCAAGGACTGCAAGGCACTTAATGTTTTTACTAGACTTTTCTCACAAAATTTGCCAAGCAAAATTGTGTTATTTTAATGATCACATTTCCTTCCACTTTATTCGTTGACCATCTTTTTACTGTAAGATTTCAAATCTAGTTAATTTCATCTGTTTTCTTCCTCTTTTTTTTTTTGGCACTGGTCACTGCTGGCAGTGGCTAATCTTGTATGTATCTTGCTTTACAATTATTGCGTTAGTTGCTATAGTTTATCAAACTAAAACACCTCTTATTAAAATGCCAAATGGGATGGAAATGGTTCGGAGAAAAAAATATCCAGTAAGAAAATGTTGGGCAGAAAACCTGACTTGCGCAGTGTAATAAAATAACAGTAAAACTTTGGTTTTAATCCTGTTTTGTATGTTTTTCGATTTCATTTCAGAGCTAGGAAATGAGTCATAAAATTACCACATTTGTCAAAGAGTAGTTTTAAAAGTTTGCAAAAATCCCGCCGTCCAAAGTTTTACGGACTAAAGAATGTAATGGGATATGAGGATTAGACCCATCATTATTGGGGGAGGGGAGGGGAGCATCAACACAAGATTGTTAAAAGACCCTTTGGTCAATTCTTGAATGAATTTTGTTTTGCAGTTTTTTTTTCTAGCAATGTTTCACCCGTCAATTTAATTTTTTTCCAGTACCCCAGAATTGGACGAGCTGAAAAATATCTGCTCTGCATATTTGAAGAACGTGCTTAAAAAAGAAGACCAATACACATCTGTTGCCTCTGTGATAGTTGCACTGTATCGTGAGGTAATTTGGATTCATTCTTTGTGTATCATCCGTTCAATACATGTATTTCATTCTTTTGTTCGAACATATTTCCATTGGGTTTAATTACTTTTGATAGTAATTTTGGACTAAGAAATTAGCAATTAAGTAGACCAAAAATAATTCTTGCACAAATAGAGATGAAAATTGAGTTGGGGCTGAAGCAGTTATAGCACTGCTAAAACCAAAATTGTTTTACAAGGAAATTTAGATATAACACAAATCTAATTTCTTTTTATTTAAATGATATCTGTGGTAAAAGCGAAAGTAATACGCTTGACAATGGATCAAAAGATAAAGTGTCGTACATCCTTTTATGATCATGATTTTTTCTCAGAAAAATATAAAGGGAGGGAAGCAAAATATTTGCAAAACAGGAATAAGCTTTTTCTCTCCTTAAAATAAAACTAGTTTACTAAAGTAAAATTAGTAACAATTTAACAGCTTGACTCAGAAGCAAGTAACCCATATACCCCCGTTTATGACCCACTTGTTGTGTTTTCTTCGGACCTAATTGCTGTAAATTTAGGCAAATTTTACTCAACAACCAGTTTTAGGATTTTCAGCTCATATTAAATTTTGCTGGACCAAAAAATGTCATGTTTTTTTGCTTTTTCATTTTTTAACTAACGAAGATGGTGTTTTTTGAGAAAAACACTAAAAGTGCCAAGCAATTCTGGGCATCTGTGGGGTTTAAAGGTTTTTGAGTCAAGTAGAGAACTTTCATTACTTTTCTTTTTCTTGATAAGGTTAAAGAAGCCTTCAATCCTTCGCTGGATGAACACAACTTTTTTTCGCCCCACTCTCTCTCCAGCTTGTGTGTTGGTTTGAAACGATATCCGATAGAAGATTCCAACAGTTTGATTGAGGTAAGTATCCTCAAGGTATTTTTGTGATGCACGTGTGTCGTGTTGTCAATGTTTGGGATAGTACGGGCAGCATCTCTACTTCCTTATAGTTTTACTTTCTCTCTGTCTGCACAAAGGAGAGAAAGTATTGTTTTCATGTAGAACTTAAAATTTTCCTTATCCTATTTTACTGGATCCTATTTTACTTTTGGGGACTCTACAAAATAACATGGGGAACAACATCCTATGGTTCCTTTGTGGATTGTTGACCAACAACCAAAACAACGATGCCTCCTCCTGATTGGCTACTGACATCAACATCTTTGCTCTATAGTCCACATAGGAGCTGTTGGACGTTGAGTTGTTGCCGACCCGGAAAAAAAAAGTTGCCACTATGAGCGAGACAGGCAGTGCGAGGTCTCAGTTGTCTCTGTTTGCATTCAAATCACGCAAACAATTTTTTGCAAAACTTTTCTGAGAGGGTTTTCTTTAATTTTATCCTAATTTGAAATTGAGGTGTCCAATAGCGGATTTTTATCCTTCAACATGTGAAAAATTGAATTGTTTTCTGCATGGCTTTAAGTTCAATGAACAGTAAAAGCCTACTCTGACTAGAGATAAATTTAGTGAATTCACTCATTTTTCCCTGAAAATTCAAAGAAGGGTCGTTACGAGGGAGGAGGTTAAGGATAAAGGGGTAAAATTTAAACATTTTTTAATCTATTTCTCATGGTCGTTTGAAGATTGATTCATTTGAAAGAATACATTTTTGAGTCTTGTCATTTTGGCTTTTCTGTTTGTTTACAGTTGCAAATTTTGCAAGATTTTGGTGTTTGAACTTGAGGAAAGTGTGTTGGAACTCTTGTTCATATTATGAGAGATTTTTGGACATTTTTCTAAATCACCATCTTTTTCTTATCACAAAATGTTGAAATTTTTGCAATGCTTGAAGAAGCAATGCTCGAGGAAAAAATAACATATCTGCTAATCCTTTCATTTTTCTTTCTTCAGGCCCTGACTTACGAGGCCAGTAGGATTTTCCGAGATAGGTTATCAAGTGCTGAAGAAAGAACAAAGTTTGATGGAATTCTATCTCGTGTTTTAGATGAGCAGTGGAGTACTGCTTCTTTAGTTGTTGGCAGAATTGAAGGTATGGTATTATGTTTCCTCAACTTATAAGTTTTCAGAGAATTTCAAGAGAAACATGGTCATATCAGAAAGAAGTTTCTGCGTTGATTAATAATGGATATTTTCTAATTAGCGAAATAAAGTTTTTGGATCATGATGTATAGTACCAACCATTTAACGCTGTATGCATGAAATTGAATTTTTAAATGTGAATTTTTTGTTACAGACTCATTTTATGTCTGTGAAAACTATTGTGGACAATCTCTTGTTCAGCTCTCTTCTCAGAATTGGGCTCTGTTTATTGAGAAAGCTATCAACCAGCTCGGTAATTTTTATTACGTCTATTTACACCCATTATTTTTAATCTTTATGAATTGTTACAGCAAGTCCCTATCTTCTCCCAACATTTCCCAAAATTTTCACCAATGAACTAAAGTTTTGTCATGGATTCATCCTCTTATATACTACTGTGAAACTCGTTTACATGTTTCCTATTTTCTCTTTTTTTTTTATTAGTGCATTTTACCATTCTCTTCTCAATAATTTTCTCTTGATTAACAAATTCATTTTTTTTAAAATTGTTTATTTATATATTTATCACTAATTTAATCATTAATTGAACAGGCTGATGTGAAAACATGCGATGTCCGAAATATTTTAACTGAGAAGACAAATATGTGTAAAAAAAAAAAAAAAAAAAAAAAAAAAAAAAAACGCAAATTAAAAAACAAAAAATTATAGATTACTGCCAAAACAAGGGAAATAAGAGCAAGAAGGCAAGAAACAAGTCTGATCAGGACTTAAGCAGACGCAGCGTCTTCTTAAGAGTGATGTACGTTCACAAAGTCAATTATAAAAAAAAAGGACAACAGACGTTTTTGCCTGAGCCCATTCAATCAGGAACAGCTGGGTGATTTTGATTGTTAGGATTGGAAACGGATTGAGTCAAAAGCTGTCCAATGCTATCTCTATTTGCCGCTCATTCTAACGTGCTCAAAGCCTCATCGTAGACATTAAAGGGTTACTATTGGAAACCGTTTGTAATGGAATGATGTAACCCATGAGGTTATTGTGCTCTATTGACTTGATTCTATTACAATTTCAACATTCACAGAGTGCAATTCACAGACTTCCTTTAAAATCTTCTTAACTTGTCTGGGCTTGAGAAACACTGAAGCCAAGTCTAGTCGAGTAAAGAAAATTGCAATGCAAAGACGTTGGCACGAAAACGGCAATTCTTGACAAATCTCGAGTTTTGCTCCAGGTAGGTAAAGAGCCACCTTGAAATATCTCCTTGAGATTTTTCTTGAGTGCACTGCTATGCGTTTCCACAGCGTCTCTGAATTTCAAATTTGTGCATCAATCTCATTTGAAAATCTCTTGAAATTTCCTTGAGAAATCTTAAGGTGTTTTAGTTCAAGGTGTGTTTCTGAATAGCAAATTGAATCTGGTGGACGGTTGAAGTCTAGCTAAGCCAAGGAGATCTCAAGGAAAGTTTCTGAATTGCACACATACTCATGTTGCAGGATAGATTGCCTAAAATGGCTTTAAATATTTAATTAAAAAGACAGGCAAGAGCCCATAACAAATGTGCAAAATATGGAAAAATAATGAAATGATTCTGGAGACAAAATCAGCAGAAGGAGAACAATAAACTATCACAGAGCAATTAAATTCAGAAAAGGATATAATTATTGAATAAATTATTAGAAACTTGGAGCAAATGGCATCATTCTACGTTTAAACCTAAGGAGTCTACTTTGAAATTTCACTTTCCGTTTCACAGAGAACGATGGCCAAAACGTAGATAGCATGCTGGTGACTCCGGAGCTTCTCACAACTGCTGCTCAGTTTGAACGAGTTCTGACTGATAAAAATGGCTCCCTATTTCTTCCTGGATGCAATGGATTAGGGAGAAAAACTGCCATTCAACTAATTGCTGCCAGGCAAAATGCAAGAATGGTTATTCCAAAAACAGGACAAAGCTACACCCTCTCGCATTTTAAAAATGACCTCAAAAGTGTAAGTTATCAAGTTCTAATTTTTTCAACACCAGGGAGGTGATCGGGGATTTCATAGCTAAACGGAGTAACGGATCAATAAAACTTAATTCAAGTGACTTGATTGGGTAAGAGACTGATTTGGGTTGAGAGACCGATTGTCTAGTTGCTTGATAAGTAAAGGTTGCTCCGGAGACACCTTTACATAACGAGGGACTGAGCAATGGTTTTGTAAAGACCTCTGCCCCAAAGATAATTTTAAGTGAAGTTTTCACAGTTATAAATATTTATTTACAAGGTTTTTGCAATTTGGAGTGTTTCTGGATTTCCATTCAAAAATAATTCTTGTCATGCGCGCAGCTATAAGTTTACCTTGGACAAGAGGATATGGTTTTTTCCCTGAAGACTCACTTCAAGTGTTTTTCTCCTTGAACTCTAAAAAATTTGTCTTCAAGATAGATTTATTGCATTTTGCAAGTTATACGTCAAAAGACATTGATGTTGTTTTTCATGTGTGGAGAGCTAAGGTCCTAGATGCTCTTCCTTTTTTTTATTTCAATATAGCTGTCAAGATAGATAGCAATTCCAGAATTGATTGTCGGGTATACTTGATTTATTTATTTGTGTTCTTGGTACCGGACATGACATGTTTACCAAGATATAATAATACTGATTAATACACTATTGTAGTCGCGGTCTTACTCTCTTTGTATTTTATATATTGATAACATGTATTTTTACAATAAAGAGTCACAAATACACACACAAAAAATGTCTTGCCAAATAACTGTTGGTGTTGTAATCTGAATGACGGATCAAAAAATAATGTTTGGTGTACAATATTTTTAAGTGATATGTTCCCTCCTTTAACAAACAGAAATGGTCTGCATTTCTAAACTGTTCATCAATACTAATCAAATGTGTCAGTGGACTAATCTATATCTCTTAAACCTAAGCTCCTTCTGCCTCTGTGCAATCTTTTACTCTCAAATTCCTGCAACTAATTAAGAAAAGCTCCACATTTTCTGTCTAGATTATACAACAAGCAGGTATTGAAAATGAGCAAATATATTTCATTCTGGAGGATCACAATCTTGTCTTTCCGGAGATAATGGATTTGTTAAACAGCTTCTCCTCATCAGGCGAGGTAAGTTTCTCTCATGACTCTCCTGAATAAAGGAACTTCCAGAATTTTTTGATTCTGAGAGGAACGTCGGTTCCAGGGGTGTTGTGTGTGATCTGGCAGCGCTGCTTTTCGTCCATTTGAACTGGTGCAAAGTAACAATTTGAGGGAGTGCACTGTGCACCTCCAATAATTCGACCTTGCGAATGCATTTAAATGGACGAAATGCTGTGTTGGTAGATTGCACGTGACATCACTGGTCAGTTCCATAGTGGAAAAAAGTAATAATAGATCCATGTAACTCAAAGGTTTACTGCATGTACCTAACTGATTAATGCATCTGCAGCGAATTTTATGCAATCTTGAAAGGGAAAGATGATAACCATCTTGCATACTCTTATCTTACCATCTGCACTCTCAGTGAGGGTCGAAAGAATTTGTAACATCAACCCATCAACCCCCTCTTGTGGCTGTTATTTACCAGTTACATTTTTAACTTTACCAGCATTTTTAGATAAACTTTAATTGCTTGGCTTTTACTATTTTTCCTTCGATTAGTGAAGATTGTTGATGAGCTTTGAAAAGTCTCAATACCACAATACCATTTAGCCCGTTTTAGATTTTGTCCACCATTGTATGGGCAAATCCAGCCCTCGCAAACAGGGGAGGAGGGGCGTAAAATGGGGATCCCCCCCTCCCAGTGACCTTTTTCTTTTCTCTCTCTTTCTTTCCCCCTTTTGGCCTGTACCAGCTAATATTTTATCAGCCATCGCACATTATTTTCCATAACAATCAAAGTGTCTGAGCAAATTGAAGGTCATGCAAAGTAATAGCTATTCTATTTTAGTGCGATGTTAATGTTTCAAAAAATGGACCAAGACTTTCTCCAATTGTGGATTGACTGGCATGACTATGAACTTGTTCATTTTAGAAATTATATTTTGTCTCATGATTTTAACATAATTTTAGATTCCTGGTTTGTATCAAGTAGAAGAGCTTGAAACGTTGACGAACTCGTTGAAAAGTGATGCTGAGAATTGCGGGAAGAGTCCTTTTGAATATTTTTTTGACAGTAAGTAATCAAAGCTTATTCTCTCTCAAAATTTCTTCCACCGATTCAACGTTTAATGACGCCTCAAAGTGAAGATGTCTATAGTGGTTCATTACTCACCAGGAAGTCCAAAGTGAAGAGCCTTTCTAGCACTTTCTCCTCTAGTGTTGAGCTGTGCTTGACAGGACTTATTTCTGTTTCTGCTCCTTCCTAGAGCTGACAAATTTAAATATTAATAATCTAAAAAAAAGAACTAAAAATGTGAAAAAAAGTACCTAAAAAAAAAAAAAAACCAAACGTTATAAATGGAAGCTGGCTACAGGCTCTATAAAATAATAGGTCTGTTGCAAACTTTTGCTACAGCGCTATAGAGTGATCAATCTCATGTGAAATCGCGTGATTAGTCCATTGGTGGCAGCAGAAAGTCATAAAATGCAATAACAAACTCACAAGAGGCATTTAACTGAAATCCAAGATGGCGGTAAAATATCGAGCAACCTGTATGCAAGCACCATGAACCAGGGGTGCAGAATATTCACGATCACGCGATCCTAGGATCGTGTGAAAATTGTGGAAGCCCACTGAAAATTGTGGATGCCCACTGAAAATTGTGGATGCTCTTCCAAAATTAAAAAAAAAAAAAAAAAAATAATCTTGGGAAAAATCCCAAATTTTCGTGCTCCTTTCAATTTCTGATGGATTTTTGAGACTCTTTTAACAAAAAGGTCATAAATTTATTGTTGAAGTGCTTTGCAAAAAGGCCATCAATGTGGAAGCCGGGGGATCTCAGATTGCGGAAGCAATTCTGGTTTGTGTGTAAAATGTGGAGGAGAAGAACATTTTGCACCCCTGCCATGAACATCCAAGATGGCCAACCTCACAACATCGATAACAACCAATCACAACGCAAACAAACTCATAACCTCCGATGCTGTGAGGTTGTTAACGTTGGCCATCATGGATGTTCAAGGTGCTTGCACACAGGTTGCTCAATATTTTACCGCCATCTTGGGTTTCAGTTAAATGCCTCTTGTGAGTTTAACACTGCATTTTATGACTTTCTGATACCACCAATGGGCTTTTCACGTGGTTTTACTTAAGATTTAACACTCTATATCGCTGTAGCAAAAGTTTGCAACAGACCTATTGGAGAGGAAGCAGCGAATGGCTGAACCAGTCATAAATTTGTGATTTTGAAGATCAGCTGCAACTGTAAAATTGAGAATAGAAAACTTTGAGAAATAATCATTGGCTAAAGACACATTTGTGAAAATCTCTCAATAAATCCATCTTTTAAGGAACAAACTTACATTTTTCCTTCACCAAATAGGAAATACCCATCTTAGAAACTCTTCTCCTATCTTCTCATCCTCTGCAATATTACGACCAAATTTCATTAACAATAATTTGGTGAAGGAAAAAGTATTAGCAGTTGCATAAATCCTGCGACTACAAATCGATGCAACCCGCATTACATGTTACCCAAACATTTCTCAATTTTGAGAGAACCAAAGGAAAAGAAGGGAAGAATGCAAAGGGAAGAATTTATATGTGTAAAGGTGGAAACACACAGAGAGCTCCCGGCACCGGACCGCCCGGCACAGACCGCGCCCGGCCACGGCGTTCTGCTTTGCTTACCGCGAAAACTAATGCAACGCAACACACTGAGAGTTGACCGGCCCGACCAGCGCGGAGTCGCTGGCCGGTGCCGGGAGGTGGAATGCTCCAGAGGGCATTCGACCGGCATTCTGGACCTCCCGTCTCATCTCATCAAACATCAGTTCCAAACTTCTGCGCTAATTTTTAGGCGATGTCAATGGTAATATTCAAAAATAAAATGATGATCACACGAACAATTAACTTGAATAGTTTTCTTTGGAAAAATAAAAATAAAAATGAGAAAATAATGAGAAAACTGACAAAAAAAACGTAAATTTTATTTAAAAAAAAAAAAAATGTGGGTTGGAAGTAGCGCAATCATGCAAAACTGTATATTTTCCGCTGAAACCCGAACAAAAGCCAGGAATTTTTCGAAGGGGGGGGGGTCCAAGTTAATCCCAAAAATTGCCTGGAGGGATCCAAAGATACCAATTTGGTTTCTATATGGTATCTCAGAAAACGCAGAAAAATTGCCTGTTTAGGGCAAATTTTGGTGGCAAGGGGAGGAGGGTGTCCATACCCTCTGAAAAAAACCCCTCCTCCGGCTACGACACTCATTCAGAATTGCGCCAGAAAGGTTCAATATATTCCATATGGATTTATTATTTATTCTCATTATTCTCATTTTTGTGTTTTTATTTTTTTTTTTTATATTTATTGATTTATTGATTTATTTATTTATCTCTTTATCTCTTTATTTAATTACTAATTTATTTATTTATTTATTTTTAATTGTTACTGATTTTTTTTTTCAATATCGGATTTTCCGGGGTCCTACCTCCCCATTGTAGCTACGCCTATGTTTTTTACTGGCTCTTCAAATAGAAAAAGTATACGTAAAATAGTTTTGGCAGTTTGGCCGGTTGCGAACGAAGACACGACCGCGACGGCGCGGCCGGTCGCAGTGTGTTTCTGCTCATGCAGCGGCCTGCCGGTGACGGCCGGTCTGTTGAAGTCGGTGCCGGGCGGTCCAGTGCCGGGAGCTCTCTGTGTGTTTCCACCTTAATGCGGGTCACGTTGAATATCGATGCAGGACTGCTTTTACGTTTGCTTTTTGAAAGATGAAGTTTTCCGAAATCACAATAAAAGTAGGTATTATTTGCACAGTTTAATTAGGTTTCATTGCTCCTTTCTCAGTTGCATGTCTTAATATTTTAATTGAGCTTTTTTCCATAAAGTTTATTTTTTTATCTAATTTGTGTAAAACTGATAATTTCCATTTTTCAGAGGCTCACAACAATCTCCACGTAATTTTAATCCTGGACCCTCAGCATGTTGATTTCTCAATGCTGTGTGC
Source organism: Trialeurodes vaporariorum (assembly GCA_011764245.1). Classification (NCBI taxonomy): domain Eukaryota; kingdom Metazoa; phylum Arthropoda; class Insecta; order Hemiptera; family Aleyrodidae; genus Trialeurodes; species Trialeurodes vaporariorum. The sequence goes on from VMOF01000388.1 coordinate 20,378,876, forward strand.
TCAGAATCCTTTCCTTTACAAACATTGTTCAGTCATATGGACTTCTGATTGGTCTGCTGAGACAATGCGGATAGTTGCAAAAGACTTCTTGTTACGGTTGGTATTATACGTTGAACATAGTTTTAGATCTTTAATGAGTCTGAAGTTTCTTTAAAGAGTAAAAACGACTAAAAAACACTTATTCACTCATTTGGGTAAAAATAATATCTTTAAAAACTGGACGCGTTTTGTAGCACATAGCGCGCATCATCAGCAGATGAAATTGATTCCTGATGAATTGAATTTTCTTTGCCTGTCTGAGCTCATCTTTGAATTGGATTGTTTGAAAGGGTAAAAAAACGGAGGAGTAGGGCTGTCACCTTACCGTAGCAAAAAGAGTTGGTTATTCAGTCATTCCCGCCTCCTGTAAATTTGCAAAAATGGAATGAGCTGGTTTTGAAAAAGGATGCCTCATATGTTAGTGATGGTATGATTGATATCAGTATCATGAAAGTGATGAGCATGAAATATTGTGAACTTGTTTGATAGTCATTCACTTAAATTACTAAAATTAACGCTTATTTTTCTCATTGTTAAACCTTTTCATTGCCAAGGTCCTTTTGACCTGTACACACCCCACAGTAGAGTTCTTTTTTTCTGAGAAATTGTGAAAGAAGTAATTTTACTTTTTATCACAAAGCATGCATTGCATTCTGTCTGGGGCAAATTTTTGTCGGACAAGCTTTCTCAGCCAAAGCAGATATAAAGTTAAATTCCTTTAATGAGTTGTAAATTCTGATTTTTCCTTTATTTTCTTTATCTCAGGAAAGTGAGGAAGGAAATCGAGAAAGATGGATTGTTCACGATGGAAGCAATCCCGAAGGTTGTGAATGATGGAGTCATTTCTGTGTTTGAAAAAATACACAATCAAGCTCGCAAATGGACTGATGCAACATTGAAACAATATGTTGCCTTCGTTAACTCCTATTGGTTGCTCTACAAATTTTGCTACAAACAAATTATTGACAAACAACTTAGATTACAAGTATGAAAACCGCTCTCTTGTTCTGCTTTTTATTACATCTTAATCATGTTTCATGTCAGGGTGTCCACTGTCTGGGAAAACTGGGAATTGTTAGGGAATTTAATTTTGTCCAAGAAAATCAGAGAATTGTGCTTCTTTTCATGGTGGCGCAATGCTTTTATGACTTTTTGAGAGAGAATGACGTATTTTTAAGCTATTGAAACCATCTAGTACTTTTTATCGAAATTTAGACAAGTTTGCAATCCTCTTGATTCCTCAAAAATTTGGCAACATAGTCTTAATTTGTGCTGAAAAATCCAAAAAATGTCAGGTGATTCAAGAATTAGTAGCTAGGGATTGTCGGGAAATTTAATAATTGAAGTTTGCCAGGTACTGTACATATGATTTCTCTTCATCTAGAAAACTTGCATTTTGTATTTATAGAACGTATTCAGACAAGGCTCTAGCGATTTTTTTTTTTTTTTTTAATTTTGAGAATGAACCGAGGTTAGATTTCTTTCAGGAATGTTTCAAAATAAGAATTTAACTTGAAGTGGAATTCAGTGGTTAGCCATGAACCGCACTTAAAAGATCCTTTGTTTGTGTTCTGTCAGCAGATAACTAGCTTAGTGGAAATAATATCGTATAATGTCAGGGAACATTTCCATCTTTGTGTTCAAGTCATTGCTCTTATTTCAGGCAGGTGTCTCAAAGCTCACAGAAGCAAGAGATGTTGTCGACAAACTGAAGAAAGAAGCAACAGAACAAGAACTGAAACTGGCTGAAAAACAAAATAAAGCTACGTTGGCACTTGAAATGATAACAAACACAATGAAGTCTGCAAATACTCAGAAGGGAGAAATGGAGAATTTAAAAGAAGAATTTGAAAAAGAAAATGTAGCTTTGTCTCAGAGGTACATTTGATTCATCAAAGCTAAGCTCGAAGTGATCATATTTGACTGATGTCAAATTTTATCCATTCTAGCTCTTGTTTCGAATGGGGCTCTTGCAAACTTTTGCTGTATGGGATTGAAGAATTGATTCTTGCATAAAAACCTGTAAAAATGACAATGAGTACACTGAAAAATCACAAATTTCACTCTCAGAATCGGGCTTAATGGCAGAGAGACGCGGATGTCATGGGAGATTCCTATCTAAATTGAGACATCTCTGTGTTTCCGTTGAGAAAGTGACAAATTAGATAGGAATCTCCCATGATGCCTGTGTTGAACCGCCATTACAAACTTACTTCACAGCAGCTATGTGAGTTTATTACTGAATTTTAGTCTTTCTTATTGTGATTTTCATGATTTTTGCTGGTTTTTACTTCAGATTGAAATATTCATTTGCTCACAGCAAAAGTTTGCAAGAGCCTCACTCTGTCCATCGAAATAAGTACTTAATGCTATTCATGCAAGGATAATTCATTTTACTCTCGAAGGCCTGTCTTGTGATTTTTTGAGAAAAAGTGCATCTTGTAGATTTTGGCAAAAAATTGGTTGAATGATTGATACGCTGGATTTAAGGAGTAACTGAGACGTTCTTTGTATAGAGTCAGATATCTGACATCCTTCCTTTTGGAAAAGAACAGATTTTTTTATTTGCACCATGGCAACATTGGTAGATTGCCTGCTTCGCCTCAATCAAAAAATGCAAGCTGAGTTAGCGCTGAAAGGCTATCCTTTCAGCCTAGATTGATTCCAGTAAATGTTACCACAGAGTTCTTTCAAATCGTATTGCGTCATTAAATATTTTTTTTTTTTTTCACTTTACCCTATCTGGATGAAAGTGACTTATTTTATCATTTTCGGTCATTTCCCCCCCCCCCTTTTCTCAGAAAGTGGTGTTTTTAATTTTTTGTTCATTGTTGCTAAAGCCCATTTTTCTGCAGAAGAAAACAAACTCTATATTGAAGGTTGGTAGTCTTTTCAATGCACCTTAGTTCTCCTCCTGTTATAAATAAGATTAAAAACTATGCATAGTTCTTAAAATATGAAGATTTTGACTTGAAAAAAAGGAAAACTACAAGCTTGCAAAAGTGTTCTTTTGATTTGCTTCAAACCTGATTTTAATAGCCTCGTTTATGCAAGCATCTCAACCCGGGTTCAGCTGAACCTGGGTTGAGATGCTCGGGATCACTTGGGTTTGACTCGACCCCGATTCAAACCCGAGTCGAGTCGGTGAACTCGGGTTGAGATTTCACGCATAAACACCTCAGAGTTCAGAACCCGGGTTCACGCGGTATCGATGTCACCAATCCGAGCGAGGTTAAACACACATCTTATGCGGTCGCACTTGTCCGTACCACACCAAGCATCGCTGCCATTTTCGTAAAAAATGTAAACAAACACAGTGAAGAAGAAGAAAGAAATCCTTTGAACTCAAGTTCAAATATACGGGTGTTTATGAGCTAACCCGAGTTAGACCCAGGTTGAAACTCAACTCGGGTTGACTCAACCCAGGTTCAGACCTCTTGCATAAACGAGGCTACTGATTTCCTTCTTTTTGTTAGACAACACCTCAAGTAGAATAAAATCACACTGATCATCATGGTAAGTAACTCTGAATAAGACAAGAAATCATAAATTTTCTTTTTATAATTCTTTAGAAAAAAAGAAATTGATGCAGAACTAACGGAGGTGGAACCTTTAATTAATGCAGCGCAATCGGCTGTTGGAAATATAAAATCAGAGTCTTTGTCAGAAATAAGATCTTTACGCGCTCCTCCAGATGTGATCCGGGATATTCTGGAGGGAGTTCTTCGGCTGATGGGAATTCAAGACACTTCGTGGAACAGCATGAAATCATTTCTTGCCAAGAGAGGAGTGAAAGAAGATATCCGGTATTAACATTACGTATAAGATTCTTATTCATGCTGTGCAGTTTTATTCTTGTCATGTAGGCAATATCTTTAATGCATTGATTTTCATTTTAAGGTGATACCTTGGAAAAATCGGAATTTTTTTAATGTGCAATTAAGTGAAAATGAAAATTAGCACAATTGAAGGGCATAAATTAAAAATGCTGCTCGTGCCTTTGGATGTGGCAAAAATTGTGCAACTTTTTAATCTTTCCAAGAGTAACTGAAAGTGCTCTCGAAGTATTTTTCTGAAAAGTTGATCTAATTGAAGATAAATATTTGCCTTAATTTTTGGTTCTTTTGAAGTTTGAGATTAATTTTTAACCCATCGCCATACCCAAGTTTACCATTTTTTTCTTCTTTTTCGTCTATTTTTTTTTTCAATCATGGAGGCGCAATCTCTGTAAACAACCTAAGAGTCAATAAATATGTAGTACTAGCAATTCAACTATTGGATAAGAAGCTGGCAATCTCAACAAAATTAAAAAATATTCCATACTAAGTTTTGTCCAAAAATTTCTGATAATTTTAGAAATATTCTAAGAATTTTTCTCCCTTTTAACGCCTTTTTATCATCTTCTATTTCAGTTATTTTGATGTACGTAAGATCAACATTGAAAATCGCGAGTCTGTCGAACAACTTCTCAGAGAGAGGAAAGAGTCTTTTGATGCAAAAATTGCGCATAGAGCGTCCGCCGCCGCTGCCCCTTTGGCAACTTGGGTTACAGCAAACGTGAAATACTCACAGATCTTAGAAAAAATACGTCCGCTTGAGAGAGAGCAAAGTAAATTGCAGCAGTAAGTGTAATCTTTGATTTAAATGTAGTCTTTGTATTATTTGAATCAGCTCATGCAAAAACGTTCGGTATCAAAAATACTTCATAAGAAGAAAAATATATAAAAACTAGCCGTTCCAAGCACCCTACGAGCGCCCTCCACGGCCAGCATTCTAGGGTTACGGGCTAGTTGGTAGTTGGTAAAAAATGATAAAATGAAACGGAGTATTGGTGCTGAGAATTAAAGAGATGAAAATGAAAGAATGTGAGCGCAAAGCGCTTGCACTTTCTTGTATTAAATAAATAAAAAAAAAAAAAAAAAGATATTGCTGGGCAATGCGTAAAAAGAACTAATAAGACGCGGAGGATACCAAAATAAAAGCGTTGAAAATCGAAGAGGAATTATAAAAGAGAAGCAAGTGCTTAAAGGTTACATATAACGGTGACAATCCACAGAAAAAATAAATGCACAATGCGCTAAGAATGTTTTCTTAAAAAAAAAAAAAAAAAAAAAAAAAAAAAAAAAAAAAAAATTAAATCAAGACCATACTGCAAAATATTAGGAACGTCATTCAACGATCCCGAGTGATATATAAGTCGGAATGATAAAAATTTAAAGAATAAAATGAAAAGAGAGGAAAGAAGAAGAAAGGCAAACGAATGGTTAATACGAAGAATGGGAGTGCGTTAGTCGAGAGAGATGAGCATCCGTAAGGAGTGAGAGAGAAGGTTGCGGGTACGGGCGAGCGACAGAAAAATTTTGGAGAAAGAACGAAGTAATCAGTGCGCAAGTGATGAGCGACGAACGAACCTCCCCCCTTCACCGCTCTCGCTGCACTGACTCGTCAACTGATAAGGTGAGACTCTGCCGAGCGTAGAGTGGAGGGGAGGGGCAGATCAGAGAATCCAGCTCAGGCGATGCGATGGCGCGGAGCATCTCGTCACCTCGCTGTCCGTGCGTCGTGCGAAAATAAGTTTTCACTCTTATTTTAAAATTCAATTTGCGGCGCTCACAGGCAACTTTTTTGAAAACTAATTCGACAGATTTTTTCTAAATACCCTAAGGAATCATCTTGTCAAATTTGAGGGAAATCGCTTCGGCCAATTTTCGGGAAATAGAAAAAACATTTTGGAGGGACGTCAGCTTTATATATATAATTAAAAAAAATTGAAAAATTAAAAAAAGGAAGGCAAGCAGGAGCAAAAGCACACAAATAACGCTTCAAAAAAATGCTTACAAATTAGCGCAGTGTACTTACACAGATACAGCTTCTTCCTAAGAGTAAAAACCGCTCACAAAGTCAAATATAAAAATAATAGATCGCGGACATTTTCACATGAGCCAATTCATTCATATTTAAGTGTAATTTTTCTTTGTATGTGTAACTGAGGTTTTTACTTCCATAGATCCTGTCACACATACAAAGCGGTTTGCAGTAAGTGAGCGCTGATTGGTCGGCGAAGCAAATTTTCTTCGAAGCAAATCAAACTAGTCAGCGCTCTTTCACTGCATACCACTCTGTACGGGAGACAAGAGCTTTTGGGCAGTTGATTTTTAAAAGTAATCTGAGTATTGCTACGTACTTCCATGATATATCAACTCCTCTCTCCGCTCATCAGCTGCTTTTGTATTGTTTTTTATACCTTTGACTGCTGAGTTAGGAATGCAGGTACTGCCAGGGTGTGAATGGAAAACCGTGCAAATTTACGAATTGTTACGTTTTTTGTTTAATTTTTTTTTTTTTTTTTTTTTTTTTATTTTTTTTTATTTTTTTTAAGAGTTTTGATGAATCCAGTCACGATTGCGAGTATACTCGTCCGCAACTCTAAGAGAAGAGGTTTCTCCGCCGCGAGTATACTCGTCCGTAGCAGTTAAAGGGTTAAATGCCAATTAATTCCTTTTGTGCCTGTGCGTCAAGCCTATAGAATCAACAACCAACCAGCACTTAGAAAATAGATAGCTATACTTTGTATCTAGAGGTGTGGTGCACAGCAGTTACCCTGTGAATCTCCTTTGCCACCAAGGAGAGAGTGACTGATAAGGTTGAACTAGTTCCAATGTACCTGCATTACTTAGCCAGTACTGTCACAGTTTTGTATTTATTACTTTATTAGTAGTAGATTTCGGAAGTTTTTAGTTCACCTTTGTTGTTATGCTGGTTTTACTGCCGACACTTCTTTCATCGGTCGCTAAAGTTTGCAACTTCTCTATTGTGTGCAAGAAATTTCCATCAGCATTTTTAGTTTGTTCGGCCAGATTAGCATTGTGTTTTTTAGTCTTTAATGGTGAAATTTTGATTGCATTTGGCTCTCGAACAAAGTTTCTAGATCGTCTGCAGCTAGTGCTTTCTTGGTTGTTTACTACAGGGTGAAATGAAGATTTCATATTCTTTTATTTAACTCTCAAGAAGAATGTCTGATTTTCACATATATCCTGCCGTAGGCTATTCCGGAAAAGATGAAACTTTTGAAATTTCTACAGCTACCATTAAAACATCAGATTCGTAATACTGCTAACCAATTGGGTTATACCATTGGTGGTATGAACTTGATTTCATGAAAGCCATAGATTTGTCAAGTCTAATCTTCTCTGAGGCAGCCTGTGGTTAAACAGCGTCAAAGTGTGGCTGAGCCATTTTTTTCAAAGACAAGTATAAGCATAAGTTTTTGTTCATCAATACCTCTCAAATATTTAATTGCAGAAAATTGAAATTAGCAGAAGAGCAAATAGGAGAACTGAGCTCTGGTTTGGACACTGTCGATAAAAGAGTGGCTGAATTGAAAGAACAGCTTAATGTGAACACAAAAGATGCAGTTGAAATTGAATTGAATTTAAACAGAGCCAAAGAAACCTTAATAGCAGCTGAAAGTCTTGTTATGAGGTTAGACGAGGAATATCTACGTTGGCAGGAACAAGTATAAATTTTTTTAATCTTTTGTTTTTTAGTTCTTCATAAGTTTTTTTATTGAAGACATTTCTCTTTAATTGTGCTTATTATTAGCATTTGAACTTTCCTCTGCAATTTTGTTGCTGTGCATTTACATTAAGTACCCGCAGTGTAAAATTACTGAAGAAGAAAAATCACTGTTGCTAGTTACAGGCTATTACTTAATTCAAGCTCAGTCATTTGGGTTGTTAAAAAATTAAAAACTGCCACGAAAAAACTGAAAAATAAACTTGTACCTCTCTTAACCTGGCTCAAAATGAAAAAATCATTTCTTCTTGCACATGTCTAAAGATTAATGCTGAAGGTTCCTCTGAAATTTTAATTGGAAGTCTGTAAATATTAGGTTTTCTCAAAATTATATAAAATTTGACTTAGTAGATTTTTATATTTTCTGTTCTTTTTCTGGAAATTATTACCAAAATCCTAATTTGTTTTCTTTTGCCTCTTTTTCTCAGTTGACAGAGATAGCGTCAAGCATTGAGACTCTAGATGTTCATAGTTTACTTGTAGCTGCTTTTATTATTTATTTACCCTCCAGTTCTCAAGACCTCAGACAGTAAGTTGAAACCTTGCAGCATTTGCAATTTATTCTCTAAACGCATCAAGATTTTTAACTAATTAAAATATACTTTGAAACACTTCCCTAATTTTTCATTCAGAGATTAGTAATTGATGAAAATACGCTTTGAGCATTTTTTCTAATTTTTTATCCGCAGAGTGGTTGTAAGTTTGCGGTAAAATTCACTTTAGGCTTGAGTTTCTCTCAAGTATATGTAAACCAAGTAAGAAGTAAAATACACTTTCAGCTTTCCTTATAATTTTTTATCCAGAGTGACTGTAAGTTTGTGGTGAATGCATATGTAAGTTAAGTTAGAAGTAAAGCAAAACCAGTGCTCTATCATGGCCAACACTTTTTCAACGTGCTCTTCTTTTAAATTTTACAGGCGTACTTTGCAACAATGGCAATCTGCTCTTAAAGTCAATGACTTTTCTTTTTCTCGATTTCTCTCTTCGGAGCGCGAGCAGTCTCAGTGGGTCACAGAAGGTCTATCTTCCGATCAATTTTCCTTTGAAAACGCTTTCATAATTTTGAAGGTAATGTTTTTCTTTTAATAAATTTCAAAATTGCTGAAGTTCAATGTGATTCTGTACCTATTCTCTTGTTTAGCAATGGAAATCAATTAGTCAACAATTAACTTATGAATTTGTATTGATTTTTCATTGTAATGGAATGACCAGGCAGAGAGAAACATTTTAAAGAACTGACTAACTGTTTACAAAGGGAAAATCCTTAAAATTGGAGTTCAGAGTATCAATGTCCGTCTTTTTGCTAACCAATTCTATTTCTTAGTTGATGATTCATGGGGATTTATTATATGTATTTGCAGCTTTAATTTCAAGTATAATTCCTTGGTAGGCCTTGGTTAAATCATTCTCTGTATGCGTGACCAACTGATTTACTGAAAAAATAAACACATTTACGGAGCTGTTTTAGCCTTAAATTGATCAATTTTGATTTCTAAAGAAGTGAAGGGTGTAAAAGTGCTTTGTAAAGTTAATACGTGTTTCAGGTTGATGTCAGATAAACATATTTTCTTTAAAGAATCCCAAATCAAAGTAAATTTTAAGTGAGTTTAAATTGTCATTAGCAAAAATCAAAATCGTCAAAAAGCTTCCAATTTTCAGTCATGAAATTGTCAGTCGAAGGTTTTTCTTTGATGTATCTTAAGTCTTTCAAGATAACCATCTTTAAATATATTTTTTTTTTTTATTCCTCTTTCTTTCAGTTGCTGGAAATGAATACAGAGGTGAGTTACTACGTTTGCTTATTGTAACTGATAAAAACCTAAACCTTAACTTTAATCATTATTCTTATTCACTATCACTTTAAACAGGCAGTAGCGTACAATGACCTCTAAAAGAAAGTCCTCTATTCGAAACCGTCCTTGATAGTGCTCTCTATTATTTAAGATTTGTGATTTTTTTTAAGGCATACTTGAGCGGTAATACTCTTAAACTTCGCAATACCTGAAAACTACAAAATGCTTTAAAACTGTTGGAGAAGAGAAATAATGAAAATACATACCAAGATACTTTTTTTTGAAAATCATAGCTCACTGGCTCTTTTATTTTTCAAACTCTTGATGATTCAGTCAAAACTTTACTTCAAGATGAAATATTGCTCATTTTCTTCTATGTTAGTTGTCACTTTAGTATAAAGAAAAATGCAGACAATGTTTTTCTCTGAAATGAACCTGTTACTCAAACCTCTCGTTACTCTCAAAACAGGCTAATTTTTTAAATCGGAGGGCAACAAACCATAATGGGAACACTTTGATTAGCCAGCGCGGTTTGAGTATTCCATTGAAACAGAATGGAAGACCCTAACCATTATAACGAGTTGGTCCACCGATTGTGGTTACTTGTGTTCCACTGAGATACAACCTCAAACCCGTAAATTCTGCTCAAATCTTCAGTTTCTTGACCCGTTGACTTGTATATGGCACAAGTTCCATTTTGGAAAACAAATTCAACATTGCTTTCTGAAAGTTTAACAATATTTGACCATAAAGTTAATGAATAATGATTTATGAATCATTGAAATTACACAGCTTTTTAAAAGTAAAAATTAAAATATGAGATATGAAAATTCATAATGTCGTTAATGCCATCAGACATTGCAAAGATTGTGCAGCTTTTTAATCTTTTCATGAGTTTCAGTGAGTTCACTCTGCTTGAGTCTTTTCTTGAAAAATTTGTCTAATTCAAGAGAAATATTTGCCAAATTTTTTGTTACTTAAAGAGCCTTCGATTATTTCTTACGGGAGAAAAAAGTTGCAAAATCTTTGCAGTGTCTGATGGCATTCCCGACATTATGAATTTCTCACCTCATATTTCAGCTGTTTATTACTTGGGATCAATTTCCTAAGAAGTGAGCTGAGTGAAATCATGTTAGTTTAAAGGACCGGTGTTTTCTTTGGTATTGACCATCCAGAATGCTGTCAATTGAAATTATTTGTAAAAATATTTGATGTATTCTTTCAGCTTCATTTGACCCCGTATCTTATTGATCCATCATCTATGGCTTGTGATTGGATAAAGAAACATTTAAGTGACAGAACAGTCGAAATTGTGACTCAGTCAGATTCAAAATTCCACACAGTTTTGGAACTGGCAATCAGGTTCGTCATTATTTTTTTTTGAATATACACTGGCGTTTGCGCAATGTTGTAAGGATTTTTTTTCACCTGTATGATATGTACGATAATCAATTCTTGGGAAGTCATTTTTTTATGCTGGTTTAGCCTTTGAAGTTATGAGCGTTATTCGTAGAAAGTGTCTTCTATGTAAGGTTCTTTTGATTTGAAAGCAGTGATGCAAATTGGTGAAAAGGCACCTTAAGGCATTTCAAAATTCTGTGCCACCCTTCCAACCTTTTCTTTTTTCCCTCATTTATCTCTACCATCAGCAACTTGTGCCTTCAAACATTGTGCGCTGCTACATAATTGCATTACCTACTTCAACTGAATTCACCTCATTGGTTAGAAGGAATGTAACACCCTAAAAACATCTTTGCTTTTTGGCGGACCAGGCTGTTACTTCTCAAATAAGTTCTCCAGTCTTATCAATGAGGCATTTTTCTTTTTTCCTCTTTTTTTCACCATTATGTACTTTCTAAGTTTTTGCAAAAGGGTTCATAAACATATTGAAGGGAGTTTAGCCAACACTGAAAAATACCCAAACTTGGGACAAACTTAAAATTGTTTGAAAATTCATTAAATTTAGCGACCTCACCTCCTAGTAATCAATCTGGAGGTGATGCCACTCAATTTCATGCCATTTAATGTGCTGATTGCTGATTTTATGTTTGTGTCAAGTTAGGGGCTTGTCCCAAGTTAGGGTATTTGACAGTAATGCTTTCACACTTGAAATGAAATAAAAATTAAATTTCGTGGACTTTGCGCCAATGCTCAAAATGATCTTGTGCTCAGTTAATCCAGCTTGTTCGTAAGCTTTGTTACTACGTAGAATCATGGAAAGATTTTGGTTTTCAAGACTAAAAGTATGTAACTATCAACAAATCTAAGGTCCCATCAATGTGTTTTATTTTATCTCTTTTTCGTCACCTTCTCTTTGTTATCAATGTTTGCCTTTTTTTTAGGTTTGGAAAAGTTTTGATTGTGCAGGATGTAAATCTCATCAATTCAATTCTGATTCCAATCTTGAGAGGAAATTTTGTGTTTCAAGGTATTTTAAGTTGTTTTGAATTTACAATTTTTTTTTATTTCTACCTACATTCTGTATTCTGCTTTTCAAATTGTATCAGTAACTTTAGATGTGTCAAAGAGCATCAGCAGCAACTTTTTTCCTATTGCTCAGAGTTAGCAAAATGGCAGAGATTACAAAAATATTTTGAGTGGCGAAAATCACTTTATTTTTGAACTTGAGTGACAATAGTCTTGTTTCTTTATTCGCAAACAAGATGGAATGAGTTAACTCCGTTGGTGTGGTTTGTTGAAGAAAAAAAAGTGGGATTTTACCAGAACATAACAAAACACTGTGTTTGGGCGGCTGGATTTTGCTACTAGGTACTACTACTACCCCACTCCTTACTACTTTTTTGTTTGTTTATATCAGAACCCCTATTAGGAACCAATGGGAAGAAGTTATAACTGTGACTGGCGGAACAGCTTGTCTGCATGATTTTTCTGCATTCCCCTTGAATGGTCCAACCTTGTTGGCTAACGGCAACAAAAAAATGCAGCGTTCCATTTGGTTCCGTTTGGTTCCATTCCACTCCAGTTCATGAAATTAGACTTATAATCCTCCGCCCTGTAATAAACAAATATTCTTAAAAACTAAATTTTTACCAAATTTTGGGTTAACTCACCTCAGTAAATTATGGTTTAATTAAAAGCATCATAGCTTAAAAGATCGCACTATTCTTTTCAGTTTTTTTTTTTTTCAACTTTGCTAGGGTGGCTCTCATTTCATGTTCTACTGTAGCTGGAGACCACTGAAAATCTTTGGTATTTTCAGTCAGTTTGAACCAAGTAAGCACTGATTCTTTCCTGATTCTTGTCAAGTCTCCAGTACATACATTTTATTAGGTGTCGTAGTTGATCAGTAGTTTTGAATTAGGAAAGGGTTTATCCATTTTTCCTAAAAGCAAATAAACCCAGATGAATCGAAATTTATGTCTCATCTGTAATATTGGGTCTCATTAATTTTACAGGACCAAGAAAATTGATTCTAATCGGTGAAAAATTGGTCGATTATGATGAAAAATTTAAACTAATCCTTGCTTGTCGAAACGTAGAATCATCTTTGCCGCCAAATCAGAAAACTATGGTGGTATCCATCAACTTTTCCTTAACAAAAGCTAGTCTTGCTCAACAGGTATCAAATGTTTTACTATGGCTTGTTTCGTATTTCTAATAACTTTTTCCTATAATCTTGCCCCCTGAAATCAGAGTTATACCCCAGAATGAAAAAAAAAAGGTGTTGTCCGTGTGGACGCGCAATCTCAATTTACAATTAATTTGTCAATTAACTGATCAATTAAGATAATACGAGGGTGGATTTTAAAGTAAGTTTACCTATTTTTTTTCTCAGAAACTATTAATGTTAGAAAAAAAACAAACCCAGCGTTGAAACGTACGTACTCTCAGCTTTTTAACGAGCTACAGTTTTTCAAATTTGGCTTACGCGTTGCGGAGATATCGTGGATTTTCCTCACCTGTCTCTCCTTCAAACGTGCCCACCTTTTCACGTGCTACAGATGACTGCGATTTTCAGCAGGCAATGCGCTTATCTCCGGATCAGACATCTCAATAACACCTAAGTGCATGTTGTTTACTGAATAGACTACTCTTTTACTGATAAAATGATCCAATTTGTATCGATCTTCAAACTTGCGGTCAGTACTGAAAGTGCAATCATCATGAATTAAAGCTGGATTAACAGCTTGCGTCAAAACAAGGTCCAGGAGTATGGGGAAAGAATTTTACGACGGCTGTATATAGAAATTGTTGCATCGATATGAAAATTCAAGAATCTAGCGGGTGACTATGTCAAAAAATGAGGTGAGATGCCTCACAACAATGTTATAACTTGTTTCAATACAATAATAGCTCTATTTTACTTTTTCAAAGTCTTAAACTCATGTTTTCTGTGAAGCTCTGCAGCGCGTAAAAAGGTGGGCACGTTTGAAGGAGAGGCGGGTGTGGAAAATCCACGATATCTCCGCAACGCGTGAGCCAAATTTGAAAAACTGTAGCTCTTTAAAAAGCTGAGAGTATGTACATTTCAACGCTGGGTTTGTTTTTTTTCTAACATTAATAGTTTCTGAGAAAAAAAATAGGTAAACTTACTTTAAAATCCACCCTTGTATAATGAGTGGAATCAGAATTTTTTTCTTTTTTCCGCTCTAAGTATTTTTGAAGCATTTATTTGAACATTTGTATCTATTTTTACTTCCTTCTTTGAATTTCAATAAATACCCTGGAAGAAATTGACACAGTCACAAAAAATCTTCTACCATTGCCTAAAGATTTAAATCCTGATCATTTATAAAGAAGAAATAAAGGGGGGGGGGACATCTAATGGGGCAGTTGCAAGGGTCTGAAATGTTGTGTTTTTCATGTAGGAAATAATAGTCTTAATGAGCTGAGAACAATGGTGCTTTTGGTTTGTTCCCAAGTGCCCCGGTTTTAGAGATACACACATGTAAAGTTGCACAAAATTGTGTGTGTAGTTACGTCCCTATGCAAAATTCCCGTTTAAAACAATGTATTTTTGGCCAAAAACTTATCTCCAGAACAATGGGACGAACCAGAAACCAAAGGCATCTTTGTTCTCTGCTCATCAAGTACTTTCATTTTCTTTATAAGAAACATAACATTTCAGACCCTTGCTGCCCCATTGTCCAATTTCCTATTGAAGTGAAGTCATTTTTGGCGTTTTATGTAGAATGAATTGGTTGAAAAACTTTTGGGAATGAAAAAACATGTATTTCTGTGAAAAATTTGATTTGTTTTTGGGTACTGTACTTATTAAAATTGGTTCACTCAATTTTTCGTTTCAGTTATTGAGCTGTGTTTTAAAAATTGAGAAACCTGATTTGGAAGCTAAATCTAATGACTTGCTGAAGAAAGAGGAAACGCTAAAGGTGCAACTCCATGAACTTCAAGAAAACGTCCTTAGACAACTAGCCAATTCGCAAGGAAATATTCTCTACAATCAGGTGAGTACCTGTCAATGCCTTCAAATAGTTAATCCTACCAGCCGATTATGAATGGTCTGATCCCTTTGGTAGCTAAATTCGAATGAGAATAGATTGATTCTCAAGTAGTCTATCAAAATAAACTTGATTAATGTCGCCCACAATATGATTTGCATAACATAAAGCGTTCTTTGAAACATTGCCAAGAACAGGATGTATTGGATCCAAAGAAAAAACTAGAAATAAATTGAAATAACATCAATTCATAATTATGGACAATCTTGTAATTAAATTAAAACTTTTTGAAAGAGGCGAACGAGAGATAAAATGAAATCAAATTCATTAGAGATGGCCAATTTTGTAATTTATGTAATTAAAACTTATTCAAAGAGCCAAACAAGAAATAAAATGAAATCAAATTCATAATAAATAGGTAGCTAATCTTGTTATTAAATTAAAACAAAAAATTAAAAGTATCCAGGCTTTGGTGGTGTAGTATATAGTAATTCATAATAAACTTCAATTCATCTGAGCACTCTTGATGTGGGATCAGGACTTGAATAATAATTAAATATAAATAATACTTGAGAAGAATAATTAAGACACTTAGAAATATAGGTAGGTGTGTTAGATACATGTACTGATTTCAATTGATTAATTTTTTAATTTAACAGTCTCCCTGTTATTTTTTCCTTCATCACAAAAAAAAAAAAAAAAAAAAAAAAAAAAGATTACCGATAGGTCTCTTTTTGGAGGACATGTCAGACCTTTTTTGAAAATGTATCAGATCTCAGATTCTAACTCTGTCATCTTGTTATAGAAAAAAGTCTTTTGAAGGAATTTCATTTTAAAAAAAAAAAAAATTCTCTCTCCTTGTATCTAGGAATTGTTGAGTTCTTTGAACAACACAAAAGAAAACAGCGAGGCGATTAGTGCTTCGCTTATCAAATCTGGCAAACTTCAGAACACCTTGAAAGCAGAATGTGATGCATACAAAGCTCTAATTGATTCTGCCTCCATTTTATATTTCACCCTTCAAAATTTGAAGCAGCTTAATATCTTTTATCAAATTTCGGTGCAAACTTTCACCAGACTTTTTGAAAAGACACTCACCTCATCTGCGCAGGTAAGTTTTAATTACTTCATTTTGGATGTCCACTCCCTTTTGGTTCTTGATTATTTTTTTCCGTCTAGTTTTTATTTAACAATTGTGTCGACAACAATGTCAAAAAAATAAAATACAAAAATAAGGAAATTGCTACAAAGAAAAAATTGGATTACCAAAAAGTTCAATAAGGTGCTGAAGCTACACGACAGCACCTAACAATTGAGGCATTTTTTGGTAAATGGGCGTATGGCGATTTACGCCGTTTGTTTGGAGAACTCGTTTTTGAAATCCTGACGATGTGACCTAAGAGGTGATATAAAAGTATTCATATGTTGAACGGAAAATAACCACGAAACAATCGTTCGAATGGACACACCTACAATGTCTTGTTATAACGTTTTAAACTTTCAAACGCGTTTTTCTCGAAAGTCGTTTTTTCGCCATACGCCCTTTTACCGAAAAATGCCTCAATTAATCAAAGAACTATTGGATGGCTTTATGAAGAAGGGAATCAACTATAGGGGGATCCAGCAATTTGGCAACTGTGTATTGTTCCCATTTGAATGCATGAGAAACAATCGATTGGTAAATGGGCCATGGTCCCCTCAAGAACCGATTGTTTCTCATACGTTTAAATGGGATGAATTCATAGTTGCCAAATTACTGGATCCGCCCTTGGAACCAACATTGCTGTTCATGCAGAGCAAAACCAATTACTCAGGAAACCCATAGCAGTTAATTCCTTTCTACAAACAGCCTTTCAATTAAATTAAAGCGTTCGCTTGGTTAATTCTCAACTTCAATGCTATTTTCATGAGAGCAATAAATTTTGTTCTAGAACAATTTCAGTGAAATAAAAATTTACTTGTATAACACCTTGACTGCCAATGGGTTTATCAATAATAATTTCCCACCAAGCGAAGGGTTTCCATTCACTTGGAGAAAATCAAAAACCAAAAGAAAAAAATCCAGTCGAAAATTTTTTGTTGGCATGATGCTGCTCCGGTTGCCAACAATCTAGCAAAATGCGTTAATCTGGAGCCCTACAGCTCTGTGCAAACGGTTTTTTACTTTCACACCTCAGTGTCCGGTTGAACGGAACCAGATGAAGCATTCAATGTTTTAAAAGAAGGCTTGATTAAACTGACAAATTTTTGGAAGGTCCCCTCTTCTGTTTAGAAATTAATCTCTTGTTGATGAGTAATTATTTTCTTTCATAATCACAGGAAATTGGACTTTCTAACAAGGAAGAAAAATTTGCGGCATTTTTACATGCAGTTTACAATTTTATGAGTCGATCTTTATTCAAGTCGGACAGACTAACATTTGCTCTCCATCTGGTGCACAGCATGCACCCAGAACTTTTTCAGCCAAATGTAAGTGTTAAAGCTTGTGATGTTCCAAGTAATTTTTTTGAAGTGATACGATGAGAAACAACGCATGAAAAGAGAGACGGAGGTAAAGTGAAGCAGTACTGAACAATCTGCTGATTAATTTTTTTGATTTTTAACCAAGCTCTCTTAATAATCCCAAACTGGTCTTATCTACTGATAGCCTGTAGTTCAGTGATTTTTCAACCAAATACGCTGTAAAAATGACCTGTTTCTGATGTTATTTCATCAAGCCCCAGCTTTAGCAAATTAAAACAAAATCAGTCAGCTACCTCTCTGTGCGCTACTGATATGATGTGAACCCTCTAAATACGTTCAAAGTTAAAATCAAGCAACTCTCAATCCTTTACACTTAAAAATTATTTCGTTTCATTGCTTTCATAGAAAGAAAAAAAAATCAAACACTAAAACCAAGCATCACAATCCTAGAATTTTCATGGAATCAAGTTCACTCGAATCACACATTATAAGGAGGCAAATTTTAACAGGTTCCTCACAACTTCCTCGACTTAAAATTTGTCTTTTGAAATACTGAGGGAGGGAGAAGAGGTCAAGGACAAGTTGGAAGAAGTTTAAAGGAAAACATGAAGTTTTGAAAGAAGTATTTTGAATTTTCCTATAATTTTATATTACATTAGTGAGTGGTTAAATTAACAATGTATGCTGGAGAAATTGGAAAATGGGGTCAAAAAGTTGAGTAACTTTTAGGACTTTTCAAGTCAGTCGGTACCTAACTTGAGATTCCCTCAAGATAACAACACTTTTTAGAGCAATTGATCCTGTGCATTTCAAATGACTTCTTGGAGTTGAACCTGTTTCCAAGAAGTTCTGAGGAATGTGTTAATGTTCGGATCTAGCTCTGAATAGAGTAGAACAATTAGAGGCTGCTGAGTTCATTCAAACCCTCAGGGATTTTAATGAGATGAAGTAGCAGGCTGGGTCACATTTTCTCCTCAGGAAAAGTCGAGGATTCTTAAAAGAAGAAAATTGATTTTTCGCTCTGCATTGTAAGCATGTTCAAGATTCGAGTTTTATTGACTATCTCAGTTTCCAAGAAAAGTGGATAGTATGGTTTTTTCTCCTCAATAATTGCCTTATGTTGTAAAAAACGTGTTCAATAGGAGTGGGAATTGCTCATCGGTCAAGCTGTTGGTGATTTGAAATTGGATACCGCAAAATTAAATGATGTTGTGCCTCAATGGATTGACAAAGATCGAGCTTTTGATGTTTTTATCCTTCAGGTATTTTTATTTTTCAGGAATTTTTATCCTTCAGGAATTTTTATCCTTAATTGCTACTATCCTTTCCAACATTTATTCAATTTATTTTTACTCAAGTCATCCTTAAGTCCCTTGAAATTGAGGACTTTGGAGATGGAAGAGTGTCTTCTAATTTGCTGTTTTTAGAGAGAAAGCATTTTAAACTTTTCAAGTTTTCTGTAGATATTGATCCATGATGTATTTGATGTTTTATATCTTCAATGAAAGTACCTACAGGACTCATCCAACATTCCAAATGCGATTGTTTTAAAACTATATAAATATAGCTCCTTCTATCAGTAAAGTCCTGAATTGCTTTTCAGATATTTTGTGTTGCTAAATATTTGTTGCATTCGTTCACGCAAAATGAACTCAACATCAAAAACAGGAAAAGGCAGCGATTAATAATAAAAAGTTTATTATATAAAATAACAATTTAATTTTGATTGAAGAAATAGAAAGAAGAAAAGAAGAGAATGTTTTTCTTTTTGTATTTTACATTTTTATATTAGTAAGTAAATAATAATCAATTTAATAAATTTATGCTCGACTGACTGTTTGAATGAATTTCTAGAGGTCTAAAGCTGCAATTCAGAGAATTTCCTTGAGATCTACTTAACCTGACTTGGCTTGAGAAGTACGCAAGTCGAGTTTAGTCAAGTGAGAAATACTGCAATTCAGAAATGTTCACCATACATTGGCAATTTTCTAGTTTAGTTCAAAGTGTGTTTCTGAATTGCAAATTGAAGTCTGGAAGACTTTTCAAGTTCAAGTCAAGTCAAGAGGGGTCTCAAATGAAGTTTCTGATTTGCACCCTAAAAAATCTAGACACTCTATTGCAGCCATCCCGACCTGTAGCCTAATAAAATACTAAATTTATACTTTTCAGAACACAAAGAATAATATGTGTTCTAAGTATTTTTATGTTTCTCTTTAACCAGAGATACTAAATAAAAATGCATCTTAGTCAAGCTAAACTTTGACTAATGTAGGATTGTTGTAACACATTCATATATATAGATGCGTTGCCAAATTCATTCCTGATGCATCATGAATCAAAAACAAATGATCATTAAGCTAGCGCTATAAAACAAATTTTTTGACGGTTGTCAATTTTTGTACTGTTTCTCCCACATAAAACCAAAGAATAACCGAAATTCTGCTTGTTGCCTCAAAAATAAAACATTTAAAATTGTTCGCAGCGGTCAATCATTAGTTACTCCGTGCATCATGGGTCTATGAGCTGAATAGATCATTAAAGATAGATCAGTGCGAGAAATGGTCAAATTTTATTTTTAAGGCAGTGGTCAGAACTTTGATTTTTTGGGTTTTCTAGTAGAAAACAGGATACAAATTGAAAATTTACCTAAAAAGTTGATAAATAAGCACAATCTTTACAATTCTTTGCTTTGGACTCCTGAGGCATCAATGATGAATTTTTAACAATGCAGCCTGTAGTGATGAAATGACTTGTTTACATACATTCTACCTACCCTTTTCATATTTAAATGCTATCCTTGAAATGTAAATGGTCAGAAAAGTAGTAAAACTAACAAGGCACATTGAATTAAAATTAACCTATATTATGATGCTGAGTTGGTAAAAAGGCATGGCAAAAAGTTTGAACAATCAGAAGACAGCTACACTTGAGGTAAAGGTTGTAAACCTCCTTCAAGTCTGTCGGAAGCAATCATAATTTTGCTTACTCACACTCAGGGGTTCAACCTTTACTGCTGGTGTGTCGAGTCCTACTCGACAAAATTGTTCTTTAGGTTGTGCTTGACAAACTGCATTCACATTCCCGTATCATTCTTTTGGGCACCATGCAACTATTAGCAAATGTTTACAGCGCTTTTGCACCTTAGCGGCAATATGTTGAACTACTAGTGCATGTCTGGATTGATAGAGCGCGAAATCCAACACTGTTGTAGCGCACTGTAACAAGTAACAACACTGATTTTTAACCGGGTTTGCGCAATTTAAATACAAGCGGAGCAAAGTGAGAGTGCATATTAATTGGAGCAGTAAGGGTTAACCTGTCTGAAAAGTTTTTCAGAAAATAATGCGTTTGGCAAATTATCAAATTCAATATATTCAATATATTTGCCTAAAATGTTTGCTCATGTTGTTTACGGGATTGTTGCAAAGGTCTGAAACTTGAAATATTTTCAAAAAGCAAAATAAAAAAATGTACTGAATACAAACTACTCTCACTCTTAAAATACAAGAGGGGTAAAAAGATATGAAGTTGCTGAAAATTGTGAAACTTCGATACTACAGTTTCAGCAACCCGTTAAAAACCGTGTATTGTGACCCAAATTTGCATTTTCATAGGGATACGAACGCAGTTTATTTCATCTCCTGTCCTCTTAAAATATCAGAAAAATGGTGCTTATAATGATTTTGCTAGTAGGGGGATGTAAAGTTCCTCAATAAACGGAATATTTTAGCCCAAAAACCAACAAAATTAAAAGAACTAGCAATGTATTTTACAGATTCATATCTCTCTTCCCTTTCAAAATGTGAAAAAAGAAAAGAGCCAAAACAAAAACAAAAACATAAACATAAACGTAGTACATATAACTATTACATTATCGTAACAAAATTAATTAAAGTGAAACCTGCCGATAATATCACACGCTTACAGTGTTTCTCAATTATGTTAGATAAAGTTTGCTCAATCAAGAGCTAGAGAAAGTATAAAAATAATCAAGAGTCAATGTCTTTTGCTCATCCTGTAAATTTTCACCAGTTCCTTCTAAATTTCTCCTCTTACAAGAATGGTGCTCTTACAAGTTTTACACTATTTTTAAGGTCAAGACCTTATTTTTGTATCTTTTGAATTGCAGTGTTTCTTTTAAGTTCACCGCTTTGCTCCTAAACAAGCAACAGTTCTTCAAAATTTCATAGTATATTCTCTTGCTTATTGTCTTTATCTTTGGGAGAGATTTGTCTAGACCAGAAAATTAACACAAAATTTGACATTATGCTCAGAGAGTATGATAAGCCTTAGAATAGATTGCAACCTGAACCACAAGTTGCTCTCAAATAATAGTAGCAGATGAGAGATGAAGAGCCTTCCAATGGGGCTCTTGCAAACTTTTGCTGTGAGCAAATGAACCATCTGATGTAAAAACCAGCGATAATCACGAAAATCACACTACGAAAGTCAAAAATTCAGTAACATAACTGCTATAACGGCAAGTTTTTGATTCGACTGAGTTATAAAGGGAGATTCCTGTTTGTTATATCATTTTCTCTGCAGAAACACAGAGATATGTCTCAATTTAGATAGAAATCTCCCATGATACGTGCATCTCTGCGCCATTAAGTCTGATTCTGACAGTGAATTTTATGATTTTTTAGTGTACTCATCGTCATTTTTACAGATTTATATGCAAGAATCAACTCTTCAATCCCCTGTAGCAAAAGTTTGCAAGAGCCCCTTTCGTTTCCTCTCATTTACCTCCATTCTTATGTTGTAGTTTCTGAAAGATTCAGAGATGTCAACACCGCAATCTCCTACATCT
Organism: Trialeurodes vaporariorum; assembly: GCA_011764245.1. Taxonomy (NCBI): domain Eukaryota; kingdom Metazoa; phylum Arthropoda; class Insecta; order Hemiptera; family Aleyrodidae; genus Trialeurodes; species Trialeurodes vaporariorum. The sequence goes on from VMOF01000388.1 coordinate 20,400,976, forward strand.
TAGTTAGCTTAGCTGGCATTAGGGTACAACAGAATTTTTTGACTTTCATGAATGAGCAATTTGAAGTGAAGCAGCAATGGAATAGCTCTGATCATCTCAAGAGCGATGATATTAATAAATTTTCATTTTATGAAAGTAACCTTAAAAATGATGGAGGGAAAAATAAATGAAGAAGTATACATCACAGTGCAAAAAATTTTCAAGGGATTCACAGACAAAGTTAACTTATAGAGACTCACAGGCCTAGTCTTAGAATAGAACTTTCATCTTTAAAATGCTCTAAGTCATCTAAATTTTCCCACCATTGTCGCAGTTTATTTTCATGAATCAATTTAAACCATGGTGTGACTGGATACTTTAGATCATTTACAAATTTGTCCAAATCTTCAAGGGCCACATATTTTATACTTCTGACTTCATGAGGATTAGGCCTTATCGTTACCTCCTTTCGTAAGAATAAAATGTAATCAATCTCGTGTTCACCCCAAGTACCATCGCCAATGGAAAAGTAATGAATTCTTGTCAAATAATCAAAATATTCAGGCTTACATTCCTCTGGAGCTATCCCTAATTCAAAGCCTAATCTTCTTTGTGCAGCAAGCTTGACTCCTAAAGCATCTTTTTCTTCCCGCTCTCCCTCTATTTCGTATAATGGATGACTACAACAAGCATTTGTGTAATGGTCAGGGAAAGTTATTTTTGTCGAGGACCTTTGCTGGAGCAGCATCTCTTTCTTTGAGTTGAAAAGAAAAACGCTGAAAGCTCGGTGTAGAGGAATACTGTTGTTAATAACTCGGTGACAGTTTCTTTTGCTTGAGTTGCCAATGGCCACATCATTTTCATCAATTAAAATGCACTCCTCGTGTAATGAGGATTCTTGAATTGGATCGATCTTCTTCAGTAAGCTACTTGGAGCTCTGTGAGCCATTTTCAAGTCGGTTATGACAAGTTTTCTTGAAGAAAACTTCTTTAACTGAGAACTCAATGTTGAGAACATTGCCACGGCGCCTAGACAACAGAAATACAAACGAGCCAAACATTATTTTTAGGTTACTTATCTGAATATTTACTAAAGACCACACATTAGCCAATTGCATGATGGCCAATTTTTTTTTTCCGGTACTAAATAGAAGAACATATGCTGCGACATCGTTTCAAGCAATTTTTAATGGCAGAGTTGGCTCCTTTGCACTGTCAACGTTAACAACTTTACGCAAATTTTTCAAAGGGAAAAATATGAGTGAGGAGATCCAAAATTGTTTTCCAGGTACTAAAAGTACTTTACTTGTGGAATAGAAAATTGAATCCTCTTTCTTGAAATTTTTTGTGCTGAGTGAAATTATGAAAAACTGAGGTTATAGCAATAGCCTCTTGAAAGTTCAACTTTGTTGGTAATTCTTTGAATGCACGTGTTTACTTGTTGCTGGTGTTTAACCAACCATATAGAAGTCAAAAACTGTGTTCTTTGCACTTAGTATAAGAACTGTCATTTCATAAAATGCTTGGAACATCTCATAGCACAATCCAAGAATTAAAACTATTTAAATGATTATAATGAAATTAAGATATTAAATTTGTCCGACTCAATTCCTCCAATTCTTATAGTTTGAGATGTTTTAACCCTTGACTGAGTTTTTATGAACAGTGAAAGTGAGTGCTAAGTATTTTGTTTAAATCAAGTGAGAGGGCTCTCACTTTCTCAAAAAAGAAATTGAATCTACATCAAGGTCTTACCTTGAAAGTTGCTAGCGTCATCGTGCAGCTAAGCGTTCAACTTTTGAAAGTAACAAATATAAACTGCTAACAGAATATGTTGCTTCAAAGAATGTACTGTGCTTATCTTTAATCTGAAAGGAAGCACATTGTATTCAAACTAGAAGGACAAGTTGAATAGAAAAAAGCTTATCTGGTGTGAATGTCAATTACCTGGATTTATCAAGCCTTAGAATCTGAATACCAATTTTCTGGCCTAGATGCGGGTAACTAAATGGATTTTAAAGTGTTGTTGAAATTGCTGGTCCATTTAACTTTTAAATGTCATGTCTGAATTTTGATGTCAAACGTGATTTCACCGCAATTATTTATTGAGATAACGGACACTCCTCACTTTCTAGGTTATTTTGTTTGTAAATATTTGTCTGTGATGGATGACGCGAAAGGAGCACCCGGGAGCTCACCGGGGCATGTAAACAGAGCCGATTGGGAGCCGACCGGCGTGGCACCTAGCGGCAAAAGTTTGAACTACGTACGTCCTGATGAGCTGAGTTTATATACCTGAGTTTTGACCCTCATCTCCATCGGTCGATTGCTGCCTAGTGGTACAGTGCTGGCTCCCGGACCAGAAGATTGCTGGATCGATCCCCGGCTAGTCTCTTTTTTGTTTTGTTGTTTTTTTTTTTTTAATTTTCACAAAAATGCTTTGATGGTGTAGTTCGATGAAGGGCCGTTCAATTTTGAGGTTCTATTTACGTGATATCGACGAACTCCCATTGTGGTCCACCAAAGAAAAGCGGAGAAACCTGCCACTATCCCCAAAAAAAACCCCTTTTCCGAGTGCAGACAACCCCAAGTTAGATTATAAAAAAGACCGGGAGCGAGCGAAGCGAGCGGGAGGTAAACGCAGCGCGGAGCGCGCGTATTCGCCCGAAGGGCGTTACAACTCCCCTAAAATGCCAACAAATGTTATTTCTTTTATATCAATTCAAACAGCCCGCCAAATCGTGGCTCCCAATCGGCTCTGTTTACATGCCCCGGTGAGCTCCCGGGTGCTCCATCGTGGATGACGCGGTGAACGGGGGTCGGGGGAGATTCCGTCACCAACCAACCGCCCACTTCACCATTCATCGGTATTTTACGTTTTGGCGGTATTTTTCAAATTTGCGCGGATGTGTTCGCTCGCCCGTCGCGTAGCGTCGACGAACCCGCTTTTGCTCAATCCGTTAGAAGAATGTCAATGTCGTGAGCGCTCAACGTGCGTAGGTAAATTTCTTGCGCGTCTCACTTTCCGAATGTGACGACAGTTTTTTTGCTGTAAAATCTTTCAGGTTGTTGGGCTGTGTAATTTTTTTTTTTTTTTTTTTTTTAACGTCTGAATTTTTACGGCTAAGATCCGCCTGTGATAAGATTTGCTACATTGTTGTCAGCTCTTTGTTGAAAAACTATTCAAATCTATTCTATTATACAAAAACCTGCTGGAAGTGTTTAAATTGCACAATGTGCGTTATATTCATCTGCAAAATGGCAGGATTTTCTCGTTTTAAATTGTGACGTATGCATTGTTTTACTTAAATTTATTATTTTTTTTGTAATTAATATTTTAATTTAGTTTTTATTCACATTGTGGCTTAAATCCATGTGAGGCGGTAAAATTAAACGTAAAATCACCATGATCTCATTTTATATTTATTTAATTTATTTGAAGTATTCGTATCCCTAGCGACAGAAACAATTCCCATACTTATCTGTGAAATAATTTGGATTGAAAAGTAGGCATTGGTAATAGTTGGTGCCAATGCAACAAAATTAATTGAAAATGGGGATTTTCTGAAACTCTTCCCCATCTTTTTTGAGCTCTAGTGCATTGGAGTTTAAAATCTTTGTTCTAGAACTTTATCAATACATCAGAGCTCTTGAAGCTGCTGCCGTGCTGCTCTGATACAGCTTTGTGTCATTGCATCGGAGCGGATTCTGGTCATAGAATAAGTATGTGTTCCACATAGAATGGAAACTCCCATTTGATCAACGTTGAAGGATTCGAATGACCTCGCTCTCAGCTGGGTGACTATCCGCCATCTTGTCCATCGGTGACTGACCGCGGAGTTTGAATTCATTGTTACTGTTCGTCGCGCTGGCGCTGCTATCAGCGCTGCCAAGCCAAGTTCCCGCGCCCCACCTCGTCCGTTTGTTTACTTTAGTCCCCGATGAACAAAATGGCGGACAGTCACCAGCTGAGAGCGAGGTCACCGGCGCTCGGGCGAAAACCGGCCGAAGTTTCCATTCTATGTGGAACACATACTTATTCTATGTTCTGGTGAATAAAAAAACGCTCCTCACCTCCTTCCCTCCCTTGTTTTTTATTAATTATACATATCTTTTTTTTGTGTTACTATTTTCTGTGTGTTTTTGTGTTACTTTTATTCATCCACTCTTCTCCTTCTGATGAGTTTTATCTGTTTTTCTGCAGAGTGTTTTACCAGATTTTTATGCAATTCTTAAACTAGAGGAGGAACCATTGTGGCAAGATTTTGTTTCGAAAGGAGATCAAATTAAACTACCTGGCCATTGTACATCCAAAGTTTCCTCATTCCAGTTTGTTCTGATTGTTCAAGCTTTGAGACCTGATAGACTGCATTCAACTCTAACTAATTTTGCCCTTAAAAGTCTAGGTTAGTCGGATTACTAACACTTTACTTACACTTTTCTAAGCTAGTAAAGGACACATGAGAGCAGAAAAGCAGTGTACAAGCCTGGTCTTTGGATCGGTGCGGAAGTGTATCCAGGAATTTGTCTCTGTCTCTCTCTCTCTCTGTCTCTGTCTCTCTCTCTCTCTGTCTCTCTCTCTCTCTCTCTCTCTGTCTCTCTCTCTCTCTCTCTCTCTCTCTCTCCCTCCCCTCTCTCTCTCTCTCCCTATCTCCCTTCCCCCCCTCTCTCTCTCTCTCTCTCTCTCTCTCTCTCTCTCTCTCTCTCTCTCTCTCTCTCTCTCTCTCTCTCTCTCTCTCTCTCTCTCTCTCTCTGCTCTTCTGAATGTATGGGTTGAAAAGAACAAGATAGGGGCTAAAATCATGTGATAGCCACTTCATCCATCTTTTTCTAACGCACTCGTATTATACTAATAACTGACTATATTATACAGTCATTACGGTCACCAAGTGACTAAACCGGAACCAAACCTGGTCACTAAATTATATTTCCTTTTTAGTTTTCTTAATCATTTCATTGTTTAACTTTTTTAGTTACAATTATTGCGTTGAAACTGGTCCCAGATGTTCACACCTTTTTTAGTTGCAAATATTGCATTGAAACTGGTCCCAGATGCTCACAACTTATGTGAGCAAATTTTCTGAAAAAAAAAAAAGTGTTACTTGTTAAGACAGTTTTTTTAAAAAAAAATTTTATTGTTTTTGTGACTACTTGTAAAACATCTTTCTACCCATAGTCCATTGAGAGAACTTTGCTGTGATACTCATGACTGGTTTTCTTTTCTTTCCCTCTAGGACTGAATGTTTTGTCTCCACCTGTGAGTAGTTTAAAGTCTTTGCTTTCGGAAACAAGTAGCACAGAGCCGGTCCTCTTCATAATTTCTCCTGGGACTGATCCATCTACAGAGCTGAGAGATCTTGCCGCATCCTCCGTAGCAATGACCTCTTATCATGAGGTAACCACTTTCATATTTAAGTTCAAATTAGTTCGTTTTTTATCTCCTCTTCTAATTTTAACTTTTACTTAAAGTGAATCAATCCCTATGGATCGCAGAGTACGTTTTATTTTTAAGCCTGGTTAAAAATGGCGGAGTAACTGAAAGCAAAGCATAAGTTTATTTGTTCGAAGTAAGGAAAAAAATAGAGTCGTGAAACGAATGGGAAAGTTGCAAGGTTCTGAAATTTTGTGTTTTTTTTTTAAAGAAAATGATTGTACTTTATGAGATGAGAACAATGGTGTCTTTGGTTTTTTCACAAGTGTCTGGGTTTTTGAGATGCACGTGTGAAAAGTTGTAAAAAATCGTAAGCGTAGTGACGTCACTTCGCGGAATTCCCATTAAAAAACAACGTATTTTGGGCAAAAATCTCATCTCCGGAACAATGGGACTTAATTAAAAACCAAAGGCATCTTTGTTCTCACCTCATCAAGTACTTTCAGTTTCTTTATAAGAAACACAACATTTCAGACCCTTGTAACTGCCCCATTATACCTTTTACAATATACGTTAAATCTGCAGGCTTGAAAAATTATGATCTGCCAACTATGCACTCAACACTAAGTTTGATTTGGTGACATTTTTCTTTAAAAATGCACTGGGTCCTCAACAGAATGACTAAAGTGATGGCTGGATCTTGGAATTGAACCTTGGCCTTGGTAATTGAGAAAAAAGGTGGCACTATGTGGCCTAAAGGATATCAAAGATCACTTTGAAACTTTATTGGGTGATAAGAAAGAAGAAAAGAGCCAACATTTTTAGATGGACAAGATTTTGGCTCTCTCTTTGAACCTCGATTTAAACAGTGGCAAAGACTCCGTTAAACTTTGAAGTACATTTTTCATTTTTCATGCTTTGTGTGTCTTTTTTATTCTTGTCTTCAAGATTGTGTCCTGAAAGTATTTAATTTTGAAAATTAGATTGTACTTGGACAAGGGCAAACAGAAGCAGCTTTGAAATGTTTGCGTGAATCCTCCGAAAAAGGCCATTGGTTGGTCCTTAAAAATCTGCATCTAATGACGCATTGGCTTCAGACTCTTGAAAAAGAATTGAAAACTCTTACACCACATCAAGAATTTCGTCTTTGGTTAACATCAGAGCTGCACCCACATTTTTCCAACTTGTTAGCTCGCTCAAGTCTCAAAGTGGCCTATGAGGTGAGTATCTCATTGAATTTCTGGCCATGCCATCTTAGTTTTTAGCAGAATCAATAATTTACAGGTACGCTCTGAATGTGCTTTGAAGTATCAGAAACTGTTGAGGTCATGATTGAATTATTATGAACAGTTTTTTTTTTTATGACCATATTCAAAGACTTTTTGAATGGAAGTTATCTTGAGACTGGAATATAGAGCAGCTGAGTTTTCCCCAAAGAGAAAATGCTCATTTTACCAAAGCTTTCTTTGAACCAGATGTGGCAAAAGATAAGATTTTGATGAATAAACCAATGCATTGAAATATACTACCTATGTGGTTTATCAAAAAGATTCCAAAAATTAGAAACTCAAATCATTGTGTCAGTTTTTTTTTTTTTTACAAATAAGTTTACATGTAATCCGGAGCAATTCAGAATTCTCTAATCGCTTTGATCTTCTCGGTATGCCGGGCTGTACTCTCTGCTGGTATTTTAACCTTTTTCCTCTAAAAACAGGGTAAATAGCCTGACATGTCTCATTTTGGTTTGCCTAAGTAATCTTAGGATGCACACTTTTTTATGTTCAATTTAGGTTCTACCAAATGTATTCCATCTTGAGTCAGTTTTAAGTGTCAGCAGAGAATCATTAGTAAAAACCCCAGTCGGGATGACTAATGGAAAGGTAAATTGTGGCTCTTACTACACACTTCTCAAGTGTAGATGTCTCAAGGTTGGATCATGATTTTTAACCTCACGGTTTTATTTTCAATGAATAAATGTCTGTGACCTGTTAAATTGGGAATTTTTTTTTTAACTGTAGGCGCCACCAGGAGTTAAACGGAATTTGCTCCACAGCTTCAGCTCATGGCTTCACATCCGGCCGAAAAATTCCGAGCATGCTGCTGCAATGTTTATTTTGGCGTGGTTTCATGCAGTTGTGCAAGAGAGGCGAACATACATTCCCCAAGGCTGGGTCACCAACTATGAGTTCAAGGATGCTGATCTCTCCACAGCTATAAACTTCCTCCACAAAAGGATACAAGAAGGTTAATTCTCCAGTTTAATACAAAAACTAGAAAACTAATATTATTTCAATGCTGAAGCCATGATTCTACCCCCTATAGTTAACAATCATTGACCAGTTTTTTCATTGTTATTTCAACTAAATGGAATAGTTGTGCTGTTAATAGATTCCACTGTTGATGGTCGATTCTTGTGTAAAATACTGAGAAAATTACGCATTTCTCAATTTATTGCAAGCTTTTTAGTACTAACCAAGACACGACTGTTCAGCTACTACCATTGCTATTTTTCTTTGATTTTACTTTTATTCTTTTAGTTGTTTTAAAAATTTATCTTCTTTTTATGAAATTCCTGACAGATGGTAGCAAAGGATTAAGATGGGAGTATTTACGAGGCTTGTGTTTGGACAGTATTTATGGCGCTCGTATCGATAATGTTTATGATCTACGAATACTGTCATCATACTTGAATGTGTACTTCACATCTTCGGCTCTCAAAAGTAGTTATGTTTTCAAGAACATTCGAGACGTTAAAATGCCATCAACTTCGAATCTGGTGGTAAGTCTCGTCACACTTCCCTTTCATGTCTGGTTTTCTAATCGTTTCATAGCAAGTGATTTTTAATTTCTGTCATTTTAAACATGGTTCTGATACTAGAGGAAAGTCTATTTGGTTAGGGGTTTGTGCTTGCTCCAAACCTATTTGACTCACGGCAATTTCAAAGTAATTTGCGGTTTGCTTTGAGTTCACCAATCTTTTTTTTTCTTTACTTCTGATCTCATTTTCTTGTTTATTTCTATGTTTTTTCTTTTGTTTATCTTTTCATTTTATTTTTTATGATAAATTTTGTTCGCTCAGCTGGTAAACAAATGAGTGCGGATACAGCTGTAATGCGATTGCGACTTTCTTATCCTAGTGAGCTGAATGTACTGTGAAATATTGCAGTAATCACATGCGGACTCAAAGATAAATAGCTTAAAAGTGAAAACCTAATTTACTGTTCATTACAAATGTGATAAAAAATAGATTTTCCGTACATTTCCGGAAGAAGATCCCATGTCCAATGGGCCCTTTTTCCAAAGGCATTTCATAACACCTCACATAACACCTCACAGGAAGTTCTGATTGACTCCTTTTAAACTCTAAGGAGTCCAAAAGATGCGTCTCCAGAAAGAGGGCCTATCGAGCCATGGGCCCTTTTTTTGAAGACTTTGTCAATTATAAAGAAACATCTCATCGATTCTTGGCTGCGTACATTGAAATAGTTCTCAAGCACAAACACGATGCTGATACACAAATATCATCAAATATTTTATTAAATATATCTATATATTTTTATAAAAAAATATTTTAGATTCCTCCTTTGTTTTTTTTTTTTTTCTAATTTTATTACTTATCATTTGCAGGACTTCTTTTCGCTAATAAAAGCATTGCCGGATCAAGACGATCCGCAGTTATTTGGACTTCCTGTCACTGTCGACCGGGCATGGCAAAAAATTAGGAGTGCTGAAGTAATTAATCAGTTGAAAGGTGCATTCCAGTTTAATTTAATTTTTTTTTCTTTCTTCTTACTTTGAGTTTTATTAGAGGTGTTCGAGTTCCTGAAACATACCCGAATTTGAGTTTTCTGATACTCGAAAGTGCGACTCAAACAAAAAAAATATGTGAGTAATTTTTGAGTATTTATTTAAAAAAACAAAAACGAACAAAAAATCTATATCAGAAAATCACATTTGCACGTTAAAAAACAGAGCTCCTGAAATTCGTTCTATTCAGCCTGAATTTGTGCATCTCATACTGCTCATTTTGCGAAGATTTGACAGTCTCGGTATAAATATAACGCAAGATCCACAACTCTGTTCCTAAATTGAGGGGAGAGGACATAGTTCAAAGAATTTCAAAGAATTTGAGAAATTCAAAGCAAAGAAGAAGATAGCCAAAATCAAAGCTTCAACAACCTCAGTCAACTAATTTATTCCAACCGAAGCAGCATCAAACTTATCCAAGTTGTAGCGAAGGATGCTGGCTAACAGTTCCTATTTTAATAAGAAAACAGCATTCTGACCCTTCTTTTGTTTTTTACTCTGCTGAAAGTTAGTTTCAGTGAAGTGAAAAGATCTTGTATTACTTGATGCGGCACTTATTTCAATGTCTTTGTAAATTATCATGTATCAGTTGTTGGTGCTCTGAACCTAAGTATTGGTGGCCCTGATAAGGGCCGTTTTCAAATGGGACTCAAGCCTTGGAGGCGAGTCCCGATGGTGTCCGCGCCGTTGGGCATCTGAAGATGGAGCGTAGAATGTTGGTACGGCTGCAATCCTGTCAGGGTGTCCGGCAGCACGTCGTCTTGAGTTCAGAGCTGAAAGTGATCAAGATGGACCGACGACGGCGTTTTATATATACCAGCCGGCCGTTTAGGTCCGCCAATCAGCGGAGAGAATGGCCGGGGACTTGCTTGTGGTGACCTTGTCAGAGAAAGCTGTGCAGGTGGAGAAAGTTGAAGATGGTCTACCATACAACTGGTAACTACGCCCGACGTTGCTTAACCTCAGTGCTAAGGTGAGATCAATGCTGCTTTGAGGTGGCGTAGCTTGCCAGTTGTGTGACTCTGACGAGAGCAAGTGGATTGCTGGGTCACCACACAGTGTTGAAGTTCTCATTTTTTGTTACATATGAAAGAACAAATTCCATCCAATTCATAATTGGAAAAAAATTCAAATTAAAGTGTAGTTAAATGATTTCTTAAGCACTAATAACCTCATTGCTGTGAAATGTGAGTAAAGTATTGATCAAGGGGAAGGTGCGCACACATTGTTGTCCAAAGTAAATGCAACTGTGTTGTAATCCGATTTTTGATTGTAAATTTCCCTATAAATTTCAGTGAAGTTTATCCTAAGCTCCTTTTTCTTGTATAACTCGACAATTAAAGTTAAACTTTAAGTTTTAAATGAGATTGTTTGCTTTTCGTAGGTTTAAGTAGGCACACTGTACAAATGGAACTTTAAATCAAGAGGAATGGAAAACGCAGCTCTCACCAATTTTGAACCTCTGGAAGAAATTAAACCAGGTTTGTATTCACAGTCCATAAAGTTATTACATCACCTATAAATCATAAAATTAGCCATTTGTGGAGCTCAAGAAATTTGTAGTTTGTTTGATAGATTTCGACTGATTTTGACGAATAATTCCATATATCATTCTAGTCAATCAAAAGTTCTCCAAGCTCCTGCAGAATGTTAAGAGCAATGTAGGAAGTGCTTCAATTTTTCTTACTCAAAAATTTCTTGTCGTTCATGGCATAAAGAAAATGAAGTATTTTAAATGGTTAAATGATATTCTCTTTCATCACTTATTAAAGTATTATTTCCTTTATTTTTCTAGGGAATTGGATTCTTACAAATGAAGCCAGCAGAAGCCCCAAAAGAGAACTTACCTCTGATTGAAGAGTTCTTTTACAATGAGCTGCAGCATGCCATAAAATTGATACACTATGTTCATAAAAGTCTTGCAGCTATCAGTCGAGTCATCAGAGGGGTTAATCAGCCATCGCAAAGCATTCAGCTGTTAGCAGAGTCACTCGCAAGTTTAAATGTAAGACTTAATTTTTCTTTAAAATTGTTGCTGTGCAGTTAAGCTGCTGTATTTTGAGTTTCTAAAAATGCAAGGCCATATTTTGCACTTATGCACAGAGTTGCTAAAAATGCGTGATGGAAGCTATGCTAGAATTTTGTGCATGAACATTTGAAGCGTTGAAATATATAATAAGGTATGCGCCATTAGATGTTGCAAAGATTTTGCATTTGTTTCTTTGTCAAAAGATTCCCCAAGACATCCACCGAAACAAAATTTTCAAATTTAATTTCTCCTTAAATTAATGATTTTTTCCAGAAAAATACCACTTTGATAAACACATTCAGTACTGTAAATAATCAAAAAGAAGCTGCGCAATCTGTGCAATGACCGATGGCGCATACCTCATTATACAATTTCAAAGCTTCATTTTATGAAAAAGTGGACATTTTTTAGAGCGTATTGAGTCAGAAAAACTTAACAACTTTTGTGAAAATGAAAAAATTGGGTGTGGAAACATACAAATTATATCTCAGCTCATGTGTGTCACTGCCATCAAGGATTTTAACGTAAATTTTAAACCAACTAAAAGGATTTTTTTTTCTTTCTCTCTTCATATTTCTTGTAGGTGCCTCATGACTGGTTAAATTTATGGCTTGGCCCCAAGAATCCTATGCGATATGTTCGGAGTTTGATTCATCGAGCCTCTGCTGTTCTTCATTTAAGCTCCTTAAAGATGAGTGATATTTTGAATACTCACTTTGATCTAGGGGATATTTATCATCCAGCAACATTTTTAAGCATCATCAAGCAGCATTCTTCAAGGTGAGCATAAAAGAAATAAATAAAACTCGGCTATTTTAACCCATTGCCATGCCATTTTTATTATTTTATTTTTTTAACTAAATGCAACCTGTAAAATTATTCATAGGTTGGTAGCGTCAGTTGCCAAGGACATTCTCATCCAATATACGTAGCGCTACCTATCGAGAATTAGCGGAAACACAGTAGAACAGTACAGCGACTGCGCCGACGAGCCCGCTCGTCAACGCTGCCGTTGCCCGGGGCGTGCTTGACAAAACGTTTCGTCAAGGCATGGCAATGGGTTAAGCCTGGTTTTCAATGAGACACAAGGCCTAGCGATCTGTAGCGTTGCAATGCTCGTGTTCTGACTGGCAAGGAAGGGAGAACAAAATCCGTTCCCAGTGAGGATTGACCTTTCAGCATCAACCATTTCAAAAAGCGCGCGTCAACTGATGTGCACGCGCATTAATGAAGACTGGTGCAGAGGAGACGTGAACCATCTCTGGCTCTTTATAGCGCATCGATGCAAGAAATAGAAGATTTCCCAACCCTACCGCATCATTACGTTCTGACACAAACCCTTTGTGTAGCATTGGGAGTGATCCCATCCTTTGTATGCACTTCAACTCTGTGACGTCCAAAGTGTCATCTCGTAGCCTAACTTCTCATTGGGAATCAGGCTGCATAAGTAAAGACTTTACCAATTGAGGGACGTTCCTTAATTTTTATAGTTCAGGGAAAATCATGTTTGAAATGTGTAAAGTGTTCAGCGGGCTCTCCTTCCCCAACAAACCGGAGGTTGATATTGTTTTTCACATTCGAGATATCGTAATATGTAAAGTGACATTCGACATTCAATATCTCGAATGTGAAAAACAATATGGACCTCCGGTTTGTGCCAAAATGATCAGTTTGTTACGCCTTTTCGATTCATGTATCACTCAATAGGGGTCGTCTCTCGGAAGTTTTCAGATAGCCTCCCGTTGGGGCCAAAAACCTTAAAAATTTTTGGGGGCTTTAAAACCAAAATTTGACTAAATATTTTTTTACTTTTTTTACTACTTCTGAGGGTGTTCGTTTAACGCCCAAAAAGACACTGCGACCATTTCTGATATATTGTTTCCCCTCATAGATTATGAGATCACAAAGAGTTTTAGGCCCTTAGTCAGATCTAAGGCCTTTTTCCCAAAATTCTCACACAGCACTTCTGTGTCCAGCTCTGTTGCGCCAAAGATGTTGAAGCGTCTGAAAGCGAGCCTTTCACAGAAGTAGATAATGTGTAATGAGGTCTCTTCCTCCATTTCACATAATCTGCACACTGGGTTCTCTTTGAAGACTCCAATTGTGCGCAAGTGTTTCCTTAATGGGCAGTGTCCAGTAAGTAGACCTATCAAATGTCTTAGTTGTAGCCTGTCATACTTCAAAACGAGTTCTGGCTGCATCTCTGGGCATTTAATGGTAATTTTACTAGTAGCGAGTCCTGGCAAATCTTGCCAATACTTCTGATGCTTGACTTTCATCCAGTCCCTTATCTTGCTTTTGATAATGCATTTAGCTATACCGCAGATAGGCTCTGGACCCAAAGGTTTTCTGGCCGAACCTGCCACAGCAAGTTGGTCAGCTATTTCATTACCTTCCCATCCTGAGTGTCCTGGGATCCACGCTAGATCGACTCTATTCCTGGATCCCAGTTCTGTCAGTTGTTCGAGGCAGTTCCAAACCAGTGGTGATTTGATTTTCCAAGACTGCAAGGCTTTTAAAGCTGCTTGGCTATCTGAGAAAATTACGATGTGCTTATTTATAGCTCCTCTCATAATAATCCTTTCCACACACTTTTCGATCGCTAGGATTTCAGTCTGAAAAACCGTGCAAAAGCTTCCCAGGCTGAAGCTAGCTCGTGTGTGAGGAGTCTTACAATAGACTCCTGCACCAGACCCAGACTTCGTCTTAGATCCATCCGTGAACCAGATGTTCTCTTGACTAAATGTTTGTTATAATTAAATTTTTTTCTGTAAAGGGCTTGCTTTTCACAGTATTCTAGAGTCCTTGTTTTTTTAAATTCCGACTTTTCAAAGAGGAGTAATGATTTTCTGAAAATGGGCCCAAATCGAACTTTGACCTTGATATATCGAAAATGAAGAACGATATCGACCCAATTTGTACCAAAAGTCTTAGAATTCTACCCTCTTTTTGATTATTAAATAAAAAATGGGGGTCCCCATTTGAAGTATTGGACTTCAGGAGGTGGTTCCCCCTGGGGCCCCCTGGAGAGGGCCCCGAAATCGGTGACTACCTAAAAAGATGTCCCCCTCAAAATAATTTGACACGTGTTTCAGCGTTTTTTGAAATCTGGAGTCGTTCTCGAGATATTCGGCGTGGCTCCTTTTTTAATTGACACCCTGTATAGGAAACATAAGAGTTTTAAAAACACAGCTTTGTTGTGCATAAAATTTTATCACTATGAGTCCTTCTTTTTCAAACCAGTTTAGTGCATATCAGAGACAAATGGAGACGGAGCACTAACTGGCTACGTACAGTAGAGGCATGCTGGATTCTCGCGGATTCATCAAAATGTTGCAGGGTGTTGATCAGTGACTTTCAGTAAATACAGGGAGGATAGATCGGGAGTGGAGGGTGCTCACCGTTTATTACACTGCAACGTTTTGTCAATGTTTTGTTGAATCCGCGAGAATTTGGCTATGTATTTTAGCTCAGTGCTCTGTCTCTATTTGTCTCTGATGCATACATGGAAAAATTTGTGTTTGACTAGCTCTGCTAGTCAAACAAAAATTGCTTGACTTTTGGCCATAAGAGTAGATCGATGGATGGATTCTCTAATATCCTCTCCTGTATTCGAACTCAACATGCCACCAAATGAATTTTTGTATCTTGTAGTGCCTTCAAATAACAAGTTATGTAATATAGGGGCTTAGAAGACTTTTTAACATTGCGTGAAGCATACCTAGCAAGGAGTTTTTTTACTACTTTTGAAATCTTCTTGCAAGAACACGAAAGATAGAGTGACATTTCAGCTGTCAATCAAGTCAAATCATTCCAAATCAGAAAAAAACAAGTAGTGTCTTCATTGGTTGAATTTAGAACTTATTTTTGTTTTGATTTTCTTTAGCTGCTACACATAAAAAACAAAATAAACGAAAGAGACCAGAAATTTTGTCTCTCTGAGATATATTCATGTTTGATAATCTTATTAGAAGAGATTCAGAAAGACAAGACATTAGATTCGTTTCAGATCTAGTATTTCGGATTCAACCCATCATTAGTTTTATCCCTCTTTTTTGTTTAAACAAACAATTCCATTAACTTGTTTCTACTTCTTTAATTGTAGAGCCTATGATTCAGCCTTAGATGAACTCAGCCTGAAGTACAGTTGGTCAAAAAATGAATTAATCAAAAAAGAGGTCAAAGTGCAGTTGACAGGCCTTCAATTGGAAGGAGTTCGGTTCAATGGCAACCGATTAGAAATGAACACAATTGATTCACCAACAGTCATGTCTGTCCCAGACCTTACACTTGCATGGATTCCAAAAGTAAGGAAAAGTCTTAAGTAATGTTCATTCTAATTTCCTTTAGTCAAGGGTATCTTTGGTGTATGGGCTTAAAGCCAAACTTTAAAAGTCGAGAAAAACACATTTGAAAGTTTTAAAGCGTTATCTCTGCAGATTTTTGACATTTTTGAACAGACTTTGTGCGAGCTAAAAGCACAAAGGATCAATTGAACAGGCTCATGCGAAAACATCTGTTGTTTATTTTTTTATTATTTGACTTTGTTAGCTTACGTCACTCTTAAAAAGATGTTCATCTGTTTTAGTACTAATCCGACTTGTTTCGTAGTCTTTGCCTCCTGAATTCTTTGTCTTACCAGTTTCATTAATTTTTTTATTTTTTAATTTGCTATTTTTTTTTATTCTTTTAAATTCGTCTTCTCAAAAAAAATATTTTGGACATCGGACGTTTTCGCATGAGCCACTCCAATTAACAACCGGAAAAATGTCCAACTTTGATCTCTTTTCAGCTGTTTACTGTACTGCGTTTAAAAATTTGCTTTTTTTCAAGATTGTCTATCATGAATTATTGAAATTATGCAGCTTTTTAAGTGGGAGAAGGTGCCTCTTAGTATAAGGTGCATATAAAAGGCAGCTCTTTTGAGAAGCTGAGCAACTGTGCCTTGCCACTCAATATTTTTGTCTTGGTCTATTTGCTCCATCATGTTGGCTCATTTTACCATTAGTCATAAGTTTTATCCAATCTAATAATAATTATAACTCAATTAATCTATTCCTTGGTTTATTAGAAAGCACCTAATTAACACTGCCATGGCGGAAGGACCTTTTCATGCATAAAGAGCTATTTAATTTCAATATTCATCAAATCTATAGTCCTTTGTTGCTAAAATTTGCAGAAACCTTTGTCTTTGATGGATTTTTTTGATTTTTTTTGTTTCTTACGATTAAATGTTTCAATGATTCCTTTCGTATGAAATGCCCCGATGTCTTCAAAAAGCCCTGCCACAGAGGAATCACACTTACACTTCTTGTATTAACTTATTGTACCTAATGATCATGGAATATTGTCATTGTCTTTTACCTAGGTACCATATTTCTATGGAGGGCTTAATGTATCAATAATAAAATAATCACAGGGGTTGAGAGCTCCCTTTATTTTTTTATTCACAGAATTCAAAAAGCAAATCTCGGTGATAATGGTCTGTAGGTAATTACACAGTGGATTTTGTTTTAAACACAAGCAAAAATTATCGACTTTAATGAGGAATGTATGGATGTCCGCGTGCATTGAGATCGGAACGTGGATATCAGTGTGAACAGAACAAATTATTTTGTTCAAAAATACCAAAGGAAAGGAGCTCCGCTGACTTTGGCAATTTTTGTTTTTCAGACCTCAGCAACTGTCGCTGATGATATCAACAGCGTTTCACTTCCCTTGTATGTCTTTTCTGATAGAGAAACGGCGATACTTGATATCAAAGTACCAGCACCAGCAAGTGAACATGACAAATGGATCCAGACAGGAGCAGCATTTTACTTGCAACATTGATAATTTAATCTGTTTTCTGTTTCTTTCCTGATGCTGTTAAACATAGACCAAGTAAACATTTAAGCTGTCATATTATTTCTGCTTTTCAAATTTCTTTTTCTTCCTTAGTCACTGCCTCCTCTCCCCTCTCACTACCTCCTCTATGCTGGGTACCTCTGACCGCTATCTCTGGAACAAGAACTACGTAACATTGGCTAAAGAGGAAGCTTTCACTTCATGAAAAGCCTCCAAGAAATCGCAAACAAATATTTTTTCAACTCCTAATTTTTTCAAACTTATGACGCATTGAATGTGAAACAATCTGCACTTTGAGACTACTTTTAGTTTTCGTGGGTGTAATTCAGGTGGCTAAGAGGCAGTTAACCCCCCCCCCTTCCTAGCTTTGCAATTTTTTGGAACCTTGAGCTGTTTTGGGAAATTAGTTGGAATTTTCCTAAGATTTTCGGCTTTTTTTTAAAAGAAAGTTTGCCCCCTCACTCCTCCCCAAGCTTTTCGATGGTGACTTATCCTCCCCCCGGTAAACTTTAAAATCACGCCCTTGGAGACCTTGGAGATTACTCAACAATAATTTTAGTGGTACCAGGTGGCGAAAATCGCCGCAAAAGTTTCCTCAAACCACCCCTAACTCAAGGTTTTGAAAAGAAAAGCAAAACTTATGGTCAAGCGTAATTTCGTTACGTCATTTTTGATTCCAAAGTTAATTCATACACTTTCTGTTTGAATATTCCTAGAATAGGTACCCCCCCCCCTCCCAAACCCAATGGATGGTTATAGGGGTTAAAAATATTTTTGTTGAATTCCGCAAGGTCAATTTTTGTCATTAGTGTTTGGTCAAACTTTTCTAACTCGAGCCGTTCCCGAGAAAAATTAAGAGTTGTCTAGATCCCACACCCTGAACAAGTGAACACCAATGTGAGGGTGAGAGAGTAAAATTGCCGAAGAAAAGCTGGAACGAAAAATTGATTGACGAATCGATCTGAGCCATTTTTATTTTCTAATAATGTGACGTAGATAAGTACCTATATCTCGGAAGATCAAATTGTATCCTCAGAAGTAGCTTCTAAAGGCCCTATTCCACCTGAGACTTTTGTCGCCGGATCTAGCGTCAAGAAGCTGAAAACTCCCTTCCACCTAGGCGACTTGACGCGCGTCACCGATGCAAACAGTGCCTCTCACCACTCATTTGTTTACCGAAATCGTCGGTAATTTTTCACGTAATAACATAATAACAAGAAAATAATAATAACAATGTAATAACAATAATAACAAGAACCGCGGATGATGGTTGTCTTGGTTGTTTTCAGCCGAATTAAAGATGACTCAGGGATATTGATGAAACTCGGGAGCTCAACGTTGCACTAGAAGCCAAAAAAGTAGGATTCGATCCTACTTCTAGCGACTTGACGCTAGATCCCGGATCTTCGCTCTTCCACCTGATCTTCCTGACGCTGACGCTAGATCCGGCGACTAAAGTCTCAGGTGGAATAGGGCCTTAAGTGAACTTCTGGTGATCGGTGCACACCATCCACCATCAGAGATTGTTTAAAAAGTGACGAAAAAACGGTGAAAAAAGTCATCAGGCAAATTTTCGCGACGAATATATTCGACTAAATTCGACAAAACCATTGCCAATCTATGCATGACAACAGTGGATGACACGAAACCGGATCGTGTTTTTCGAACTTTTTCGGTGTTTTCAGTCATCGATGGCATCAATTCGATTTTGAATTCAAGTCCGGAGCTCGAGTCCGGAGGTGAATTCAAAATCGAATTGATGCCATCGATGTCCCAAAAACACATCTAAAGGCCCTATTCCACCTGAGACTTTAGTCGCCGGATCTAGCGTCAGCGTCAGGAAGATCAGGTGGAAGAGCGAAGATCCGGGATCTAGCGTCAAGTCGCTAGAAGTAGGATCGAATCCTACTTTTTTGGCTTCTAGTGCAACGTTGAGCTCCCGAGTTTCATCAATATCCCTGAGTCATCTTTAATTCGGCTGAAAACAACCAAGACAACCATCATCCGCGGTTCTTGTTATTATTGTTATTACTTTGTTATTATTATTTTCTTGTTATTATGTTATTAACGTGAAAAATTACCGACGATTTCGGTAAACAAATGAGTGGTGAGAGGCACTGTTTGCATCGGTGACGCGCGTCAAGTCGCCTAGGTGGAAGGGAGTTTTCAGCTTCTTGACGCTAGATCTAGAGTCCCTTGATGGAAATATTGTATAGGGAGTACCGACACGAGCTCAACGAGTTGTGATTGGTCGTTGGTTTTAGGCTCTCACGGAGTCGAGCAGGAGTCGACGACATCGAAGGCTCCACACGAAAGGAGTCGATTCGTAGAGGAACGTATGGGAACGGACCGGAATGCCGGCAAATCTGCCAGTCCACCACTGATCCACTGTCGAACTTAACCTTCGAATGCGTTCACGCGGTCGACAAAATCGACTCCTGTCAAAATGCATAAAGCGTCGCACTATGTTCGATTTGGCCGAATTAGCTGGACATAAATCAAAAATTTGAAGTTTGGAAAAATCGAGATTTGGCCACACAGGATGATACATTACACTTTAGAGAGTGTGCCTTTAAAATAATTCAATCCTAAGATCACTGATAAGCGAGTGACAAGCATCTATTGTGCAGCGCGCAAGCTCCGTCTTCTGAGGTAGGTTCAACCCGTGTGTTTACAACTGTAAACACTGCATGATTGTGCCACTGTGGTGATAAGTGGCTATTTATTTAACATTCAATGAAGATGATCCCTCGTTTATGAAACTAAGTGACGTACTTTTTCATGGCTATACTTTAAAAAAAACGATTTTTTAGGTGTGATAAGTTTTTTTGAAAAAATGCTTTAATTTTACTGAAAATTTGCAAGTTTTCACAAATAAATGTGATCATAAGTCTCGTGTCACGTTGAGTCACGTTCTAATTGTGCCAAAATAGTGTTCCCTAACCTCTCAGTCATCGATTCTTGCATATATCAGCTGCTAGTTTTTGCTAGCCTGCGAGTAATCAATTTTTTTCGATTTCAAAATCGTTCTACGAAATACCAATTTTGTGCAAAAAAAGTCAGCTATTTAGCCAACATATATTTTCGCTTCTTCTCAAATATGAAACACGTCGATCCGTGATCGATGAAATATTAATTTTCTTCCTTATGTATCGATTAATTTACATAGTTTAAATGAGGAAAATCCGTTGTTGCCAAATTGCTATACAAATTAAACCTTTGTTTCCAGTGTCGAAGCGTGCAATTTGGCAACGTGGCATTTTGTCCATTTAAACCCACGTAGATGGTCGAATGTGAAGGTGTTCACCGAAAACCCAAGAGCTCGATCTTTCTTGTGGGTTTATATGGACGAACTGCATCGTTGCCAGATTGTACGCTACGCTACTGTTAATATTTCGTATTTCAGATCAGGTTCACGATAATGAATATGCGACGCAGTCAACGATTTAGCCATCCTTTTTTCGCCTCTTATTGATTTTCCTTCACAAGTATAGATTAATTTACATAGCTTTTAATGAGGAAAACCCATTGTTGCCAAATTGCTATACAAATTAAACTTTTGTTCCCAGTATTGAAGCGTGCAATTTGGCAACGTGGCATTTTGTCCTTTTAAACCTATGTAAAAAGGTCGAATTCTAAGGTGTTCACCGAACACCCAATCGTTCGATACTTTTAATGGGTTTAAATCAGCAAAATGTAATGTTGCCTGATTGCACGCTTTCAAACTGGGCTTTATTTTTGTGATAAAATTGTAAAGAATGAAAAGAAGGCTCGCGTCATTCATTTACTTCTTTTTTTGTCAACAACATTTTTTTTTTTTTTTTTTAAGAAAAACTGTGACTTATTTTTGTGATATACTATTGTACAGAATGAAAAGGAGGCTCCTCATTGCTTTACTTACTTTTTTAGTCGACAACTTATGATTATTTTTTGTTTTGAATTCCTGATTTTTATTATGTTTATTATTAAATTCCTTCCCTTTTGAAGGAATGTTGTATGTTCCCTCACCTATGCCTTTTGATGTTTTGTTAACCGTTTTATAGAAGAATTTAAAATATATATTTTGTTTTATCAACGCTATTTCGCGAACAGGGTAGCCATTTTAGAAAACAGAGTTATCGGTAGTGGCGAACTCCGTAGATTAAGTCTCATTCTAGAGGTGGT
This sequence comes from Trialeurodes vaporariorum, assembly GCA_011764245.1. Taxonomy (NCBI): domain Eukaryota; kingdom Metazoa; phylum Arthropoda; class Insecta; order Hemiptera; family Aleyrodidae; genus Trialeurodes; species Trialeurodes vaporariorum. Next base: position 20,422,173 of record VMOF01000388.1, read on the forward strand.
TTCAGAAGTGTAGGCGGGCCCAGACCAATAATCTTTGGAATTTCTCGACATTATTTCTCTTGCTTCAAAATGAAAATGAATTTGAGCGTTGGCTTTTCATTGAGGAACACTTTAAAATTAAAAGTTCAAAGTCGAAGACAAGTTTTGATTAGTTTTGAAGAAATGAAAATTTAAAAGTCGGCAAAGATTATGGTCTTGGTGCGCCAACACTTCTGAAAGGTGCTCTATGAAACTATCAGCTCATGAGAAACATAATCGATAACGCTGCAATCGCCTTTTAAAAATCTTAAAAAATTGGTAAGGTTCTAATGAGCGAGCGCAACGCAACGGTCTCTAAAGGCGTCTCCTGCAAAATTTCAAAAGTGCTGCTTGACCCCTTTTTGCTAAACAGCGTCGATATTTTTTATTTGTTTACACCATTCATATGCCTTATTTCACTTTTATTCAGTACGAGTGATTGAGAAGAAAAAAGAAAAGAAAAACCCAAAAAAAAAAACAAACAAAAAAAAATCCATTCAATTAGGATGGAACGCCAAACAGGGTTATAACCCCCTCCCCCCCAACATAATTTTTGTCCCATACTCATCTTTCACGTGCTTCTGCAGACTAGAAAGGCTACTTGAGATAAAAACTTGACTTGTTGAACCGCTGGGGGTGGTAATAATCTTCTTTGAAGGTAAAATTTTTGAAAATAGTTGCATTATTAGAGATATTTTAGAATCCGCCATTTTGGATGGAGGAATTTTGAAAAATTAACATCATTTTCAGAATCCTTGACCCAAAAAACATAGGAGTACATAGTTTTGGGCATTTTTTCCGATAAATGGATTTATGTCTAGCTAATTCGGCCAAATCGAACATAGTGCGTCGTGTCGGTACTCCCTATACAATATTTCCATCAAGGGACTCTAGCTAGATCCGGCGACAAAAGTCTCAGGTGGAATAGGGCCTTAAAAACACAATTGAGTTTCCTCGAATATGTAGTTAGGTTGGTATTGTTTATGATATTCGATCGCGAAAATTCGCCTGTAAAAATCATCAAAATCATCGTTTGCGACCTCTGGAGCTTCCATTTAGAACTTTGCAGCGGTTTAAATTACTTGTTTAAAGTGTTTTCTGTGAATATAGCTGGTCTTGAAAGTTAACCCCTTACGGACCAAGCCCGAGTTTACTCGTTTTTCTCCTCCAGTCTATTTCACATTGATTCAGTCCTCATTCCGGATAAACGCAAATATAAACGAAAACAGTACAAGGTAAGGCCTCGTCGGGCGCCTTCAAATCGTCGTATAGGCAATTCCAACTCCATTAAGTACGAACAGTTAACTACCTTACCTGTAGAAACGGAGGAGAGGTGTTCTCTTGAGCTAACCTGGTCCGTAAAGGGTTAGAGAGCGATAAATTGATGAGAATAAAACTTTCTGACTTTAGGCGACTTTTTGACGATCTCAAACCAAAGTGCGCTGCCCAAATATAAAGGAATGGAATTTGATAGTTAAAAATGAAAAGCCGAGCAGTTGTAAAGAAATTTGGATATAGAATTATAATTGATTTAAACAAGTATTGAGTATTTTTACATTTTTTACAAAATAATTTGAATAAAATAGTAAGTAGGTTGCATAAAGAGTTGGAAAATACGGACAAAGATGCATCATGACAGGAAAGCAATATTCTAGGTGCAATATTGCACGACTCTCGGTTAATATGATTCGATCAACCGGTTTATTACACTGATTATTCGTTGATTCACCCTACTGATAATTCGTGCATCATTATTCCTTTTTTGAAAATATTGATTTTAAAACAAAGTGAAAAGAAGAATAAAAACTCGAATCCTTAGTTGCTGCAGGGGACGGACGAAAAATCGTTTTATCGATTAGCCTAGGATTTTTAAGGAGGCAAAGGAATGTAGGTAGTCGTGCCGTAGCGTGCACAAATTAAAACGTTGCAATGTCCATTTAAACCCATGCGAAAGGTCGAATCGAGGGTATTGATGAACACCAAAACACTTTGATCTTTTTCGTGAATTTAAATGGCAAAATGGGACGTTATCAGGTTGCACGCTACGCCAAAAAAAGGGGGGGGGGAAACTAAGAAACATACCTAGGTATTCGTATTAATCGTCCCCGCAGCGGCCAAGTCCCACTATAGTTTTCCGAAAGCTTACATTCTTTAGTTACATTTTGCATAAAGTAACTATGGTGAATGAGATAAAGCAGTGGGTAGGTGGTAGGCACTCTTTGTAAATGTTTAACAAAAAATGACAGCATTAATTATATCATGCTGAGATGTACTTACGTAGGTATTATTACCGTACATCTGTGGCTCTACGTGCCAGTAGGTATTTCAAACATTGTCTTTTAAAAAAAGCATGTTAAAATCACCTGCCGTATAGAGAAAGAGGAACAGTGAGGAATAATAAACTGTAAATAAAATTTAAATTACTAATAACAGGTACAATCTTATAATTCTACAATAACAAGCAGTGATGGGGCAGTTCAAAGGGTCCGAATTCTTGTGTTCTTTAAGGTGATTCCATGGCAAACTCCCGAAAATTGTAATCCGATAGATGACGTTACTTGTCGCTGGCTCCAAAAATAGCCGTTTTTTGACGGTTTTCGGCTGTTTTCTCTGAACAGACGAAAAAGAGATGAAAAATCGGAATGTCAGCTCCTGCTTAAGTAATTTTTTGCTTGATTTTTTGAGCCATAAACGGGCCAAATTGGTTCTGGAATAAAGGCGAAACTATGCAAAGAAAAAATCAAGTGTAATTTGGAGTTGTATATCAGCAAAGATTACAGGTTTCGGTTTCACCATTCCGATTTTTCGTCTGTTCAGAGAAAACAGCTGAAAACCGTCAAAAAACGGCTATTTTTGGAGCCAGCGACAAGTAACGCCATCTATCGGATTAAAATTTTCGGGAGTTTGCCATAGAATCACTTTCATAATAAGTATAAGCAAATGAAGGTACTAAGTGAGCTGAAAACAATAATGCCTGTGGTTTCTGTACCGTATATAGTTTCGGAGATGCGATTTTGGTCCATAATACATTGATTTACATGGGGATTCCGCGTTCTGACGTCTCAAACAACAGACAACACGCCAACACACACTCAACTCACACACACACACACGATTTTTTGCATTTTTATTCGAGTGTATCTCCGAAATCGCGGCACTTAAGAAAAAACCAAAGGCAATTTCTTTTCTCATCAGCTCATCACTTACTTACTCTTTATTTATTTATTATTTTTTTTTTTTTTTTAATGAAAAACAAACAATTTTAGACTCTTGCAACTGCCCAATTGAAACCTCTCGTCAACTCAAACCTCAAACACCCTACCTAAGTATTTATAGGTAGGTATTATCATAGAATTATATATTTAAACCAGATTTAAACAAATAAATCAAGCGAAAGCAGCAATTTAAGGTTCAAATTGACGCAAACTGACTGCGTTCACTACATAGTGTTGCTGGCAAGCCGCGAGTTAGCCGCTTATAAACAAAAAGTATTTTCAGAAGGAAAGAGTTTGTATGTTGAAAAATGTTTTTTAGCAGTACCGAACGACTACTTCAAATTAATAGATACAGAGGAAAATTTGTTTAAATGTTGCGTATATAGGTACTTTACTAAAAAATTTTCAAACTAGGTACCTACGTCTTGGTGTTTTTTTTTTTTTTTTTTTTTTTTTTTTTTTTTTTTTTTTTTTTTTTTTTTTTACAAGCAGCTAATTCAGCTTGCAGCAGCACTTACATATTGCAATTAGGACATCACGAAGGAGAAGAAGAAGGAACGGGAAAACAAGAGAAAAAGAAGCTTAACATGAAGGTAAATTTATTTTTACTTTGGGACGCATTAAATTAAGTATCAAATACCTAGATAGACCTAGCCGCTATTTATATACTTTCGTAAGAATTTATGAATTTTAATTTATTATATATCTTAAACATGTATAAATAGTTAAACACATAATCACAGTAGAAATAACTTATAAGCACATGCCAAACACTGAATGGAGCGAGGTATTTTAAGCACAGGGAAAAAATCGGTTTTTGAAGTTGTGGGTGCGATTTTCAAACTTGTAGGTATCATCCAACGAGCTGTAACTTCAGAGTGGCAGCGGATTGGTACACCTTGTGACCGGGGAAAAAGCGGCATTTGGACGGCAGATTCCAAGGTTTGAGGCAGTGGCGTGGCGTGACCAAATGACCAGTGACACCTGAGATAGAATCACTCTGAGGATCTTCGGGGGGGGGGGGGGGGGGGGGGGGTTGGTAGTGTCGAATTTTCTTTGGAAAGCTTACAGAATAAAATAACAAGCGTTTTAGACAACGAGAGAAATGCGAGTCAAGTGCAAAGACCTCTGAGCCAAGACACGGGAAAAAGCTGACAGCTAGGCTTTGATTCGGTCGGCTCAGAGTCTGCCGCGTGAATGGCATGGCGATGAAAAATCCCGCGATGTTGCGAAGCACCGGACCGGACTAGCGAGAAAGAGTGGAGGGGGAAGGTGAGCGCATGCGCAGAGCCGTGTTACCTTAATTTTTTTAGGTTTCACGCAACGAACTAGAATGACTAGAATGGCCGACATGGAGTTTCGTTGAAGCCTCCGACCTAACCTCACTTTCCGGGCTAGAAGGGCATAACATTGGATTCTTCATAAGACCCTGTGCTAGAAGGGCGAAAGTTTTCGGTTGTTTTTAGCTCGTAAAAATTGAATTTTTGAAAGCGGGCCAACTTTTTGTGAATTAAGAAGGTCGGTTACCGTGAAAATGCAGGAAAACACCGGTTTTTTCTAATTTTTTCTAGTTTTAATGAAGTTTACAAGTGAGTGTTGTCACCCCAGCCGGTACTGGCATTGGCATCTAAACAGTGTCTCAATTGCGTGATTTCTGATCTTTCTGCGAGCTTTTCTTGTTAGAAATGATCCTTCCTTCATTCCCCAGTGTTATTAAAGCCATTGTTTGATATTTGAGAGTGCTAAATGCTTTAAAAGTTTCATCGCGTTCTACTGAAGTCTTACCTGACTGGTGCAGGCACTGACTGGATTCTAAGCTGTTACTGGGATATTCAACCAGTTCTGTGTCAGAATTTCTAGCATGATTATAGTGAGAGATATTTAAAGCCACTCTTCTGTGTAGTTTGAATCATCTCAAAGCCTTTGATTGACATCGGAACTCGGAAGATAGGTTGCGGCATTGGTCTCTCCGTCTCTTGTGCGCACAGTTACTTCCAGGCAGTAAACAAAACCAACTTATCTCCTTTAGTTAAGTGTACCAACTGATGTAAGTTCAAATTTTGAGTCTGATTTACTGTAAGTGGTAATCTTTATGCCAAGATTATCATTTGCGCAACTCAGTCCGAAGTTAATTCATCAATGGAACTCAGATTAGCGGCAACTTTTTTTGGATTACTTTTACCAATCTTTTACTGCAGGTATGCTCTTTGAAGTGAAATTTTATTTTCTTCTGTATTCTTAGCACTTCTTATTTCCTTGATCCAATCTACTTTCTCTACCTTTCGTTCCCTTTGTGCGCTATGTTCACGGAAAAAGGTATCAATTTGAACCGGAAGGGGTGGTCACAAATCATCATTTCATAATGGACTCAGGTTAACTGTAGTTATCTGGTGCTGATCGGTCTCTGAGAGCTGTTGATGATTGAAACAATAATATATAGATGATTAAGAACCGATCGGAATCCTACACCTTTAGTATGAATTTACTCAAAGTGTTATGAACACTTGGTACCATGGATTTCAGCTTCTTAGCTGAATTTTTTCATTTTCAGGGCCACCAAACCGACACCATGTTTTACTGCACAGAAGTTAGGTTACCAGGTCTTGCCCAATAACTTGATGTGTACATTCGTTTTTCCTTCCAAAATGTTGAAATATTGTTACCTCTGTAGAGGTTGTTTCACGAAAGTTGGCCGATAACAGATTGGATTGTTTACTGCGCAGAAACGATTTTGCGTTTTTGAGCATGTGCAGGAATGCGAACACGTCTTTGCGCAGCAAGCCGCATGATTTGTCATCTGCCTTCTTTCGTGAAACCAGCTCTACCTACGCTCACTATATATTTTTCTTGAGGAGAGAATCTTTTGACCTCAAGAAATCCATGCTATGTTCTTAAGCAAAGATAGGAAAGGGTTCCTTCTCCTAGAGTCCCTATATACTATGAGAGTTGCGACAAGACTCTCAAAATGAAGAAGAAGAAGCGGATCAATGGAGCCCCCAAGAGGCAAATTGCAAATGGCGGATGGCCGTTTGCCTCTGCGCTGTTGCCACTATTTCGCTATCTATTATAGGTTAGGTTCAGATTCTCGACAATAACGGTCGTTATAGAAAGAGATAAAGTTCTCCGTGATAAGATTCAAGGAGAGGAAAAATTCACAAAAATTACCGCGGTCACTGTTACTTCAAATGTGTAATGAAAGCGAGTTCGCGAAAAGTAAACAAACCCTCCACCATTTGCATTTGCCTCTTGGAGCTTTCTTGACAGCCTAAATCTGAGAGCCAATCAGAAATGGATTCAGCAATGGCGCAACTCTCATAGTATATAGGGACTCTACCTTCTCCTAAAGCAACAGATAATCAAGCCTCAAACAAAAACACTGCATGTGATGCAGTGTGCTCCTTCCGCTGATTTTCTTCACAAAAAGATGATGGAACTCAACATTTTCTTCACTGCGGGTAGCCATAACAGTTCAAGAGTTCCATTGAATCGGAATGAACAAACTAATCAGTTTTAATAGTTTGTCCGCAGAGTTGGTCACTATTATAAGCACCGGTAGCCGCACAGGCCCAGTCAGAAAACATCTCTGAGAGGGTACAATTACCGCTTAATACACATGAAACAGCTCATTGGAGCGTTTTCAGGGATTTTCGAGCAATCCGCTGATTAATTAAACTCACAGTAAAATTAAACCCATTAGTTTGCTTTATATTTGGGTTCAGCGTTTCACAAAGCTTCAACTTACGAGAGGAATTTTTATTTAATATTTAATAGACCATTCAAGAATAACCGCACCAGTAGCTCATTCCATCAGTTTTCATGAATAAACAAATTTCCGTATCATACAATGATTTGTACAATTACAGTAGTGGTTCTGTGAAAAACAGAAAAAGAAATAAAATTTTACCTCAAAGAGCATACCTGCAGTCAAAGATTGGTAAAAGTAATCCAAAAAAAGTTGCCGCTGATCTGAGTTCCATCGATGAATTAACTTCGGACTGAGTTGCGCAAATGATAATCTTGGCATAAAGATTACCACTTACAGTAAATCAGACTCAAAATTTGAACTTACATCAGTTGGTACACTTAACTAAAAGAGATAAGTTGGTTTTGTTTACTGCCTGGAAGTAACTGTGCGCACAAGAGACGGAGAGACCAATTCCGCAACCTATCTTCCGAGTTCCGATGTCAATCAAAGGCTTTGAGATGATTCAAACTACACAGAAGAGTGGCTTTAAATATCTCTCACTATAATCATGCTAGAAATTCTGACACAGAACTGGTTGAATATCCCAGTAACAGCTTAGAATCCAGTCAGTGCCTGCACCAGTCAGGTAAGACTTCAGTAGAACGCGATGAAACTTTTAAAGCATTTAGCACTCTCAAATATCAAACAATGGCTTTAATAACACTGGGGAATGAAGGAAGGATCATTTCTAACAAGAAAAGCTCGCAGAAAGATCAGAAATCACGCAATTGAGACACTGTTTAGATGCCAATGCCAGTACCGGCTGGGGTGACAACACTCACTTGTAAACTTCATTAAAACTAGAAAAAATTAGAAAAAACCGGTGTTTTCCTGCATTTTCACGGTAACCGACCTTCTTGCTTCACAAAAAGTTGGCCCGCTTTCAAAAATTCAATTTTTACGAGCTAAAAACAACCGAAAACTTTCGCCCTTCTAGCACAGGGTCTTATGAAGAATCCTATGTTTTGCCCTTCTAGCCCGGAAAGTGAGGTTAGGTCGGAGGCTTCAAGCTTCCCCGTGTAAAAGCGCTGTGTCGGCCATTCTAGTCATTCTAGTTCGTTGGTTTCACGGCTCCCTTACGGCCGCACTGAATATGCTGAGAGACTGGGCCTGCGCTGCGGCTGGTGATATTTGTGTGTGGAGCCGCATAGCCACTATGCATGTGTGTTTGTGGGGCTTGACACCTTAGAAAATAAAGGTAACACGCTGTATTTCTTGAGCGCTCCACGATTTCTAGCGCTGCATTTACGCGCTCGTCTAGCATAGAGTTCCTATATTTAGAGAGTTAAGACAAGAGGGTAGTCAACTTCTGATTGGTTGATGAGTTTTAGGCTCTACGGATGCCGCCATTGGATGCGATTTTGCACTGTTGTTTACAATCGCAGTTGTTTACCAACGGTATTTTACGGATAAAGAGTTAATTATCGACGAATCTGTAAATTTTAATCATGAAACGCCTCAAGAATGTCTATAAATCCCAAAAGAACCTTTCAAAGCGTAAATGGATGTCGATCCACAAAAGCAGTAAAAGATTACATCGTTAGAAACTCAGCGGCACTGTAATCTTTGCAGTGGACAAAAACACAACAACGGCCCTCAGAATGTAAACAAATGTGCAAAATCGCATCCAATGGCGGCGCCCATGGTTTCTCTTGTCTTAACTCTCTAAATATAGGAACTCTAGTCTAGCACTTCTCTTTCTATTTCGGATATTCTTCACGCTTTTTCGGTTGGAGGACGATAATTTTTGTACATCTCGATAAGTTTATTACGAAATTATGAAAGCGAAAATTGAGGGAAAATCGTACTGTTACCTTAGGTGTCAAAGGTAACATGGACGACTCGCCACTGGTTTGAGGATAAATTTTGTAGGTCGTTTCCGGCAATGCCCGAGTTTGTTCACGAAACGACCGGAAACCGGAAACGACCTACAATTGAAACCTCAAAATTGATTTTTACGGCAAGATGGTTGCGCCCTACAACAGTGAACCAGCGGAACGTTCCTTGATTTGCCTCTTAAAGTTATAGCTCGTTGGTATATTACCTATATATGAAAACGGAGACCGCAACCCAACTCAAATAGATTATTACTGTGCGTTGCTCGAGGTTGGATTATTTTGTTCATCAAAATGCACCTATAACCCATGCATGCGTAACTCACAGAAATAATCGTTCTTTTTGGGTTACGGTTCCCGTTCCATAGTTATAGATACCTACTTTTAGAGGTAAAAGACTGGAGCAAGCATAATGCTGTCATATATTTCAGCAAAAAATATGAACGGCCAGAATCCAGCAATTTGGCAACCATGCATTCCTTCCAAATGATCACATGAGAAACAATCGATTTTTGAGGGGGCCAGGGGGGTGATCACGGAGGATCGTTTCGTTTCGTTTTCGTTATCGTTATCGTTTACGTGTAACCTTATGGGTGGCTCAACTGATCGAATCGTTTTGAGCCTCTCGTAACGATTGAAACGGTCGAAAGGAAGCGATGAGTTGGAGGCTGTCGTTTACTCGATCGTTTGAAGTAGGAAGAGGTGAGGAGGGGATCACCTGCGCGATCGAGTTGCGCAGAAGCAAGCCCATTTGATTTAATGCAAACGATAACGATAACGATACCGAAACGAAACGATCCTCCGTGATCACCCCCCAGGGCCCGTTTACTAATCGATTGTTTTTCATTCATTCCAAATGGGAAAAATTTCCAGTTGCCAGATTGCTGGATCCACCTTTGATTGCAGAAAGAAACCAAAGTAATCCTCAAAACTGAATTTCACAGGAGGGGAGGGGGGGGGGGGGCGCAATAAAGCCGAATAGGTAGTTTTGAAAATGTCTTTGTGTCAGTGGCGTGTTCCAGGACATACCTAACTAATTGTTAGTTAAAAATTCGTCTAAGCCTCGCGACTAAAAATTTAAAATTATTATAAATTGAAATGAGGTTCTTCAAACGATGAAATGCACTCAACGCACGGCCAACAAAGCCGAATGTGCCAACAGTGCTCGTGCGTTAAAACTTTATCAACGAGGTAGAATTTTTGGTTTCACCTTACTTCTTCGCAACTTGATTTTTATATGAACACTATACCGATTCAAATAAAAGAATAGTAAGTATCAGCAGGCGCGTGTTGCCCTCAGATGATGCGAAACTTATGATTGTAAATATTTTTCAGGCATACTGACACTAAAATATTCTCAAGTCACGAGAAAGCGATGCCCCTGGCAAAAAATGGTCTGTACAATCCATAAAGGTATGAAACCAATTTTACCAGACATCCACACAGATTCGTATGGATCCATGTGCGTGTATATATGTAGTTGGTTATGGATCCCTAAAGGGTTCGTACAGATCATTTTTATACCAAGGATATTATATTTACTTACATATTTTTTATGGAGGTTCAGCGCACTGCGATAAGTTGTGGTTGTTTTAAACCCTGATGCTGAGTGCTAGTAAAACTTAGGTACGTACTTACATAACAAGCTATAAACAAACATTATTTAATCAGTTTTATAAATACCTTTGAAAGTGCTTTTATAATTTAAAATTAAAAATAATAAGTAATTTACATGAGAATGAGTCATCAGATTCTATTCCGGTATATTAAGGCACCGGAACTTTTTTTCCCTAAAAACATAAACATTAAACAACAACATTTTACAACTAACGATACAAATAAATTTCTGTAGAAAATTTTAATGATTATTTTTTTTTTTTTGTTTTTTAGTTTTTCGTTTTTACATTTTTTTGTTCATCATAATTTATTACCCTAACAAAATAGACGAGTAGAATCGAGACTACTTTCTAACGAGCAATCCATTTTGAAATCGAATTATTGCGTGAATATTAAGTATGTAAGACAAAATATATAAAATTTAGTTTGAACTCGACAGAATGCGAGTATTTACAATGAGGTAGAGTGAAATTTACACATTATACAAAGGATTCTGATTTACAGTCAGAGAAAAGGGAGAGTTTGATGAGGTGAGGGGACACAGGAAGAGCTTAATGCACAGAGAGGGGGAAGAAAAAAAACCACTTTACGACACTAACAATTTCTGTTCAATGCTTCTGCGATAGTATAAAAGTTGAAAAACAGACTCAAAGTCAGAGTTGGATCAGTGGCGGCTCGTGCAATGTGGCACTGGATTTCCTCCATTTAAAACTGATCGATTATTCGGTGAGGCGCTGCGTCTCACCTAATATCGATCTTTTTGCATACGTTTAAATGGCAAAAGATCACGGTTGCCAGATTATACGATCCGCCACTGAGTTGGATGGCTATCGCATTTATTGAAAGTACAATCAAGGAATGTGCATGTGGATATTGGATAAAAACTATAATGTATCACAAGCAGAAGTATTTCCTTTGCCCCTTTTTCTTTCGGAAAAAGTACGGTACTTACGATAATTAAGTAACACTCTAAATGAAACAATATCACAGGGATAGATTGCAAGATTATCACGGAAGAGGGCGCAGTATTGCCGAGGGAGGAATGACTCTCCCTTCTTTTTTCAAAGTAGGTAATTTATGAGTTTAGTGATGATACATTAATATTATCATTAAAAAAAAAAAAAAATAGATGTGGATCAAGTGGCGGCTCGTGCTATTCGGCAACAATGTTTTTCCTCCGTTTGATTTTATGTAAAATAATCGATTCGATAGTAAAGCAGCGCTTCACCAGCATTCGATTGTTTTACACCGAGTTAAATGGAAGAAAAAAATTGTTGTCAAAATGCACGAGCCGCCACTGAGTGGATCCAGTCAGGAATTGGTCTTCCTCTTCCTCCGCCTATTATTTGAACGCTCGAGTCAGAAAAGAATGAAGATAGAGTCACAGTCACGTGATGCACCTCTGTCTTTTTCTACAACGTGAGGTCAAATGGGCGGAAACTTGAAGAGAGAGAGAGAGGGAGAAAGAGTGAAAGACTAAATTCTTGGATCAGGTAGCTCCTGCTGATAAAACACGCAACATTTTCTTTAAAAAAAATTGATAAAAAAGTGATAATAATAATAAGAAAAACATTTTTTGTGGGAAAGTCTTAAGAGAGGCATTTTGGTCTGCTACAGTTTAGAGATCGGCAGATTCCAATAGCATCCTTCCTCACCGAACTTTGATTGTAGATATCGACTACCGCGCACGGCTCCTGTTTCTCAGTGTTTAAAAATTAGCTCTTCCCGTTTTTTTGATTGCTTCCTTTCCTTAGCTCTTCGGTTTTGAAACCATATTTTAACCTGAAACATTGAAGGAAAAACAAATGATAACAATGCAGGAGGCACACAACTTCTAGATCGACTGCATGCGTGCTCAGTAAATTCTCAGTTGAAACGATTTCCTTTCAGTGAATTATTCCCTTACTTTCATGTTTCATTGAATAATAAGTGAAGTAATCTCACGTGATGATAATACTTATTTTACTTCAGTAAGTAATTATTGATGAAGCTAATTCTATTAATAATTTCCCTACCTTGATGATTCCTCGATAAAACACAACAACATTTGATTGACGCTGTTATAATCAAAATAATGTGTAGTTAACTATTCGTACGTGGTAGTAAGAATTTTGCCTAACCTAGAAATTGAAGGAGTATCGAGAAAATTTACTTTTAAATTGATTTATACTGTGAACATTGTCTCTAACGTGCTTCCCTTTCATCAACGACTCACTCACAGTCACACCAAATCTTTGGTTCATCTCCGAGGGTTATCCGGAAAGTAAGTTTCCCTAATTTTTTTTCTCAGCTGTTAGAAGCTAACAAAAATCCGAAACAATGGTTAGAACTGTCCAGTAGCTTACCGGAAACTATGGGGGCCCCCCGCTAACCTTCAATCGGGGCCCCCTACATTTTTACACAGTGAATGGAGGGTCTATGAATACACACCCCCCCCCCCCCCATCTAGAGGGGGCTCGGGGATCCTCCCCTGAAATTTTTTGAAAATTGAGTGCTCTCGAGACATTTTTTCACGCAGTTTTAGCTGTATAAAATTCCGTTTCTCTCCCAATAAAGAAAAGAGCTGAATTTCTGTTTCTGACAGCCTTATAATATCTGTTTAATACCACGGAAAATGCATGGCCAATTTACCACATTTAATGGAAGAACAAAGCAGCTCTTTTTACTTTAATATTACACTTATTTATTTCCTCCTCCATCTTTTTCTTCGTTCTTTCAAATGTTATCTTTTGTCAAATACACGGGTCAGATGTCATCATGGGGCCCTAATTGAGGACCCCTTGGGTCGGTGGCCCCCCCGCTCCGCGGGAGTATCGGGGGCCTCCCAGAGACAAATAGAGACCGTGATGCACTCCCTATTCTTCCCGTGGTTGCGCGCGGTGTCCACTTTTCGTGAACTACTTTTGTCGGGACTCATCGACCTCAACAATCAACCTTCGCATAATGTTGGATGGTGAAGCTCAACAAAAGGCTGTGATTGGTCCGCGGTCCCGGAAACGGAAACAGGTTTTGCTCGGCGAATGCAAAATACGTGCTCATCAGTCAACATTATGCGAATGTTGGCTGTTGTTTCGATGAGTTCCGAACAAAATTGAACCACGAAAAGTGGACACCGCGCGCAGGAATAGTGCAAGGTCTCTATTTGTCTCTGGGGCCTCCAGTACGCCACTGGAACTGTCATAAACAGGCAAACTAGGTGCTATTTTTAAAATTAAAATCGAACAAATAATGACGTCACAATCTTATAGTTTTTGTGATCGAATTTTTTGAAAAAAAAAATTCCGTCCACCTCTGATGCGATAATTTTTGTTGCTAAACCATAGCTGCATCCGTTTTTTGAGACAGTGAAGGCATCTTGCTGGTGAGTTTTTGGAACAAGGAGAGACAGTTAATGACGAAAAGTACAGGGATACCCTCTCAAAGCTTCGGAAAGCCATACAAGATTGCCACCCAGGTAGACTTTCGAAAGGTGTTCTATGCTTTTGCACGGTTAACGCAAACGGGCGGGGGGGGGTCGCTCACTGCGAGAGTGACCACTGGCTTCCTTCAGAAATTTGACTGGTAGAGGTACCTGTGGTACGTATTGTTTATCTCAACCACTATACAGTCCAGATTTTGCTCCTTTTCCTTTAGATTACTATCTTTTCCTTGCATTGAAGAAATTTTTGGCCGGAAAAACGTTCGTAACAGACGCAGAGCGGAAGGATGCATGCAGTAATGGGATTTTTCAAGGATCATTAACCAAAAACTTACTTTGCATTAATATGTCATCAGGAAGCCCATCTCGCGATGCGAAAAATGCATCAATTTACGCGGTGATTTCGTGGAGAAAAGCTAAAAAAGGCAAGAGATTAGATTTAAGACTATTTTTGCTCAATTTCTTCATGTTTTCGCTTTTGATTGCAACGATTGATTTTGAACTTGGTCAATCAAGTGTGCGCATAACTGGAAACGCGCGCGCATCTCATATAGGAGGTGGAGGGAAATTTCAAGACATGCGATCACAAGAACCAAGATTGCGTGACGTCATTATTTGTTCGATTTAAATTCTAAAAATAGCGCTGAGTTTGTTAGTTTATGGCGGTTCTAATCTTGGTTTTAGATTTTTGTTAGCTTCATTAACAGCTGAGAAAAAAATAGGGAAACTTACTTTCCGGACGACCCTCGTATATCTAGGGTTTTGTGCGCGTCATTGGTGGATCCATCAGCCCTCGTGAAGGGCGGGGGGGGACGAACTTGCGAATTTTCTGCCCCCGGTGACCCCCTTTTTCTTTTTTCTCTCTTTCTTACCACTTCCTTCTCCTCTTTTTCCCCATTTTCTTACCGGTAGGGGGGGGGGGGGGGTTTGTCGTCGACCTCCCCTCCCTCCCATATCCACCAATGGTGCGCGTATACTATTACTAATAACTAAAGCGATTTTGCTGGGCGAAATAATATCTATAGTTATCTTTCATCAACTTTCTTTTTCTTTTTGTGAATGTTTAAAAAAAAGGTGATATGAAAGAAACACTTACTTGTCTTTCTGAAAGACCCAATGTACTGGCTAATTCTGCTTTGCGCCTAATCGTGATGTATCGGCTGTAGTGAAATTCTTTCTCTAATTCTAGCCTCTGTTGATCCGTATAAACGACCCTGTATTTGTCTTTCGTCCTGGTTTTACCTGTGAACAGATCGTAATAAAGAAATGATTGATGTTGAATGAAAATTAACCCGAGTCTAATTTCTTTCGTCCTGAAACGAGATGGAAAACAATTGAACCCAGCACTTTTATTTTTTATTGCGGTTAGCCAGCGCGGTTCGAAACGGTACGTTTCAACTTCTCCGCGGAGTCGCTCGCGGTTTGCTATAACATAACCGCTTGCCATTACTTCCCTACCAGTGTTCTAATTAAAACAAACAAGATCTGGAACAATCCGTTTTATTATCATCAGAACACCAAGTTACAGATTGACCAGCTTCATATTGTTCATGAATAATAATAATAAAAAAATAGATTATGGATGCTTATATCAGATTTCGATATTTATATAAAATCTATGAGGATGACTTTCAATCAGTGGCGTAATCTTAGGAGGAGCATGGCCTTTTTGCCCCACCAATATTTCAAGATTGGGGGGATGTGGAGGACCACCCGGACCCCCCCCCCCCCCCCGGAGGATGAATAGTGAATCCTCATACCAGGGTTCAATAGTCCATTACTTCAATATCCGTGCCTAATGAATTAAAGGGAGTAAAAATATAGTGTTTCCCCCTGTATAATTTCCTTCTATTAAAAAAAAAAAAAAAAAAAAAAAAAAAAAACCAGAACAGATGTGACATCAATAACCCATAAGTATAGTACATTAGCGATTTAATATGAATCTCTAATCACCGCAGTTATTAAAAAGAAAAATAACGTTCGATTTGGCTTCACTGTTTGCGGATAGATTACGCGAGCTTAGTGGCGTGACGGAAAATTTGGGGGAGGGGGCCCCGCGAACTTTTAGTCGGGGGCCCTCTATAAGTTAAACAAGTAATGGGGTTAAGTGTAAGATCCTACAGCATCCTATCCTAAAAATCAGGGATTCAGGGATTGTACCCTTAAAATTGTTGAAAATGGAATGTTCTCAGGATGTGTTTTCACGCACTTTCAGTTCTAAAATTCCTATTCATTCAAAAAAAAAAAAAAAAAAAAAAAAGGAAACAGCAAAATGTCGTCCTTTCGCCACTCCTTGCAATATTCATTTCATGCCACAAAAAATGCACAAACTATAACTCGTTTTAGGTGACAGCTAACGGAAAAATAAATCTGCACTGTTCATACTTCGAATTAACACGCATTTTTCTCGCCTCCCTCCATATTTTTTACTCTTTCAAACGTAATTTTTTGTCAAATACGCGGATCGGATGTGAATTCGAAGCCTTAACCCTAGGGTCCCTATGCGCGGCCCTTACGGTCGCCGCCTTTCCGTGCCGCGGGGGCAGCGGGGGCCTCCGGCACGCCAATGCGCGAGCTCCAGCATTCCTCTATAAATCGATGCATTCGCTCTCCTGAAAATTTTGCTTACGATCAGAACAGTAAAGAGTACAAATCGATATTTTTATTCCCGTTTCAACCAATGCACTATGGTCTGAGATCGT
Source organism: Trialeurodes vaporariorum (assembly GCA_011764245.1). Taxonomy (NCBI): domain Eukaryota; kingdom Metazoa; phylum Arthropoda; class Insecta; order Hemiptera; family Aleyrodidae; genus Trialeurodes; species Trialeurodes vaporariorum. The sequence goes on from VMOF01000388.1 coordinate 20,438,723, forward strand.
CGAAAAGTGGCCAAAAAAGGAAGTAAATTTTTGCATCAATTCATCATTTAGAAAACTTTCAAAGTCAATTTTAATCGCAGAGAACACTTTTAACAAGAAATTTAAACCTAGAAAAGTCACTGGAAAGTTTTAAACTGAGCTTGAAAGGTTGAAAACGTTGACTTTTGGTGACTTTCATTTCATTGATTTTTGGCCACTTTTTTACGATCTCAGACCATAGTGCAATGCAAAAAATCGACATCAACGAGAGCCCCCCCCCCTGTGCACGCTTAAAATGAGAGATAAGTCGATTAATCGAACTGCGCGAGACGCCACTGCTGTATTTGTAGCAAGCGCCTTTTTTCCTTTGCCAAATCACATAATTCCCTTTAAATGGCGGGACGATCGTTTATATACTATCGTCGAAGGTGTTCAAGCATAAAAATGGTCAAAACAAAGGGAAAATATTCGGGGGCGGCATTTTACCTTTCAACACCCTTCCTCGGTCCCCACTCCTTTATTTGCAGTTTTTCGAGACATCTTCATTCATTGCCTTGTGTTTTAGAATGAAGTGTAAATGGAGTGCTGATGGTTTGGCCCTTTGAAGAAGTGCCGCGGTATCCAAAAGAAAAAAAGAAAAAACCGGCGGCTGGATCGGAAAACAGGGATTTTACCGAGGACAATAGCAGAAACAGAACCGAGAGTAGAGCGATGAAGAGGAAATGACTCGTCCTCACCATAAATCACAGATCAGTCATCGCTCTCGTTCGAGCAGTGTTGCCAGCTTTCGGGTTAAGATCAATGAGCTATTATACATATGTATACATTTATTTCGAAGGGCATGAGCAATCTGCGTAGAAGACGTGGATGATTTTTAGGCTATAGAGTTAAGAGACAAATTTTGGCTCCGATAAGGGCTTCAGTTTTCTTCTTTAAGTTTAAATTCAGGCTCTAATTCAGGGCTTGGGAGCCGGAGCATAGGTGGATCCAACAATCTGGCAACAGTGTATTCATTCCATTTGATTGCATGGCAAACAATCGATTAGTCACGGGGCCATGGCCCCTTCAAGAATCGATTGTTTATCATACATTCAAATGGGAATAATGCGCAGTTGCCAGATTGCTGGATCCGCCTATGAGCCGGAGCCGTGGTTACATATGCATTTTATGTTCTACTTGGTAGAATAATGTGGGAATATTAAAATGAGTTACAATTTATCATCAAATACTGAATCGAAAGGCTATTGCACCAACAGAACTTGATTTCAAAGATTCAGTTTCAAGTTATTGCGTTGGGGGCACGGCTACCACACAGTGGTGCTCCCTAAAGAACTCCCAACGTGATAACTTGAAACCGAATCTTTGAAATCAAGTTCTGTTGGCGCAAGAACCTTTGGATTCAGTGTTTGAATAATAACTTGTAACTCATTTTAGCATTCCCACAGTTTTCTGCCGAGCACAGAACATATAATTCAGATCTAACCACGGCTCCGGCTCACAAGCCCTGCCCTAATAATTCTCGTTTTTCGGCAACTTAAAAAAAAAAAAAATGGTTAAAGTGTAAAAATAGTTGCGATTCAGTGAAAATCCAACGAAATCCAACGTACCTTCTACGAACTAGTACCAAGGTGCAGTAGCGTACACAGGAATTTGTCTTTCTCTCTCTTTCCCCATTTGAACACATGAGTAGGGAAAGGACAGACACAGGGGCTCGAACGTGTCTTCAGCCCCTATCTCTTTCCTTTTCTACTAGGTACATTCATTCAAACGGGAAAAGAGCGAGAGACACTAATTCCTGCGTACGCCATTGCCAAGGTGTATGTATTATATGTCTGACCCGCACGTTGTTTACGAAAGGGGAGGGGGGCTGAGCCATTCGGACCTTAATCTAAAATTTAATTGTCGCCGGCGCAAATATTTGTGTAATTTTTTACAATCAGTTCCTATAAAATAAATCTGCGGGGTCAAAAATTAATGAAATAATTTAAATTAATTTAATTAATTTTTATGAATACAGTAATACCTCGTTATCCGCGGGGGTTACGTTCCGTGAAAACCTCGCGGATACCGAAACCGCGGATATAGAGGCATTAGTCTTATGGGAATATAGGGGTTAGGGACCAACGGCTGAAAAACGGTCACAAAAAGGAGGTAAAAAAGGGAAAAAATGAAAGAAAGGGAACAGTTTGTGCATAGGTACCTACATAGACTATTAACAGGACTTTTTTTTGAAGAATGTCTCGAGCGTCGGCTGCTTTAGTTGACGTTGCAGGTCCCGTTGAACTTCGCGGTATGGTGACAGTAGAGCGGTAAGATCGCGTTGAAAGTTTAAGGCCCTATCCATATGCGGATCTATCCTCAGGGCCTCCTCGGCAAGATCTATGGCACCCTACGGGTGTAGTAACCTTTGAAAGTCTTTATTATTCCTTATTATTCTTCATCTGTTTCATTCACTTTCCTCTTCATACTTCAAATTTTGAACAAATTATAATATGTAAAACAAATAATTATAAAAAGGAAAATATATTATAAGGGATTAGTTTTGAAAAAAAATAAAGAAAATATGTAAGGGATTAATTTTGATAAAAAATTTAGATTTGACGTCTTCACGGCGAATTTTGATTTTATTTGAAAATAGATATTCGAAAATTGAAGATTAAGAAAAGTGAATGTTGAATAAAATGTTGCCTTGGAAACCGTTAAAAATACAAGTTTCATCGTTTGAAATTTTTTTCCGGCCTCTCAATCGCGGATAACCGAGGTAAAGGGTCGCGGATAACGAGCATGGGTCTCAAAAAACCAATCGCGGATAACCGAAACCGCGGATACGGAGGTCGCGGATAACGAGGTATCACTGTACTTCTTTTGTAAAACAACTTTGAACCCTCATCATGGCGCCATGTATCCACAAAAAACAATCCCGCTGATATCAACTCGCGGGGTTGCCTACCTGATAACTTTGAGCGAAAACCGCTATGGTGACATACATGAGCCAAAATATTATTTAAACTAAAAAACATGTTTGAGGTATAAGGCCGTAAAATTGCCCCTCCCCCCACTTTCTTGGTTGCTCCGCCAGCCTTAGTTTTCTGTTTTTGTTTCCAAAAGGGTCTCGGTTCTTCATGTTTTTAAATAATTTCACTCGCGTCAATGGCGGCTAGTTCTATGTGGTAACAGTGGACTCCTTCCATTTAACCATTTAAAAAAATCGATTCCTCAGGGTCGCTGAGCCTCCTGGAGATCGATTATTTTACTCAGGTGTAAATGGAGTTAATCCGTTGTTGCCCTTGCCACAGTGCACGAGACGCCACCGACGCGACGCGCGGACCGTAGATTGGGGTGACTTTGGACAGGAACAGTAGCGCACCGAGAGTTTCTTCATCTCTCTTTTTTCTCCATTAAGAAACGTATGTTAGACAAGGATGGACAAGGGGATAAAACCCCCTCTTTCTGTCCTTTTCCTACTTAAACATTCAAATTGGAAATGGGAGAGATGGAAGAGATCCTGGTTGCGTCAGTGGACAGGAAGATATCTCTTCGCAGTGCTACTATACACGCTTTAGAAAAAAAATTTCCCGCATACTGTCTCAAGTCACTCCACTGTCCAAAGTCACCCCAATCTATACGGTACCAACCAAGGTTTCACATTTTATTTCACAAATAACAGAATGCGCAGCAATTATACAAAGACACCAAACAATGTCAAGGTCTCTAAAGATACCTCACTTATTTTCAGTCAAGTTTGTCACCTACTTAGTTAGTTTGTCAAATCATCGCACAATATACGACGCCACATCACATACATGCTCCTTCAAATGAAACTGGTATAGCTAACTACGTATTTCGACTCGGAAGTACATGTTTTTGCTTATGTATTTAATTGAAGGCTCTCGACGAAGCGTGTTGACTTTTGCACATACAGGGTGTAACAGATGTACCCCCCCCCCCCCTGGTCTAATTTTTGAACGAGTTGAGATAAAAAGTTGCGGTTTGAACCTTTCTTTATAATTCTAGATGAACTTTATTGTTTGGGGGTCAAAACCCCCCACCCCCTAGGGGGCTCCCAGAGGGGCTATCTCAAAAATTTCAAATGGCAACCCCTATCTTGCGATATCTCGTTTGAAAGGGCTTATAATTTTAAGACTTTTGGCACAAACCAGACGTCGATATCGTTTTTCGTTTTCAATTTATCGAAAGTCAAAGTTCGATTTTGACCCATTTTCAAAAAAGTCAGAACTACCATTTGAAAAGTTGGAATTTAAAAACTAGGGGTGTAAAATACTCTAAAAAGTAAGTGATTTTCAGAAAAAAATACGATTCTGCCAAAAATTTAGTCAAAAGTTGGTTTGAGAGCCCCCCAACAGTTGTCAGAAAAATTGCCAAACAAGGGGTCTATCTCAAAAATTCCGAGGCACTACCCCTATCGAGTGATACATCGCTCAGAAGAGCGCATTAAACTGATTGTGAAAATTTTGGCGCAAACCGCAGGTCGATATAGTTTTTATAGTTTTCGATATATCGAATGGCAAAGTTAGATTTTCACCCATTGTCAAATTTCGATTTATCGAAAACTAAAAACGATATCGACCTGCGATTTGCGCCAAATTGCTCAGTTTAATGGGCTATTTTGAGCGATGTATCTTTCGATAGGGGTCGTGCCTCGGAATTTTTGAGATAGATCCCTTGAGGGGCAATTTTTCTGACAACTGTTGGGGGGCTCTCAAACCAACTTTTGGCCCCCATTGGCCACCCATTGGTAGAAACGTTCATCATTCTATTCTTCGACCATTTTTAATTTTTTTTTTTGTAGTTTTCAGGTATATCTTAGAGTCTAGCAGCAGTGCCACTGCCCACTGAAAGTATGTATGCCTTAAAAAATCTAAAACTCTACAAAAAATAATGGACAGCATAATCAAAGACCGTTTTGATGAGAGAACTTTCTCTTGAAGGTTATGGCACATATTTCTTTGGAAGAGCACACCCATTGTTTTATAAGCCGTTCTTCCGGAAATGTGTTGAATTGGATATTGGAATGGATATGTGTTAATTTCAAAAGCTTCTATGCCGCAAATAAGTGCAAGTCGAAAGTTCTGGTGGTCATAATATAGTTTTTCTCGTTGGTTTAAACACTAGACACGAAATTCTATCAAACCTAAGCAAGATTTTGTGACAGTCCTATGACTCAACAAATTTCTGCATTCTTACAAATAGTATTCATAGGCGGTGAAAAATGTATCACCTTTCACAATTTTATCGTGATATTTCCAAGATCCTTAAATCCCGAATTTAAAGAGCATGCACTCAAGGCACTATATCGACATTTAGAAGTCAATGCATTAACTTTCGAGAGCAAAAAAATGTAACGAAACATTAATAGTCAATAACAAAAAAAAAAATACTTAAAAGTGGTGGGGAAAAATTCAAAGTAAAAAAAAAAAGACGAAGAAGAAGAAGAAAAAATCAACTAGAGCAAACTACACAAACGCGACAAGCTCGATGACAAGATGACAAGATGACAAGAAGTGTGTAATCCAAGCCGACTTATGTATTTATCGTCAACTTCGTCACATCAAAAGGGCCGGCACAAAAAACCGCTTCATTTTCATCCACACCGACTTCACCGCACTCCCCGTCGCGTCACACACCTAATCCCTGCAAACACACAAGACTTTTATCGGACTCGCAGCCAAACATGTAAAGATAATAGATAACACGAGATGTCGAGTTCTTCGCGCGTACTTATCTCTCTTTCAGTCTCCTCAGGCGTTTGTGTTTGTGTACTCTTACTTGACAACCAGCCTTATCGATACTATAGATAGAGAGAACACAGGAGAGGCGGGGCGGGGCGCCGCACTATGTTCGATTTGGCCAAATTAGCTGGACATAAATCAAAAATTTGAGGTTTGGAAAATCGAGATTTGGCAATACAGGTTGATACATTACAACTTAGAGAGTGTGCCTTTAAAATATTTTAATCCTAAGATCACTGATAAGCGAATTACAAGCATCTGTTATGCAGCGCGCAAGCTCCAACTTCTGAGGTGGGTTTAATCCGTGTGTTTACAACTGTAAAACGACATGATTGTGACACTGTGGTTTTAAAGCGGCTAATTCATTAAGATTCAATGAAGATGATCCCTCATTTTTGAGGGTAAGTGACGTACTTTTTCATGGCTGTATTTTAAAAAAAAGCGATTTTTTAGGTGTGATAAGTTTTTTTGAAAAAATGCTATAATTTCACTCAAAATTTGCAAGTTTTCTTGAATAAATGTGCTCATAAGTCTCGTGTCGCGTTGAGTCGCGTTCTAATTGTGCCAAAATAGTGTTTCCCTAACCTCTCAGTCATCGACTCTTGCATATAGCAGCTGCTAGTTTCTGCTAGCCTGCGAGTAATCAATTTTTTTTGATTTCAAAATCGTTCTACGAAATACCAATTTTGTGCAAAAAAAAGGCGAAGTCAGCGATTTAGCCAACATATATTTTCGCTTCTTCTCAAACATGAAACACGTCGATCAATGATCGATGAAATATTAATTTTCCTCCTTATGTATCGATTAATTTACATAGTTTTGAATGAGGAAAATCCGTTGTTGCCAAATTGCTATACAAATTAAACCTTTGTTTCCAGTGTCGAAGCGTGCAATTTGGCAACGTGGCATTTTGTCCATTTAAACCCACGTAGATGGTCGAATTTGAAGGTGTTCACCGAAAACCCAAGAGCTCCATCTTTCTCGTGGGTTTATATGGACGAACTGCATCGTTGCCAGATTGCACGCTACGCTGCTGTTTATATTTAGTATTTTAGATCAGTTTCGCGATAATTAAAATGCGACGCAGTCAACGATTTAGCCATCCTTTTTTCGCCTCTTATTGATTTTTCTTCACAAGTATAGATTAATTTACATAGCTTTAAATGAGGAAAATCCATTGTTGCCAAATTGCTATACAAATTAAACCTTTGTTTCCAGTGTCGAAGCGTGCAATTTGGCAACGTGGCATTTTGTCCATTTAAACCCACGTAGAAGGTCGAATACGAAGGTGTTCACCGAAAACCCAAGAGCTCGATCTTTTTTGTGGGTTTATATGGACGAACTGCATCGTTGCCAGATTGCACACTACGCTGCTATTTATTTCGTATTTCAGATCAGGTTCACGGTAATGAAAATGCCACGTAGTCAGCGATTTAGCCATCATAATTTCGCTCCTTTTCTAACATAATTGACTCGTCGATCAATAATAATTTTCCTCCTTAAATATCGATTAATTTGCAGAGATTTAAATGAGGAAAATCAATTGTTCATCATATTCAATTAGGATGGAACGCCAGACAGGTTTATAACTCCCCCTCCCCCCACATCCAACCTTTTTGTACTGTACTCATCTTTCACGCGCTTCTGCAGACTGGAGAGACTACTTGGGATAAAAACTTGACTTTTTGAACCGCTAGAGACAGTAATAATCGTCTTTGACGGTAAATTTTGTGAAAATAGTTACACTATTAGAGATATTTTAGAATCCGCCATTTTGGATGGAAAGATTTTGAAAAAATAACATCATTTTCAGAATCCTTGACCCAAAAAACATAGGAAAGCATAGTTTTGGGCATTTTTTCCGATAAATGGATTTATGTCTAGCTAATTCGGCCAAATCGAACATAGTGCGCCGGGTTGAAAGTTGTCGCTTCCAAGTTTGTGTTTTCTGGTTTCTGGACAAGGCGGACGGCGGGGTTAGAAAAAAGAAAAAGAAAAAGAAAAAGAAAAAAAAAGTATTATTTTTTTCGGGGAATTGCCGTGCATGGTTTCCTGCAATCGTGTCAAAGATAGGTTTCTCGAAATTGTAACATATTATCTTGGCTCTCAAACCGCGCACGCGCGGAGCAGCGTGGGGTGTGGGACGTGGGTGGGTGATAAATGATAACATTGTGAGGATAACGGTTTGTGATAACAAATCAAAATCGGATTCTGAACCGGTGACGCGTTTTACTATACGCGGTCCCTCAGATAATGTGCGATTGTGGAGGGGGGGGTGGACGGGACGGTTTCTGTTCTTTCGTCTTATACAGGTTACATACTATACATATAGATTCAGTCCATTCACAAATGAAATTTATGTCACTTTGTAAATATGAATGAATTACACTTACAATTAGCGCATGGAAGGAATGGTAAACCATAAAACAGATTGAAAGATAACTATTACAACAAATGGCTCACGAGTGCGAGACCACAATTTGAGAATGCTCAACACCCTAAGCTTGCGGGGGGGGACCTCCCGATTTGTTTTGAAAAAGCTGCATTGAGACGTGATTTCAGGCTATCTCCCCCTCGCAAACCAAAACTTAATGTTCCTTTGCCTTAAAAAAAAAAAAACAAAAAAAAAAAAAAAACAATCTCACAATTTTATTTTTTGCTACTTGTACATTCAAAATGAAATAATGCGTTCCAGTGTTTTAATTTAGTTATTCGTTTTACATTTATCATTTTATTTTTTTAAATTATTACTGCATTTTTTTTTCAGCATAGGATTTTTTGGGGGTGGCCACTGGCCAGACTCCATCTGGCCCCATTGGACGCCCAATACCCATGTCACCCACATGCTCTTTCCATTTCCTAGTGCACGAGTGTCGAGCAGGATGGACGCTGCAGCAAGATGGCGCGTGTAAGAAATCTACCAGTGGAGAAGTGGATTTTGCACGAAGGAACGTATCACATATCAGAATTTAGAATGGAATGGATACTTTTAGTTGGAGTGCGGTGAGAGGTCGTGAGTCATGGCAAATGGCAAGGCATGGACCGGTCTCAGCCTCTCAGGTCTCAAGGAGGCCAGGAATGGGATCCAGTTACCAGTGGCTGTACACTTGGCTAATCCGAAGACACAGAGGTAGGAGATTCCGAGTTGGTAGAACAACGAAGCAGATTCGGGGGGGGGGGATTGGCTACAAAAAAAAAAAATAAAATAAAAATCAGAAGAGAGAGACGAGTCGAGAGAAAAAAGGGGAAAAAACACGTCAAGATTATCAAGCATGAGTTGATCCAACCTCCATCCAGTATCCAGCTTAGCACGTTCAAAATGGCGATGTATACGGTATCCCGCTACGCCGAGTGCAAAGCGCCCATCCCGTAGGGGTGCGCCGTGAAGCACCCCTGCTGAGCACCTTCAACATAAATGGCCCCTAAACGATAGCTTGATGGAGGGATCGAATTACGACCACGCCACGCTATACCACCCGACACGCCCTCAAGACAAAAGCTTTGTTTACTCTCTGGCTTTTAAGGTTTGTATCTCTTTTTTTAATGCGCGGTCTTATCACTCGTATATATCCGTCCGAGAATTTTTATTATATTAAAGGTTTTTATAGGTTTTAATCCACCCTTGTTGGTCGAAACATATTAACCTCTCTTAAGAATCTGCCTACTTTGTCTGGGTTGTGATTCGGTTTTTACGTCTGCCTCTTAGATAGTATATTATTTATGATGACCACCAATAGAAACCCAAACGTCAGACAGATCCTTAAATTTAAGGACAACCTGTAGCAGTTAAAAATGTTGGCAGACAAAGTAAAGTATTGTTTGGACAAAACTATACACACGGACGGTAATTTTTGTTTAATTCAACAATCGACACATTATTAAGAGTTTCAAGTCAAATAATGTGTGTAGGTACACTTGCAAGATGCCCACACATCTTGTTATTTAAATGCTGACGTGAGACATGAATAACAAATGCAGAGGCGCAGCGCGAAACCTGGCAAATTCGAATCTTGGTAATATGATAAATATCGAGTTTTAGGCTGAGAAGAAAATAAACAGACAGCGAGAAAACGAGCAATAGGAAAAATGCTATACTTCTACCACGATCCTTGATAATCACTCGAAGAACGGATGAAATAACATTTCAACAGCAATAACCGGATGGATATCTATTTTTTTTTTTTTTTTTTTTTTTTTTTTTTTTTTTTAGTACTTTCTGGCATTTTTGTAAACAGAATTATTGTTTTTAGTAATCAAAAGTACTTTGAGCATTACCAGAATTATCAGGAGTACCAGTCCCCCCCTTGACGCTATACGAGTTACCCCCCAAATGAGACATTTTGCACCCCCCTGACCATCCTCCCCCCAGAGGGAGGGGGTCCGGGGGCCCTCCCCCGTTAAAATGTTTGGTTCTTTTCTAACGTAGTTAAGGGGGAGACACTCAGTCAGGGGGAGACCCTCAGTTAGGGGGGGGGGGGTCATCAGTTTTCAAAGTATACGAGCAGCTCATATGCAAAGATGGGATCTGGCACCCCTGAGAATAAAATTATAATAGGTACTATGATTGAAGAAGCTATACCAGAGAGTATATCTCTCTACGAAATATAGTCAAATGTCCATCTGAGTGCCGTTAAAATATTATTTCCTCCGTGAGAGGGCGAGAACATCGATATCATATTATATGGTAAAACTTACACGCCAGCAGAGTACCCACAGATAAATACAAAACTTATACCGTTGCGTTATTTACGCTGTAGTTTTTAAAATGAAAGGAGGCTGGGGCATGAGCCGCATTAAACACACACCGTTCCTTTTTACTTTTCTGCTTATCTTGCATCTATAGATAGTTTGGTACAGAGAACAGAGCATAGGAATAGGTAATCCACCTTCGGGCGTTTTATCTTGAAAGGAAATATTACATCAGCTCATTGTACGTGAAGCGTGTGCCCGTGCAGCCCTCAACCGTAAACATTTTACCGTACTAACTACGGTACTTACTACTTGCCTTTCTATATGATATCTGTACTTACGCCTACCTACAACTGAACACTTTAAAAGGAACTTTGGTTTCAAATATTTTCGAGTATTTGGTAATGTGAGGCTGTTTTAGCTGTTACGACGAGCTTTACCTACAAAAGTTTATGGACTTTATGGTGTATTTTCTTCATTCCATTGAAAAAAAGGAATTATTCATTTTGATCTTATACTTTAAGCGCAATTTAAGGGTAGATAAGAGCTATTTCTGGCCATTATTTTCCTTCTTTTTTTCTAAAACTGTTCCTTTCATTATCTTCTTTTTTCTTTTTATCTCCTGTTTCCCATTTCATTTCTTTTCTTTTCTTTTCTCTCTCCATCTTTTCCTTTCTCCTTTTCCATCAAAATTCCTATTTGTCTAATATTGGAGGGGCAAAAAGACCATACCCTTGCTATATAAGATGACGCCACTGCACCAGGAGCCGCCCGTATCAATACTGGCTTCATTTTTCCTCCGCGTTATGAGATAGAGGTAGTTTCAGAAGTGTAGGCGGACCTAGACCGATAATCTTTGGAATCTGTCAACATTATTTCTGATATTACTCGATGAAAATGAATAAAAATGAAATTGAAAGTTCACTTTTCAATGAGGGAAACTTTAAACACAAAAGAATAAAGTCAGGAGCAAATTCGGTATTGATTTGAAGGAATGAAAGTTGAAAATTCGACAAAGATTATGGTTTTGGTCCGCCTACACTTCTGAAACTACCTCTAGTAGTGCCCTTGCCTTTCTCTAAAATGTCATTGGTTGCATCACACTGTTCAAATTTTCCGAACGAGCCTTCTTTTTCGTAACTTTTCATGAGTTCATTTATCTTACAATCAGATATCTTAAAAGACCATCTTTATCTATGTTACACAAATCTTCCTCTCATCTTGGTAAATCTGATTTAAGTAGGTGTATATAGGTATGCGCTGCTTTCGCTAGCGTGCACGCACTCCGCTCTTCAAATAGCGGATATATTTTCTCTCGGTAAAAAAAAAGAGAGAAAAAAAAAACTGCGGAAATTTTACAATGAATGCGAGCGATTGTTACGAACTGTTAATTCCCTTCCGAAACTTCGTTCCGCGACGTTTCAAATCTTCGCAGCGTATCAAACTCAGATTTTCGACTACACGACTCATAATTAACTAATTAATGAATAAATAATAAAACTGTTAATTATACGAAATATCTATGCGAGGCGAACGCATGAAGTAAATTCTACACGTAACACAAAGTTACGAACGACGTATATACCTATAGCGAGAATAATTATAATAATGTAATTAAGAGATGGTATATAGGCAACTATACAGATAATAACCTTGTCCAAGCTCCTAGTTCACTCGAGGGTTTGTTCCAGCGCATGATGAGGAAAAACTATATTGTATATTATAGTATACGCATGCATGTAAATAATTATTAACTGTAAGATCAGTCAACGTATGAGAATCAATGGTAGCTCGTGAACTACCGATGTTAGCTTTTCCAACCTTGAGCTTTTCCCCTTTGAACCAATGCAAAAGTATCGACTTCTTCCTGAAAACAGCCTGATAAAAAAACAATCAAGATCAAATTCAATTCAAACAGCCTGATAAAAAAACAATCAAGATGAAATTTAGATCCAATTTCTTACTGGAAACCGTGTGAGAGAGAGTGAGACAGAACATTATTTTTGTGGCGTCCACACTAAAACGCTATGTATTCAGTACCCGGCCACTTTTGGTAGATATAACCGCTATCATCACAATAGGGCTGTTGCACACTTTTGCTGTAAGATTTTTTTTTTTTTTTAAGTGGTTTATTGGCATTAATCCGTTATTGGGACTAAGGGTGACAGTGGTGACACTCTTCGCACGAGTGGAAACTTTCCTTCTCTATCTTACTCCCTTTAGTCAGGTTGATAATTTAATCACACACCCCTTCCACAAATCTACACCCATTTCTCTCGTGTCTTCCAATTTTATTTTAGTTTCTCTCTTTTTTCCCAATATTTCTTTTTTCGCTTCATATTTCTTCTTTCCTCTCTCAGTTTCCTCTCTTATTCCTCTTTTTCTCTCCTTTCTGCTCGATTTGTGTATTTACCTATACATACATGAGAGATTGAGAGTGTCACCCCTATGATAGTGTCACCCGGGGCGGGCCGCCCCTCCTTCCCCGCTTTACTACGCCACTGAATGGTACTGTGCCACCTGGTGACACCTGTGTCAAAGGAACGGAGCCTCTTATTGGTCACTTCCTGATGAAGTGACAATGTTATTATCGATGATAATCTTCCAGAGAGACAAATAGAGACGGAGCACTGACTGGCTGCAGCAGAGGCACTCTAAATTCTCGCGGATTCAACAAAACAACAGTCATTGACGTCTCATGGTGTTGAATGGTGAGCACCTTCCTCTTCACTTTCCCGCCCAATCCCCCCCGCGTGTGTTCCGAATGTCACTGTTCAACACCATGTGACATCAAAAGGTGTTGACTGTTGTTTCATACGGTACTTTGTTGAATCCCCGAAAATTCAGGGTGCCTCAAATCTTCCCTATGCGTATTTTAGCGTAGTGCTCCGTCTCTATTTGTCTCTGGATTCTTTCGTTATTAGTGTCATACGCGGCATTTACCGCCATCAAGCTCGCTCATTTAAATGGATATTATGAGCTTCGGAGTAAATGTCGTGAGATTATAGTGCTACCCAGGGATTGAGAGCCGGAGCCGTGGTCAGATCTAAATTTTATGTTCTCCTCGGCAGAAAACTGTGGGAATACTAAAATGAGTTACCATTTATCATTCAAATACTGAATCCAAAGACTCTTGCACCAACAGAACTTGATTTCAAAGATTCGGTTTCAAGTTATTGTATTGGGAGCTCTTTGGGAGCACGGCTCCCAAAAAGTGCTCCCTAAAGAGCTCCCAACGCAATAACTTGAAACCGAATCTTTGAAATCAAGTTCTGTTGGTGCAAGAGTCTTTGGATTCAGTATTTGAATGATAAATGGTAACTCATTTTAGTATTCCCACAGTTTTCTGCCGAGGAGAACATAAAATTCAGATCTGACCACGGCTCCGGCTCCCAATCCCTGGTGCTACCAACGTTATTTTTGCAGGTTTTTGCAACTGAATCGACCTATAAATTGCTTACAGTTAAAGTGTGCAACAGCTCCACATTATTATCACGTAATCAGTGTGTTGCGTGTTGCACACTTCCAAACTCCAACTCAATGCCCTCGTCTTCGTCCCCTAAAGTGTGATTCAAAGGCAGCAATCATCACAAATAATCGCGTACGAAATAGGGTGAGAGGAGTGAGTAGAGTAGTTTATAAATGGGGCGGAGGAAGACGCGTGGTGTATATATATAAACGCAGGAAATAATTCTTTTTCGCGCGAGCCTTCTCATTTTGACACAGACCGATATAGAGGGTTGTAAGATGCGCATTAAAGAGACAAAATATGAAAGAAGCGTTTTCTGCGGGCAATGAAATTCGGATGATCAACAAATGCGACTTTAAAGAAGAAATAAAGCTGGCCGCTTAATTTTAAAGGCTCGTTTCCGGGAGCGGTTAGAATCGAATTAAAGTGAGACATTTGAATGGGATTTGAGAATTGAGACCGACCATTGAGCGGAATCGCGAAGGTCGGATTGGATTGGGGTTGGCGGAATGAACTGACAACTCACTCCGATGCTTGGCCTTGTTGCCAAATTTCGAAATAGTTTCAACCATAAACATTGTATCATATAGACGGAGTGCATCCTATACCGTAACATTGAGCTGGGTGAGGCAAACTTAGCGTACACGACAGTAAGCAGACGGGAGAGTCCATTGTCCGAAATTGGGGAGGAACCTTCAACTGGTGACAAACAAACGAACATAACCTCTTAATCCAAACTTACTTCTTTATAAAAATCGGGATCAAATATGGATAAAACACTATTTAAAGACCACCATTTTGATAAAAGTTTGATATAAGATCAAAAAAAGCTTCAAATAACTTACAAAACTGGAAATAATGTGCAGCTTTCTTTCACTCTCAAAATGGCGTCGGTTTGTTTGTCACCATTTTTGCCGAAGATTATACCTAAAAAAGATTACCAATTTAAGTTTTGATGCAACCGTTAAGAGTAGGCTGATGACTGGTGCTCATTTTTGGTGGACATGCGAAGTGCCGCAAGTTTGCCTCAAGGATCTTGTTATGCACTCCGTCTATATGATATAATGTCTTTGGTTTCAACACCGAAATGGAGATGTTTTCAAGCTTTTTCTATAAATAGAATGAGGTGCATCTCGCGGAAGCGTATTCAATAATGCGGATTTTCTTTTTCTTTGCCCATTTGAACGGAAATATTATCGTGGGGAGGGGGTTGGTGATCATAATGCTGATAGTACGGATCTATGTCATCAACCGGATTCATTGGTGGTAATTTTTTGAGAGCTATATACGGTTTTTTACCGGACGAAAAAACAATTAATTGCGGTTGTTAACAACGGTAGTCGTGTCCCCTCGAAGCGCGAACTTTTGAGATAACATCTCCAATCGTTGTTGACCCTTTCAAAACCACGCCTAGTTTTGGATTTCGTGACTCGATGATCTCTCATTGGCAGTAAAAGCGACTCTAAAATTGTCCAAAACATTCGCAAAATAATTTTTCATTGTGCGCCTTCAAATACTGGGATATGCAAATTGAACACCGCGAAGTACAACTTTTTAACTAAACGCTTAATTTGAGCAAGTTATAACGTTAATTTCTTCTGGTAACCTTAACATGGCAGTAAAGGGGTTGAGGAGTGAATTTATGGGAGTTTCGAGTGTCGACGTATCATTTAATAGCGCTGAATTTTACCTTAAAATTTACCGCTTTTGAGAAATCAAAATGAAAATGGCAAAACTCAAAAGGAAGTCGTCGATTTCTTTTTTATTTTAAGAATTGCCTCAGCATCGTTTCTTAAGTAGTAATAGATGACTGACTTGTTGTTTAGACGTTTAGTTTAGACCTCCATTTTGATAGTGTAATCATGATCGTTATGGCCATTTTGACGGGTGCAGGAACACTGCTTTCAAATTTTAAATCAATGAGGGACGAGGGTAGGAAGCCTTACAACGCCCTAATGTTATACCCACCTGTATAGGTAATACTACGCATTGAAGAATTATTTCTCATTACTGACTTAATGATGAGGATGATGTCACCGCCCTGTATAAACAGTTATAGAAGAACTTATACATGCAAATTAGTTTTCCCTCGATACTTTGCTTTAGATGTTAAAAAAGATAATAATTTACTCCAAATATTGTTTTTACCCTTTCAGCCACGAATTATGAGAGCGAGCTCAGTTTCACTAATTTCAGACAAACACAACGGTAGAAAAAAATAGGGGTCACGCAAGTTGTCACTCCTGTCCTTAGTAGCTGAACTTCGCGGCTTCATTCCTTCTTAAATTAAAAATTGTGATAGTTTCAATCGTATTTAGATTAAAATTAAAATACAACTGTTTGAGAGCGCGCAACATTGAAAAGAGACAACTTGATTCAGCCGCATCGCATGATGGATTATAATGAAAGGTGTATGGGAATCTTTAATGCATATGGAACTTCCGAAAATATGGATTTCTGTGTCCAATATGGGGCAGAAATGTTGTGTTTTTTAGAAATAAAATTGACAGTACGAGCATGTATGAGCATGAGAGCGAAGGTGTTTTTGGTTTCTTTCTAAATGTCCGATTTCGGAGAGATTCACTCGATCCTCTCACTAAAGTTGCAAAAAATCGTGCGTGTTGTGACGTCACAACACGTTTCTTACATGTTTTACACGCGAATTCCCGTTTAAAGCAATACATTTTGGGCCAAAATCGCATGTTTAGAACTCTACGAAATCTACAGTTATAGAAACCGAAGGCATCGCTGTTTTCAGCTCACCACACCACACCACACCGAGTACTTTCATTCGCTTATCTACTGAAAAACATTCAGACCCTTGCAACTGCCTAATAACTGCAGATCATGAGCCAAGACTTCTTATTTTTCAAACCCATTTCAGTTGATCTCATTTCCGTTTTATGTTATGGTTAAGAAGAAAAAGAAAAAGAAAAAAGCTAACGCACCGCTGGAAACTTCTCTTGTTGTTGTTGTTATTGTTGTTGTTGTTGTTGTTGTTGTTTTTTTTTTTTTTTTTTTTTTTTTTTTTTTTTTTTTTTTTAAGGGAAAGTAAGCGTTAAGAGGCGTCCAATTTAAAAATTGGCGCACTCCATTTTCAAACATTATTTTGTAGGTAGAGCAAGAGAATTAATTAGAAATTAGAAATGGCATAACTGGGAAGTTTAAAGCCACCAAATATAATGATTGAATACATCTGTCAAAAAGTTCTTTTTTTTTAAGTAAATTCAACAAGTACCAAACCGTAACATTTGGTGAAACATTGAAATCAGACTGCTTTTGAGGAGTCAAAAAAGGCCATTCTGTCATGGTCAGAAAGACCATAGTCATCCCGCTTGTTTTGATTCTTAAAAAGCTACATAATTTCAATGATTAATTAAATTTACGGTCCGTTAATGCAGAACTTTCGCAGAATAAAAATCATTTCACAGAAATATTTATTCACTCGACGTTTTTATGATGCAATAATGCCATTTTTCAGCATCAGCAAAAAGTCCCGTGGCCGTGGAATTTCTCTTGAGACCGAAGCTGCCCCTCCCCCCTCCGTTTTTGTCCACGGCTACTTAGTGATGGATTATTGAGAAAAGGAACATCATGTCGGCACTATCAAAATTTCCGATTCTTATAGGGAGCGAACCGGGTTTTTATAGGTTAGTCTACGCCTCTTATCCAACGAGCTTTAACTTAAGAATGGCAAATCAAGGAACGTTCCGCCGGTTCACTGTTGTCACCTAGGGCACCGCCATCTTGCCGTAAAAATTGATTTTGAGGTTAAATTTTGTAGGTCGTTTCCGGTTGTTTCGTAAACAAACTCGGGCATCGCCGGAAACGACCCACAAAATTTAACCTCAAACCTTGGAATGTGCCGTCCAAATTCCGCTTTTTCCCGGTATTCCTTCTACCCTGTGTGGCACAAGGTGGACCAATCTAAAGTCTGCCTCTCTAAAGTTATAGCTCGTTGCTCTTATCGAAGTGATAGATCACTCGTACAATTAGAGCCTTTTAGAGTCACGAATTTATCCTATCCTCAGATTTTACTATATTTTTAAAACACAACAATTTGACAACGCCGCGTCTCAAATCTCAAGCACGGTTGCGATCCCTCCCGATTGGAGGGCGCGGAAGGGTGGGCGGTGGGCGATAAACCGCGCGATACTCGAGAGGAAGTGAAAGCTTCGGCGAGCTGAGCTTTAAGTTGTTGGCGAGCAAGTGTCTCCTCTGAGCGCGGACGCCAGATTACTCGAAAAAATCTTGAAAAAGCGTCCATTAATTCATTATAAATCGAATGTAAATGGCGAAGATTTGTTCGCACCAATCTGGCAACAACGGCGGCACTTCTATCTCTGTTTCATAGTCAGTGTGTACATACTCGGCGCGCGAGTGTAAGTGAGAAAGAACGATGCGCATAGAATGCGCGGTGCGCGATGAATCCAATTAGAATAGGGTCTGTTAGAATGGAGCTCAAGGGACTCATTTCAGAGTTGTTTAGAGAGAAGCCACAACACCCCCACCCTTCTCCCCCTCCCGTTACTCCAATCCGACTTTGACTCTTCCAGTTCGAGAGTCGACTTTGCGAGATTCCGTATCACAGAACATTTTTTTTTTAAAAAAGGGCGCTAGGGGGGGGGGGAGCATCGCCAAACCGCGCCCGTCCTCCAGTCCCTGTTCCATTGCCATATACCACGAGGAGTATCTCTACTACTATCCCCTCTCCACTTTTCTTGGGCCCACGGGCAAGGGCGCCAGCGCGGAGTTGAACTTTGTAATTAATATTGGAACCTCGGTTGATTTATGGTGTCGAGTTAATGTCATCATAATCTCCCGCCAATTTTCGCTTCTTCGATTGTCTCCTCTCTCACCGCACCGCTCCGCGCTAACAAAACTGTCCCTTTTAATTGTGGGTTGCAGGGCACGTTTTTCGGTTCTCACTCACACTCACCCGCACAGTCGACCTTTAATCTTCGCGGTTCCCTCCTTCGCGCGATCCCGCCCTCTCAATCCAAGCTCGTTTCGGTTCTTCCGCGGCGCGTCTCCTGAGCTTTGACGACCCCTCCTCTCCGTTCGCTCTACTTTGAGCGGTTTTGTGCAGAGAAGAGCCAACTACGTAGGACATGCATGGTCATCTTCATAACAGTTAGTTGGTTCCTTTCTGGTAAAAATCCTCCGTCCATTTGGCAACTCCCGATGCCAATAAATTGAAGTTTTGGGTGGGAGTCAGTTGCGTGGCGTGCAATTAGGCAACGTTGCAGTTCGTCCATTTAAACCCATAACAAAGATCGAAGTCCAGGGTGGTTCGGTGAACACCTTCGCATTCGACATTTTACATGTGTTTAGATGAACAAAATACCAAGTTGCCAAATTGCACGCTACGCCACTGATAAGGGTTTATTTTCCTTTCAATCTTCGATTCATTCGCAGAAAGCTACACAAATGTTGATCAAAAAATTATACCTCGGTGTTTGTGAGGCAGAGTTGGGCAAATGGCCTTTTTCGATTACAAAGTCGAATACGAAAGAGAGCGGGGTGGATTTCAGCAGTTATCAGGCGTGTCGATTTCGATCAAAACTGATATTACTTAAAAAACAGTAATTTATTCTACATGAAAACGGCGATTTCATTAGAATTCGTACCTACATGCTTAGTTACCGCTAAAATCCATCTCCATTAATTTTAAAAAGGGATCGAAAAACGAGTAAACGATTACCAGTTGCTCAACTCTCCTGTGCGGGAATAGTATAGATATCTATTAGCGAGTTAAGTGCGTCTTCAGATTTCAAGAAGTCGTTGCATATTTGTAGAGAGTATGCAATTTTGTGCATCAATGCATAAAATAGGCGAATATTCCTCCTCAGAAATTGAAAGAGTGAACCTAAATGTTGAGTTTTTAACTAGTGATAAGAAAAATTAGGCTTATAGTACATGACTATTAAACAGTTAAACGCAAATGTTTCGGCAGTCAGGAAATCGAGACAATAAGTCGTGATTTCGTGAATCCTCATTTAATAATAGCGATCTTCTGCTCACAGCGCGGTGTAATTTTGACTGCCAATTAACTTTAGTGTTTGCTATACGAAGACTCTCAGGAATAATTAGCCTAGCAATTTATGGGCGGACAGACGACAAAAACGGCCAGGAGCGACGAAGATTCGAGAATAAAACAAATAATTCAAGATGTAAGTTGTGAGAAGTATGTAAAATGAAAGAGCTAGCAACTAACTAAGGACATAGGAAACGATGGAGGAAAGCGTCGACGGTCAAACCTGCCGATAAACTGATGACTATAAAAAAAAAAAAAAAAAAAAAAAAAAAAAAAAAAAAAAAAAAAAAAAAAAAAAGGCGAAAAACAAAACAAAAAAGTAGGGAAGAAAATTTGATGAAAAAAAGAGATGGCTCACTAAATACATTGATAGGTAAACAAACAAGTAATACATGAAAAAAATTAAAAAAACATTAAAAAAAAATTTAAAAAAAATTGAAATCAAGCCAACTTTCGGAAGGTGAGCATGGAAGTATTGTTTCAATTCAACAAAACCACTGGAGTAAGTTCAATATTTGAATGTGCTGAGAGAAGATGTGCAATATATCCACCGTATAGACGCACCCCACTGTTTCCAGTGTCCCCTGTGTCCCGTTTTAACCAGGTCTTCGCATAATACTGTCAAACTGTATAATAAAAATCTGGCTTTTGTTGATCGGTGTGCATCTGCATCTCCAATCTCCATCTACCTGATCTACCATGCTCATAAAACTGTCTGTTCGCGGCGAATGATCGATCGTCAGCAACCTATGAACGCAAAAAATCCACTATTTTAGGATTTTTTCTGGTCATCGCATCGATGACATCGAAATCATTAATGCTTATGGCAGTGGCGAGGCGTGCGACCTGGCAACGTTCTTTTCCCCCATTTAAACACATTAAAAATGTCAAAATGCCTGGTCATCGCCGATGACTGGACCGTTCGACTTTTTCGGTGAATTTAAATGGAGAAAATTCATTGTTGCCAAATTGCACGCTTCGCTACTGGCTCATGGGTAACCTACCAATTAATTTTGTTATTAGAGTTCAGATTATCCCGACGTTTTGCGATGCCATCGATAATAGCCTAAAAGTAACTCTATCACTTTTACCTATACATCCGCGGTATGGTCAATATCTTGTTTTAGAGGTATTACGCATGAAATGCATGTCATTCTTAACTCGCTGAGATCATAATCCAAATCAAACATTCTTGCCTATTACCTATACCTCTCAACTCTAGGTCTCGCACCTTATTTCGAGTGTTCGGCTTGACTTCACTGTAGTGTGTATCTACGATAAAGTATATAATCGGAAATTAACTTTACACAGAGTATTAGAGGTATTTTAAGAACTCCACATTTACTGGCAAGGCGACAGTTTGATGGCTGTTCTATATAGTCTCATATAAGGTGCTTTCAATCCTTAGCCCTGCTTTTCTATCGCACGAACGAAATTGGATACCAACAAAATGTATCGATTTATTTAATATCGTAATAAAATTGCTGATGGTTTTTAATCAATTTTTTTAATGTAAGATATTTTAAATTTAATGGTAATATATGTTGAAATTTAAAAAAAAAAAAAAAAAAAAAAAAAAAAAAAAAAAAATCTCATTTGTTTATTGTTTTAGGTTGGTAGATTTGGTCCTTTTAACAGCTTAGTGGCAGAAGACTGCAATTTTATCGGAAAATGTTATTAAAGCTATTTTTATCACTGTTTATATCTACAGAATTATGATGATCCTCATTGATCGATTAATTTTAATTGTTTTAAAGTTTGATAGCGAAACAATTTACTTAAATGGGTCAGTTGCACTAGTCTGAGATTTTTAATATAAAACTTGTTTCTGATGTAAAATTTCACGAGAAAAACGATGGAACCATTAAAAAAATTCTATCAAGCGGATATGACGTCTAGATGTTCGTCCGCTGCAATGTTTACATTTTTCGTGCAGGCTGCTAATGGGGAATCGTGCTAAGAGCGTGAATTTCCGACCAACATGTTACATGGAACGTCATGTTTTAGTGCTTTAAATAATTTTAATAATTAAAAAGGAAAACATTTTCCTCAAAGTTGGTGGTCATTTGCGGAAACATAGTCTTGACAAGTTTGAATTTTGCGGTGAGTCTCACGAATGATTATTAATAGGATCACCCAGTAGCGCACCGAGAGTTCTTTCATCTCTCTCTCTTCTCCATTAAGAAACGTATGTTAGACAAGGATGGACAAAGGGATAAAACCCCCTCCTTCTGTCCTTTTCCTACTCATGCATTCAAATGGGAAATGAGAGCATGGGCGTCATTTAGGGGGGGCTGGGGGGGCAATTGCCCCCCCCCCAAGGATTTGAAGTCAGGCTCAAAAACTGGCACGAATTATATTGATGAGCAAAAAAAAAAAAAAAAGGTCACCCGATTATTGCCCCCAAAAGACGGCTCTTTGGCTCTAAAATTATATTGATGAGCAAAAAAAAAAAAAAAAAGGTTATCCGATTTTTTGCCCTCCCCAAGCCGAACTTGAAATGACGCCCATGAATGAGAGAGATGAAAGATATCCTGGTTGCGCCAGTGGGATCACCAACTACAATCTAAATTTTTCTTCACTCTATGTTGCTTGGACATACTCTTATAATTTTCCGAGCTTTCTCTTTATAACAGACAAGGACCTTTTGAAATGTGTATACACATTTTAAAGTCATCATTGTATTCAAACTCGATTAAGTGTTAGCGCTCACTAACACAAAATTGCGTATTTGTCAGTGGCGTCGCGTCGAGTCGCTAGGGGCTTTTTCAGGGGGCCCAATTTTATCACCCCCTTCTCTTTATTATAAAGGTACCTTACACCGGCAATTTCCACTGAAACCCCCTCCTTCCCCCCTCCATCCTCGCTCAACAAAAGGATATGGATTTAAAAGTCCAAATTCAGCGATGACATCTATTCATAAAATAAAAATGAAAAGCGGGACCTCATCAACGCGCGTCTACCGCGGTCGGCTTCCGGATCCCGATCGGATCACGAGAAGGGAGGGGCGCCAGAAAACGTGTATTTGCCGGGGTTTCCGCCGGACAAGGGATAGCCCTTCCTTATCCCTGATCGCGGTATTGCGGAACTCGGTTTGCGGGTCCGTTTGGGTAAGTATAAAGGTGCACATTAAGGATGGATTTTCGCAAAGTGTTGTCGGGTCGCGCGGGTGGAACGATTTCCTGAAATCCGTTTTTCCTCCTTAAGTTGACTGCAATGCCGCCAATCGGCTCATGCGTGGTGCTGCGTCGTTACCCGAGGTTCTGTTATCCCGTTCCTGATTATTGAAACATCACTTTTTGCGGGGTATAGGACAGTACGACGAATCTGCGGTCGCGAATTCGACAGACCGTCCTCCCAAGGGTTCCGTCGCGAGGGGGGCAAAGGTACCCACATGCCCCCCTCGACACGCCCCTGCTTCCTTTCCTTTTACCCTCTTTTATTCCCCTTCAACCTGTCGCGTCGATTTTGGACGGCAGAGATGTATGTACTGAAACGCGTATCACTATCACAAATTGAGAGAGAATATGCCAGGTTGTAAATCGACTTAGGCGTGCTAGAAGATTCATCCTTTCACTTGTCCGCTGGGCTTATAGTTATCGGTATAATTTTAGGACACATCTCGATTATATCCAAACAGCTTAAAGTGTCCTGAGGGCATCCCGGATCAAGGTGACTGTAAAACCTCAAAGCAGTCAAAGCTACAGGTAAGGTGAGCCATGTTGCCACGGGGAATCTTACCCCTCTCTCCTTACCCTGCCAAGCTCAATACCCTGCGGTGACCACGATTAATTATTTACAACGAGCGACACAAAGGTACGGTCAGCCCCAGCACAGCGTCAAAACGAGCAAAGAAACTTCAGTTATAGTGTTTCAGGGAACGGGAGGAAGGGAAAGATGAAAAGGGAGAGCTTAAAAATTCCGATGAGCAGGTTCACCGATTTACAAATTGAGCGCCCAAAGGTTGGGAAAAAATTGATGAAAGAGAGAGGGGAGTGGGGTGGAGTGTAAACAACAACAACTCCAACAACTAAAGCAACATCAGCAATAACAACAACAAACGTGGAACAAAGGATTGAGTCAAGCAGGGTGCGGTAGGGGGGGGGGGGCAGGTATTCACCCACGGACAAAATGTGTATACTGTATAAGTCTAAATTTACAAGGATATAAAGCCATAAACTGACCAGACTAAAGACAGATCGGGAGAAAAGGGGACCCGGGGGAGGGCGGGGGACAAAAAAACCTTCTAACTTAAAAGAAGAGACATAGAGGAAAAAAGACCGAGATGTATATAAACACGAGTCGAGTGATAAATAAAGTCTAGGGGAGGGCGAATTAAAGACAGATGAGAGAGAGAGAGAGAGAGGGAGAAAAAAATATATAAAAATAAATAAATGAAAATAAACGAAATAAAAAATTAGAGTTGCGGTTGCGATGCACCAGCCATCAACTATGGTGATGGCGCGGTGCACGACGCGACGGTGCGGCGACGCACATTGGGGGGGGGGGGGGGGCAGGAAATGGAAACAAGGCCGTTGGATTCGGATCGCTGCGGCTTACCGCAGGTGGAAGAGCCCCCCCTCCCTCCCATCTTGCATCCCTTTCCATCATACATTAACGGCGATCGGTGGTGGGGGGGGGGAGAGGAGGAGGGAGGCAGAGCAAAGCCATAAAATAATAAAACTCTCCGGGATTCTTTTTTTTCTATTTTTGATGCGTCGATTTGATGGTCAAGAATTTTTTCCTCCTTTTATCCTATCTCATCCTTGGTTTTATCCTTCCCTCTTCCCCTCGCCGTCGTAAGCTTGTCCATTTATGTCGAATTTAAGACTCGTCGGTTGGTTCGGGCGAAAAAAAAAAAAAAAGTATATATACGACGCTGAGATGCGCGACAAAGCAGTGGGTGGAGTAGTCAGAGGGGGAGGGTTAACCTCCCTCTCCACCACATCATTAGGGCGTGATGTTCTCTTGTGTTATCTGCAGTTCGAATTGGTTATGGAGAGGTGAAGGGAGGAGGTAGTGATAATTTACAATGCACTGGATATAGTGCATAGTGGCCGATGATAGGTACGATCCGCATCGAGTCGACTTTTTTTTAAAAAAAAATGAAGGGGGGGGGGAGAGGATCGATTTGATGGTCTTTCTCACAAATCAACAAACCTCTATCTCTTATTTTTGGTTGGTTGGTTTGGTTTGTTTAATTAACCTTAGTGCTTTCCCGCGGCAGATGCGGTTAATCTAATCAGCTAATCAAGATGGGCTTTTCCGCACCAGAAGGCCTCTACAAAGGACCAAAGTGGATCCTTAAAGTATTCTCCAAGTGAACAGCTGGTAGTTGGTGCGCACCATCCACCATCTTAGTTTGGTGGCCACATATCAATCAATAACACTGGTATGCACAAAAAAAAAAAAAAAAAAAAAAAAAAAAAATGAACTGGCATGGTGATGGATTATTTTTACGAATTTTGGGGCACTGAATCCAAAAATGACCTCCGTTTTTTTTTGTATGCCTCCATTTTCGAGTTCAATCCCTTATGTGCCACAACTTTTAATAAGGGTCGAAATGGACTGATTTTACTGGTCTGCAAAAAGAAATAAAAATAAAAAAACTGGCATGGCGATGGGTGATTTCTACTAATTTTGGGTCACTGAATCCGAATCTGACCTCGGGGGTGTTTTTTTTTTTTTTTTTTATGCCTCCGTTTCCGGGTTCAACCCCTTACGTTCAACAAATAGGGATTAAAATGGGCTGATTTCACGAAAGTCCCACAATGCAACACGAAAACTCAAAAATGGAGGCATAAAAAAAAAAAAAAAAAAAAAAAAAAAAAAAAAAACCGAGGTCATTTTTGGATTCAGCTACCCACAGTTAGTAAAATCCTGCCATCACCACGCCATTATTTTATTTTTATTTCTTTTTGCAGATCTGTCAAATCAACCCATTTCAACCCATATTAAAAGTTGTGGCACATAAGGGCTTAAACTCGAAAACGGATGGCATACAAAAAAAAAAAAAAAAAAAAAAAAACGGAGACCCAAAATTAGTCAAAATCACCCATCACCATGCCAGTTCATTTTTTGATGCAGACCAGTGTTATTGGACGCTCATCAATGACGTCGTAGAGTATTATTACCAATCATGGCACCGATTCATTTCCCGTCAAGATACACAACAACATCGATGATTGTCAAAAGTTTGCAGGCCGCGAAACTATGGTAGTCAGATAATTTATATAATCACATTTTCTTTTGGGTCTTATAATATGTAAGTACAGTAAGTAGGTATATTTTATTTCAAGAGAAGCGAATAATAGAGGGTTTTATAGTAATGGCGGCTGCCGGTGATGAGCGTACCAATCAAAGACAGTTTGTCTCTCTCGCTCTCACGTAACCCCCATGTAGATTGTAGGTACTGCCATCTCACTCTAATTTTAAAAATCGTACATAAAGACATCTTTCGTGAAATTTTCTGACTGAAATGGATTCCTCGAGGCCATTTCACGCGATTTTGATCATAATATGTCGTAAAATAAGGCCCTGTATACGAATTTCGAAACTAGAAAGAAATCGAATTGGGTACCTATAGGTATATGGGGGTCACGGGAGAGTGAGTGAGATAGTTTATGGAACGCCACGCGAGTTTTATCATAACCGATTGCGACCGATGAGTGCGCGTTGTTGTGGTTGTTGGCTAACCGTTGACTTCGCACTATTTCCGTCTATTATAGAGCCCTTTTACAGCATATACGGTAGCTGCATTTGCATTGGATGATGAACAAACTCAAATTTATCGAACCCGACAAACAAAAACTAAACGAAACGAGAAAAAAACTGGTTACTTGTCGGCTTTAACCCCCCCCCCCCCCCCAATCGCGATACCTTAAAAAAGGCTGAGGCATAACGTATCATCGGTAATCAGTACCTATTGTCTGTTTTTTAGCTCAGCAGACTTAAATTACTGGGTGGGAGTTCCGTTCAGATTGAAGGTTTGAAAACACGTTGTTTATTATGTAAACAAAACAGAACGCGAGAAAGTGTTACATGGCAGACTATTAAAATGGAACAAGTCAGACTTGTCGCAACTCAGGGTCGCTACCATAAATTTTAAGGGCTCTTTTTTAGTAGGTACCAGGTTCCTCTTGCGGACCAAAGAAACAAAGGTTCTGATGATTAGACACGCAGATTGTTCGATCAGCCTTCCGGATTCGGTTTGCTCGAAAAGGTGCTCATCCTTCAGAGCTTCATCGGTTTGTACGTTGATTTTTTTTTTAATGCCACATTTGAAAAACGCATCCCAGATTCGAACCAATTTTCCACGCAGTGCATGTGGCTTATTTTATTCCAGCTGTGGGTTGGTAAGCAGAGCTGCCGTTTTGCGTATAATCAATGCTATTTTTCTATTCACCGATGATTCCATCGGTTGAGAAAAGATTACACAGTTCAGTTCAGTGTATGACTGTAATGCACGAAAATACTCTGATCTGTAATCTGTTCTCAATCGGTGGAAACTCCGTTAATTAATTAAAATATCCGCAAGTTTTTTAAAGTCATCGACGACTCCACCGGTTGAGAAAAGATTACAGATCAGAGTATTTTCGTGCGTTACAGTCATACACTGAACCGAACTGTGTAATCTTTTCTCAACCGGTGGAATCATCGGTGAATAGAAAAATAGCATTGATTATACGCAAAACGGCAGCCCTGTATATGGTATGTGTCCAAATGTTTGACACCTCCGTATCGTAAGCGCATCGAGTTATAGATCATTTCAGAATCAGAAATATAGACGGGCCCCCGACCGATAAGCCTTGGAATTTTTGCAAGGTTTCTTCAAGGAAATGGACTGAAAAGGAAATTGAAGTTTGGTTTTTCATCAAAGAACGATTTTAATTCAGAAAGTCAAAGTTGAAGGCAAGTTTTGTTTTGATTTGAAGCAGAGACAGTGGCGTACGCAGAATTTTTCTTGGGAGGGGCTCGCATTGATAGGTAAGCGTTTGACTGGAAACTATTCCCCTCCCCTCCACCCCCAAAAATCGGAGGTCGAAGGGGGATTTGCCCCCCCCCCCCGCGTACGCCACTAGGTAGAAAAAATTGAAAATTCGACAAAGAATACCGGTAAGCTGCGCCTATTGTACAATCGAGGACAAAAAGAATGTCAGAAGATTCCTCGGATTTTGTTATAGGTAGGCCACCAGCAATGCATACATTCATTGAGGTGAGTTTTGCGGGTAGTCTACATACAGGAGTCGTCTGACATTCTTTTTGTCCCCGACTGTACATACACTTCGACAACAAACTGTAGAGCTCATTTCAGAAAAGGAGGCAGAGCTCAACCGATTCTTTGGAACGTTACTCCTCGTATTGCATTAAAAACGAAAAAGAAAAAAAAGAAAAAAAAAGGAAATTAATTTGAGCTCGAGCATTATTATTTTCTAGATAGGGGAGGGGTGTTGGAAAGAGGAACAACTTTCAAGGGGATCCTTAAAAACAATATTTAGTATTAGCTGAGTATAGTCCTAGATACAAAAGAAACACTTTTCAAATATTTTTAAAATCCTGTCAAGTCTTGCCTGCGAATCTTTTAAAAATATGTTTGATGAATGCAAATGCTCATACGACAAATTTATTGTTTACCACAGTCACATTTTCAAAACGTTTCCGAAAATTTTTAAAATGTCTAATCAAAAAAATTTTTTTGCAAATATTTTTAAATATTTTCGAAAATCTTTTCTAAATATTCTAGTTTTTGCCCTTTTTTAAAAACTCAGTTAGTAAAAACTACTTAAAAAATAGAATCAGAAATGTATGACCGGTCCTCAGATTGATCACTTAAGAATATAATAATGTGATTTATGGTATAGCGAAAAGAAGAGCGTTGTAAGTTTACACGAGGGCTTATATTCACAAATAATTACATACAGATATAGTTTTGGGGTCGTGGCACGGAACTCGTAGATGGTTATTTGACCAGCGCAGAGTGAACTTTAGACGAGGTTAGAAGAAGTGTCGTATAGTTGAAAGTTCATCTTATATGTATATTGTCGTGTCAGGGGTGAAAGCATTATGTTTGTGAGCTTCACTCCTCCACTGATTATCACCTAAGGGTGCACACTGCACATACATATAATCGGAGCTAATAATTGTGGTCTCGGCCTTGGCCGGCGCCAGAATTAGCCCGAAATATTGGTGCATCCTTGTGTCACGTAACTATCCTTGAGCTCCCCTTCACAAGAAACCTTCTTTGCAAGTATCTTTGCCTTTTAAATATTTCCGAAATCTTTTCTAAGAAATCTAGTTTTTAACACTTTTTTATAAAATCATTTTAAAAATACCCCCTTTAAAGAAACCGAATCAAAAACCTTCTTTGCAAATATCTTTAAATATTTCCTAAATCTTAATTTCTAAAAATTCTAATTGCTACCCTTTTTTAAAACAATCGTTTTTATATACTTTGAAGTTTTTTCTTACCTACGAAACTTTTTCGGGTTCTTTTTTCTCCTCAATCTTTTTTTCTGCAATCAAATTCAAGGTAGAAAAACGAAAAATAGTTTTCATGGCTTGTTTTAGTCACTTGACTCACTCGCCGTTTAAAACGAAAATTATGCCCCCCCCCCCCCCCCGGGGGCGGGGATAACAGCTTAGGCACTTTTCTACCACCACCGCACCGGTGAAAATCTGACGGTAAGTACAGATAAGTGATTGATTTTTGAAGTAGCCCATATTAATTGCCGAATAAAAGTGGTTGAGGTGAAACATAGCTGATAAACAGAGAAAGGAATACTTATAGCGTTCGAAGTCGGGTCAAAACAAAGAGACAAAGAAAGACAAAGAAGACAACAAGAGGAGGATGCCCCGCTGGTTTTATGGTAGTAAACCCGATGACATCTAGACTCTAGTCTCAACAGGTGTAAACAATTAATTAAAGCGTTGCAACTGATGAAAATGAAAAAGGAAAAAAAAAAAAAAAAAAAACAGAAGAAAAACGGCTCTTTAGTCATGTTTGGACAATAGCAGAACACAAATGGTGTGGACAATAATGTGGTTCAGAAACAAAAAAGCGTTAGTATAATAATGAGCGCTCGCACTAGAATAAAAGATTCCAAAACAAAAGAGACAATAAAATGCCGCTGTTGCGAACATAAAGGTGGTTCGTTTAAAGCTAAAAAGTATTAGTACATATACATTATACAAACATATGTATACTGCTTAAAACGATAGTTGAGTGAGTCAGGAAGTCGGATATTTTCCGAGGATCTAGTCGGGATTACGTGGATCCTCAGCTTTTAGCAGCGGCGGCTCGTGCAATGTGTCAACAATAGAATTTCTGTATTGAAACCTATGTAAAATAATCGATATACTGGGATTCATCTAATCCCTGAGAAATTGATTATTTGCCTAGGTTTGAATGGAGAGAGTCCGTTGTTGCCAAATAGAACGAGGTTGCCACCAGGTAGTGTTTATAGTTTTGAAATTCGCCACCGGTTCGATTAATATGCAGTTCCGGATCCATGGGGAGGGGGAAGAACCGGGGGCACCCCCCCCCCCCCAGTAGCCTCACATTTTGCCTTTTTTCAACAGAAAATAGCGCAAAATGTCTTACTGCAACGCTTGAAATTTAAAAATTCATGAGCGTCCGTCCCCCCCTCCAGAAAAATTTCCTGAGTCCGCCATTGGATGTATGATTGCACATGATGGTTAAGAAGTTTAAAAAACGAAGCCTTGGGCCTCGGTAAGGTTCCAATATAGCTTTTTGTTAAATTTCATCCAGAATAATAAAATTTAGGAATAAGAAAAATGTGGTTGACTTCGATTGCTGCTATCGATCCGTGATACATTTTTCCGAGCTGTAAACTTTGTCAAAATTCTGTGGAAAACACGAGAAAAACACCTTTCACAAGGAAAATTTCCATGTTTAGGGAGGTAGAGGGGTCTGAAGGGGATAATCCAAATAATCCAATCGTCCTACAACAACCGATTCCTGCGACGGACATCATAGTTTTTAATTCTGATTACCTAAGTTACTCCTAAAGAATGGGGCTATTGCACACTTTTGCTGTAAGCGATTTAACAGTCGATTGTGGCGTAAAAACCTCAAGAAATAACGATGGCGGCTCTAAAAACTTCCAAAATCCACTCCTTAACTCAATAAATGCAGTTATTTGAGCGAGTGTAATGGTGGCTGAAGGCACTAACAATGGGAGATTCCTATCTTAATTTCGTCACTCTTTCTATGTTGACAAGGATGATTCACAGAGTAATTAGTCATGAGAGTGATGATCCACATCCGATGAATGGTACCGCAACACCAAGTGACACCGGTGTCAAATGAAAGTAGTCTCTTATTGGTCACTTCTTGATGGAGTTTCAGAATTGTTAGATGGGAATCTCCCATTGTTAGTGCCTTCGGCCACCATTACGCTCCCGCAAATAACTGCGTTTATTGAGTTTAGGAGTGGATTTTGGAAGTTTTTAGTGCCGCCATCGTTATTTTTTGAGGTTTTTACGCCATAATCGACTATTAAATTGCTTATAGCAAAAGTGTGCAATAGCCCCATTGAGAACCAACCACATTTCCGTTGCTGCAGTACAGTGACTAAATAGGACCCGGACACTTTTGTTGCCTTGTTTGCCACGTGACTCACTTTGATGGCCATAAGGTCTAGGCGCTAAACTATTCCAGATCTAATGAGCGGCAGCTGTTGTTTATGGCTGCATCAATTATTGCCTCAGCAAACATCAACAATCAACAAATTACCATCCTGATTGCTATTACCCATGCTTGTAAACGGCGTTGATTACCCGCGTGTATAAAATGGATGTTCATTCATTCGTACTCGGTGAAATTAAAAATTACTATACCTACTGTCATACTTGTTCTTAGTTGGTAACAAAAACTAGGATGAGTTTACAGGACAAACAAACTTTAATACTGATTGTACCTATATCTTTGGAGGATTCAGGATTTTTGATCTTTCTAAAAAAAAATTTTGATACATAGATATTGGTCGGTAGTATCACATCGCGCACTGTCAACTCAGCCAGAAAGTCTATATTATGCGCGCGAGCGTGAAAATGACAACTATAAGAATAACCTGATTCTACTCACTCGCGGCCATTCATGCCATTTATGAGAAATCGTGAATTTCATGAATCATGAACACAGTGGCGTCGCACACTGGACGAAAATGCCCTTATGCTCGGACATGGGGGGGTCAAGTCAATCTGCAGAAAACCTCAACTTTTTGACAAAAAGTAGTATTTTAGAACCCAAATGTAACTTTTCTGACATTGTTTTTTTTTTCCTCAAGCCAGCACTATACCTCACCATTGTCGAATAACGGGTTCTTGGTGCGGTTTGAAATTTTGACGCTAAAATTCCGTGTTTTATTTTGCCTTAAAAAGATGTGTTAATCTTTTTATCAACAAACGCCGATACAATAGTCATTTTCACCATTGCAAAGAGATAATTTTCGACCTATAGTTTTTTAAAATCATGCAAATATAGATGTATGTAGTGATGGTTTTTGTTCAAATTTAACATTTGAAGGTTTAAAAAAATTAAAATACAGTTTCAACACGCTATTTAATCGTATTTAATGTGAACTTTGAGCTAGTAGTGTTTATTACAACTTGGAAAAACCACCTCAATGATTTTTAGCTGCGGGAAACTGCGGATACGAGAAATAATCGTGTAATAGCACGACGCGGCGCACATTGGAGCGAGTCAATGGGTGAGGGTCGGACACGAAATACATTACTGAAAATAAAAATGCGATTGTTTCTACAGTCGAAAAACACATTATATAGGGTGATTCTTGTGGGAAACACACAAAAAAATTGAAAAAAATTAAAAAAAAATAAAAAAAAATAAAAAAAAAAAAATTAAAAAAAAATTAAAAAAAAAATTAAAAAAAATAAAAAATAAAAAATGAAAATAAGTTAAAAGGATGTCGGTTTTAAAGAAAAATAGCCAAAATAACTAGAAAAAACAAAGATAGGAGCGCGAAACCAGCCATGTCCGGGCACAAGGACGTTTTCGTCCAGTGTGCGTCGCGTGCAATTTGGCGACAATGTATTCTATCCACTTAGTTTCATATAAAATATCGAATTCAGGGGGTGCACAGTGCACAACGAAAATTCGATACATTTAATGAGGTTAAATGGAGCAGTTGCATTGTTGCCAGATGGCACGCGAGCGCGAGGCCACTGCATGAACATACCTCGCTTGCTTTTTGGCCAAGTCGTCCGAATTCTGAAAAAACTTCCATTTTCAATTTTGGATCATAGTGATAACACAGTTATGCTGTTTTTCTCTATAGTCTTAACTTTGCAAGATTTGTAAGGACGCTCTTCTACACTAATGCGTGCCAATTTCGATTAATCGCCATATTTTCCATGAATAAATCTATCCCATTGATGATTTCTAACTATGGGCCTGTGCGCCGTACGGCTACCACCGCTTATGATGCAAAATAGTCGATCTTCATCAGGGAGTTGAATTGGACTTGCGAGGTAATATAATTATACTGTTCAAAAGGTTCGAATCAAGACTCGCTGCACAAAGAAAAAAACTCAAAGGCCAGAAAATGGCCAGAATGAAAAGAAATGTTTGAATTTTATAGGAGAAATACCTACTATGGTATTTATAACCAGAACTCTAATAACTTATATGACCAGAAATTTTGACAGCTGTTTTCATCAGATTACTTTTACAGACACCAGATTTTTCTCATCATCAGAGGAACCAGAAAAAAGTTTGCATGGCCAGAATGGGTCTTTTGCAAACATTTGCTACAGCGATATAGAGTGTTACATCTTCAGTAAAATCAAGTGAAAAGTCCATTGGTGGTATCAGATAGTCATAAAATGCAGTATTAAACTCACAAGAGGCGTTTAACTGAAACCCATCAAGATGGCGGTAAAATATCGAGTAACCTGTGTGCGCACCGTGAACAAACATCCATGATGGCCAACGTTAACAACCTCACAGCATCGGAGGTTATGAGTTTGTTTGCGTTGTGATTGGTTGTGATCGATGTTGTGAGGTTGGCCATCTTGGATATTCTTGGTGCTTGCATACAGGTTGCTCGATATTTTACCACCGTCTTGGATTTCAGTTAAATGCCTCTTGTGAGTTTATTATTGCATTTTATGACTTTCTGCTGTTACCAATGAACTTTTCACGCGATTTTACATGAGATTGATCACTCTATAGCGCTGTAGCAAAAGTTTGCAACAGACCCATTCTTCAGAACAGAGCCAGGATTTCTTTCCGGGGACTTTTTAATAGAATTCCGGCAATTTTAAGGAAAACTTTTTCCTCGTACTTTTGGTCTATTTCGTCGACAATCCGCATCTGTTCATATGCCAATCTGCATCAGAGCTCTCACCTCTGCCTTTTATCACTGCAAATTACTTAAGTAATCAAACTTCATCAATTTCGTTATTCTTCTTCTTTTTTTCTCATTATTTTGGCAACACTGCAGGGTATCAACGCAACAACGGTTTCAACGCTTACGCGCAGCGAGGTGACGCGACAGGACGGAATGGCAGCGGAGCAGCAGCGCGCGGGCTTCATTATAGACCGAGCTTGGATTCTTGGAACCAGTTGCAAAATA
This sequence comes from Trialeurodes vaporariorum, assembly GCA_011764245.1. Classification (NCBI taxonomy): domain Eukaryota; kingdom Metazoa; phylum Arthropoda; class Insecta; order Hemiptera; family Aleyrodidae; genus Trialeurodes; species Trialeurodes vaporariorum. The sequence goes on from VMOF01000388.1 coordinate 20,473,265, forward strand.
TAATTGGCCTTAGCCTAATAACTGCGGATGGATACAACGACATATACACACGTAAGTAACTACAAAGAATAGTCTCACCAACGCACTCACACTTGCGCTTAAATACAGGTGTGGTTTTTTTCCGCGCCTCAACCAGTTTTTATCCACGCCTCCTTAACACCCGGTTTCGATCAAGACGCATGCAGAGGGGGGGGGGGGATAAAGAAAAAATAAAACATACTGAGGCCATGAGAAGCGTAATGAAATGCTGGCGTTTCTCATTCAGTGAATTTTCAGTGGATTTACACTTATTACTTACATTGAAAAATCAGTGGCGAGGCGTACGACTTGGCAACGTTCCTTTTCCTCCTTTAAACACAATAGAAAGGTCGAAATGCCTGTCCATCGCCAATGACTGAAGCGTTCGACTTTTTTGGTAAAATTAAATGGAGGAAATAAACTGTTGCCCAATTGCACGCTTTGCCACTGTGAAAAATTGAAACTGCATGCGGAGTAAGTTGAAAATAAATAAGGTTTTATGTGATTTTCTACAGACCTTAACGTTACAAAATATGGCGCTTGGGGTAAATTAAATTTTTAAATTGGACTTGTGACTGCGAAACACTATGCAATCTCACAAAATAATGACGTTTATGATTAGGGAGGGCTGCCATCAGAGGGGCCTCACGAATGATGAAAAACACACGAACTTTGGAACGATATGCACCAAGAAGAGAATACACATTTAAAAAAACAAAACAAAAATGGGTCGAGAATCGGGCCCTTTCCCCCAATTTGAGTAGGTTTTTTACCGCCTCCAAAATTTTTTCTGGGTACCCTTATAAATCACACACATTTTTGGATGCTTCTTACATTCATTAATGCTTATCCGACTATCCGACGAATGGGGTCTTTGCACACTTTTACAACAGTAGTATACGGATCTGCATTTCCATGGATTTTATCCACAAAAATCGACGAGCGCACTAAGAACCTTCAAAATCTATACTCATAAACTCGCAAATGTCTTTTTAAAATCCGTAAATTAAATCCGCTATCAGCGCGCTCGAATTTTCAGTAGTAAACAATAATGTATTAACTATCGAAGTAACAGCAATGCATCTAGGCACACTCAGTCCAATCACTGCAAGCGCTTATTGTAAGGCAAAATGCATATCTTCTCAGAGTGTAGGTCGCTCATAAACATTGACTCTTGATCTATCATAAACACTAACGCAGTAAACGGTGGCAATCAATTCACTCTAATTTAATTGAAGATCAAATCAATCGTGTAATCAGCGTTTATGGTGATTGTACTCACGGTGACGATTTATTGTAGTTAGTTGCTTCAACGTTTACTAAATATAAATCCGAGCGCCCTATTTGAATGGAGCTCTTGCAAGCTTTTGCTATGGGCAAATGAATAGTCCAATGTGATGCAGAAACCAGCGAAAACCACGAAAATCACTCTGAGAAAATCTAAAATTCAGTAATAAACTCACAGAACTACTATAACGGTAAGTTTGTAATGGCGGCTCAACGCAGGTATCATGGGAGATTCCTATGTCTATTATGTCACTTTCTCTATACGGAAAAACAGAGATATGTCTCAATTTAGATAGGAATCTGCCATGATATACCTGCGTCTATCCACCTCTAAGCCCAATTCTGAGAGTGAATAATGAGTTTTGTGATTTTTCAGTGTACTCATTGTCATTTTTACAGGTTTTTATGCAAGAATCAACCCTTCAATCCCCTATAGCAAAAGTTTGCAAGAACCCCATTATCAGGTTTCGAAAGAGCATGAGGGAGTTTTTTTAGGGACTTAAGAAGTGGATTTATGTAGTGTGTTCTTCATTTTTAGGTGTTACCGCGTAGCGCAAGCGCACCATATTGGTTTTGTTTTTATGGGTATAAAGCTTGTGATGGGAATGCATGCTCCATATGACCATATATTGCAAAATTGCAAAAGTATATATACTGCAGAAGATCCATTATTCCGAATGTCAGCCGATGCAACAATAATCGACATAGCGAATAGAAATATATAAAAATCGATTTTACAATGATACATCGAACGCGTAAGCTAATTTTTACTTTAACTCATTTCTGGAAATTCATGTTTTATGCCATTGTCAAAAATTGACGCTATTTAATTGAAGAAAGAAAAAAAAAACACATTGAATAATAATATATAAAGATAATAATAACAACAATAATAATAATAACAATATAAGTGAAAAGAAAGTGAAGTTAAAAAACATAACCCTAATAATAAAAATGATGATAAAAAAATTGTAACGCAGGTGAGAGGAAAGCGCAAAAAAGAGCAAAGTTGTATGACGTCAAATCTTCGCGGAGGACTCGCGTGAAAAAACGCCATGCATAATAGGTTGTAGTTGGTTACCTACCTACAACCAAACACTTAATTTTTCATTATTGCATTTATGATTTTATTGCGACCAATATAAATCAGCCAAAGACGAGTCATTTCCATGCGCTCGAGCAGTTGAGCACTCTATGTTCGTTACAGCAGACTTATTCGTACTTTGTGTATAGGCTGCGTTCATAACAATTTCAGAGCAATGTAATGCATGCGTTTATTGCAATTTACGTCATTAACTGTCAAAGCGCACGTGCGCAGTGTGCGCATAAGTCTGAAGCTAATTCTCGCAAAAACGAAACGGAAAGTGCATTTTTTGGTGAGTATACGTCTGCAGTGCAAGATGGCTGATGGATGCATTCACGAGACTCTTACAATTAGTTATTACAACGCCATATAAAGGCATCTTTTTAATTTTAATGAACAGTCGAGGTTGAAATATTGCGGTCAAGAAAATTACCGCCGACGCAGTGGCGGCTCGTGCTATTTGGCAACAATGTCATCCATCCATTTGATTGTAAGTAAAACAATCGATTCGAAAGTGAAGCAGCGCTTCACTAACAATCGATTGTTAAACATAGATTCAAATGGAGCGAAGACATTGTTGCCACTGCGCCGACGGATACATTTCAGACGTCACAAAATATCTATTGGCTTTGTTTTGTTTTCTTGTTCTTTCGTTTTGTTTTTGTGTTTTAAATACAGACAAAACTCGAAAAGTTTTCTTTCGAAATGCGCGGAGTCGTGGTTTAGTAAACGTTCCGTCATAGATGGTTCATACAGTTTAATACACCGATACTTTCTCTAATAAGCAGATACATTTACAAAAGAAAATCGAAAAATGAAGAGTCCTCTCTATAATTTTGATTTTTGTCAAAGATTTAAAAGGAAAATATGCTGAGGATCAAACTGCACCAGCAGCTGCTTTTGTCCTGCCCGTCATTCAGAAAGTTGTTAGAGTATACCGTTAATATTATTTAATTAAAAGTTACAGAGAATGGAAATCAGATGCACGTGTATACTGTACAGTGATGCAATGAGAGCTTCAGTAAATAATTACTTAAATATAACTCGAAAATAAGAGAAAGAAAGTAAAATTAGGAATTGCGTAAACAACATTTACCTTTAAACGAAAGTGTTTAAATATATATTTTCTGTATTGAAGATACAGCAAGAGGCTGAAATAATTTGTAAATTCACTGTCAGTTTTTACCTGAAACCAAAGAAAACAGACAACGATGTTCGGATTAGAAATTATTCATAAGTAGATTCACTGTGAAATTTTTGATCGCGACCTCCGAAAAATTTCTCGAATCACTTTCGTGATAAAACCAAAGGTTCGCCTTCAATTTGACGTGAAGCAATACCATGTCTGGCAGGTAGGAACAGTTGCGCTTCTGGTATGCTCAGCAAACTATTCTTATTTAACGAATATGATAAATGGTGGAGTATCATCCAAACAGATATTGAAAGCGCTCATAAGGTATTTTACTCTTATTTAAACTTAAATAAAACCTATTATAAACATCAATGGCAAATTAATTATTACTATACAGTGAAACCCCGCTAATTTTAACCCAGTGGCGAGGCGTGACATTCGGCAACAATGTATTTTCTCCGCATTTCAATTCAACAAAAAAGTCGAACGCTTCAGTCATCGGCGATGACCAGGCATTTCGACTTTTCTAATGCATTTAAATAGGTTCCCTTCCGTTCGATCCATTAAAACCTATAGATTTTAAAGAAAATGCGAGCGTAAATTGGAGTCGTAAAATCTCGGAAATCGCCACTTTAATTTGAATCGTATTGCCAGATGCCTCCGTAATTTGAAGTAAACCTCAATTTGAAAGTTCAGCAGCGGAACCTCGGTAAATTGAAGCGATGCCCGCTAACATCAGTCAATCAGTCAGTCGGCGTGTTTACAGTAGTTACTAGTTGACAGTGTTTTTCATACAATCATACAGCTCGTATTAAACAAAATGAGTGAAAAAGAAGTATTTTTCAAATCTTTACGCTCAGGCAGAGTTGATTAAATTGAACCTCTTTCATTCGAAAAACCATATTTTTCCACCTCTCTAAATTGAAACCTCCTTAATTTGAAAACCCATCTTTTTCCACCTCTCTAACTGGAGACCCTCGATAATTGGAACCCGGTTGAATTGAACTATTTTCTCCTCCCCTTCATATTCAAACTAGCGCACAGAAAAAACAGAAAAAAACACTTTGGTAGCGCTGACAAAACCTTTGGTAAAAAAATGACCCAGCAAAAGACTTTAGTTGAGCCAACCAAAGGTTCTTTACGCTTAACTGAAGAGATTTTGCTGGGTGAATATTAATTTGGTTGGCCCAACTAAAGTCTTTTGCTGGGTCATTTTTCTACCAAAGGTTTTGTCAGCGCTACCAAAGTGTTTTTCCGTTTTTTTCTGTGCGATGTAGCATTTTTTTGGTCATCTGGTTCATATGTTGTCCCTGCTTCAAAATCAACCGAGATTCGCCTTCAATTTCCCAAGATGCAATACCATATCCGGCATAGGTGGGAACAGTTGCTCACTAACAATGAGTGTGATATCGATATCGCATTGATAACTAACAGATCTGTTTGCGACGATGCGGCGCGGGGCGGTAGGGTATCCAAAGGGTTTTGCAAGCGCCTTCAAGACCTAACTTCTCTTTTATACGTGCGAAGGGCCAAAGGGAGACATTGAATGAACGGATTTGGATTGGGTTTAAAAAGGCTCTCACAATCAGTGGATTAATTGGTCACAATAACTAATGAATATGATAATGTTAGTGCTTACACATACGACAGATCCTTATGCACGCCGAACGCCGAAACATATTTGAGCTAAATATCAAGAGCTAGCGCTAATTACATTTCCAAAGAGAGCGGCATGTTTGGGAATTCTGTCTACTTTGCCAGAGGCTTAGCTCAGCGCCTAATCGATAAGGTGGCAAATGAAGGTGGTAGGGGGAGGGGGGGGGTAGACGACCCGGGCTTCTCGCGCGTTCTTACTAAATAGGAGACGCATGCAATGTTTCCTTGTTCAAATATTTCTGTTCGAAATTTATGGCAGCTAAACTCAGGGACCATCTGAATCCTTAATGAGTCAGTTGTCCGATCATAGTGGTTGGGGGGGGGGGCTCGAAGGCGCAAATGCTCACACTAGCCACATTTTTTAAAATAGCAAAGGAACAGACGTACACACGGTTGCCTACACTTCAGTACTCAGAATATTTAAGCTTTTTTTTTTTCGTTTCTTTCTGACCTTTCTGAAAATTTTGTTGGTACATTTTATTTTAATTTAACCCACTTGGAATTGTAATGATAAGTAGAGCAAATTCTATACGCCCCTGACACCGCACGCAGGAACGGAACTAAACAAGTAAATAAAATTGTTCTAAACTTTGAACAATTATTTTTCTATTTTCGTAAGCGCTGAGAAAAAAGTTCTGGCGAAAACGGCAGAGCGAATGATTAAGTAATAGCCAACGAGAAGAAATTGTGGTATTTCTGAACAGAAATGCTGTTCGAAAAAGTGAAAACGTGTCCATTCCGGAAATCCTACTTCAAATCACCACAGCCATCGTTTTTGAAATGACGCAACTTCTGGTCATTTGAATTACCTATTATATGAAAAATCATTGGCAAGAATTTCTCGCGACAAGAAAAGTAATTTCTAGTGATTTCAAATTGAATTACTGGAAAAGGAAAATTCTTGACCTTCCGATCAGAACTTTCGTTTTGAAACATCATAATTTCTTTCCATGCACAGACTATTTATTTGAAGAGTACCTACTTTGAAGATAAACAAATGTTTGTGTTCGTGTTTAAAAACCCCGATTTCAAAAGGTTGTTTTGTGAGATTATGAAGAGCTGAATTGGGTTTCCTTAATTATCTGAAGATTAGACTCTGATGGTTAGTGGATTGAAAAAACCCCAGTTTTCCAGAATCTAACACAATAACTTTTTGAAAAAAGGATTTTTAAGCACGACCTTACACGTTGAAAAAAAGTGAAAAATTTAACTATCTGAATATTATTAAGTATAGACAAAACTTAAAAACTTTCATAGTTTTACCATTTAAAAATACTTAATAGTTGAAATTAACGTGTATAGCACGGAGGCTTACATAAACTATAAGGTTTTAAGTTTTTGTACATAATACCTTTAAGTATATTCAAATAGTTAAATTTAGCACTTTTTTTCAATGCATCCTCTACACGGGGGAAAAAAAACTGGCAGAATTTACCATCTGCATAGCTGATTTTGGAGTCTGCTATCAAGCATGGTAAATTTTACCATCATATGGTAAATGCAACGTACCTTGTGGTACATTTCAGTCATACTTGGTGGCAGACTCCAGAATCAGCTATGCTAGATGGTAAATTCTACCAGTCCCTCCCGTGTGTATTATCCTCCGCGGTACTCCTCAATTATTCGCCCTACCGTTTCCGCCAGAAGTTTTCTCGTCTCTGCGTGAGTAAAAATTGCGTTGGAAAGTCAATTTTTCCTTGCGTTAAGAAAATTCCGAGAAATATAGCACTGTTTAATGCACGGAAAAAAACTACTGTGAAAATAACTATACGGCTACCCGATTTTGGCACCTGCTAGATGTTATGGTAATGTTAACCAGAAGTATACTATGTTTTGACTAGGTACTAGGTGATGTTACCTGATTGCAAGTCGAATTTACTCAAAGTATCGGTAAATGTACCATACTTCTGGTCAAGTTTACCATAACATCTTGCAGGTGCCAAAATAAGGTATCCGTATGGTTATTTTCACAAATCTTTTTTTCCCCGTGTGGTTGCTAACTTACAAGAGCGAAAACTCTCTGGTTGAAGTCCTCGTTCCTTCCTCCATCCCCTCTCTATTTTACATAAACCAGGAAAAAATTAAAGTTGGCAACACTGATCTTACAGAATAGAAGGCGAATGAGATTTTAATCAGGCTCGCGTATTCCTTCGTTCGTATCATAAAAGTTGCTCAGTAAGTAGAGGCGCAGAAACCCTTCATACCATACCACGCCATCGCCACACGGCCACACCGCGGAACGGCGCGGCGCGGCGGGCGGCAGAGGAAGAAGTAGTCCCGCCATTTTGAAGGTGGTTCAGTCATTCGAGTCAGACTGAGCCGCGCCGCGGTGTGACGTCACCCAGGGGCGGAGCAACCAGAGACGGAGCCAGTGTGCGTGCGTGCATCCTTCTCCCTCTCTTATAATCCGTCCTTCTCTCTGTCTCTCTCTTTCTATCTCAGTATCTCTCTCTTCATCACTAACTTACTCGGTCATTTTCTCTCTCTCGCATTTGTCGGCCCGCACTCGCGAGTCGCTCTCCTATACCATTCCATTCCCATTATCCATTCCGAGTCTTATCAACGTGTTTCAATTTCTTTTTATTGCTTTATGACACCCCGCGTGCTTCGGCTTGCCCTGTCGCACCGCACCGTGTTCGGTTACTCCGTGATCTCTGACTCGGCTCAGCGAGTGCTTACGGCCGCGCGCAGTTCGCCTGCATCGGGACCGACAGAAGCGGCCGCGGGCGGCGCGGCGCGGCGGCCCCGGGACGCGCGTTTCAAGTCAGTTGGCCGTGATGCGGTCGGTGGTGGTGCGTGCCCCCGGTCTGCATGCCTCAGCTCACAATGGAATGAACACGAATAAACTTTAAACGCAACAAGACTGAAAACGTCGTAATCAGAATTTAAACAATTTGACAAAACTTAACGAGGAAATGATGCCTGAGGCGCAGGATGGAACTTTATCAGAGACAAAGATTTCTTCTCGCATTATGAAAGTGAGGCAATGAGTTCTCGCTTTTTCTTTTTCATTTGGAGGCTTATTAAAATGACAACAACCATCAATAGCCTCTACTGTGGTGAAAACTGCACAGGAAAACAGAGAACAATACTATGATAGCGCTTGCAAAACCTTTTAGGAAGAAAAATTATCCAAAAAAATTCTCATGTTGGGTTGACCAAATTTTCGGCTCACCCAGCAAAAGCTCTTTATAGTTAGGCGTACAAATAATCCTGTGATTAGCTCTACTAGAGTTTTACTGGGTCATTTTTCTATCAAAGGTTTTGTCAGGACTAACAAAGCGTTTTCTCTGTTTTTCCTGTGTACCACTCCAAAATCTACCTAGAATTTTGCTTAAACGTCAAAATTTCAATCAATTAAGGCATATGCCCCACTCCTGCTGTTTTGCCCAACTCCCGCTGAAATTTTGTAAAAAAGCACTAAGTGTAATTAATTTCCTAAAAAATTACCCACAAAACAATGCGTGGAACACTGTCGGAAAAATGACAGTCTGGAAGAAAACTTACCACAGAAAGAAAAGAAAAGAAAAAAAAAAAAAAAAAAAAAAAAAAAAAAAAAAAAACCTCTTACACTAAATTGCAACTAAATATTTCGCTTAAAAATTTTTGTTGGGGGAACTAAAAACTTAAAAACACCCACTCTCGCCAGGATTTTGTAAACAGCACTTATTAATTAATTTCCTTAAAAAAATAATAAAGAAAAAAAAATAAAAAAAAAAATCGCTTTAAAATAATGCGTGGAATACAGTATCTGGTAAGGGGTAAATGATAGTCAGAAAGAAAACTTATTAAAAAAAGAAAAAAGAAAAACAAAAAACAAAATTACTAGTTTTGCTAAATCGCATCTAAAGATTTCGCTTAAATATTTTTGTTGGGGAAGAAAAACAGAACTTAGTCCGCAAAAACATAGAAACCGGCCAACTGGGCGAAAATTCTAACGCTGGGTAATACCTCTTTGCTCTTTCGGCTCACAGCCCACGGACTTATAAGAGTCCCCGTCTTCTTTTCCCTCTTGCAACTTTATCCTTGCGATAGCCACCGGAGGCGTCTTTGAGTAGTCTTGACTTGACTCGACGAAGATTTGAGGACCTCGCCAGATGCAAAATATAACTCGAAAGTACAGGGTGGGGCGTAGAGATCTGACGATTTTCAAAAGGCTATAAATAAAGAACTATTTGACTTAGAGAAAAAAAACTTTTTTTTATTGAATTCAGTACAGAATGTCGTTTTCTTACATTAAGTTTTAAAAATTACATCTCGTAGATGTTGACCGTCAGCGTCAATACACTCTTGAAGTCGATTTCGAAAGGAATTCACCGCTCTTTCGCACATTTGTATGGGTATGGGGAGACAACGTAACTGTCACTGTTAATTCGAACCGATATGTTTCCATGTTGGAAGACTATGTGCAGCCCATGTTGGAAAATTTAGCGGAAGAAAATGATTTAGGAGACGTCTGGTTCCAACAGGATGGAGCAACAGCTCATACTGCTCGCATTTCCCTTGCCGCTATGCGGGAAATGTTTCCAAATCGGTTGGTCTCTCTCAGAGGAGATTTACAGTGGCCTCTGCGATCTCCCGATTTGAGCATTTGTGACTTTTTTTTATGGGGCTACCTTAAGGAAAGGGTTTTTAGGAGTCGCTCCCATACTTTAGAGGAATTAAAAGTGCGAATCAGCGAGGAAATCGATAATATACCCATACAAATGTGCGAAAGAGCGGTGAATTCCTTTCGAAATCGACTTCAAGAGTGTATTGACGCTGAAAGGTCAACATCTACGAGATGTAATTTTTAAAACTTAATGTAAGAAAACGGCATTCTGTACTGAATTCAATAAAAAAAAAGTTTTTTTCTCTAAGTCAAATAGTTCTCTATTTATAGCCTTTTGAAAATCGTCAGATCTCTATACGCCCCACCCTGTATACACACCAAAATCCTTATTCTTTAAAGTATGTATATACCTGCTGAGGAATATTCATTTAGGCCGACTCCGCGCCATCAAGATTAGAAATTATTAAAAATTTGCCGATCGCGTGGACGTCACATTATAGTCGACTGAAATCAAAGGTATCGAGAAATCAGAAAGAATTCTAGGCCAATAATGGGTCTGTTGCATACTTTTGCGACATCAATGTAAACTCATTATTTCTAACGTAAAATTCGGCGAAAACAACGATGCGCACATTAGAAACTTTCAAAATCCACTCATAAACTCAGAAGATACCTTCCATTTCAAACAACACGCGCTACACTAGACTAGATGGAACCATCTCGTTCATGTAAACATGAACAGAACTTACAAACATTGCAATGTTTCGTTAAAAGATGCGTACATTTCTTATTTTATTTTGTAATCTTTGATAAACCGAAAAGACCAGACAGCAAATGCAGCCAATAGTTCATGTACATATTTAGAAGGGAATTCCGTCATTTTGTGGTTACGATGTTGTTTGCTTATGCGCGGTGGTTCCGTCTATGTAGGAGTGTACCGGTAGGTACAAGTAGTGTCTAGTGTAGCGCGGGCTGTTTGAAATTGAAGCGATTTCCTGAGTTAATGAGTGGATTTTGAACATTTTTAATGTGCGCATCGTTATTTTCGCCGAATTTTACGTAAGAATAAAGGTTCTATATTGTTGTAGCAAAAGTATGCAACAGACTCATTGTTAAAATTGATTTAAATCGATAAAAGCGTTATTTTAATGGGTAAACGAGGACTTGCGATTGACACTTTAGATTGATAACTTTAAACGAGGTTTTCGATCGCTAATCGACGCAAGGGTAGCAAAAGAGGAGCCTTTAACAAACTGGACGATATAATAAATAGATGACTACGTTGTTAAAAATTAATTGATTCGCTTAAAATAAATATAAAGATGGACCAACAGAGTAAAACTATCAGAAATCGATATCGGTAAGTTTCGATTGGTTTGCTAAAAAGCGCTTTATCGATGGCTCTTTGAGGTAAATGATCGCGGCCTACAAAACCGATAAAGAGTTTCAAATCACCTGTAATTGTGAATATTTTGACGTTTTGATAAAATTTCTGGTTCCTTATTTGAGATCTTAAAATTTGAAGGAACGTGTGAAATGCCTGCTTGAGCGCCTTCACTTACAAGATCAAAATGGATGGACAAAAAGAGGCAATCACGTTGAGATTGTTGAGTGTTGACTGCGGACGGTCCTAAGATTTGCACGCCGAGGATGCGGATCTTTGAAGACAGTGGCGTCACGCGCAATTTGGAAACAGCGTATTTCGTGCATTTAGACCCGGGAAAAAGGTCGAACTATTGGAGGTACACAGAGAACTCCCTTAAATCGATATTTTACATGAGTTTAAACGGTCAAAATGCAATTTTGCCAGATTGCCTTTTGCAAGTGACGCCACTTTTTGAAGATCACCATTCATTCTGCAAATGAATCATGGAATAATCCAGCAACATCATTATTTTCATTTTTTTTTTCGCAGAAAGTTTTTTGAAAAAAGTGATTTGGAATGATACAGATTATTCAACGATCATCGATTTTATTAGTTGCGTCACTGGGCCGCTTCATTTTGACAGCGCGAGGGCGCTTGGTTCCGCGGGTTTGCGGAAACCAACTTTTCCCGCCCTTTATAGGTATTACGGGTTGTTGAACTGTCTAACCTAGGGATGTTTTCTGACTGGGCCTGTGCAGCTACCGCCACTTACGATGGATATCAAGAAAAAACAACATGGGGAACAAGGCCAAAAAATCTTGAAAACAAAAAAGGCCGACAACTCATGCTGGTCTTTCGTGTTGGCTTGGTTTTACTTGTTTTAGGTTTTTGGTTTTTTTTTTTGTGATTTAAATTCTTCATATTATAATATGAAAACCAAAGCATCGATCTTCGAATTGTGGTTTATTAAAGTGGGCTACCTGGAATTGTTTGTTAAAGTTATAAAATCGTTGCAAAATTTCATAAGAAACGGATGATAACGGATGATATACGGATGATATAGTAATGTGGATCGGTGCAAGTCATTTAAGTAGAGCCCATGGAGCCTTGCGTTCGTTTTTTCAAGAGTTGTAAAAACAAACACAAAGAGCAAAACAAACAAAAACAAACAAAAACAAAAAATCAAAATTATTGATTGTTTCACAGCGCAGCTGCGGCAGTGTTACCAGATTTTAGGTTAAAAGTCGCACATATTTTTACATAGCTTCTTACGGGAAATAAACGACCTAAAACCTAACCGTAAATCTGACAGCACTGAGCCGTGGGGGAAGATCCCAAAACTGCACCATTTTAAAACTCGATCATAATGTTTTGACAAAATATGATGAGCATTTTCAAATCCTTCGACAGAGACTCACAGTAACGCCGTTTAACTACCAATCAAATCAAACTGTAAAATAATCAAACACCCAATTCACGATGATGTACCGCTCATTCAACGACTGATGATATTGTAAAACAATTCAACGAGACAGTCTAGTCGCGGATTAAAACTGTAAAATAATTTAACCGAATCATTTACCTACCATCATCAACCATTTACCACTTTATGCATGAAACGCGGGCTGACTGCCTGATGTGATGTGTAAACAGGATCGAAAACCCGAAGTCCAAAAACATTACAACCAAACTGCTTGGTTGGCGCATTACGCTTTTTTCATGACGGGTTAAAAAAAAAAGAAGAAGGAGTCAATAAGGCACACTCGAATGATTAGGGGAAATAATGTAGTCATAATAATCACCGACAACAATAGGACCAATAACTGCCGAAATTATTTTACAGCAGGCTTCTCCTTTTAACCTCGTTCTTTCTGACTCCGTCTCCCCTGTTTCCTTTTCCTTTTCTTTCTTCGAGTGTCTTAACGGGCTCGTGAAATAAATTTATTAACAACCGACATAAAAAAAAGAAGAAAAATACTAAGTACCTCTTCCAGATTTATTAAGATCCGTGTAGGAGTATGCGTTAAGTCCATACGAGTGTCATCCTTTTATTTTTACAACCCATGCTGTGCGAATTATGAGATTTGAGTTTATGACTTAATTTGTGACAACGGTAGCAAAATTTTACGCTCTTCTTTACGATCTTTTAATTTTTTCTCTCCGTATTTTTTTATTGGTATCAACGTATGCGGTGCTAGTGGGGACCAGGGACAAAAATACCTGGCCAGGATAGGCAATACGCAATGCACAAGATGAGGCGATATTATCTGACCAGCGGAGCGGACTGATCCTCGAAATTTCCGACTTTTGGATTGACTGCAGGATAATAATGGAAAACGATGATTGGTGGAGACGCGTCAATTGGTTGCCAAATGTAATTAAAATATGGAATAAATTAGATTAGATTGACTGTCTGATGCTCAAGACTGCATACGATAACCAATTAGTTAAATTCCGTATTTTTATCAAACTTGGCAACCACGTGACTCGTCATCTCCGAAAGTCACCGTTTTTCATTCTTATCCAGTCTACCCAGAATCGGGAATTGAAATCATATCTGATTAAATATGGAAAATGTAGGTACGCACTCAATATGAAATCTATGCACATACATCGCGAAACACGAATAAATGAATATAAGAAGGCAAGCGCATCAGATAGATAACTATTCGTACGTAACTGTACTGTTATTGCATAATCAAATAATTGAAGGCGCACCGACCTCATGCCTCTTTGATCTGTCAATGAATTTCTGTATTTTGCATGATCATTACATTCATTCCATGTATAAGGCGGGAGGCGCATCAGATAGGTAACTATTCGTACGTAACTGTACTGTTATTGCATACTCCGCTAATTGAAGGTGAATCCGATCTCATTACTCTATGATCTACTTCTACTATTGAATTTCTTCATTTTGTATGAACATTCCGTTCATGCATCCATGTGTGATGAAGCAAGCACAACAGATAGTTAACTATTCGTACGTAACTGTATTGTTATTGCATAATCTGATAAGTGAAGGCGCACCCAAGCTCATTACTGTTTGATCTGTCTGCCATTGAATTTCTTTATTTTGAAAGATCATTCCGTTCATCCAAGACTCACCTCAGTCATTCTAAAAGCAAGGAGCTGTTTCTCATTTTTTTAGTCACGAGTTTTGCAAGTGAGGACAGGACTTTAGATCCGTTGTTAGAGCTCGTCTATCTCGAGTCAGACTCACAAAGTGGTGCAAAGTGGTTTGCTGCAGGTTGCAGGTGTTCAGTGGGTTCGGTTCTGCGCATCAAAATGCTGCGAAGTTTGGCGGATCGACAAACTTCTAGACCTATTTTATTTAGTAACCGGGTTCGGTCACTTCATTATTACTGTACATTCAAATGGATGTTCACCATCTTTGGTTTAGAATTTCGTGGCCGAGTTACGGATTTCGAGACCTACCAGTACTGTAGTCCTACCTAGAGAGGTCGATTACGAATCCGTGACCAGGTCACGAAAATCTGAGACAGGAACAATTTTGATTTGTGTAGTATTATATTTATCTATAACCATTAACATAGTACGAAACAACTATGTTAAATAGTGTTAAGACTACCTACAAAACTAACTAACTAACATGACTAACACATACAAATTAACAAGAATAATTATTATACAGTCGCTAAGTGACCAAACCGTGACCGAACCCGGTTACTAAATGAAATTTGCTTTTTGTAGCACTTGACCGTTGGATCAGGATCACGTGATACAGTCACTAAGTGACCAAACCGTGAACGAACCCGGTTGCTAAATGAAATTTGCTTTTTGTAGCACTTGACTGTTGGACCAGGATCACGTGATACGCAGAGCCCACCGCGCACCCGCTCCAAACAAATAATTTAGTGCGAATTTGTACGTCGTGGAGTACAAATACCGGCAGGGCTACGCGGAGCCGAAGCCACGATTAAAAACAGAATTTATCGTCTCTCGTGGCAGGAAACTACGAAAAACTCCGATTTTTAAAATTACTATCGTTCATAAACTACTATCAGAGGTTCTCGCAAATCAGACAGTGATTTCTTATTTTACAGTTTCATTTATTGGAACCGGAGCTCAAAGCAGAAGAAGCTAGCATGAGGAGCTCCCTGAAGTGTTCCCATTGCAATAATAATTCAAACTCATCAAACAGTAATCTTTGAAATCATTTCCATTAGAGTGAGGTCACTTGGATTCAGTTTTTGAACGATTGGTTACAGATCTTCAAGTTTTTAGTGAGGCTTTCTGCCGGAAGAGACTCACAATCCAATAAGACTGTTTTAGCGCGAAGTTAACGGTCACCTAACAATCACAACAATGCACTCATTGGTCGCAATCGCAGTTATTGTGACCTATCTCGCACAGCGTTCCAAACTATCTCACCAACTCTCTCGTGACCCTCATTTCGACCCATCACTTTCTGGTTTCGAAATTCATAAACAGGGTCTTGTTTCACTATACATATTATATGATCAAAATCGCATTGAAATGCCTCGAGAAATTCGTTTCTGCTAAAAATGTTGAAAAATATGTCTCTGTACATATATGATTTTTGCGATGAGAGTGAGATAGCAGTACCTACTTGGGGGTTACGAGAGAGCGAGAGATACGGTTTGTCTTTGTTTCGAACGCTCAGCACTAAAACTGCCGCGTCTATTTTCACCGTGGCTTAAAGGCTCCGAAGCCCTCCTTGCCGGTTGATATCATCAGGGGTCGGACCCATAAACAGGGCTGCCGTTTTGCGTATAATCAATGCTATTTTTCAATTCATCGATGATTCCACCGGTTGAGAAAAAATTACACAGTTCGGTTCAGTGTATGACTATAATGCACGAAAATACTCGCATCTGTAATCTTTTCTCAACCGGTGGAGTCGTCGATGACTTTAAAAAACTTGCGGATATTTTAATTAATCAACAGAGTCTCCACCGATTAAGGAAAGATTATAGATCAGAGTAGTTTCGTGCATTACAGTCATGCACTGAACTGAACTGTGTAATCTTTTCTCAACCGGTGGAATCATCGGTGAATAAAAAAATAGCATTAATTAATTATACGCAAAACGGCAGCCCTGCCCATAAAGTAAAATTCAAACCGCTGTTTCTATTTTTTTCTAAGCTCAGATTTTCACTCAGGCGTCATAAAGAAAATTTCCGGCTAAGTTATGGATTTGTTTTAGCGTATCGTTAGCTTTTTTGTTTTTGTTTTTTTGTTTTTTTTGTTTTTTTTTTGTTTTTTTGTGCGCTTAATTTGTGTTTATATGTTTAATTTTAATCGCACGGATACTATGCGTAGGTCCGGTAGGTCTGAACATAATCTGAATACATATCTGACACACATTGTATAGATAGATATTAGATACTGCGTCCATCCTCCATGTTTTGATCGTACACCTCTGCATTCTCTCACGGACAAATGCACAACTTCAATGCCTCTACTGGTCACGTTACGACGAGCATATTTTCAATAGTTTTAAGATCGGGGATCAGCTCGATCACGATGCAGCGGCTCAGCGCAGCGCAACAGCTGCTGAGCTGCTACACTCTTTTCTCGGGGCATCATAAATTTCCCTCTTTCCCCCTTCCCTTCTTTCGAGTACTCTGCCCTCCCCTCCCCTTTCAAATTCCCATTCCCCTCACCTTTGGAATACATAAACTCCATTCGAAACTATTTTAACATCCTCCATGGCGTGTCCGTCAATAAAAATTCCATCCGTTCCGCTTCGGGTACCCCCGGCCATGGGCCATGGAGCCCTGGACCCATGGAACGCTGAGATCCCATCCCATCATCAACTCACACTCACATTCACACTCACACTCACATTCACACTCACACTTACATTCACACTCACTGACCTCCCGCCTCTAATCCCAATGGCTCCACTTTTCCTCTTGTAACGACAGTGTTGCCTTGCAGCGGGATGGATTCGATGCACTAGTGGATCCAGGAATGTTTCTTTCTCTCTCTATGACCATTTGATCGCGTGTGTTAGAAAAGGACAGATAAGGAGCAGTCACGTGACTTTCGCCCCCTCTTCTGTCCTTTCCTAACTTATGCGATCAAATGACCATAGAGAGAGAAAGACAATCCACTCGATCCGCCAGTGATTCGATGATCGAAATATCGAACTGATTTCAAGCGACTTGAACTATTGTCGCGACTTTGACAGTTCTGTCGTTTTTGTTTTTAGGAGGTTGAAAAAAGCGAATTCCATTATTCCACCGGGTTGAGTTTCCTCAAATTTATTTTTCCATTGAGGCTCAAAAATGTTGCCACCCTCCCCCCGGCAATTTTTCTGCGGGCTCCCATGACTGCACGCAAAAGGTCACAGAGATACACCCTCGCTCTTTCAATTCATTATTTTTCTGTGTGTCTTTTCTGACCATACGCAATAAATAGCAATTTTTTGCTTTTCATTATTTCCTTGATTCTAAACAATTTATGATAGACCCCTAATACCCATAGAGTTATGATTGAATTTACACTAAAAAAAAAAAAAAAAAAAAAAAAAAAAAAAAAAAAAAAAAAAAAAAAAACATCAAAATATTTCAATTAAAAACTTTCCTCTCTCTCTCTCTCTCTCTCTCTCTCTCTCTCTCTCTCTCTCTCCCTCTCTCTCTCTCTTTTTTTTACCTTTTAAAGCTTGGTATAAATGAAAGGGCACAACTGAACACCCCCTTATAAGAGCCGTTTTGGCTTTTATTGACCCCTTTATTGTACGTTTTGTGATTTGAACTCTGCGATTTGCTTAAATTTATGAATAGTTTTTGAGACAACGTGTCCCACTTTGCCAAGAACAGCAAAACAATTATTCTTCCTCCGTCTGTACCAAAAACGTTTCCTCCAAATTACACGGTTGGAATGATTGGGGCAGTTCCCGTACAATTAGCTTAAGAAACAAACGTTATTCAAAGTTATCTGAAAAAAGCATCCTTCTTCATTCTATATTTTACCACAAAAAAAAAAAAAAAAAAACTAAAATCACTGGATATACAAATTCAAAGTTTCCGTTGGTAGGAAAATTCATTTTTTGTTACTTGGCAACACTGCGATATTGATACTGACTTAAACTCGGAGATTTTGAAAATATTTGGAAAAGTAAATATTGGAAATACCGATCTCGAGCGTGCCTCACCGGAAACAAACTCACCGGTGCAGTCATAAACGCATTGGTTCGGTGATTTGTTTGATTTGGTATGAGGATTCAGGAATGTTTCATGAACAATCTATACAACTGCTTCATATCATAGAGGCAGAGGCCCATTCGATACGTAAGTACTCACAAAATGTTGCTCACATATTATTGATAATTAATTGTGAAAAAAAAAAAAAAAAAATTATCGAGGTGAAGTGTTGCGGCCGATCCTTGAAATTCCTGACTTTTGAATAGATTGGATGTAAAAATGCGGAAAACGGTGATTGGCGGAGACGAGGCACGTATAGTTGGCATGTCAATCGATTAAAATACGGAATTTATCTGATTGACTAGTTGGAAAGCCCGTGCTTCGCACGATTGTGTTTTCTCTTTTTGTTTTTCCTCGTTTCTGAATTTTTCTTTGTATCATTTTACGAAGCGTCACACTGTTATTTAGTGTAATAGATTAATTACAGTAATTGAACAAATACAAAAGAACGTGAATGGTTTTGCCTTCAATCAAATCAAACTCAACTGACAATTTTTAAGAACGTACTATTATAATCGCAAAATCATCATATTACTTTATTCGCCCTCTCTATAAAAATATCTCCTACATTTCAAACGAAAATTAATTATTTACGAATTAATTATTACTATTCATCTCACCAACGATCACTCATCCGCATTCGCATAAAATAAAAATAAAAAAAAAAAAAATCTGCCCAAACTTAATCATAATAATAGGAGGTTCATTTTTTCTTTTAAAGGTAACCGTGGCTTCCAAATTTTTTTATTACGTTGTGACACACAATTCGGGTCTCAGCATTCCAACCAATAGAAATATTGGAACCCATCAAATCCAATTTTTAACACTGTACTTTCCGATCTTGTGCTTTGTGACGCTTCAAAATTCTAGGGCAATTTTTTTGTTTTTAAAATAGAAACTGATTGTTTTCTTTACATCGTCAAAATTTACTAACCGTGCTTTTTCACCAATCAAATCGCTGAGCAAGTCGCTAATTTCTAAAGAGGGCTCATTTAATTTCACCATTTTTAATTAAAGCTTAAGCACTTTTTTACAACTATATAGTAAGTTTCTATGGCATTTTATATTAGAGCAAAATTCTTCCCCCTTACGAAATGGACAATTTTCATAATCGATCATCAGATCGATATAACGAATTTAAAGCCGTTGATTCCAATAACCTCGACCTTTCTTGGGTAAATATCATGAAATCCATTTATTCAACATTGGAATCGCGTAAAACCCGATCTTCCTCCCTCCTAATGTGAAATCAAAATAGATATTCGAGAAAAAAACCACCTTCAACACCAACGTCCCTCCCATTACCTCCCTCTCGAAATCCAACACCCGACGCATCACCTCTACAACACGCAGTATTATAGCAAATCCCCAAAATTTGGCCGCAGTCCCCCAGCAAACAACGTGGAAAATGATAAAATCTTCACACAAAAAGGCATCGAAACACACGAAGCTTCAAAATGAAAAGCTTGTAAGGTGTGTGACCCAAAGGTGGCCCGGCTCTTAAGGTGGCCCACCCCCGTTTATTTCCGTTAGTTTCATGGATTGACAATAGATGGCGTTATTGCTGAGTAACAGGATGCTATTGCTTCCCTTTGGCTCCAACTAATTTAAAATAGGAGACTCAAATCTACCGCGGTAACTATTAATTTGTGAAAACGAGGTTTGGTGAGCGCCTTCAATAAATGTCATAGGCAAAACCACGACCGCGGTGTAGGAATATTTAACGACTCAATGGGGCTATTGCACACTTTTGCTATAAGCGATTTAATAGTCGATTATGGCGTAAAAACCTCTAAAAACAACGATGGCACCACTAAAAACTTCCAAAATCCACTCCTAAACTCAATAAACGCAGTTATTTGCACGAGCGTAATGGTGGCCGAAGGCACTAACAATGGGAGATTCCCATCTAACAATTCTGAAACTCCATCAAGATGCGACCAATTAGAGACTACTTTCATTTGACACCGGTGTCACTTGGTGTTGCGGTACCATTCATCGGATGTGGATCATCACTCTGATGACTAATTACTCTGTGAATCATCCTTGTCAGCATAGAAAGAGTGACGAAATTAAGATAGGAATCTCCCATTGTTAGTGCCTTCGGCCACCATTACGCTCGTGCAAATAACTGCGTTTATTGAGTTTAGGAGTGGATTTTGGAAGTTTTTAGTGCCACCATCGTTACTTTTTGAGGTTTTTACGCCATAATCGACTATTAAATCGCTCATAGCAAAAGTGTGCAATAGCCCCATTTATGTTTTAATAATGAGACAGAAAATGGGAACTAAGCCAGAAGGGGAATAAAAACCCGAAAAGTTTCGATTAAATTACATGATCTTCATCAGTCGGATCAGTGGCGTAGCATGCCATTTGGCAACGTTGCAGTTCTTCCATTTAAACCCACAAAAAAGATCGAACTATTGGGTGTTCGGTGAACACCTCCACGTTCGACCCTCTACAAGGGTTTAAATGGACACAGTACAACGCTGCCAAATTGCGCGCTACGCCACTGAGTCGGATGTGAAAACCCATAAAAAACGAAAAACAAAAAAAAGTGAATCTGACCCAAATATTAATCCAAACATTAAATAATATTATTATACTATGATATAATATTATATTATTCATTATTTTATATTTTAATGGAGCAAGCAGTGCTACTATGAAATAATCCAGCTAGGCAGATTGCGATGTTCTTTTCGCGCGTAACTAAGCTAAAGTGGTGTCTCCACCTGCAAATTCAAAAGCGCGAATAAACTGATTGAGCCAATGAGCTTCTTTGTTGTCGATACATCGGACTCGACCTATCGACTTCAAGGCAGCTCATTGGCTCAATCAGTTTATTCGCACTTTTAAATTTGCAGGTGGAGACACCCCTTAAGAGGAGAAGACCTCCCTGATTAGCAATAATTTGTTAAGGTTTCGTTTTTACATTGGCTTCATAATTTTTTCCACTAACTTTTGCCTTGAGATCGATGATACGCATTTCCCCCAAACTATTGCTTGAGAATAGAAAAGCATCCCTTAGGTACATAGTAGCGGCGACGGCGTGTAAAATCTGGCAACGTTGCATTTACTCCCATTTACAATCATGAAAAAGGTCGAAATATTGGGGGTGCACAGTGCACTTTCTAGAATCGATATTTTGCATGGGTTCAGATTGACAGAATACAATGTTGCCAGATTGCATGTGCCACCATACTGACTCCCAACGTGTAGTCACGTGAACTTGTCAACATCGAAATACTGATGTCAGAGAAAAACCTCGTAGCCGCAGGAATTAAGCAAGTGAAAATCATCCAAGCCTGATGGCTACTCGCATTCTCGTAAATGTCAACACTGCAGAGAGAGAAAGAAGCCGTGGCAATGAATGAAAGACGGGGAAGTCGGTGGTTGTAGTTTTTCTCTCCTTTTTGCAAGACGTTCCACTTTTCCAGGACGGAATCGAGAGCATTGTTGTCAAGTATCCTAGTAAAATCTGCCTATTTTGCCTACTGACATAGATATAATAAGACAGTGGTCGAGGTCTCCAAGGTGAACTGACAATCCTGCTGTTGAGGAGATGGAAAAAATCCACCGAAACGTCAGGAACACGTGAAAACAAAGACAGTCTTGTCCCGAGACCGTGAATCGGGAATCAGGTTGCGCCGGCCACCTCGCCAAGAGGTGAGCGGAGCTGAGGGGAGGGTAGGGTGGGTAGGGGAGGGTAGGGGGAGGGGGTGAATGGGGGCGCTGACTTGGCGGCAAGACGGCGGCTCAATACAACCAACTCAAACGCGGTCTTCTTTTTCACAAACATTTTTTTGTTGTTGATTTTTTATTTTTTTTTTTCTCCCTTTTTTTCCATCTCCAGCGACGGGGTTTTTCTTTTTCCTTTTTTTTTAATCTCCAATTTTGGTTGCAAGTGAAACCCAAAAAAACGACAAACACCGACCCTTTCACTAATAACTTAATTACCCCTGTGTTCTGCGACCCTCCTCACCTACCCCTTCATCCTTATTTCCGTCACCGCGCTCTCCTTCCTCATTTTTTTAAGTCTTATTTATTCCACCCCTAAATGCTTTGATGCGTATTTCATGGTTCGAATTTAGATCGTCTCTCTTTCCTTTCTCTTATAAAAAGGTGTTAAAAAATGTCTATTTTTACCGGAGGAAAATATCTTCGTTTATAGGACGAAGTGATACACACAAGCATAGCGCACTCCCTCAGGTCGCAGGGTGTTTATTAAAAGGATTTTGAAAAGGCCGATTTTTGCGAGTTTGATATATTTTACCCTCGAGCTTGCTTGGACGGAAAAGTACCAAGATAACAACGTGTAAAAATTAAAAATCAATACAAAGAAGGTTCCTTATGGCCAAAAAGCCGCGCCCAATCATGCTTCGATGCTCCTACAGCAAATCTTTCACCTTCTTTGCATGCTCTTTGCTTCATTGGTAATTTCCGAGTGTTATCATTACATTTTATTGCATTTTCTCATCTCAACTTCATTATAAGTCATTTTTGTTTCGTTCCTATATTTCGATTTTCTGATTTCAAACTTATGAAAAAAATAAACTCTATATCGAGAGAACCAATTTTGAATGGAAATTAACTGTGGGAAGTTGAATAAAATTCTTTGGAAAGTTGGATGCATTTTTTTAATCAACGGTGCGTATCATGTATAATCTTCAGTGGCGGCACGCTCAATTTGATAACATGATGACACCCCCCCCCCCCCCAATTTAACCAACGTGTGAAATAATCAATTCTCTAAGAGGCTGCCAGTCTCCTCAAAAATCAATTTTACGAAAGTTTAATGTAAAAATTGCGCAGTTACCAGGAACGCTCGGTAACTGATTAAACTCTTCGCCACTGCTTTCCAGCTGAACATTTTTTTGTAATTTGTTTTGTTTTGTTTTTTTTTTTTCGTTAGTTGTTTGTTTTGTTTTCGAGAGCTTTTCCCCTTTTCCAAATTACACCTGCCTTATTGTTAATCCGTTTTCCAAAGATCCCTATACAATCCCATCACAAAAAAAAAAAAAAAAAAAAAAAAAAAAAAAAAAAAAAAAAAAAAAAAAAAAAAAAACTGGTATCAAGATAAGCACACCATCAAAAGCATTTTCATAACTTTTGAATTCGTTGGAGCATGTTGTCTAAACAAAAGTGAAGTATTCAGAGAAACGCACGATTTACCAGTTGTATGTATGTGCAATAGATTTTTGGTCTGATTGTCAGAGTTTTGCAGCATGTGTCCGTAATAAACCTGAGTTTAATTTTGTGCATCGCATCTTAAGTACCATCAATGGAGGCTCGTACAATTTGGCAACAGTGTCCTTCCATTAAGAAAAAAAATTAAAACAATCGATTCTTCAGGAGGCTATTGGCCTTCTCAAGATTCGATTGTTTTACTTCACTTTGAATGGAAAGATGTCATACTTGCCAAATTGCACGGGCCTTATCTTTTCCTATACCAAACTCATCTCGATAAACTTGAATTTGTTGTCTTTTTCCTCCAGCAAGCAGTGGCGTAGCGTGCAATTTGGCAACGTCATATTTTTGCAGTTTAAACTTATGTAAAAGGTCGAATTCGAGGGTGTTCACCGAACACCCAATAGTTCGATATTTTCAATACGTTTAAATGTAAAAAGTTCAACGTTGCCAAATTGCACGCTACGCCACTGCCAGCAAGCCACGGAAGAAAAATTTGTCTCAGCATTTCTATTACCCACAACTGGACCGAACTGTATCCTCAGCCAGTGCGCCAGCACTTTTTCTCTCTTCCATCTAATAAATAAATGGGGGGGGGAGGGAGAATAGGAAGAACAAGAAAGAAACTCGCCTTGTTTTCCCTTTCAAATGGGCGACTTGTAAACGGACAAGAGTAAAGGAGGGCAATAAAACTTTATTGCCCTGAAAAAAAAGGGGAAGAAAAAGAGTGAAAATGGTAAAGTCGGGAGAAAAAACCTTTTTTTTTTCTGTTTTAAGATTTGCCGCGCACGCACCGGCTAAAAGGCTTATAAAATCTTAAGACCCTTCAGCCACGTTTCGTGGCCTATAACTTGCATCCACATTAAAAAAAGCGGGAGGGGGAGGGACAGAGGGATTCTAAACATTCGAAGATGGTCCGGCGAAGTATCGAGCACAGTCTAAGGTCTATGAGGAGATCCTTTTGGCCGGATCTGTAAAAGGCAAAGGGCCATGACAAACCACCCACCAGGGAACATCCACATCGGGTAAACGGTCTAACCTTTCAACAAAAGACGCGCGGACCTCTTCTGTTGTCTTCAGGTCGATGCCGGAGCAATACGGAAATATTTTGACTGTTTAATTAGTGATGCGGTGCAGTAAATCAACCAGGAACGGCTACCTACCCTATTCGAATGAGAATGGGAAATTGCGGCCAAAGCCGCGTAGGAACACATTCATCATGATTGTATTTCTATTTTCTGAATACGTCTGCTGATTACGTTCATAATTTCAAACGTGTACTCTTCCTCTGCATGTGTTGGTATAGTCGTAAAATTCACCAGCATCCGGGCCCTTTCGTTTTATGTCATGATGTATCTAGGTGCATAGGCTCCATAAAAACTTATAGAAAAGAATCGATCTTTCAAGGGTCTTATTTTGAACTTCTGATTATGCTAATCTAGAGGTCCCGGGTTCGAATCCCAGCCGGGGCGACAATGTTTGATGGACTCGGATCTTGTCAACTCGGAAGGACATGTGATCAGGGCTGCCGTTTTGCGTATAATCAATGCTATTTTTCAATTCACCGATGATTTCGCCGGTTGAGAAAAGATTACACAATTCAGTTCAGTGTATTGCTGTAATGAGCTAAAATACTCGCATCTATAATCTTTTCTCAATCGGTTGAGTCGTCGATGACTTTAAAGACCTTGCAGATATTTTAATTAAGTACTTAACGGAGTTTCCACCGATTAAGGAAAGATTACAGATCAGAGAATTTTCATGCATTTCAGTCATACATTGAATTGAACTGTGTAATCTTTCCTCAACCGGTGGAATCATTGGTGAATAGAGAAATAGCAATGATTATACGCAAAACGGCAGCTCTGCGCATGTGATTCCTCTCCCTTTCATCATCTCACCTTTACCGTCGTCCATGGGGCCTTATTGGCGCATGAGGGAAACTCAAACTGCTTAGAAGAAGAAGAAAAAAAACTTCTGAAGATAATCGATGCTTGCGTGCATTGGTTCAAACGTCCAAAAACGATGATGGATTTTAGTCAAACCGAAACCATCATTGCGGGAGAGGTGAAAGAAAAGTGAGTGAAACCAATATTTTATGTATTCAAATGGAAAGACCCAACATTTATATACGAGGGGCGTTCAATAAGTAAGTTCACCCCCCCCCTTTAAAATCCACGAAAGTTGACCAAATTGACCCAACTTTGGACGAAAATCTTCGTTAGGATATACTGAATCTATAGCTATCTAAAGCTCCGAACAATCGGACAAAATGCGGCCGCTTATGGGCCACGGATGCACGCAGCGGCGCACTATGGTCCAGATGGCCGATCTAGCTTGTATAAACTCAAAATTGGCAGAAAAAAAAACGCGGGAAGGGAATAATTAGGGGTTTTTGGGTCGCTGAACACGAATCTAAAGTCCGTATTTCAAAATTCGCGGAACCAAGATGACGGATTGGCTAAAAAAATCAAAATGGTGGGTTTTAAAAGTTATCGGAATCATACGCGTTTGTAAGTGAACTTTTGATAAAGCTCCAAAATGGTTAGATTTGCCTGTACTTCATCATCTGGTGGATTCTTAAGTACGAGGGTAGAAGGAGAGAGCAACAGTGTTGCCAGCGTGAATCGAAAACCCAGAATATTTAACAACATTAATTTAAATAAATGAAGTGTACTCTAATTTTATAGCAGTATTGCACGGAAAAAAAGAGAAAACTAATTGGTACAGTAAATAAAGGCACTTCTTGTAATTAACTTTTTCTTTTTCTTGTTACTATTTTGCACAAAACACTGGTTCTTGGCTTTTAGCGGAAAATGGTTATTTTTTAGCGTTGGAACATAATTTTAGGAAAGTCGAGAGCTCAAAAAATGGGCGAAAAGGGGCTGGGGCAAAGAAGAAGGCTGGTACTCATGGGTCGAAAGAACACTTTTCTTGAGCAATCTTGCCAAGGAAAACTCAGGAATTTTTTTTAGCAGGTGTCTTGGTGCGCTGATTGTACCTAATTTTCAATTATTATTTGGGTATACGCTGCAAACTTTTTGAGGACCCATTTCAGAATTTCATCGACTATACTTTATATTTTCTGAATATGTTTTTCCATACGGTCTACAAGGATCGATTTAAAGAGGTTCGGTAAAAGAGAATTCTCCTCAAATATTTTTCTGCCAAAAATTCACACCAACATTTTTTCAAGCGCACCAACCGCTTTACATAGTCAATGTTTGTTTATTTTCGGGGACTATTTAATCTTTTGCTCTGTCATTTGAGTCAGAAATGTTTCGTTGGTGTGCGCTAAGTTGTATTTTTCACCGATACTAGGTATCTATGTAGGTACTTACAACATGCACGCCACACGGAATCATCTATGCGTTTACCTAAATATCATCGTAACCTACGAGGGGCGTTCAATAAGTAAGTACACCCCCCCCCCCCCCCCCCCAATCTAAAATACACGAAAATTGACCCAGCTTTGGACGAAAATCTCTGTTAAGATATACTAAATCCAACGTTATAAAATCCAGAACAATCGGACAAAATGCGGACGCAGCGACGCGGGTCCGCCATCTTTTGGCTTTCATCGCAACTCTACAGGATGAGCCAGAGCACCCGAACCAGGTATTTTTCTCAAAAACTACTGAACTAAATTATTTGAAACAAAAAAGTCAGATAGGGAATTGACCCCAAATTTTTCATTTTTGATATTTCCAAAAGCCACCCCCCCCCCCCACCCCAACAGCCCCTTAGGGCGTATTTGGGGCAGGTTCAAACACATTTTTCAAGTTTTCTCGAAAAAACCTCCAATGAAGGTATAAATATTAGTTGATAATCTTAAAGCAGAGGCAATTACCGACATTTTTACTCCTTCCAATATTTCCAAAAAACCCAAATTTTTTGAGTTATATGGGGGATTTTTGGCATTTTTTTGAATCGGCCCTTTTGGCCACCCTGTTGAGAATTTATCAAAAATTACTGCAGATTCTGAAAGAACAGATCAAGGTCTTTCGATTAATGTGCCGCATGATACCAAAAAGTGGAAAAATAAAGTGTTTTTCGTCAATTCAAACTTTTGGGGCTTGGGGCTCAAAATCTAAGGTTTTGACTAACACTATTTAATTAATCACCGACTGTAACTACCTATACCATATTGATGTTGCAAAAATACGCAACAAACCTATTCTTCTTGTAAACGGAACTAAATTGAGACCAAGGGAAACAGGACGAAAGACTGGAAGAACAGCTTAGGGAGGCGAAAAGACGATTAGGCGATATCGAAGTTGACATCTTGTGACATCAAACAAGTTGTTTGTCGTCTTTGATAGTAGACACGCGACGCGACGCACAGTAGTCAAGCGAGTCAATGGGAGAGGCCGAACATGGCGAGGCGACTTTAAATGCGTATATCTTTGTTAATTCGAAACGTAAGTTGTTTGTAAGTGATTTCATTGATTTTATCGTAAAATTGTCCACCAAAAGCACCCCTTATAGTTTGTTTTTCGCCAGTAAAAACATTCAAATTTTCATTCTTAGTAATATTTATTCACCTCAATGTGCGACGGCCCGACTTCAGAGACACCACCCGCTGACACAGAGTTGAGTTGACAATCCGATACGACACGGATCATTACTCAATTATCACGTCGGAGATTCTTAAGACAAAAGCGGCGGAAAAATAAGAGGTGTTGAAAAAAAACCAACTCAAAAAATAAACGAGAGTGAATGAGACTGAGAGGATGTGGATCCCAAGGGGTTTATCTTAAAACCCACCCCTCCGCTCCGCCTGCGTCCCTGTGGTCTCTTTTCCCATTCATGGTCGCCTTATTCTCATTGTCAAAGTCATCGACTGAGGATTATTCTCCAGGCGCGATTCTCTTGACGATAGACGATTTAGATGATAAATTCTCTTCACTTTCTGATCCTTCCTCAGGGTTTCCCTCCTAACCTATTTATCAATCCCACTTTTTAACTATCGCTCATTATTACTAGGCATTTGCTTCTGCAAAAACTTCCCCCTCTTATAGAAGACAAATGGAGGTTTCCTCTTTGCTCTCCTTTTTATAAAAGACATATCTTATCTAGACATCACATCGATCATACACCCATTATTTTATAGGTTGTTAAATCGATGTATCCAAAGAGTAAACAAGAGTCGCAATGGGGCTGTTGCAAGGGTCTGAAATGTTGTGTTTTTTACAAAGAAAATGAAAGTCTTAGATAAGCTGAGAACAAAAATGCCTCTGGTCTCTAATTAAGTCCCATTCTTATGGCGATGAGATTTTGGCCCAAAATACATTGTTTTAAATGGGAATTCCGCGCAGTGACGTCACTACGCACACGATTTTTTACAACTTTACTCGTATGTACCTCCAAAACCGAGACCCCTCGGAAACAACCGAAGGCACCATTGTTCTCAGCTCATCTAGTACTATCACTTTCGTTAGGAAAAACACAAAATTTCAGACCCTTGCAACTGCCCCATTGCATTGAGTTTCTGATTGGCTGGAAATTGAGGGAAATCGCGTTGCGTAACTGTTTTAGGCCTTATGGAAATTAACACAGGTTTTTCGTTCCGACACGTTTATCTCGAAACCTGTGCAAAATGGTCTCCAAACAATTACTACGAGTCGATTTAGCAGAATTTTCCGAACAAATTGATAGGTCACAATACCAGTATATTGCAAGTTCGAGAGGACTGTCTCAGTTGAAAAGTACACAAAACAATGAGTTACTCAAACACACGCCAAGCATGTAAACACACTATTAAGCGTACTTTTCAACTGAGACAGGTTTTTCGAATTTGCAACAAAGTGGCACTTATGACCTATCAATTTGTTGAGAAAATTCTGCTAAATCAACTCGTTATAGAGACAATTTTGGACAGGTTTCGAGATAAACGTCTTGGAACGAAAAACTTTTCATTTTTATACTATTGTTTGATAGTATTTGCTCCTTCCAATACTTCTTGTTTGATACATTTGCGAGAGGGAAAAAGAGGATATCAAAATGAAAGGACCAAAAACTACACAGTAGGTAAATGGGTCTGTTGCGTACTTTTGCTACATCAATATAACTCATTGTTTCTAACGTAAAATTCGGCAAAAATAACGATGCGCACACTAAAAACTTTCAAAATCCACTCATAAACTCAGAAAATACCTTCCATTTCAAACAACACGCGCTACACTAGACACTATATCACCGACTTATAACTACACAGATGGAACCATCTAATTTATGTAAACATGAACAGAACTTACAAACATTGGAATGTTTCGATTAGATGCGTACATTTCTTATATTATTTTGCAATCTTTGATAATCCGAAAAGATCAGACAGCAAATGCAGCTTCTATTTTACGTATTAAAAAAGAAAGTCCATCATTTTGTAGTTACAATGTTGTTTACTTATGCACGGTGGTTCCGTCTATGTAGTCGTATACCGGTGCAAATAGTGTCCAGTGTAGCGCGGGCTGTTTGAAATTGGAGTGATTTCTTGAGTTAATGAGTTGATTTTAAACGTTTTTAATGTGCGCATCGTGATTTTCGCCGAATTTCACATAAGAATCAAAGTTTTATATTGGTGTAGCAAAAGTATGCAACAGATCCATTGTACCCGCTCTTGACATCAAAATTAAGGTCAAATGCGATTTTCCAAACAATTTGAAAGAAGTCAAACTGGCAACAATGCCAAACCGGCCGAGCTGTTGTTTCTAGTTTCCGATTGTTTAGTGCGAAAAATATCGGAAAAATGAGGCGCAGCCAAAACATCCGATTTTCGTTGGGAATAATAAGAGAAAGGTGCAACCCTCCCTTCCCATCCCATCGCCTCACAACCCCCCCCCCCCCCGGTTCAACCAATCTCCAGTCTCGGTTCCTTCTATTCCACGCATGTAAAAGCAGACGTGTCGGCGGGACACAAACATCCGTTGTGACAGGAGTCCTTTGACTTCTCTCTCTTTCCAGTTCAATGTTCAATCCTTCGATGATATTTTTATTGTTTATAAACCAGAGGCAGGGTAGGAAAGGGTGTGGCGGGTAGCCGAACCCCCCCCCCCCCCTCCACTCGCCGTCTCTTCATCACAACCTTGATCAAAATTTTTGTTTCGCGATCAGGTACAGGAATAACCGAATATTATTATTCTTTACTTCCGATTACTCTGCAGTTTGAGAGGGACTCAAGACCGTCGTCAGTGTCAACCTGGGCCCTGGGACCACCAATGCAATGGTAGGGTATCGATAGTATCGATAGTTCTGATAGCGCGAATATCATCTATACTTATTCAGGGTCATGCTACCATGACTCTCCTCACTGCAACATTTTAAAACTACAATGGGTCTGTTGCAAACTTTTGCTACAACGATTAATTAAGAGTGTTTAATCTCATTTAAAATCGCCTGAAAAGGCCATTGGTGGCATCAGATAGTCATAAAATGCAATAGTAATCTCACAAGAGGCGTTTAATGAAATCCAAGATGGCGAATAAATATCGAGCAATCTGTATGCATGCACCGTGAACATCCAAGGATGGCCAACTTTGACAACCTCACCGCAGGTAGAGGTTATGTGTTTGTTTACGTTGTGATTGGTTGTGATCGATATTGTGAGTTCGTGGTGCATGCATACAAATTGCTGGATATTTCTCCGCCATCTTGAATTGCATTAAACAGTGGCGTAAACTTGGGATTTTTATTGGGGGGGCAAACCAACTTTTGAGAGATGCACTATGGGGGGTCTAGGGGGACACCCCCCAGTGAGAGGGGGTCCGGGGGTCCTCCCCCGGAAAAATTTGAAAATTCAGGCTCTCTCAGACGTTATTTCAAGCAATGTTATCGCATACAAATGCCTCCAAATTTAAACAAATTAAAAATAGATTTTACGTTTATTTTCTTAATTTATCAGGCAAAAAGGGAACTTTTCAATTTAGACTTTCAACAACATGAAGCTGATATTTCAAGGCTTTGAGAAACTGTTCCTCACGGTTAGAAGTCATGTGGAAATTTAAAACTGCAGTAAATGTAATGTTCCACTTAGTGGCGTAAAATTTTAGATTCTTTTTGAGGGGAGAGGGTAGCAAATAGTCCGATACTTTGGAGAATCTGGGGGGGGACACTTTCCAGTAATAGGGGGTCTGGGGGTATTCCTCCAGAAAAATTTGAACATTTCCATGGTAAAAATGACGACTATACGACTATTCCAAAAACTACTATAATCTATAGTTGGCCAACTATAAATCCATAGTTGGCCAACTATGTTTATAGTCGTTTTTGGAACGGTTATAGTCGTCATTTTCACCAGGGTTGGGTTCTCTCAGACTTTATTTTAAGCAATTGAATCTTTCAAAAATAACCAACCGACAGAACAGAAGTTAATGGACTCAATGTATATTTTCTTTATTTCATTGAGAACAGAGGAATGTTTCACTTTAGATTTACTTTAGGTGCAGTTTCAGCGTAAAATAGAGCCACTTATTCTTGTCATTTTTTGCTTCTCGGTTCCTGTAATTATTCCTTTCTTTCTTTATTTTGTTGTATTTTTCCGTCTTTTCTTTTCTCCCTCCCTCTTTTTCATCAAATTATTGGGGGGGCAAAATGATACTTTGCCCCCCCTTCTCAAATATTGGAGGGGCAAAAAGGTCATGCCCCCCCTAAGATTACGCCACTGGCATTAAACGCCTCTTGTGAGTTTACTACTGCATTTGATGACTTTCTGATGCCACCAATGGACTTTTCAGGCGATTTTACATTGGATAATACTCTCTTAATCGGTGTATCCGCAAAAGTTTGCAACAGACCCATTTGATTCTTTAGACCTTTAGTACACCTGTGTACTCATATGTAGAGCTTTCAACTTTTTAATGATGAGTTGGGCGTAGGGTAGTGGCGGCTGGCACAATTCGACAACAATATTGTTTATCTATTTGATTTTATGTAAAACAATCGATTCGATAGTGAAGCATTGCTTCAACAACAATAAATTAATCAGCATGGATTCAAATGGGGAAGAACATTGGTGCCAAACCGCACGAGCTGCAGCTGCTGTACTTACAAATATGGTCTGAAAATCGGCTACAAGCGGCAAAAAATCAGAAAGTTTTCTAATCAATTTGTCATTTATTATTTATAAAACTTTCAAGACCAATTTTAATCACATAGAGCTTTCTTACACGTGATTTAAACCTAGGAATGTGAATTTAAAGTTTTAAATTAAGCTTAAAAAGGACGAGAACGATGATTCTTGACGACTTTCGGTTTCACTGATTTTTTGCCACTTTTTCGATCTCAGAGCATCAGTGGCGCACCGAAAGTTTCTTCGTCTCTCCCTTTTCTCCATTAAAAAACGTATGTTAGACAAGGATGGACAACGTGATAAAACCCCCTCTTTCTGTCCTTTTCCCTCTTATACATTCAAATGGGAAATGAGCGAGATGGAAGAGATCCTGGTTGCGCCAGTGCAGAGCATAGTGCGCTGACAGCGCATTTGTAGCATAATGGGGTGCAGTTGCCCCCTCTGTGATTGGGAGAATACCTGTTTTTAAACCAATTTTCTAAAAGGCGAGGTGAGATCCTGCAGTCAAACTTTCCCCTCTGCTATATTAAAGTAATCAAATCATTAATCGGTAATTTAGAATAGAGTCCATGTGTGTGGACAAGAGAAACCATACGCCATTAGAGGTTCGTTTTTTCCAACGAGCTATGTATGGCGATATAGAGGGGGCTGGCTATACATGCTAAGTCCTATACAGAGACAAATAGAGACCGTGAACTCCCTATTCTTCCCGTGGTTGCGCGCGGTGTCCACTTTTCGTGAACTACGTTTGTCGGGACTCATCGGCCTCAACAATCAACCTTCGCATAATGTTGGATGGTGAGCTCAACAAAAGGCTGTGATTGGTCCGCGGTCCCGGAAACGGAAACAGGTTTTGCTTGGCGAATGCAAACTACGCGCTCATATCAGTCAACATTATGCGAAGGTTGATTGTTGTTTCGATGAGTTCCGACCAAAATTGAACCACGAAAAGTGGACACCGCGCGCAGGAATAGTGCAAGGTCTCTATTTGTCTCTGGTCCTATATCAAAGTGTGACAGCATGAGAGATCTGAATTTGGTTGGTTTCCCTCACTTTTCGCACTAATCAACTCCACCAGTTCGCAGTATACGGCGGCTCCTGTAATCAGGCAACGATGCATGCGTGCTCCATTTAAATGTATGCAAAACAATCAACTCTCGGCGAGGCAATCAACCTGGTGCCTAGAATCGATATTTTTCACAGGTTTCAATGGCAGAGCCCATAAATTTCCTGATTGCATGAGCCGCTTCCTCGGCGTTTTTTTCGTTTTTTCGTTTGTTTTAAAGGCGATTTCAACTGGTTGTGGGAAAGAACCGCTCAAATTGAAGAGGCATGGAAACGGAGACTTTTTAGTTGTAATTAGGCGTGGATCGGTGAGTATCAATCAATAAAATCTGAAATTATTAGGATTTTCCTCTTCCCTCTGCTATCAAAGTTATCAAATCCTCGGTCGGTAATTTGGAATAGAGTCCATGTATGTAAGTATATACAGAGTTAAGACAAGTAAAACCATGCGCCATTAGATGCGTTTTTTCCAACGAGCTGTGGCGATAGATGATGGGGCCATAGCCATAGGTACATGCGTTTTAAGTCCTATGTATCCAAGTGTGACAGCATGAGTGATCTGAATTTGCTTTGTTTCCCTCACTGTTTTTAACTTTAAATCAAAAATTGTAATTAATTTAGTGGAAATCGGTTTTAAACAAAAGTGCAAGTGTTTAAGTGTAGCTGTCAGGACACGGAATTTTAATACCTACATCTATCCGCAGGTGAAAACATTTTGCATATTTCTTTTATGAATCAGTTTCTCCGTCGTGCAAATCCTTCCAAAAGAAACAGTTATATCGATTTTTATGTCCAGATAGCCACTCTAAAATACTTCCACACTATCGTTTATAACCAATTTCAAATGTGTTTGTAACGATTTTTTTTCTTTGTTTTTTTCTTCTTCTAAATTTAAAGGTTGAAAAAAGTGGGGCAAACACATCGAGCCTGTGTGAAAAATGTCCATAAGAGATCTTGAGCATGGTTGTGCCTCCATGAAGTTTCAATATCACGCCCCACAAATCCTTTCTATCGCTACAGCTCGTTGGTTTTTGCACAATTTTTTTACATTTCTGAGGGCCGTTGTTGTGTTTTGGTCTACTGCAAAGATTACTGTGACGTAGAGTTTCTAACGGTGTAATCTTTCCCTGCTTTTGTTGGTCGACATCTATTATTGACGGCTTTAAAGATTCTTTTGAGAATTATAGACATTTTTAAGATGCATCATGATTAAAATAAAATTAACAACTGTCTAACTCTTTTATCCGTCATATACCGTTGGACCCGTTGTTAGTAAACAACTATGCGTTTGTAAACAAATATGCAAAAACGCATCCAATGGCGGCTCCCATAGAGTCTAAAAACTCGTTAACCAGACAGAGGTTGACCACACTTTAGTGGCTTAAATTCAGTCTTAACTCTCTACATACAGCACTGGCGGCTCGTGGAGGTGAGGCGACGAAAATGAGGGGCACACAGGATTTTGTTTAAAACGCTCTTCACATAAAATTTCTTCGCGATACTTTGTTTCATTTACAATCTTTCGACGATTGAAATAAAGATAAAAAAAATAAGGCTCTTAACCTTTTTACGTTATTTTTTCCAAATTTTCTTTCTCTTTTCCATAAAAAAATGTAAGGCAACGGCTCCCTGTCGCCTCACTTATGCCTCACCTGACGAGCCGCCACTGACATACAGAGACTCTAATCAGTATGAACTCGTAAGAGGACTGTTTACCGAAAAATTAGAATCTGGGTGCACTTATTACTAAAATCACCCACTCGAATTTACCTATATCTAGAGGAAACCGGCACGCGATTCGATTGGTTCAATTTCGACACATGATGATAGCAAAACTAGCATCCGATTGGTCAATTAAAAATCGCCAGCTCGTTATTCAAACGCGGTTTATCAGCGGAGAGCGCATGCGCAGCGTGCACGAAACCTCGGATATGATAACAATAAAATAATCATCTTCTTACACAAATTATTACTTTATGATTTCCTCAAATAAAAATCTTGCGCATACTTAAGTGGCACGAAATTTCCTCAGCATAACGAGACAAAAAGCAGATTTCTGCAGTCGTAAAACAATAAAACTGATCTTCATTCATTGGGTTTATTCTTTACAAGAAGTTTATCATGGGAGCTTATTAGAAAAAAAAAAATCGCCTGGCTATGACAATACAATCTTGACAAGAAAATAACTGTACTGATTTGGTGGTAAAAAAAAATAATCAGTGCGTCGGGTCTTATATGATCATAAAATACATTAGAAGTAGAATCATTTTCAGTATAGTGTATGGGTACCTACACTTGTAGGTATTATCTACGTCCTAAGTCGCACGTCATGATTGATAGGACATTTTTTCCAAAAAAATCAAACTATAAAAGCGGTATGAGGGTCACTATAATATGGGTGTGTAAAAAAAAAGCGTTTGCCAAGCGCGAATTATACTTAAAATGGATTCGAATTACAAAAAAAAAAAAAAAAAAAAAAAAAAAAAAAAAAAAAAAAATTGAGGGGGCGGACCTCTTTCAGGGGTTTGTTTTCCACTTTCTTAAACCCTCAAGGACACGATTAGGGGGAAGGGAGTGTGGTGCCTGTTGCTACTCGCACCTTAATGCGAATATTTCATAAATGACAAATCCTTGTCTTGTGCGTGACGCATCATCAATAGAATTTGATCAAAAAGTTGCAAGTAAAAAAAAAGGGGGGGGGGGCTGAAACATACTCGCCGAATTAAGTTCGTCAAAACGCAAAAAACACATTTTGGCATTTCAATAAATCAAAATTTGCTTTTTGGGTCTCGAATTGTTTTAAAAACAATTAATTATTTTAATTAATTTTTTTTTTTAATTATTGATTAAATTTCCTCAAGTCATTTAAAAGCTCTCATTTTGTGTGAATAACCGCACTCTCCAGTTCCTTCTCACCAAGTGAGTTATATATAATTATTTTTTCGTTTGATGAAAACCGGAACTATCAATTAACATCAAAGAGTGAGTAAGAACAATGAATCATGATGTTCCAAATTCAAGAAAGCTACAAGAAAATTAATAATATCATTGACTTTCACCCAGAACAATAAAGCATATAGCATGAGCACACCGCACTTATTTATTTTCTTTTTAACCCTTTGTTTACCTGGTTGTGGTTACAGTGGTTAGGTAATGGGTATGTACTATTCAAACAGAAAGCATCGCTGGATCACTCAAGTTTGATGGGTAGTTAACTATTCGTACTCCGTGGTGTTTATTTTGCACATCCTTCTAATTGAAGGCGCTCGACGGAACATACCATTACAAAATGTCAACAGTAAGGAGCCACTTTTATCGTCACGTCAGTAAGATATTGTAATTATTCGAGGTAGATTTCGCTGCGAAAACGAATAGCCTCGGGCGTGGTATTAAAAGGATTAATTTAAAAAAAAAAAAAAAAAAAAAAAAAAAAAAAAAAAAAAAAAAAAAAAAAAAAAAAAAAAAATAGTAATCGATAGCTAAGCGCAGTTGCCAGATTGCACTAGTTGCCACTAGGACGGCAATCATTTTCAATGAAAATTTTTCATACTCAAATGGTTTGATAACGTAAATACGCAGCAGAAGCTATGGTGAATTTGCGATGTAGGCAATATTTATCTGCACGTTATTTTACAATTATACGGCGAATGAAACATTCTTAATAGGTACCTACCCTTGATTCGGTGATTCAAAATGCGGTCATGTCTTTTCTCAAAACTACCAGAGTGTATGTCCCTGTCGGGCGTGTCGGCAACGTTGGATTTCGTCCATTTGAAACCATGAAATAGGTCAAATTTGAGGGAGTTTACAAAGCACTCAATCGTTGGATCCTTTTCATTGTTTTCAATTGACAAAATGCAACGTTGCCAGATTGCAGGATTTTACCACTGATCTTGTTGTTCATCGAAAAACTTAATTTTTTCGTAGGGCTCGGTCTACTTTGTTATGAAAAGTGAGCAGAATTTGCTTTCTTCTTCCCAAACAAAGTATTAGCTGATTGTGAGTGTAACTGATTACAAAGCAACTCAAAAATCATAATTTCTATCGGTTTGTTTTGCGTAACATGGAATTGACTGAGGCCTACTCTCTTATTCCATTTGAAAGAAAATAGCTTCCTGATCACATTCAAAGATTTACTTCCCTATTCTTAATTTCCCAACGTCCGTAAGATTTCTCTCTGGGCAACTTCTAAGGGAATTTTTCCCGTTTTTTCCCGACTCAATTTGGGTATCCTGATCAACGTATCAAAATCTCAATAAAGGAGGGATTTCGGTTGCTTTTTGATTCCATTCCTAGATGCAAGATCCCGTTCTTACTTCCCACATAATTGCAGAAATTGCATGCTCAGAGGTCCCTGCGCAATTTCTACACTTCTCCAGGTTTTTCCTGCATAGGCAGACCAATGTTGCCAGATCTTCCCACTAACTATACTAACTTTTACATTAAGTAAAAAGGGAAACATCAAACATCTGAGAATTAATTATCCAAAAAATGGCAACATTGGAGTTCACACTCTGATAACGATGTGACAATACATAGAATAGTGCAGGGGAAGAACGTTAAATGTCACTAAATCCCATGATTGTTATTAACCTGACGGAAAGAGGGAATCAATGCATTTCCATCTCCACCAAAATTGATTGTCTTGCGCTTCTGTAGATCCCGGTTCCCTTTGAACTTTTGTACCCCGTTATACATGACCACGAAAATTGAAAACTTTAATTTTGATTTTTGTGACACAAACATCGTTTTCCCCCTGAACTCTTAACGATTGCAAGTAAGGAATTAAGAAGTTTGATCTGTATTCCTACCTGGAGTTGGCGTAACATTAGTAAAACTCGATTTCTTCATCCACTCGTATGGACTCCTCGAGGAGGGCGGTCGGGGCAGTTGTTGTGGACTCGACGACCCGTTCCCTACTCCCGGACTCGATATCTCGCTCCCAGAAATCGTGATAGGGGGTGAAGGTAGGATATGCTCGGGCGGTTCGTGCGTTGAATTTTGTTGAACAGTAGGCGTTCCGCCGTTCACTAAATCCGTCATTCCCCAATCTTGGGGCGATTGAAACATATGATGGTGGTGGTGATGATGCGACCACGGGGTCGTCTGTTCAGGCGTATCGTGCATACAACTCAAAAACTGTTGCTGTTGATGGTGATAAGGGTTCCCGTACCACGATCCGGGGGTAGGATACCCGGCGGATCCCTGGTGGTGTCGGTACATGCTCGCTGCAAAATGATCCATCATTGTCACAAACACTCCGGCGGTAATAAAGGACACATTTAGAAAAACACGGTATAAATATAAACACACAAGAAAAAGAGAAAATTCGGTAAAACACAACGGAATAAACAACCACAACAAGCACGTAAAAACACGAGGAAAAACGCACGTGTGTCACCCGACGGAGAACGCACTCACTCACTGTGGAAAATGAAAACACGACGGATACACTTCAAAACGAGTGACAATGGGAGAGTTGCCGACGGAGGCGACCGTGCGACGTCAGAGAAACTCTTGAAATACAATGGGTGGAGCCTCATTCTCCAGCCAATCGAAAACCCGTCGAGTTCTTCACTCATTGGGCACATTCTTCAACCGCTCGCCTCCCTTCACCGCTTCGCCCAACAGCGCCCGTATTATCAGCGTGAGTGTATCTCTCGTTCTCCCCGCTCTGCGCCGCGCGCCGATGGCCGAGGCAACCTCTTTACGAATGATAACGAAGCGAGGAGTAAAGCCGTAAGGTAATAATTATCTCAGCTAGCGATTAAAAAAAAAAAAAAATCCAGTTTGTGGTTTTCCATGAGCATGGTGGTTTAGAGTGTCGGGGGGAAGGGTGGGGGGTAATTTCGAGGAATAACTAATGGCAATGAGCGACCATCTAAAGCATGAAAGCATGAGCTCTGAAAACGATGGAAATGATATCGTTCTTCGCAACTCGCAACTCGAGTGGAGCTCATTCTAATTCAATTTCGTGCGTCTCTTAACCGCACTAACTTTTTGTTTAATTAATGTCAGTTTTCTTCGTCAGTTCTCTTTGACGCGCACATCGCACGGTTTTAATTGAGGGGAAGATTAAGAATGCGAAGCGCTTTTAATCTGCAACTCTGCAGACAGCAAGTATACCTACCTATACTCGCACTGCATATGTGATTTGCGCAAATGAAAACGTTCTAGGTACTTAATTAAGATCCTCAAAATTGAAAATCGTTATTTCTTGTGAGACTTCGATAGTTTTAGTTTGAAAAAAATCGTCGAATCGTAGCAGCGATGTTCGCTTTAAAATAATTCGTTATTCCGCTAAGAGTAGATTTGATGGACCAATTTTTCCGTCTATACCCTCGTGCCTCATCAGGGACCAGTGGTGCGGTAGACCCCATAAGCGCAAATATTCAAAACGGAGAGCCCAAAAGCACAAATAATATATTTTGCGCTTATATATGGGCCGTCGATTTGTGGTAGATATATTGTGAATCGATACATCAGTAGCGTAGCGTGAAATTTGACATCGTTGTATGTTGTCCATTTAAACGCATGTAAAAGGTCGAATGCGAAGGTGTTCACCGAACACCCACTAGTTCGATCTTTTTCATGGGTTCAAATTCGGACGAATTTGCAACGTTGGCAAATTGCACGCAACGCCACTGCGATACATCGCATCGATTTATTACGAATTAAATTCGGAGGTTTGACAACTGCGTTTGGCAGAAAACTAGCTGGCTGAGCGTAATTACTGATTATCTTAGTGATGAGAGAAACTGAGCCTTGAAGATGTACAGGAAGAATCTTCCGTGAAAATGAGAAGTGTCCAAAATCCGCTAAAAAATGCCGAAAAGAAACTGACAAATAATGTGCATACTTGCTTCTAAGTCAAACATATCATGAACTTTTAGCACACAGCATTTCAATGATTCAGTAGACGTAGGTATATGAAAGAATTGGCATGAAATTTCAAGGCAGGGCCTTACGAAATTCCGCAAAATTTTTAACGCGGACTTCTTTTTCGAATTTGACGCGAACTGCGAAGCAGTTAAGCTAAAATTTTATCGTTTGAAGCGAACTTCGATTCAAGTTTCAGTGTTCAATGCGCATCACTTCCAATAAGTAAATATAAAGAATCAAGGTAAGCATCTTCCTTTTTTGTACATTTCTTTTCTTCATTATTTTAAATCCGGCGTTGCAATCTCTTATAGTTTTCGGATATTTATATACGGGCTGTGTTCGATAGATCGAAACGCATTTCGATTACTTCTTTGCGCTTATGCGGGCTGCCTCATTTGCGCTTTTGGGCTCTGAATTTAGGGTATTTGCGCTTATGGGTTATTATAGCCCAGTGCGGTGTGGCGTGTAATTTGACAAAGTTTCCTTTTTTTCTTTGTAAGCTCATGAAAAGATCGAATTAACTATCGCAGAAAAACCGCTTTGATAGCGCTGATAAAAGCTTTGGTAGAAAAATGACCCAGCAAAATACTTTAGTTCGAGCTAATCAAAGGTTTTGTGCGCCTAACTAAAGAGAGTTTGCAGAGTGAACCAAAGATTATTGGTTTCCGCAACGAAAGTCTTTGGCCGGGTCATTTTTCTA
Organism: Trialeurodes vaporariorum; assembly: GCA_011764245.1. NCBI lineage: Eukaryota > Metazoa > Arthropoda > Insecta > Hemiptera > Aleyrodidae > Trialeurodes > Trialeurodes vaporariorum. The sequence continues at coordinate 20,514,460 of VMOF01000388.1, forward strand.
ATGAGGGTTTTTTCAGCAAGATGGTAAATCGATAGAGTATATTTTTTCTCATTGAAATTGACCAAAGTTAATGAAATAACAAAGCAAACCCCCTATTTCTATAGACACTTGACGTTATATAACTGCAGTATAAAAATGCATGGACTTAAAGTGTGTCATGCTTTCATTAAAGTTGCGTAGGTATACCTATGATTTCCGTCATTTATGAAGACTTTTTTTATCTTTGATGATTTGATTTCATGTAAGAATAAATATTGATACTTAGGGACTTTGGAGTGATATGTATTTAATTATAATAACAAAAAATTGATCCACCGACCTTACCTAATGAAAGTCGTAATCCGCTAGCTTTCTGTTCATAACCGTTTTAACCACCAATTTTTATTTGGAAACAGGAAACAAACAACACCTCTTATGCTGATACAGTTACCTAAATGGTAATTTCGCCTGTTTTCATCCAATTTTTCCGTAACGCCGTCTCCATAAGATCCGATTTCCGTCATGCACGGAGAAAAAACCTCGGTTCATATGGAACACCGAAGGTGTTGGGTTCCAGTAACCGAAGTTTTCAGTTGTGAGTACCGAACTTCAGTTATAGGAGTACCGAAGTGGTTCAGTAGGAACGAAATTTGAGTCATAGTATTAGTCACACTTCCCGAAATCTTCGGTACTCTTAACTGAAGTTCGGTACTCACAACCGAAAACTTTGGTTACTGCAGTAACCGAACACCTCAGTGTTCCATATGAGCCGAAGTTCAGTTCTTATGACCAATTTTTCTTTCTCCGTGTGGTGACACACCTATGATGCGGTTAAATTTCGAATTCGTGTATGTGTTATTGCGAATTACTTTCTTTTCTGCAAAGACCAACGCAAAAAAATTGCTTATCTATACCAGCAGCGGCAGCGGCTCCCAAATTTTTTCTAGCACGCATTCCCAAGGGGGTCCGGGTTCGCGAACCTTATTGCGGCCCCCTTGTAAAAAAAAAAAAAAAAAAAAAGGGAGGAGCTGTCGCCTTTTCCGTCATTTCTTCCCGATCATCGGTTTCCGCACCTTCTCTCTTGCTTTTCCGAACATTCACCGTAGTCTATTAAAAATTACAATTTTAATTTATTACAGACATTTAATTTCGTATAGTGCGAAAAAATATAAGGGTAACAATCAGTGGCAGTGTACATATATAGTCTGTTCAGCGAGTTAAGAGACTTGGGCTGCCGAGTGAAAACGCATTATTTGGCAACACTGCTGGGCATTTAAGAAAGATAAAGAGACAAATTAAAAGGGTCTCTCATTGACAGTTCCCTCGGAGACGAATTTGGACGATCCGTCCTCGGACCATCTTTTGTTTAACGTCTACCACTAATTTTATTGTTTTGTAACATTTTCTTTCAATTCTGTGTTCTATCAGAATTTTCTTGCCGCAAATTTCAGCACAAAGTCTGACCACATATTCGATCTCAGCGCAATTTTTCCTTCAGATTAACTTCAAATTTCACGCAAATAGGCCAAGGTTTGTCTGAATTAACAGATTTTGAACTCTGAATTTTCCCGAACTCATCTTTCACCTTAATCTCGAGTTATTTGCTTGAAATTTGGAGTCAATCACAAGGAAAACTTACGCTGAGATCGAATATGTGGTCAAAATTTTTCTCCGAAATTGCGGAAGGAAAATTCGGATAAAACACAGAATTTAAAGAAAATGTTACAAAACAATAGAGTTAGCGGTAGCCGTTGAACAAAATATGGTCCTACAGGACGGATCGTTCAAACGTTCAAACTCACCTTTGAAGGAACTGACAATGAGAGACCCTTTTAATTTGTCTCTTTATCTTTCTTAAATGCCCAGCAGTGTTGTCAAATATTGCGTTTTCGCTCTGCAGCCCAAGTCTCTTAACTCGCTGAACAGACTATAGTTTCGTATACGCAGGCTTTTTTTTGGGAGCAGGCACTGATGAGAGTTTGACTGAAAATTGTTCCCCCTTCCCCTCCACCCCTAAAATCGGCGGTCTGGGGGATTTAGCCCCCCCCCCCCGCGTACGCCACTGCTAACAATAAAATGTCAACGATGATAAAAATAATAAAAAGGAGAAATTAAAGATACCCTTCCTCAAATTTCGAAAAAATTAAAACACTCGTTTTCGTTTCATTGTAGAAGGCCTCCGTGGACAGTTTTTTAAAACCTCTTCAGACTGTTCATTCTATGGCATTATGAACGAAAACAAAAATGTTGGCGTTAACCCTCCAAGGGCCAGGTTATTTCAAAAGGACGCCACTCTTCCGTTCAAAAAGGGAAGGTAGTTAACTGTTCGTACTCGGGGGAGTTGAAATTGCCTACACGACAGATTGAAGGTGCCCGGCGAAATCTTATCTTGTACATGTTTTCATCAATAATTGCGTTTATCCGGAATGAAAACTGAAACAATGTGAAGTAGAAGAGAGAAAAAAACGAGTATTACTCGGGCTTGGCCCTTAAAGGGTTAAATATGTTAAATTGGAACTTATTCCGACACAGTTGAAAATTGCAGAACCATCTAGGTTAATTCAAAAAGGAATTTTGAATAAAAAATTCTCATTGTAAAAATGAGTGGACTACAAGAAAGTTCTTGAACTTCGAATTTTTAAGGAAGAACAACTAAATAAAGAACGGGTAAAGCGTGGCTTAATGAGCGTCCGAGTGCAAAACTGTTGCTGTAATATCGCATTGTTTACCAAAAAAACTATTGGGATTTAAAAATGCAAGCAAACTGCAAAAAACAAAAAAAATTATTCGGTTTGATCAGCTGTATGTACTATGAGAATCAAGGAAAACAAATAATGAGATGCAAGTTGGACAAAATACCGATTTCAAGGACATGTCAAAGGAAATTTTTGTTGAGAAAAAGTATAGAAAAGTATGATTGATCCAACGAAGTTGTTTTCATGTCAATTCCTTCACTCAAATTAAAAATGTTTGCAATGGAAAGTTCTTGGGATCTGGCTGCGGTGATAACCTCGCACAACTGGACGTTGCCAAATTTTTCAACTTGGGCAGCCGTGGGAATGCAGAAACTAGCTCTGCCGATAAAATTTCCGGAGACGCTACCGCCATCTGTGAAAGAAGCTGGAAGTTTTTGGTTCGGCAGCAGCACGAGCGATTATGATCTGGAGCGGTCGGTCTATGTAATTTTTATGGGAATCTTCCTTTTCTTCGTTTGCTTGTTTGCTGTGTCTTTCATCGTAACTTTTCTCCGTCTCTTTCTCAGGTTTTTCTTCATTTTTCATAACTTTTCCGAAAATTCTGAAAATAATTTTTTTAACAATCGGGAGGAGAGGAGAACGGGGGCAATTCCCTGTTTAAAATGTTCACTCTAACCCCGGTTTCATTAACCCTCTAAGGGCCAGGTTATTTCAAAAGGACGCCACTCTTTCGTTTATAAAGGGAAGTTAGTTAACTATTCGTACTTAGGGGAGTTGAAATTGCCTATACGATACATTGAAGGCGCCCGAAGACATCTTATCCTGTACATGTTTTCATCAATAAACGCGTTTATCCGGAATGAAGAATGGAATAATGTGAAGTAGACTAGAGAAGAAAAACGAGTATACTCGGGCTTGGTCCTTAAAGGGTTAAAACCATGATTTCTCCCGGTATTGTATAGTTTTGGGAGTAAGATATTTGTGTAGTAGAAAATCATGTGAAAAGGAGGAAAGATATATCTAGTCATAATTTCCACTTTTTCGGAGTTAAAAGATGATTTTACTCCACAGAGGGCATACACTCGCTCCTTGATAGTATTTTCAGCTTTTAATTCCCGGTACCCTATTTTTAACACGCATAAGAGTAAAATTTACCAGTGGCGTCGCGTGCCATCTGGCAACAATGCAACTGCTCCATTTAAACTCATTAAATATATCGAATTTTCCTTGTGCACTGTGCACCCCCTGAATTCGATCTTTTACATGAGTTTAAATGGATAGATTACATTGTTGCCAAATTGCACGCGACGCCACTGAAATTTACCCCCAGTCCTCTGTTTGCTCCGATTTTCACTCCGGATTTGTTGGCCGATTTTTAACAGTGTTTTTACTTACACAGCACCCTTTGCCCAAGGTATATGGAGAACAGGTATGGACAACACTCGACTCAGGGGGCGTGGCCACTTGGGAAAAAGCGACTTCGCCGCCATCTTGTCTCCTATTTACACCGTGTATATCTTGCATTGTTGTTTGTGGTTAGGTTTGAAGGGGAAGTTTATCTGAAGTTATACTTTATTTATTTGAACAATGAAAGGTAATTTTTATCTTTAAATGTTAATTTTGTGACTATAGAATCGATTAACATCATCAATTACGTTGTTCATTTTCTTTTTCAAGATGTGAAATCTAAATTTGAATCGCGCGGTCAGAAAAATGGCGGCGGAGTCGCTTTTTTCACAACCAATCAGAGCTAAGCTCAGAGTGTTGTCCATACCTGTTCTCCATATACCTTGCCCTTTGCCCACACTTTTGCAATTAGATGTGTACCTAATTGACATTTTATCTCAGAATTATCTTCTCTACAATGGGCGCTTACAATTAAAATTATACTCATGAAACTTTTTTTTTTTCTTTTTTTTTCAAAAATTAAATTTTTCCAGAGGCTTTTCAAGATTAAAAAAAAAAAAAAAAAAAAAATTATATTTTCCCCGCGCAGTGATGAAAGAAAAGGTATAATAGAGTGTGGGGGCAGTTGTAAAAACCCCCTTCGCCCCCCTCAACGCTGAATTTCTTCGACCCATTCCAATGTCGTGAACTTGCAAAAAGGGGAGGGCGGGGGCAAGACGGCCTCTGAAAGAATGCACTGTGTAGAGTTTGGGGGGGGGGGGGGGCAGCTCCCAGAAAGAGGGGGCGGCAAAGTCGTTTCGGGTTCTAAGACAATATTCTAGGCAATTCCGTGGTTTGCAATTTTCATAAAATTTACCAACAAAAGCTCATGTATTTTGCGTACATTTTCTGCATTTCAGTGACAAAAAAGGAATGTTCCATTTTTTTTTTATACTTTCTAGTAAATGAAGCTGAGATTTTTGCCAAGTTAAAGTCCAAGAAAATCATTGCTCCTTACCTTCGGGAAACTCAAATTATATTTTTTTGAGGATGTACAGAAGATATTGATGGGTTATACATATCACTTTATCGAAAAATTAGCAGAGCGATTTGAATTTGAAAGTAAAATTACGGTCAATTTTTTCCGCCGTCAAGTCTGATAGTGAGCCGATAAACTTCGTACCTATTGTCTTGTGTATTTGTGGTTAAATCTCCGGCTGTCTTCGTGAAATCGGCGTATTTCCTTCTAAGAATGAAGTTTACATGCATTTCAATTTTCAAACCATCTGCACTAAACTAAAAAAAGAAAAATGGAAAAAACAACTGCTACACCTCACACTCGGCCCGACCTGCGCGAAGAGTGGAAAACACGGCAAAAATGGCCCGTAATTTTACTTTCAGATTCATATTGTTCTGTTAATTTTCGATGAAGTGATATGTATGACCCACCAATCTCTTCGTATAGTCTCAAAAAGATATAATTTGAATTTTATGAAGTTATAAGGAGCAATGATTTTCTTTGAATTTAACTTTAAATGAGGCAAAGTTGAATATCCTATTTGTTAAATTTCGCCATAAGAGCGATATATCAGACCCAGGATTTCGCCATGTCAATCAAAGGTCATCAAATCGATAGTGACATTTGCTAATAATTCAACTAACCTACGCTCTCCTACAGTTTTGTTGGGATTCTTGTTTACTTTTTGGTAATTAGGTAATTATTAGTCGGAAGGCACTTGGATGGATGGGCACACGACATCCGCACCATCCAAATATAATGTAATGGGTCTGTTGCGTACTTTTGCTACATCAATATAACTCATTGTTTCTAACGTAAGATTCGGCGAAAATAACGATGCGCACATTAAAAACTTTCAAAATCCACTCATTAACTCAGAAAATACCATCCATTTCAAACAACCCGCGCTACACTAGACACTATACCACCGACTTATAACTACACATATGGAACCATCTCGTTTGTGTAAACAAGAACAGAACTTACAAACATTGGAATATTTTGTTTAGATGCGTACATTTCTTATATTATTTTGTAATCTTTGATAAACCGAAAAGACCAGACAGCAAATGCAGCTTATATTTCACGCATTAAAAAAGAAATTCTATCATTTTGTAGTTACGATGTTGTTTACTTATGCACGGTGGTTCCGTCTATGTAGTAGTATACCGGTGCAAATAGTGTCTAGTGTAGCGCGGGCTGTTTAAAATTGAAGTGATTTCCTGAGTTTATGAGTGGATTGTTAACGTTTTTATTGAGCGCATCGTTATTTTCCCCGAATTTTACATAAGAATCAAGGTTCTATATTGTTGTAGCAAAAGTATGCAACAGACCCATTATACTGATTTATTATTATTTGTAGGTAGTACGTTTGTAGTATCGAGGCGTACTTGTTCAACGATTTTTCTTACGTCCCCCTCCTCTCCTACAAGTGAATGTATGTAAGTACTTAATGTGCTTTCAACCATATGTATGTAAAATTCTGTATTTTATTTTGTTCCTCTATGTATAGATATCTCGTCATTTCTATTATTCAAGCCCTCTTTTATGCTGTCACTTGCTCAATGTTTCGGAGCACTCTAGACCTGGTCTTCAGAAGTTTCTTCGCATATTTTATGTATTTTGCTGCTGCCCTAATAATGTTCATGGTCTCTCGCTCAATGATCTGCTTGTATCGTTGCTACAGCGATTCTACTGTCCAAAAATGCACCAAACATTGTTTTGATATTTTATACAATAAATTGCTCTTGCATCGATCCTAAAAAAAAGTGGTAACTCTCTCCTGCTCCTCTGCTTCTATTTTGCGATGAGGTGAATTTAAAATAACTATTTCTATTCATCTCCTATGGTTGAAGTTGGACGTTGGACCTCGCAATTACTTAAGGCTTAAGGGCCAAGTAGCGGAGTAGCCCGCGCGGGACAGGGACCAAAAAATGTTTCGAGCTCACGGTCCCGCACGCAGATGATCGGTGAGCACTAAACGGGGGGTCCACTCGCAATAATTCTTAAGTACCTATCAGGGGCGTCATTTCAGGTTTGGCTTGGGGAGGGGGGGGCAAAAATGTGATGACTTTTTTTTTTTTTTTTTTTTTTTGCTCATTAACATTATTTTAGACACTCTACAGCCCTGCATATTCTATATACGTATATTCTATTTACGGCCCTAAATTCCAACAAAACTCGTTAATGACCAAAATTTTAGTTAAAAAAAAAAAGGTCATCACTTTTTCACTTTTGGCCGACCCTTGGGGGGGGGGGGCAGTTGCCCCCGTAAATGACGCTACTGGTACCTATACAGGGTGTCCGAGAAATGAGTTCACACTTTTTGTATGAGGTCTCGCAGGGGGGCAGAAAAATCTGAAAAATTCAGGAAAAATCCAAAGCTCTCATAGGACTCTAGGAAAAATGCCAAAAACCCAAAAAAAACCCTGCAAGGGTGCGGAGTCCCCTCTAAAATACCAAAATGGCGATTTCTCGAATATTTCAAATGGCAAGGGGTATTTTTTATTTTGTCATTCGAAAGACCTTAAAAAATGAAGCATTTTCGTTTTTTTAGATTTTCGGTGCGCCCCTCTTAAACAAAATGGCGGCCAAAAAAACCCCTCATACTTTAGAGGTTCATAACTCAAGTTGTAATTCGAATTTCTTTAAAAATAAAAGATATTTTGAATCAACAAAACATCCTCTATCCAACGATGTAGCACACTTTGTCATTTAACCAAAATACATTGACCCCAAAATTTTTTTGAGTTTGAGGGGCTGTAGCTCAAAAAACTCAAATGACAAAGGGGGTCAAGTAGTCCATCAATCGAAATGTATTAAAAAAAGAAACATTTTGGCGCAAACCCGAAGTCGATCCGATGCGCCAATCAAGAATGGCGCATTGGATTTTGTTCCCAAATTTTCAAGAACTTTGAAGCTTTTCAACCTCTATACTCACTAAATTTGACAATCCCCCCCCCCCATTTCCTTGAATTTTCTGTGTGAGCCAAAATTTCTGGATGTGCCAAACCACGGGTCGGGGGGAGGGGGGGCTGCTGCCCTCTCCCGCCAAATGACGCTACTGGAATTTGGCCGCTACTCAAAGATCGGTTTACACCTGCGAATTTAAAAACGCGAATAAACTGATTGAGCCAATGAGCTGCCTTGAAGTCGATAGGTCGAGTCTGATGTATCGACAACAAAGAAACTCATTGGCTCAATCATGTTCATTCGCGCTTTTAAATTCGCAGGTGGAGACACCCTTTAGGAGTAAAGAAGATCGAAGAAATCAAAGCAAAAACTCGCTCTTCAATGGGTAGTTAAATATTCGTACTCCGTGGTATTCATTTTGCCTATCCCGGTAATTGAAGGAGCTCGATAAAAATCCTAAAGTCGCGATGTTAACAATTTGGAGCACAGAATAATACAATCAGAAGGGAAACTCCCATAAGAGCCAATGGAAACAAGATTTGGAATTTACTGGCACAAACTGGCAACTGTGCCTACTCACTTCTCAAGATGGCGGACATGCTTTTTCAGGCTATACAACCAATCACAACTCGGCCAGTTGCCGAAGATCTGCCGAAGATTGCCGAAGATACTCACTTTCGAACATGGCGGCCCGAAGTAAAGAATGTTTCAAAATGAATTAGAGTTTCCCTTCTGATTGTATTATTCTGTGTTTGGAGCAGCTTTTACTGTCAATGAGAGATTACCTATATTACGAAAACGAATAACTTTGGCGTGGTAGAGCTCGTTTCAGAAGTGTAGGCGGACCTAGACCGATAATCTTTGGAATTTGTCAACATTATTTCTGATATTACTCGATGAAAATGAATAAAAATGAAATTGAGTGTTCAATTTTCAATGAAGAAAACTTTAAACACGAAAGAATAAAGTCAGGGGCAAATTCGGTATTGATATGAAGGAATAAAAGTTGCAAATTCGCCAAAGAGTATGGTTTTGGTCCGCCTACACTTCTGAAACGAGCTCTATTGAAAGGGTTATTGGAAAGTATTTTAGGTTCTTCTTTGGATTAATTTAATTTTTCCCTCGATCTTTTCTGATTCTGCCCCTTATTGCCGTAAGAGCGTAGCTGAGATGGGATTCGGCCAGAGCTGTATAAATTATTTTTTTGGTTTTTATTGAGATGAGTATTGCGGGTAGCCTTTTTTTTTCATCAGGAGTCGTCAGACATTAGTTTTGCCCGCGGCTTTACTTTAAATGCGACCAGTAAAGTATTTTCGCACTTTGCAGAGATGCGCAATGGTTACTGCGCACCACATGGACGTAACGAGAAATTCTTCCCATCTGATTGTAAGAGAAATAATCAATTCTTGAGGAAGACCATGGCCCTTTTACTAATCGATTGTTCCTCATACATTCTAATATTAAAACAATTACAAACTAAATGGCCAAAAAAACATCACAGACAAACTAAGGATTAAAATGGGAACTAGACCAACAATAAATAAAAAATTCCGAGACGTTTCGGTGCACTCACAGCACCATTACCAATCGGAAAAATAAAAATAAAATAAAAGCAAAATACTCAGAACGAGGAGCACACTCCACAAAGTTGGAAGAGGGACGGATTAACAAAATACCGCAACATCAGTTACATAAACAAAATAGAGCAACAAAACGCAGACAGAGCCTTAATCAGTAATTAACGTTATTTAACGTATTTTGTTTTTATTTTATTTTTATTTTTCCGATTGATAATTGGTGCTGTGAGAGCACCGAAACGTCTCGGAAGGTTTTATTTATTGTTGGTCTAGTTCCCATTTTTAATCCTTAGTTTGTCTGTGATAGTACATTCTAATGGGAAGAATCCACAGTTGCCGGATTGCCGTATCCACCTTTGGGGCGTTAGCATACCTAAAGCGAACCACTTTGCACATTACTGAACGTGTTACGTGGGCTATTCTGATTTACAATGCTGCCGTTTTGCGTATAATCAATGCTATTTTTCAATTCACCGATGATTTCATTGGTTGAGAAAAGATTACACAGTTCCGTTCGTGTATTACTGTAATGAACTAAAATACTCTAATCTGTAATCTTTTCTCAACCGGTGGAGCTGTCGATGACTTTAAAAAAACTTGCGGATATTTTAATTAATCAACGGAGTTTCCACCGATTGAGGAAAGATAACAGAGCATAGTATTTTCCTGCATTGCAGTCATACACTGAACTGAACTGCGTAATCTTTTCTCAACCGGTGGAATCATCGGTGAATAGAAAAATCCCTGGTAAAAATGGCAAGTACAAGTTAATACAAGCTCTACTAACGTTGATACAGTTTTTACTAACATGTACTCCCTTTGTTCCAAAAGATAGTAGAAGTTAGTAGGAAGTTAGTAGAGCCTGTTTACCATTTTTACCAGGGATAGCATTGATTATACGCAAAACGGCAGCTCTGATCCTGAATCCGAAATTTGTCAAAGATAGGCTATTCTGAATCCGAAATTTGTCAAAGATAGGGTATTCTGAATCCGAAATTTGTCAAAGATAGGGTATTCTGAATCCGAAATTTGTCAAAGATTACAGATCCAGCCGGCCTCTACGCATTTTATTGCTAAACGAGTATTCCTTCCAACTATATCGGGGAATCACGGGACGTCTTCGTCTTCGGCATTGAAAGCGTGCGAGTCGGGGGACGAGATGAGTCGAAAGTCGAGATTCGAGATGTGACGCGAGCAAAAGAGGCAGGCGAAGAGTCGTAAATTACAGTGCGGGTGGAGGGGATAGCGCGGCGCGACTCGGCTTGGCGCTATGTACTATGTAGTGCGCGGATGGAAGGAAGGAGTGAGAAAGTAAGCTATAGGGAGTGCGAGGGAGTAGTGAAGGCGAGGGAAGGAATGAGGGGGAAGGAGTCCCACGGGAGTCATAGGAAAACGGAATAACAATGCCATTGTCACCATTCGGCACTGCTAACCAGCTCCAACTCACCACTAATCGCAGTGAAGCCAAACGTCATGGAAAAGACCACTTCGATTAGGAAATAGATGGAATACTCGTAAAAGTTAGTGACAGAAAAAAAGCACGGGAGGGTCATTCTATACAAAGAAAGTGCTACCTAAGAATACTTGGGATGAGAAACGTTTAAGATTTCGATCTGTTGAGATTTTCAATAAACTTCCCAAATCCTTAAAAACAATGTTCATGGAAGAGGATGGCACATTCTCAATGAAAACAAAAAAGTATTTTAAAATGAATCCATTCTACAATTTAAATGAGTACCTGAAACCATTGAGGTGATGGACAAGTCTTTGAACTCCTCTGTATAGTAATTAGTTATTATATTCTCTACTTACCCTCCTTTCTTTATACTGTTCTGTTTTATAAATGTAATCTTTATTTGACCTGTATTGAGCTGTAAAGCTGATGTACTAATAACGAATAAATAAAATAAAAAAAATACAGTAAAGTGGACATGATATGCAAAAATTGAAATTTAAATATTAGTGCTTATAGCAGTCTTGTTTTTCATTAAAATGCAACCAGAGATCAAATATTTTGTAAAATATCTAATACCTAAGGCAAACGTGTTGATGTTACAGCAGGTTTGATGTGTATTTTCAATGACGAAATCACACGCGTCCCACCCGTTACAAAACCTAGCTGTCCCACCCGTTACGCTACTTTTTAATTTTTTTAGAGAAAAATAATTTAGTAAACAAAAATACTTTATGTTTTTTTTTGTGAGAATTTGTAGATTCACAAGCTAAAGATTATACCTTTAAGTTTCCATTAGATTAGCCATTAAGACGTTTAAAACATCAAACACGTAAGTAGTTAATCTGAGTAAGATTTTTACTTATGGGTTTAAAAATTGCTGGCATAGTATGGCTTATTTGACGTCAAACAGTTCATTTTTTTTATTATTATTATTACTCTATGCAAATCAATGATTTTAAAATCTTTGAAAATTTCAAAGATTTTTGAGAGTCTAAAAATCAAAATTTGGTGAACGGTGGAGTTGGGATATTTTTCTGGCTCAGAAGTAGGCACACAATTTTTGATCTCCAACCAATTGAACTGAAAGCACAATTTATTTTAAAGATCAAATAAAGGGGGTTCATTCAATCCTGAGGAGGACGGTTTATTTAATCCCCAGTGGCAGTTAGCCATTAAAAGAGATGGATAGAATTATAGGCACTAAAAGAGTTCAAATTACTCATGTACAATTTTACTCTGTAGGGTAACTCTTCGACGCAGAGGAAAGCCCGCCCATCCCATTCACGGTCATCCACAAAATAAAGCCCTTTTTTTTCTTTCTATCCGTAAGTGATTCACAACATTTGTCATTGAGTTTTATGGACGAATGTGGACGGCTGTGAACGAATTGAGAAAAAACAAAAAAAACAAAACTTTTCGGTTTATTTGGGCACGATTGGTCGAGAAAATTATTTTCGAGTACAATTTTTCGGCAAAAAATTTTCGGTAAAATTTGAGCCTCAGCGCATGTGAACGATACGCAGTGATGGGCAAATAACCGAAAAACGAATAATCACGAATAATGAACTCAAATTATTCGCATTATTCTCATGTTATTCCTATTAGTAAATCAAAGTTTTAACACTACCAGTCCTTCATCTTATGACAGATGAATATGCTGGTAGTGTCAAAACTTCGATTTACTAATAGGAATAATATAAGAAAAATGCGAATAATTTTAGTCAATTATTCGTGGTTATTCGTTATTCGGTCATTTGCCCATCACTGAACGATAGTAGCTTACAAATACTCACAGACATTGGCGGGCGTGAGCTACTATGGGGCCAGGCCCCTCCTCCAGAAAATCTGATGTTGAAGAAATATTCAGTAATAAATGAAAGAAGCAAAACAAATAATCGTAAAACGAAAAGAAAACGCACTGTCAATATATAGGCGTGAATTATTTTTACTTTTGGAGATTAAACGGAGTAGGTACATCGAGAGGGAATCTATTTAGAAGTCCTCATTTTCCATTTTCCCTTTCAGAGGCGTGCCGTGGTTTCCAGAGAGGGAGGGGGGGGGGGGCAAGAATGGAATCTTGCCGCCCTCCGCGAACAAAATTACAAATCTGATGACTTTTTTTGTTTTTTGTTTTTTGTTTTTTTTTTTGTTTTTTTTTTGTTGCTTGTTGCCGCCCTCTGCAATTCAATTTGAAACTTGATAAGCTTTTTTTCTTTTATTTATTTATTTATTTATTTATTTATTTATTTATTTATTTATTTATTTATCTATTTATCTATTTATTTATTTATTTATTTATTTATTTATTTATTTATTTATTTATTTATTTATTTATTTATTTATTTATTTATTTTTATTTGTGGTTGTTTACCCTGCTTTTGCCGCCCGGGGCAAGGGTGCCCCCCCCCCCCCGGCACGCCCCTGACCCCCTGTTCCCTTTTTTCGTGTTCTGCGATGTTTTTATTATTTGAATTTACGAGTGGCAAAATACAATAATAATTGTAAGATTAGTTTTTTCTGATTAGATTTTTTTTTTTTTTTTTTTTTTTCCCATGGTCAATGAACATAAAGTTACAATATGCGCGCGTGTTCATTTTCTTAACATTTGCGAGGTGGAGACCAGGGATGAGAACCGATTCGGAATTTGGTTCCGGTTCTGGTTCCAACAGGCCAGAGATTTAGGTTCCGATTCCGGTTCCGGTTCCGGCGGACCAGATGATTCAGGTTCTGGTTCCGGTTCCAGTTCCGGTCGGCAGGTTCCGGTTCCGGTATCGGTTCCGGTAAAATTCGAAAAATTCAGAACTTCATTGAAAGTAAACAATTGATGTTTACCTGTGAGCTGATTAGTTAAGCTCAAAAGTTTCCGGATATAATTTCCACAGTAGATAGACAGACAGGAAAATAAATTTAAACAGATCGAAGCAACAAAAGGCTGTATAGGAGGTCAGATGACAATGAAAATAGATTTACTTCATGCCAAAAATTTTGCCACAGATAAAATATCACAGCTGACACGGAACCGATTCAGAACCGATTAGAAACCGGTTTCGGGCTGCGTCATTTCGGTTCTGGTTCCGGTTTTGTTTGAAATTTTCATCTACGTTCCGGTTCCGGTTCTGGTTTCCCTAAAATCAACCGGTTCCTCGGGTTCCGGTTCCGGGTTCCGAATCGGTTCCCATCCCTGGTGGAGACTAAAGTCCCTTGATGGAAATAGTGGAGACAGCCTGCAATCACGTCCTAGAGCGGCTATATTGGCAAAATTTCCCGAGGGAGGGGAGGGCCCCCGAACCCCTCCCTAGCTGGCAGATGTTTCCCTCAAACTCAGACCCCCGAGTGGGGTTTCCAAACTTATGGCCCACCCTAGAAAAAATTCTAGCTACGCTCATGCTCAAAGATGGAGTGGCTCGAGGCTCGCACCGTTCGTAACACTCCATCAAATTTCATATGAACGACAGCAAAAATAAAAAAAATATGTCTTGCAACAAAACGGCGACCATAAACCACATATGAGGTCCACAGTGAGCGATTGTAGAAGTATAGCGGCTCGTAAACGTCAGAATTGGTAAGTCAACAAAACCAAAGACCTATAAAGGCTCTGACGGCCGGGGGCCGGGAGACTGACTAACCGGAAAACCGGAAATTTTTCCGAGAGACATCAGAGGCCCAATTTGTGTCTGCCGGGCCGTGAGAGAAATTCAAGGGAAAATATGGAGGAAGGAAATAGAGGAGAGAAATGAGAAATAGAGTAACAAATGCATGAACGATATCAAAGAACAGACCAGCTTTATTAGATTCCGGGCCGTGTGTTTCGATAAAGGGGAAACAGGTGGAGAGGGGGTCATATGACTTTAACCACGTAATGTCGATGCACAGCTCCAGATATCCAATTTAAACACTTCTACTAGAAGATCCCGCTATTCGATCGGGAAATAGTGTCTTACTGGGTGAGGAAGAGGTATCTTATGATGAGAAAACCTGGATTTACGTTCATAACAGCTGGACACACTATGGCGTTAAGGCGTCTTTTGCGTGTTTCAGCTTGAAACTTTCAGGGTATCTTTCTGGAGTATGCTCGCAGGTTCTGACGTTCCTCAAGTTTGTGTTTTTAGCGTAAATTCGTCAATTTTAGCCAAAAACTGCTGACTTTTTGATCAGCGTGGCGTGGAGTCTACGGTTGGAACTAATCAACCCTGGAATCATCTTAACTTTCTACTTTCCAACCCTAACAACTAAAGCTGTATCCGATTCAAATACGAATCCCAAAAACTCCAACAGTTAGACCGATGGAAACTGTGTCACACCAATGTTATCCCAACTTGACCGGGCCCCAGGTAACTGTAAGACAAAAATGAGTGCATTGGTCAATTAAATATTCCTACTCCCTCGAGTTTATTTTGCCTATCCATCCAATTGAGGGAGCTTGAGCTTTTATTGCCAGTAAGAAATTAAAATTTTGTGCGACATACTGTGACGGCGTGGTCTTGAAAAGGGGAAGTAAATTGTAGTCCCTTTTCTGATGAGAAAAAATAAAACCACGCAATGCTCAACATGAGATGACAAAACACTTTAAAAGAAATAACCCTAAAAATGCAGTAAAAAAGTTCTTTATTGAATGATCTACGTTGAACGATCACACAATTTATGAATATTACAACAACATTCTATTCATAACAAGGGGGATAATTTGTTTGGAGAGGGGTCACAAAGGTAGAAGGGTAGGATGTATAAAAAGAAGGTCTTTTCATTAAAAGTGTCAGTACAGATCTGGTGAAAGACAGATAGTCAAAAAGTTAACTTTTTTTCACACATATTAGAAGTTACAAAAGCATGGGGTTGACAAAGTTGAAAATGAGTTCAGCCTGGATTATTATTGTTTCACTCAAAAACGAATGTGCCAGGGAATTGCTTCGGTGAAATAAAAACCCAGCACTGAGTTGCCATTCACCCGAGCAAGGTCATAGAGCACCACTCAAGGAGATCGTTGAGACAATTTTCTTAGAATTAACAACAATTTCATTAAAGCTAAGATTTCCAAGCTATAGCGCCTCTTTGCATTCAAAATTCACAATTACTTGAAAAAAGGATAGGAAAGTATTAGCTGAGCTGGCTGAGCAAAAGAATGACATCATTAAAAATAAAAGTTCCCTTAAAAATTCAAAACTTAAAGAAAGTTAAAACAATGAAAACGTGGTTCATTAAGTTGTACAGAAAAGGAAAAATTTGAACAGTAACTTTTTTTTTGTAATGCAAAACTCTTTGAATTCTAAAGTTAATTTTCAAAAAAAAGAACTGAAAAAATAATTTTTTAAACAAAACAACGCTGAGAGTTAAAAATTAAAAGTATCCAACTTCAAAACTTGATGTAAGTTGAACAAAATTAAAACAAAAATGATAGCAAAAATTAAAGAAAGAAAAAAAGGATAACAAAACATACAAAATTAAATCATTTATGAAAACACATTGGAAAATATTGAAAAGCGGTGTTACGTTGGAAGCAAGAATAGTTTTGGAGACTATGAAATGAAAAATAATAAGAGCTTTAATATCTGGATGAAATAACCAGGGTTTTCTTTCAAAAGAAAAAAAAAAATGAATGAATTTTTATGTATTCCTCTATACATATTTGCTGATGCAGGTGAAGCCAAACTTTTTGACAAAACTGAAAACTGCTTTGAAAAGCAAGTTTGCTCTCAGATGTGAGAGCTTCCAAAAATAAATTGAAAGAATAAAAACAACCTTTAAAAGTGAATGGTGTAGAAGACAATTATCTGTAAAAGATAGGAGGGGGAGGGGGAGACTTGAAGACTTAAGAAGATTCAATTGAAAAAAAAAAAAAAAAAAAAAAAAAAAAAATCCTTTCCAAAATATCAATTAAATAATAAATGATAATCATTGACAGTTACAAAATTCCAGGAACTTAAGTGCTCAACAATAATCAAAAGTAAAATAAAACTAGAGGGTCAGGATAATATGCAAGAAAGTTAAGTTTGAACTTGAAGGTTGAAACGTACAATTCTTTGGCAATAATTGCTTTAAAACAATAGAAGGGCTCTAGCTAAATTCCAATGCAACTTAAAACACCGTCTCCTCTGTGAAAAATAATGTGGAACACATTTGTAACTGTACTATGAACCTACATTACTCCAATCTTAGGGTCAAAGTTCACTGATCTGCAGTTGTGAAGATTCAAGTCAAGGCTCTTCAATAAGAGATGTGATGGGGGAAAAAAAAAAATTGCAGAGTTTTTGGTAGAAAGGCAGATAAAACAGGAGGTACACTTGTTTGAATGGGGTTTTATCATTCCACTGAAAGTTCGGCAATGTCCTAGTTAAAAAATAAATAAATAAATAAAACGATGAAATAAGTATCAAATAAATAAGATAACCTACTTAAAACAATGGGTGTGTAGCAAATTTTTGCTACAGCCTTGTGGAGGGTTGATTCCTATATAAAATCACTTGAAAATAACGTACAGAGCACTAGAAAGTTCCAAAATTGACTCACACAATCAAACTCAAAAAATGACAATGAGGGAGTCTTAACTAATTGCAACTTATATGCTGAGAAAAGTTATTTATCACAGAGAAAACTGCAAGTAGATGGGACTCCCCCAATGACTCTCACTCATTCAAAGGCGGATCCAGCAATCTGGCAACTGTGTATGGTTCCCATTTGAATGCATGAGAAACAATCGATTAGTAACAGGGCCATGGCCCCTTAAGAATCGATAGTTTCTCATGCGTTCAAATGGGATGAATTCATGGTTGCCAAATTGCTGGATTCGCCCACGCACTCATTTGACTGTCATCTTGTAATTTTGCTTAACGCATTAATTGAGCTGGTGAGTGAATTTTGGAACTTTCTGATGGTCTCAGCATTATTTTCAGGTGATTTTACATAGAAATCAACCCACCATAATTCTGTAGCAAAAGTTTGAAACAGACTCATTATGCTTAGGAATAAACGTTATTAAGTACTGGTACACCCACTCTTTTATCTGCCTTCTTATCAAAGTACTCCTCAATCACAAAAGAGAAATTGAAGGAAGAAAAAGAAATTTAAAGTAATAAACTTTTGCTAGCTTTAAAGAACCTTAGCACTAAGGGGGTAACACCACAGTAAAATGTAAGAACCGGTGGCTTAAAAATGAGAGTAAGGATTAAGCGGGAAATTTTCTTCAACTTCTCGCTGTTCCTCAAAAAAAAAAAAAAAAAAAAAGAGCTGGATTTCATCAGTGCTGGATAAACCTTTCCCAGATTGAGACAAAATTTCATTTTGAATGGATCGAAAGTGGTAATCTTTATTTTGTTTGTACTCCATGTGGCAGCGCTGCACCATGTTAATGGGATCTTTTCGATTGACGATTACCAATGATCATTTTCAATTTCCCATGATTTCTCAGTCGAAGAAATAGCATAAAATCCTACATCTGACACTTTGAGTAACCCAATTTGAGATGATATTAGTGTTGTCTGTGAATCCTCAAAACATAAGTCCCTACAGTTACTTAAGCTTCAAATTTTTGGATGCAAGTGAACAGGAGAACGTAAGTACTGAAAATGGAAAATATGAAGCATGTATTTTGTAGAATTTACTTTTTGAAGCTTTCTGATAAAAACTCACAAGATATGGAGGTAACAAAAATTTTCAGAGAAAACTTTTGCTTCAACTTAATACTGGAGGAAAAAAGAAAATGAATTGAAGTAATTGTAAAATACTGTTTTTGTGCTGGGTTAAACATGTTTCAAATAACACTTTTTGTTCTTCAAAGGCAGCCTTGCACAGCAACACCAATAAGTACTAAGCAAAATATAAGAGACTGAGCAAACTTCTGGGACTTTCTTATCACTTGCGAAGCCTCAGCTCAACACTCAGAAAAATGCTCTTAAAAGTCTAGCCGTCAGAGAAAGTTGTACGGAAGTTTTTTCTAAAGGGCAGGGGGGGGGGGGGGGATGACAACTAGGCAGGGGGCAGGGAATGAAGTTAAACAATATTTAATGATACAAAAGGAAGAGAAAGGGAGGAAAAAATGATGCAGAAAGAACCTTATTACTTTGTTACTCAAAAAAGCTCATTTATCGGCTTACTTATAAAACCTAAGATTGGATTGGCAGTTGTAAAAAAAGACAATAAAATATGAGGAAAAAAATAGAAAAGATTATGAAAAATAAATAAATAAAATGGATGGATGGGTGAATGCTTGAATGAATGAATGGATGACAGAATGAATGAATGAATGAATGCACGAATGAATGAATTAATTAATGACTGAACAAATAAGTTAAATAAATAAAGAAACAAAGAAAAAGAAGAAGAAGAAGAAGAAGAAGAAGAAGAAGAAAAACAATAATCCTCTGAAACTGAAAAGAAGAAACCTCTGAAATAAATTATGGAGCACCTTTCGATAAACAACAAAGAGCGAAAAGAAGTGAAACCTTGGATATTAAAAAAAAAAAAAAAAAAACCTACAAAAATGAGATACGTTGGATCAAAGCTTTTAAAATAAAAAAGTGATAAATGAAACTTTCAGGAAATTTCCATTTACAATAGGCAATAAAATTAAATTCCTATGTTTACAAACATGAATGAGCTTTCTAGACGCAAGTCAATCTACCACTATCAACAAATCAAATTATAAAATTAGCTTTAGTGAAATATTGATTCATTAGATGAGTCAATTCCAGAATTTGAATTACAAAGATACATCAGATGGTTCAAATGAGGTACTTATAATTAAAAAAAAAAAAAAAAAAATTAAAGCTCATAGCATTAAGGTTTTACATGAGACTTGAACCCTTGTTAATAAAAATAATTATGATAGGGGGAGGGGAAAGGAAACATAGGAGTGGATGATAACAAAAATGAAAGAGTAATAGAGAGCAAGGCTGGATTGCTTGATACAAGCAATAGGTAGTTCATTATTTAAATTCCTCAAACTGATCTCTAACAGTTAATGAGTAACTACATTATTTAAAAGCTTTTTGGAGTGATCGTATGATTAAGAGGGCTGATTCTTTTCTCTCCATACATTCTTGCAAACTCTATTCCTCTATCTCTATCTGAAAGCCTCTACTGAGCAGCTACTAAGAAGAAATAGCATGCCAACAACTTCTTGGTGGAAATTAGAAATCAGAGGTCAGGTAGAAATGATAGCATTTCTTGTACATTCTCTTCGATGTCTATGAGAGATTGCGACGGACTCTCACGAGCTGCTACCAACACATTACAGAAATTTTACATTGCGTCCACAGCTGCTCAGTAGCTATCAGATATAGATAGGGAAGCGATAGAGATTGAAACAAGATAAAAAATTAATAGAGACATTCTGATGAAGTCACAACCTCAGGAATTTGACATGATACCTATTTTTTCATTTCATGGATTTGAGACAAGTTTTCAAAAAAGATAAATGACAAATTGTTACTCAAAAAAGAAAACTTTGCTGATGATACACTTTGAGGGAAAATTAGTTATTGATTAATGTTGGCGCGCTCTACACGACAAGATTCACACAATGTTATCACTACCGTTAGATGAAAAACTCAAGATAATGCCACAATAGCGTATTAAAATATGTTTTCAGGCGTTCTTATGTGGGTCACCACTGATTTTCATGATTTCTGAAAAGTTGTTCAAATATACTCATCAGCAGGGTTGTTTCTTGAGTGACAAAATGTGACAGAGAAAGTGTGCAGAAGAAAAACTTAAAGACAAGATGAAATTCAACGGAAACACAACTGTACACAAAGGTGTTCAAGAATGGTAGACAGCCAAATAGAGAAATTCGGCTCCAGCACATGTTTTCAGCTATCTACTAAGCCCTTTGAGTCGCGGAGGGGGGGGGGAGATGCAGTGTCCATTGTATTTCTGAAATCCAGCAATAGTCTTGCCATATTAATGATGCTGGCAGTGATTCACTCTCTTGCCAATGGGACGCCCCACAATAGACGGAAATAACCCATTTGGCAGCCAACAATCAACTGACTAAAATCTACTAATATCCTTGTTTCAACGATTTCAGGACTAATTTTACACACTTGAACCACTTTTTGCAAATAAGTACAGCTGAGATATGTACTTCAAATGTCTCCATGGAACTGGAAGCTTTGAAGGTGATTCATCAGCATTTAGTGCCGATTTCTACCACTAGAGCGCTACAGTTTGATTAATATCAAATTACAGGCTGAAAGTAATTTAAAATTAAGAAAACGGAGGGTCAGTTACTAGATAATCATCTGAAAACACCTCTGCAAAATATCTCGTCAATAGCTTCAAAAATAAGGCTGAAAGTTCCAAAAAATGGAATATCGCAATTTGATTCTTCTATCGAAATGCGATATTTCAATTTTTGGTACTTTCAGCCTCATTTTTGAAGTTATTGACAAGATATTTTGCAGAGATATTTTTAAGATGATTATCTAGCGACTGACACTCCGTTTTCTTAAATATAAATTACTTTCAGCCTGTAATTTGACATTAATCAAACGGTAGTGCTCTGGTGGCAGAAATCGGCACTAAACACTGAAGAATCATCTTAAACTAAAGTTTGAAAGGGAATTCAACTTGCTGTTTTTTGGCCACTAAATTGATCATAACCGCTCAATCTTATTTTAATCTAAGTCGTTTGGTACAGATCTCAAGACATGCATCAGATTTTGGTCGCATCTATAGGTTATGAGTAGATATCAATATTTTCTTCGACAAATCTTGGAATTTAAAAGAAATGAATTGATGGCGATCCCTCATACATTTAAAAAAACATAATACACATCTTAGAATGTACAATCTCCTGTTTTAAATAAAATGAAAGGGCCTCTTATTGATAAGAGTGTGGATAAGTTCAAGAAAATGCACGAGTTCTAAAAATTTGAGGGACATTGTGGGAGCTCTAAGTAACTGGGTCTAAATTTTAGAAAGTACAAACACTTGGAGAAAAACGATTTGAGTGCAGGATTAATCAAGAAACCAAGTCAAGTGAAATTACTTAATTAGTGAAGTAGGTATGGAAAAAGAGGGGAGGGAAAAACTTGAAGAAAAAGAAAGATGTCTTTAAAACATTACAAAAATGTTGGCTTATTCATACTGTCAATATTCTCTTTTTTCTTGTCAATTTCAGTCGGAAAATAAAAGAAAAAAATGTAAAAAAGAGGAGAAAAAGAATGACATGACACGGAGTAAAAAAAAACAATCAAATTTTACTGACACAGAATTTTAAGGAGGAGCTTCCATCTAATTCTTCTATGAGAAGAGGACAAGGGCAGGAATGAGAGAAATCAGAGATGAAAAAACGAAAGACATTAGTTTGCGGGGGAAGAATTGGAATTCCAGATAGATGGCGAAGGAGAAGACCAGATACTGCTTAATGATCGGAACGGATCGTATTCTTGAGATGGCTGAAAAAAAAGGAGAGAAAAACTTTCATTATTGGGCACTCTGTACTCACAAGGCATTGATATTCACAAGAAAAATTGAACAAAACACTTTTTTTTTTTTCAGAGCCAAGTAAGTTTTTGAATGTAATACCTAGTTCTTTTAAATTCCTGGGAATAATCTCGGAAATATTTCTAATTGGGAATTCACCCTCTAAACCCTTTCAGGGGATTTGGGACACTTGTTGTCCCAATTAATTCTACACGAGATTCATCGTTAGATTACCTCAGATCACCCCATAGTCAATGGCCCTAATTTGCAGGCACCATGGGCCTGGGAAGAAAACTAAAGTACTTAGTATCTCAATCATTTTCTGTTCTGCTTCCAAAATTCTTTCGATAAATGAGGTTTATCTCAAAAACCGAGCGATCAGACATAGATTCTCCATGAAACTAGAGTTTAATCCACCATCAGCAGCAAAATCGGGGCAGGAAATGCTGAGTCGAATATTAGTGAAACAATATAATTTTCTGGACTTCTGTGAGGTTTGTTTCTTTAATTTTTTATTCGGTTTTTCATCGTTTACCATGGAATTAACCCTTGGAATGCAATTTTGAAGTTGAAGAGGGTTTGAGTCCTTGTTTCTTCCTCAACTTCGGCACCAAAAGAAATCTTTCCGGAGGAAGGGCCCTAAATCAATTTTGCAAATTACTTATAACTACACTTGAATTTCGTTTAAATTTTCAATCCTAGTTGTCGAATATCGCAATAGTATGCCCTACTAAAGTTCAATTAGCTTTTTCATGTAAAAACGAAAATTCTAGCGGTTATAGTCAAGAGGAGTTTTCTTTCAAATTTTCCTCAAAACGAATGTTTAGCTTATGAGCCCTTTTTCCAGAAATGTCCTCAACTTTAGATTTAATACTTGTGACACTGTAGCTACTTAATTTTTCCCTACACTTAACAGACCCAATTTCAAATGGGTGCCAAAAAAGCTTATATGTTTAAAGAATCTAGTCTTAAGTGTAAGTAGTAACACTCACCCGTGCCTTTTCAGAACTTTCATTACTGGATCTAAATGGACGATCTTTCTCTTCAAAAAGTTGTGGTTGTGCTACCAAGTTGCTGTTAATGTTTGTCGGGGGGTTCAGACTCATTGCTCGATTAGACGGCCCAAGACCAGGCGGAGGTCTCAAAGGAGTGCGAGGTACAGCTGTTGACGAGATTGGAGCCCAAACTTCATTACTCCAAACCGAACTACTCCTTAAGGGTGACGGCGATGGATTACTCCACACAGAGTTGCTTCCTAGAAGATTCTCAGAATTTTGAGTGGATGTTGACGGAGGGTCAGCCCATAAAGAGGGGATCGAATTTGGCCAGGAATCTGAAAGAAAAAAAAAGATGATTTAGAAATCACTGTCAAAATTACAAAATAACTGCGGAGTTTTCAGCAGGGATAGTGAGATTCAAACTTGAATTGAACCAGGCTATTGCAAACTTCAGCTACTGATAAATACAGTGTTCTTTTGCAGAAACCAGCAAAATAAGCAATGGTGACACTTAAAACCTTCCAAAACCCAATCATAACTTAACAAAAGCTTTTAAAATTTTATGGTCTGAGATTTTCAAAAAATAGCCAATTATACGAAAGAAAATGTCACAACAATTTATCAATGGGTCTGTTGCAAACTTTTGCTACAACGGTTAAGAATGTTTAACCTAGTGTAAAATCGCCTGAAAAGTCCATTGGTGGCATCAGAAAGTCATAAAATGCAATAATAAACACACAAGCTCGTTTAATGAAATCCAAGATGGCTGAGAAATATCAAGCAATTTGTATGCATGCACCACGAACATCCAAGGATGGCCAACTTTGACAACCTCGCTGGAGGTAGAGGTTATGTGTTTGTTTACATGTTGATTTGTTGCGATCGATATTGTGAGGTTGGCTATCCTTGGATGTTCGTGGTGCATGCATACAAATTGCTCTATATTTATCAGCCATAATGGATTTCATTAAACGCCTCTTGTGAGTTTATTATTGCATTTTATGACTTTCTGATGCCACCGATGGACTTTTCAGGCGATTTTACATTAGATTCCACACTCTTAATCGCTGTGGCAAAAGTTTGCAACAGACCCATTACAAACTTTCAAACCCATTACAAATCACTGAGAACTTTTTAAAAAAGTACTTTCAACCTGGAAATGCCACTAGAGAGTTTTAAATTCTTTTTGAAGGGTCGAAAACAATGATTTTTTTAGATTTTTTATCACTCATTTAAGGCTGCTTTTTTTTCGATCTCATACCATAGTGCGCACGTACCATGAAGGTGACTCAAATTGTCATATACATATAACTGCTAGTTGTCTCTATGCTGAAGATTATTGACTCCAGATGGGAACAAAAAATGATCTTTACAGAAATTAAAAAAATGGAAGAAATATTATGTGAACACATTCATTCATTCATTCATACATAAAAAGCTGTCTCTCTTTCAAACCGCTTTCCACTTTTCATGAATATTGGCAGAGGCAATTTCTTAAAAAAATCAGCATGGACCATCCTAGAGGTGTTTTATGGGGGTTTCATAAAAAGCTTTGAAAAAGTTGTCTGTGAGAGCTGCAAATTGATGTTAAAAGAATGATCCCGAGGCTAAGGGTCATATTTTCTCGGCTACCGCCCCTCTCTTGCAAGCACAGGGAACGAGACGTTCCGCAACGTCACTATACTCTCTCGGCTCTCCTCATCCCCCCTTTCTCTACACTCCGTACACTCAGAGTTGCATTGTGCAGCATTGTTATGAATTATTTTTATTTCTTTCTTCGTTGACTCTCTAACCTGCTACAATTTGCTTCAACACTCGGTGCACTCAACTTCAGTGCTCTGACACTTTTAATCCATCGCATACACTCTTTTCTTTTTTATTTGTTTTTATTATTTATTTTTTGGATCTGATTATCCTCACGATCATATTCATCAATAAGTAAACCATCATGATCATCTAAATACAAATCTTTGCTTAAACACCAACTAACCTATACCCCTAGAATGCGAGACGGAGGAGGGCGCTCCGAACGGCTAGCTCAGGTATAAGGCCAGCTGGATCAAAACGGTATTACTAAAAAAGTATAACTATAATCACCACTTTGTGGTGACCGCTGCTTAGGTTTTGTTTCCTCAGATACTAAATTTTTTTCTCAATATTTGTTCATAAAAAGAATCCAAAAAGTTCATAAAAACTAGGCTCAACATTGAAAAAAATGAGAAGTGATCAATGGAAAGTACCGATTAATGCATTGTGTATCTGTGCATCTTTCCTCTTCCGTTCCTCTTCTAACATCTTCAGAACTAGAGATTGGTCCCAAACTTTCTCTGAACTTCCGATTGGTGGTATATTTGAGAATAAGTTCATTGGAGAGTTCCCCCACCTCTGCATGGATGTAATTGATTTTTTTGGACCTATTGGTTCTGAAAAATGAGAAAAAAAATTAATTAAACAAATAATTATTCTTTGATCATTAATAATGCTGTTGCATACTTTTGCTAGAGATTAATCCGTCCGATTAAGCTGTCCGTTTTAATGTAATTACCAGTGAAACTAATGATGATAACACTAAGAACTTCCAAAATCTATTTGTTTCCTTCGTAAAAGTTTTTTAGCATGCATCCATATTGGCAACCTTATACAGGTAAAACACATGTAGTCTGTAGTCCTACCTAATTCAATACTTCCTCAATGCTGGTAATGGAGATTCTGTAGTGAACCACTACTCTAGAGGCTATAATTACACCATAAATCTCCTTGACAAGCATGGAGAAAGTGACAAACTATATAGGACTCTCTCTTTATGGTACCTTCGCTATCCTATGTTACAGTTACCGCATCACTTTTAAGAAACATTTATTAGGGTGACAAATGGTTTTCGGAAGTTTTAAAATCACCATTGTCATTTGCAATGGTGTTTACTTAGGATTTTTTGGTACAGAATGTATACCGCACAATTAGGGGCCATGCACAATTTTTATGAGAGCTAGTTTATTTTCAAAGCCTATTTTCAACAAGAAAACTTTTGATTGACCGGTAAAGTTGGCTTCCTAATACTAAACAGTTTGCCAGCCAAGCATTCCTGACCTTTCTTCTAAACTCGGAAGAATTGATTAACGGAAGAATTTAAGAAGCAACAGATAGGAAGGGGCATGAGCACCGACAGCAGGGGTTAATGAAAAGGGGGATGGGTTCTCTCCTGGAATCAGGAAAAGATAGATTCGAGCCAAAAACGAGCTGAAAATGAGTGAAAGCTTAATAAAATCAGGGGTCCCCCAATACCCATGCCGGTGGAATTTGATTTTGAGGTTTTGCCCTCCCTTAGAAAATTTTCTGCCGGCACCCATACAAAGAGCTGGCTTCTGTCATAACTACCGCTTCTTCTAGTTCCCCCGCTTGTTAATCACTTTACACACTTTGGGGGCAGGTTTTGTAGTTACATTTGGGCAAGTTACAAAAGTAGAATGGATCTGCAATGTCCACTTGTTCTAAAATCACTTTAATTAAAATGAAACAATATCAGTATGGAGCAACATGATGAGAGGACTGGAAGAAAGTAATCAAGCATCAAGGCTAAAGAATTTTACCTGGTGGTGGGACAGAGAAATTAACAGATTTATTCAGCTTGTTACTTGACGAGCTGAAAAGAGAGTGGTGGTTCTCTGTGCGGGCTACAACATCACTGAAACTCATGCGTAACGGCTTGTTTTGATTCCCATCAAAAGATTGACCATTGAAATTACAAGCTGGCTCTTGAGTTAAAGGCTGTACTCTGGCCATTGCTACAGGAAAATAAACATAAAAAATAAATTAGGTTAAAAAAAAGAGCAAACTATTTCTAAAGCATGTCAACCATGTGTGCCATTTTATTTGTTTTCGTTCTTTGGTTATGTTTTTAGGTTATCCTTAAATCAAATCAATGAATAAATAAATCAGAGGTCATAATGAAAGCTGTGAAAAAAGAGGGAATTGTTCAATTATGATTGAGAACAGATTTGGATAAATTGTACCAAGTCTACCAAAAAGTTTTTCAACTCATTTAACAATGTCATGATTGCGTTGCTGAATTCAACACTGCAGCAGTAACACATCAAACATGATTATTTTGAAAATAAGTAGCTGTTTTCCATAAATTTCACAGACAGTTCACAGTTTTTATCCAATAGTCTGTTTCAGTGGTCTAAAATAACTTACACATTAAAATTTATAATTACATATAACTAATACTTAATAAATATAATTAAATGATATCCTATCAAATGAGCCGACCCTTGATTTCAACACATTTTTTTAATCATATAATAATAATGATAATAATGGCACCAGGAATGCATCAATTTTTGCATGGGTTGATTCCAAAGGAATATGCTTCTTTAGGCTTCAAAATACTCTGTAGTAAGCTCCATCCACCACATATGGACCACAAGAGCCCGCAAACACTGTCATTGGAATTTGGTATCTTTGAAACATAGCACTGAATAAGTCCCTGGAAGCACATTCTTTTGAAAACAATCAGCACAGAAATCGATGGATTCCCTGTTCGATTGAAAAAATACGTCGGAGCTGAAGTTATGAAAAGATAAACTGTCTAATGTGTATTAACAATTTGGGCGCAAGGTTTTGCTAGCGCACGATTGGATCATTGTTGCCATTTACGGCATGAAATATCCAAATTTCACATTAAGTCAAATGGGACAAATCGAATAATTATCCGAAAAATGGCAACACTGCATAAAGAGCTGAATTAAGAAAGAAATAAATTAGATAAATCTACTACAAACCTCTTGAATACTCCACAGGTTTCTCATCCTCCCAAATTTTACCATTCTTCATGAGATTGTTACCAAAACCATTTGGATGATTAGCAGCAGAATTGAAATTTGTTTTATCTTTGGTTTTGGTCAAAGGTAATGATTTGACATTTGTGAGTGCAGTTTTCACTTTTCGGTTTGTTGGAGGAACTTCAAAATTTACTGATAAATCTAAGCTATTTGTTTTCTTGTGACTGGGCATTTTGGTTCCCTGCTTCGAGGCATTGTTTTTACAAGCTGCTGCTTTCGTTTTCTTTGAGTTTGGTTTATCGCAATCATCCTTATCCGTGTCTGATCGACCGATATTCGGATTTCCGTTGGGCCAGCTTGATGCCGTTTTATCCACACATTTAATCTGCTTAGGTGTAGAGGGTTTGCTGCTCACATCTCGAAATTCTGTCGAGGTAGAGCTCCGGCTGTCATTTTTCTGAGAAAGCAAAAAACAAAAGCGATGGATTAAAATTGGTTCAAACAAGATTTTGGGGAAAACCTCCAAGGATTTTAATTCAATACCCAATGCTACTTGTCACTATCTACATTCTATCTTTAATGGGGGCTTTAAATATAAATACTGTATTTACCTATGTACAATGCGCACCCTCTTAGCTACAGCTTCTGTGCAACAAGATTTTTGGATGCGACTCAAAAAAAAAAAAAAATTGTTGCACGGAGGCCCTGGGCCAACAGATTTTTGGAAGCCTTGGGCGTAGGTGCGACATCACCGCTTTATCGTAGTGTTTGTTCCTTTATTGCCGTTCTATCTATGAATATGTTTAGTAGTTGCGTTCGTAATGGCCAGTTGATCTCAGTTGAGTGCTATTTCGAATACTTTATTGAATGTTTCCCTTGCATGAAAAATTTGAGTTTTTGACAAAATTTGGCAATTTAAACTACGTTCAGCTATCTATTTAGTATTTAGGGAGTGCAAGTGCGAAGTAGTGTCACACCTCTCAATTGCGCTCATTGGATGAATGATCACCTTCAACCCATTCACTGAAACTAGCAGATATACATGCCAACTTTGAAGAAATTCTAAACATCCTGATAGTACCACTTGCTCCACTCTACTTCTGCAGTTTTACTGCTAGGCGCACCACCCGTGCAGCCTCATTCCCTCCACTTTACTTAGAACAAGCATATAAAGGTTGATGCCGAGAAACCGAAATATTACAGCTTCAGTGAATGAGTTAAGAGAATACTTACTTAAATTCTTGATCAATTTTGTTTGTTCGTAGCTAAACAAACAACCGAAGCTCTATGCGTACCTCATTATCAACTCATAGATTTACACGCAACAAAAAAATTGTTCTGAACATTATGCAGGGTTAATTCAAATGATGTAATGAACACTGACCTTAAAATCCTTTTCATGACAGCTGGAATTTGAGGAGGATGGTGAGCTGTGGGAGGAGTTCCATTCATCTAAGTTTTTCTTCGTCAAGCTTGTTTTCATAGTTCCGTTCTCTTTTTTGGATTTTGATTTGGTTTTCTTATTACTCCCGGCTTTCTTCGGGATATCAAAATCACCCGTACCTAAATTTGTTTTGCTTTGTCCTGACTTGACAACACCTCCTTTGTTACTTGTATTTTCTGCCCTAGAACTTGATTCTTGAGTGTTTTCTGTCAGTGACCTAGATGCGTTTGAAAGCCCTAAAATAGAGCTTGGAGTGCTGAAATTTACAGGAAAATAATCAATAGAACATTAAAATAATAACAAATGACAATTTCCTTTAAGACATCACAAGGAAAAAGATAGACCTCACGTATTTTGAGTATCGGGTTTTGAAAGGTAGTGTGGTATTTGCTTCCAAAATGCGCCATAACGAATCAGTGAGAGGTTGTTTAGCAACGAGTCAAACCTCAGTGCAAACCAACTGTTGACCGATGCGTTTGGCTTCTTTTTGGAAGTAGAAACCGCTACTAGTTAGAACCCAATACTCAAATTGCGTGAGCTCCAAACACATAAGCAAATCCCATATCAGCTCTATAAATTACAATTGAGTTCAAAGCATCAACACATAAATAAAATCCATGACAAAGGCTTAAGTATAAGGACAGGCTGCATTCCTAGTTTCCTCATAATATTTATTTTCTTTTCTTTCTTCAACCCCTAGAAAGATGCAAGTTTTACAAGGTTTTTTTTTTTTCTGTTCTCTCAAAACCTGTGGTGCAGATAATTTGCAAGCAGGAACACATGATAAAATCAAAATCAGTTTGAAAAACTGAGAGCAACACGATTTCCAAATTTGAAAGTTTCTAGTTCATGAAACTGCATAGATAATGTATGGAAAATTCAGACTTTTTACTTACGAATTCAAAATGTTTGACCACGATGAAGATTCAGAATTTTTTGTAGAAGGTGCTCTCTTTTTGAGGGTATTTGAGTTTAATGTGGAACAAATTCCTGATTTGGATTTTGTTTTTTCTTTTTCACTTTTATCTTTACTTATCTAAAACACACAAAAAAATAAGAATAAAATAACTTTCATCAGTGACTATTGAACAATTGATGAACTTTAACTATAGAAGTTCAACTTTTGATAGAATCTGTATTTTAAGATTTTAAAATTAAAAATCAGGGTCGATTAGTTCCAAATATATTGCCGCAATGCATGAGGGTTATCCCCACCAGTTTGTAGGAGTTTTATGCTGTGTTTTGATTATAAAGAAATGGATGCAACATTGGCCAAGAGAACAAAAACCCATAATGACGGAGTTCAGACTTTAATTAGAAAAAGCTTCTTCAAATCCAAGCACTGATCAAGCACTGATCCAAGAGCCCATTGAATTTATTTTTCCTCCCTATATACATTTGTTTTTATTTTTCAAAACAAAGAACACAGAGAATTTGAGACATCTTTTTCTTACTGTAAAATGCCCATTTTCTTTACTTCAATCAAAATTTTAATTTATAATCATAGAGGAAATAAGTGCGTCGCTTCTTAAAATAATTTTTACCGCACGAATTTGAATTCGATTCAGATTCGAAATAACTTGGCTATAAGATTTGGATTCAGATTTGAAATGCTAAAAAAACCTCTTTAAAATGTTGAGGATAATCAAAGTACATCATACATAATACATCATAATAAAAAGCTACACAGTAAAAGGAATGTTCAAGGAAGTCTTACGGAGGATGCAAAATTCAGCCACAAGCAGGATTGACTAGATGAATCACAGAAAGTTTCGCCGCTATTTGCAGCGGAGGTTTTGGCAGGCTCTTTCCCGCCAACTTTTTCAATATTATTGGTTTTGTAGTCAACATCTTTGTCAGCAATATTTCTGTTAAAAAGTAATAATTTATGAAAAACTTTAAGAGCTATAAAATACAAACAACAACAAATAAACTTCAATTTTTTTAAGTTGCTAAGTAAAATCCTAAAAGTGTATTAAAGCCACGTGCTTGCACATTTTGACGTCTCCTTAGAAACACTCGTAAGTCAATCCAATAGAGTAAACTTGCTAAAAAAAACTTTGATGGGAGAAATTTCAAAAACAAGTACAGGTCAAAACAGTATTTCGTATCAGTCTGCTTTACAGAAAATAGAGATCAACACGCACAATGATCGGAAAGACAACTACCGCAGGATAGCAAGCGTAAACTAAAATAGCTAAAAATAATCAGAATCTAATCCCCATGGCATTCAGAGCATTTTTAAATGTTTTACAAAACAATATATATGTTTGCCAGTCCTCTAAAAAACGTTGCATTGAAGTTTCACTGTATTTACAAGTAACACTTTCACTTAACAGTCCAGTACAGAGGACATTTTCCTAACATGAATTCTTAAGAAATTTCTAAAAATTAACAAGCACATGACACTAAAAGTAAAAAAGTCATTCAATTCATTAGTTAGAGTCAAAGATTTGTGATACAATGGGGCTCTTGCAAACTTTTGCTACACGGGATTGAAGAGTTAATTCTTGCATAAAAACCTGTAAAAATGACGATTAGCGCACTGAAAAATCACGAAATTCACTCTCAGAATTGGGCTTACTGGCGGTTTGACGCAGGTACCATGGGAGATTCCTATCTAAATTGAGACCAATCTCTGTGTTTCCGTAGAGAAAGTGACAAATTAGATAGGAATCTCCCATGATACCTGCGTTGAAGCGCCATTACGATCTTTCCGTTAGAGTGGTTTCGTGCAATTATTATTGAATTTTAGACTTTCTAAGCATGATTTTTGTGATTTACATCAGTTCCGCTGATTTTTACATCAGTATGGATTATTCGTTTCCTTGCAGCAAAAGCATGCAAGAGCCCCATTCTTCCATAAGACAGCACTGAAAGTGGCAAATAAATTACAATTTACCTTAAATCTAGAACTGGTTGCGTTGCTGCATCCTGAGCTCTGGTGATAACAACTGATTTCAGCAATCGCTCTGATTCAAAAAACGATGCAACAATGATGCACACAAGAAGTATGAGTTTGATACCAAGAACCATGTAGTACAAAACAGGCTCCCATACTGGTCGACGTAGGGCAGCAGAGCATGGCGCCAACATGTGTGAGGGCAAAGTGGCTACCAGTGAGTAATTGGTATCAATACTCATATCAGTGATGATACTTATTGTTCGTTCGATTCTGGCTAACGTGAAATCAGGAGTGAAAGCTATTTCAACCTAAGGAGATAAAACAAGAGCACCGACTCAATTAAAGGGATGTAAATGAGACTGTTTTATTTCTTAAAAATTGAGGAGTTCTTTGGAAAAACCACGTATAAAACAGAGGGTTTACTCATCCACAATAATTCATATTTCGAAGCATTGTTGAGTGTGTTACTGATGAGTTGAAAGGGTTATTCTTCTCAACTAATGAATAGACTAAGCTCCAATTTTCAAATAAAAAAGAATGACCCATTCAACTTATCAGGAACACACACAATAAAGCTTCAAACAAGGATTTGTAAGGAAGAGCAGATCCTGTTTTATACATGATTGTGCCAAAGAACTCAATTTTTGAGCTTTTAACAAGGCAAGAATTTCTAGTTTTCCTTCATTCTATTTAATTTACAATGTTTAGTTGGATATTGAAATCAATGTGCACTTTATTAATGCTATTAAAGGTGATTCTATGATAGAAGGATCTTATTTTTCGAAAAAATAATATTTCTGAAATTATTTTCATTGAAGTTCACAATTTGGCAATACACAAAATAAAAGGACTAACGATATCTATCTTTTTTACATGAAACAAATACTTAAAACATAATCTAAGTAGTACTAAAGCAGTTTGCTGTCATATTTTGAACTTGAGGCAAACATTTTCAGAGATGACATTTTTGAATATTGAGTCCCTAACTCTAAA
The DNA here is from genome assembly GCA_011764245.1 of Trialeurodes vaporariorum. Taxonomy (NCBI): domain Eukaryota; kingdom Metazoa; phylum Arthropoda; class Insecta; order Hemiptera; family Aleyrodidae; genus Trialeurodes; species Trialeurodes vaporariorum. Next base: position 20,548,027 of record VMOF01000388.1, read on the forward strand.
ATTTCTCGACAACTGCGCCTCAGGATTTTTATTTCAGTGATTTTCTTTTCCTCGGAATAAGTTTTTTACATCTAAACATAAAATTTGTCAGGCTTGTTGTTAAAAACAAGAACAAAATTATGAGAAGTTTAGGACCAAAAAATTAATTACCTTCCGAGTGCTATTAGGTAGAAGTACAAAAGGCTCAGCGTTCAATACTTTGAAACCATATCCCTCATTGGGCAAGCCATTGATCAAATAACCAAGAATTAAAATGGGAAGTTCTCCAGTGTTTCTTGCAGTGAAGGACCTCTTGACGGTTAAGTTAGGTGCAGCAGCAGAGTCTTTTTTGTCATTGTTATCTTCTGAAAAACGGGGAAGAAAATAATATGTAGGTAAGAAAAACTGAAATGATAACATACAATGTAGAGTTACAAATGATAGATAATGAAAACGAAGAATCATAGTAAAATTGAAAATGCTTTGCACTTGAAATGAAATGCACTTTTGCACCCACTTCCTCCACTGACCTATGATAATAATTCAAGGAGTGATCCGAAAATTTAGAAACCTGGAAAAAAATTGGAATTTTGTTTTCTAAAGTAACAAATCAGACTTACTTTCACAGTCTTTTAAATGTTTTTCCGTTAATTCGAACAGAAGTGGTGAATCCGAGCCCGGCTTACGATTGCCAAACTTGAACTGAATCTCAGTACCGGTACCATGCAGCTTAACAAGTTCTAATGTTGTAAGGTTGTTCCTATTTGACAACAAAAAAAGAATACATGATTCACAAAACAAAATAATTTGAGTAGTTTTACTTTGTATTGAGTCCAAAACGAGTACATAAGCATAAAGATTGCTTTAGATTTCTGATGAGAAAATACTTAAGGTGATTCCATATCAAACTCCCAAAAATTTTAATCCGATAGATGGCATTACTTGTCGCTGGCTCCGAAAATAGCCGTTTTTTGACAGTTTTCCGCTGTTTTCTCTGAACAGACAAATAATAGACAAAAAATCGGAATGTCAGCACCTGCTTAATTTTTTGCTTGATTTTTTGAGCCATAAACGGGCAAAATTGGTTCTACAATGAAGGCGAAACTATGCAAAGAAAAAATCATGTGTAATTTGGAGTTGTATCAGTAAAGATTACAGGTTTCTGTTTCACCTATAATCTTTACTGATACAACTCCAAATTACACATGATTTTTTCTTTGCATAGTTTCGCCTTTACTTTAGAACCAATTTTGCCCGTTTATGGCTCAAAAAATCAAGCAAAAAATTAAGCAGGTGCTGACATTCCGATTTTTTGTCTATTATTCGTCTGTTCAGCAAAAACAGCGGAAAACTGTCAAAAATGGCTATTTTTGGAGCCAGCGACAAGTAACGCCATCTATCGGATCAACATTTTTGGGAGTTTGCCATGGAATCACCTTAATGTATGTAGTCAAGTACATAATCTTTCTACAAGGCTCTTTGACAACAGATGAATGGAAACTTGAAATTAAAAATAGGAGTGTAAAATATGCTTCGCAAAACTTCACAGAGAAAAAGTTGCAAGTAACGATTTGCAGGAACAATTTCTTTTTTTTCCTTTTAAAGGTAGACAACTTCTTATCCTCTTATTCCTTCTTATCTGTCTTTCAATGCGAGTAGTTCCAAAAAAAGGCATTATTTAGAGTGAGTTGAGTGAAACGAATCTGCGCATTATTACTTTTGACAAATTAGTCTGCAGAATGAGAGCATTTTTTCAGCTAGAACCGCGGTTCCCTAAGTTTTGGTAGCGGCTAATTCCTGAGTCTGGAATGAGTTCAAACCCAATTTAAAAATTGATAACTTCCTTCACAGTCATCACTTTCTCGGGTTCTCTTATAAGCCTCTACTAAAAAAAAGTCTAGATTAGGAATTTTTGAAATGGGTTTTTGGCCAACTCGACTTGGGGACATTTTTGAACGAATCAATGAATCAATGATTTTACATTAGCTGCAAGCAAGTTGCGGTAGCTCTTATTTTTCTCATATTTACAGATCTCTCTACTTTCCGATCACTTTAATATTTTGCAGACCCTTTTTGCAGACTCTTTTCCAGGGACCCCCTGAGAGGGCCTCGCAAACCACAGGTTGGGAACTGCTAGGCTACAAAAAAAAAAGAGCTTTTTGGACCCCTAATTAAAACTAAAATTATATTTTCTTATCTTTCATAAAAAAACAAGGAATGAACAAAAAGGACAAAATTTATTATTACCTGATAGCAATATATTCAACGACAGAATCAGCCATTGAGGGAGTAAAACAAATGGAGAGGGTTAAATTTGATGATGGAGGAATTAGGTACAAAATTGATGCACGATGAGCGGTTTGGTACTCCCAGACTGATGATTCTTCAACATATATTGAAAATCTGCTGGAATCGTAAGGCGTTGTTTCACCTGTAAAATTAAAACTGGAAAAAAAAAACAAAAAAAAAAACGAATTAATTTAAAAGTCAGAAAACTCTACGAAGAAAATCTTTATCTCTGAACATTTAAAAAGGAATGATATTATCAATAGAATACAGCAATAAAGGGAGACACAATTCCATCGTCAAGTTGAGACGACACATTTTGTCAAGCTTAAGCAAGATTTTGTTGTCAGAAACTAAGGGTGCAATCCAGAAACTATCCTTGAGATCTCCTTGGCTTGGCTTGAGAAAAACTCAAGCTGAGTCAAGTCAAATGAGAAAAATTTCAATTCAGAGGAAGTCATTGTCAAACGGTAATTCTTGAGAAATCTTGAGTTTAGTTCGAGGCAGCAAACAAGGTACCTTGAAATTATCTCCTTGCGACTTATCTTGAGTGGAAAATCATGTATTTTTGAATGGCCTCTGAATTGCAAGTTGGTGCCAATTTTTTTTTGAAAATGCCTTGAAACTTCCTTAAAAAATCTCAAGGCGTTTTGGCTAAAGGAGTGTTTCTGAATTGCAAATTGAATTTGGGCCCTTCAAGTCCAAGTCAAGTCAAGCCAAGGAGATGCCAAGTAAAGTGTCTCAATTGCACTTAAAGGATTTTGTCACAGTTGTTTTCTGTTGTTTTGATCTAGTAGAAAAATAAAATGAGGGTTCAAGAAGATCCGCTACTCACAAGTTACTTAGTCCAGCAGCATTCTCTAGATAATCCTTATAGAGGATGAACGGAGTGATTTGCACAATGATGGGATCTTTGGATGAAAAGTTGATTACTGTCACATTTTTAAAAGTTTGATTTCCAATCAGAGTTAGCGGGAATTCTATGGAGTGCGATGATATTGAAGGCCATGTTAAAGGTATTTGTGCGTTGAACAGATGCCGACGCACTTCTGATGTATCCATTTTCAGAGTAAAATTTAAAGGGTTTGAAAAGTTTGCCAAAAAAGTATTCATTTGCTTTGTCAGCATTTGAAAGTCCCACTCAGCAACATTGAGAGGTAAAGAAAGAGAATCCAAAAATTGTTGAGATTCTGAAAAAAGAAATAAAAATAATAGAAATAAATTGTGAAGAAAGATGTAAAAAGAAAGAGAGCCCAAATTTGCATGGGAAGAGAGGGGTCTTCAGAAATCTACAAGTTGCTTCATATTGCATTTTCTTCAGTGATGCAGCCAGGATTCGATCGAATCCTCATGAAGATTCGGATTCAGATTTGACAAAATTTTGGAGTCCACCCATCACTAATTTTAATTATTACTAAGGGATATCTGAAGACTATTGAAGGAATCTATGGGAACAATCTTGCAAATTAGCAGCTGTACCAATGCCACCTTGGAAAAAATTAATTTTTAGGACATTTTTTACACAGACCTCCTAACTTTGAAACCTGTGACCAAATTTTAATTTGACGTAGATAAAAAATTAAAGAAACAGTTGGAAATAAAGATAAACGTTCCCTATCCAGAAAATGTTGAACCTTTTGGTTTTATAAATTCTTCAAAATTTACTGATAATTCTCAGGCCTTTTTTCAGATTGCAAAAGTTACGTGACCTATTTGTTATATTCATAATTCCCAAAGCCCTACAATTATCTGAAAAAAGATGCAGATAATTTATTTTAGCTTACCGGTGCTGTTGTGCAGTAAGGAATGAAACGTTTTGGCTGGAGGATTCCAATATAACCGCCCAACAACACTGGAGGTCATAGGTTCGATTTTGGCTGACTCTTCTGGAACAAACGTTATTCCCTCTGATAGCGGCGATGTATGCATAATATTTACAACATTCATGGGAAAGCTGAATTCTGAAGTTATTTCTAATGGTGTTGAACAAACTTGCTCCTGAAAAAATAAAATACACAAAAAATTACAGGCTATCTTATGATTATTCAAGATAAAAAAGCACAAGAAAGAGGGGGAGGGTGGCAGAGTAGGAAGCAATGAAGAAATTCATCAAGGGCCAATGGAAGATTTCCTGAAATCCACAGAACCAAACATTTTCTATAGAACAGAATAATTTTTATTTCACATTTTTCGCCCCAAGAGATTTTTCTTTTCCTTTCTAGAAAACAAGAGACATGCAAAGCTTTGCACTCATTAAGTTTTGAGAATTTTTTTTTTAGGGGTTTTTAAAATATCTTGCGACAAACAAAGTTTGATAGAGGAACACTGCAACTATGCAGAGCTTTCAGGGTTCTTTTTTTGATTAAATGGCCTCTCACAACTATGCTGATTCAAACGTTTTAAAATGGGTTTCTCTCAAAGTAGGGAAAGTTGTTTTTTTCAATTGCAAAAGTAGTCAAGGTAGATTTTAGAAGTAATCAGGTATGCCGATTCCAATTAAACAAAAGTTATTTGATTAGCAACAATTTATTTTTTCATAACATGTTGGTTTTATTGAAATTGGGACTCCTTAGCATTGCTGAAATCCATCTTGATTAATTTTGAAAAATAGCAGTACATCGTAAAGAAATCCAGCCGCCCAACACTATGATTAGCTGCCCTGGTGCTTGACAGCAAAAGAATGGACTGAGAAATCTAAAGATAAGAAATAATCAATTACTATTTGCCCAACTTTGCTTGCTCTTACAGTTTCCGATATTTTTCCTCAACTTAGTGAGAAAGAGCTGCAATATTTCTGAATATTTTGAGAGAGTAAAGGCAAACTGCATAGCTTTTTTATGGTATTCAATGATGCACAAATCAAAATTTTTTACTTCACTACACACACAAATATTTTGCATAACACTTTCAATTAACATTTCTGGGACAGTTAAAACTGTATTTTTATTGATTTTTTGCTACAGATCATTGTTACAGATAATAACTTTAACTCCCAATCACGAAGAGATTTTATGAATAAGTACTGTTATCTTTTCAGACATACATAATGTCAACCTTCAGGCAAGAATGGGGCTGTTGCACACTTTTGCTATAAGCTATTTAATAGTCGCTTCTGGTGAAAAACCTCCAAAAATAACGATGGCAGCACTAAAAACTTCCAAAATCCACTCCTAAACTCGATGAATGCTTTTATTTGCGCGGGTGTAATGGTGGCTGAGGGTAGTAACAATAGGAGATTCCCATCTAATAATACTGTAACTCCATCAAGAAGAGACCAAGAAGAGACGACTTTCATTTGACACCGGTGTCATTAGGTGTTGCGGTATAATTCATCGGATGTAGATCATAACTCTGATGACTAATTACTCTGTGAATCATCCTTGTCAGCATAGAAAGAGTGACAAAATTAAATAAGGAATCTCCCATTGTTACTGCCCTCGGCCACCATTACGCACTCGAAAATAAAAGTGTTTATTGAGTTTAAGAGTGGATTTCGGAAGTTTTTAGTGTTGCCATTGTTTTTTTCGAGGTTTTTACAGCAGAATCAACTGTTAAATCGCTTATAGCAAAAGTGTACAACAGCCCCATTGTCATAAGATTTGAGCGTCAACGTCTGTCATTACGGTCTCGTGTTTGAAAGCATTGTATGAGTTTGGGAGTGGATTTCATGATTTCTTAGTGCGCCAATCGTTATTTTGACTAGGTTTTACCCCTTAATCAACAATTAATAAGCCTGTAGCAAAATTTTGCGACAGCTCCATTGATACACTCAATTTGAGGTGAGGCAACCACCTGTGTAATGTCATTCTAGACTGTTTTAGAGACAAGCGGAAAATTTAAAATCCAGGAATAAGATTGGCTTAGATGCTTTTTCTAAACGTGAAACCGACAACTGATTGGTCAATTTTGAATACCCTGCTTCTCACTAAAACGGGCTCTCGGAAGTTAATTATTGGTTAAATTTTACTGAGGGCGATTGATGAAACTATAAAAGATAAGAACTTCACCTCCCAATAATATTTTATTCCTTGACAAATTGGCCCTTTGGATTTTTGAAAAGCACTTTAATATTTTCTAAGCTGCTACAAAAATGTTGATTGATTAATAATAAATTAAGATGACTGACAAGTGGATTGGAACATACTGGGAAGCAATTTTTGAATAGGATCGGATCACCAACTATTTTGATTTTTCCATCAACCACTTTCATTTGTAGAGTAAAAGATGCGCGTTCGAATTCTGACTCGACCCAAACATCTCCATTGATGACTCCATCTGATTTTTCCGTTTTGATGGAAACTTTTAGAACAGCTTGGTGTCCAGGATCAATTGTTTTCTACACAAAAAAAAAAATAATTGGAAATTGAGACACTTAAAAATCAAGCATGAATTTCAATATAACACATTGTGCAGAAAAAAACAAGAAAGTTTCTTTCAGTCACAAGACCCATGTTATAAGACTCTTTCAATTTTGGTCTTCTTTTTTTAACCGTCAATTTTTTTTTTGTTTTTTGTTTTTTTTGCTTTTTTGCTATTTTGTTTTTTTTTATTCATATTCAATCCAGTCAAAGGGTCTGATATAAAATCAAGAATAATTTTTGGACTTTCAAAGATTTTCCAAATTTTTTTAAAATGCTGGTCATTAGCTGTTAATTAACTTTTCTGCACTCCTCTAATTAACTTTCACAGAAAAGAAAATAATACTCACCGAGTCAGCAAGATCGCACGATGTCGGCTGACTTATGCAGGTAAAAGAGTTTATTGATGTGCCTAAAAATTCTATGGAGACTGATGGCAGATTGCTGCCCCAACTTCGTAAACGGACAGAGGCAGGGTTGGAATTCACAAGTCCAACATTTGTCGTGATTACGCTCTTTGATCCAACCGTGCCGATAATTAGGTCATCTCCTGACTCTGTCACCTAAAAAAGAACAGAAAAACTTGATTAAAAAAAACGGAAAGCCAAAGGAATACCTGTCAAAAATCAAATTACGTAAAAAAATTGATCTATTGCTAAAACTTGCCAGTAAACTAATACCTTTTCAAAAGCTTTGTCTCAAGGATCGCTCTGTCTTATCCTCATGAGTCATGATTAATTTAAAGACTACTTGAAAGAAAAAGAGTTCTGAGAAAAACTTCACATCAGTAATCGTTTGATATGAAGTTTATAGTGGTTCTTGAGTTTTCATTTTCATTCAACTTTTCCTTGAATTTTCATACATTTTTAATGAATTGGGAGTGCTAAAATACCATTTCCTCCAGCAATACAGAAAAAATGAAAAACAAAGCACTTTAAAAAGTCGAGTGTTTTGAGGAGTTGAAAGGTTTTATTCCCAATTTTTTTTTTTCAACTTTCCAGTTTCTAATTTTTGAGATAATGCAAAATACTGATAGAATTTGCTTATAACCTCAACCAGAGGAATTTTCAAAAAGGACCAGTCAAGTCAAAGTGCACTTAGAAATGAAACAACATTTCCATCCTAAAATAAGAGTTTCCAGAGAAATCACGAGTAACATTCATTGATTCAACCCTTCTACGGTGGGTTTCAAGGGCATCAAATATAAGTCTTAGACTCCATTTCTGACAATGGAGGGGTCCTTCTGATATATTTGAGGAACACTATCATGTAAAATTTCAAATTATTCCTTGGGCCAATTTTTTTTTGTTTTTGAAAAATACCACTTTTGTACGTATTTGACCCATACCTAGCCTAGTCAAAAGCTCTGCTATTGCCTATTGGTCATTTCCTCACGTTTTATCCTACATAGTAAAAACAAATGACAATAAGTGCAAGGCCATACTTATATTCTAAAAGTACATACATCCAATTTCCTAACCAACCAGTTAGATTTGCGTCAATTGTTCCGTCCTTTGATCCTTGCAAGCAGACACCTAAAAAAGCGAGGCAACTTCAAAAACACCAGATTGTTGTGTTTTTGAAGTTGCCATCGTGTTTCATCTTAAATGAAGCAGAATCAGTATTTTGCACTTTTTTGTTTGAAATTCTTCTCATTTGATGTTATTGAGGAGTCTCCAGAAAACTGTCCTTAAGTACTAGATGAAAATCTGAAGCAATAGCAGGCGGCAGTAAAAATTTGGGACTTACTTTCATGAGATGACCATTGTATCGTAAAAGTGGAATTTTAATTGACGAAACGTTAGAATGTAATGTGATCTCTGTCTCTAGGCTGATGAAATCATCTGAGCTATCAACCAGATCTAATTTAAAAATAGGTACTCTTTCACCCGGCTTTACAATCACAGGCTTGAAACCGACAATCTGTAAAGGAAGTAAGATTTTAGTAAACATGACTATAAACATGAGGGTGCTCACAAGCTCAATAAAAGAAAGATACTAGAGCACTGTAATTGTAAAGCAGTTTAACTTCATACAAACCTTAGAAGGGACGTCACAAAATAGAGGGAGCCTTCTACAGTGTAAAAGAATTTTTAGTTAGATAAAAGATATTTTAAGAATAGTAAAGGAACTGTGAATGTAAGAATGTAAGATATTAATGATATTATGAATGATTCCTGATTAGTTACTTTATTGCATGAAAGCAGGCAACTGTTGCAACTAGACAACTATTGCATGTGACAATAGTTTGTCACAATGGCAAACCCTGTCTGAATTTTTTCTTGAGCGTTTGGCATCACAAAATGCATGGTGCGGAGAAACTATATCAGCATGATCATGACACACTGTTGTGTCATAATGTAGATTTGCAATAGCATAATTTGATTAATCATTGATGGACTGCGATGGAATTGTGACCTGTGTCATTTTTCAGCATTTTACGGAAGAATCCACCATCAAAAGTAAAGTCTGTTGACGGCATAACAGGCTCATTACTTCCTCTTAACAATGCACTGAAAAATTTCTCAGATCCTAATTTTTTCTGATAGAGAGCAAGAGCAGTTTTGACTGATAGTGAGCTGAAAACCCGTTATCAATTAAAGAGCCAAAAAAACTAAGAAACAACTTCATCTTACCTTAAATTGCTGTAAGGCTTCAGGAGGCATGGTCACGTTCGTGATTACAACAGGTAAGGCGAAGGTGTTTTTTATGTGAAAAGGCTGCTTGTATAATTCTTGACTGAGAGGTCGATATTCAATGACAGGTACATCAAAAATCAGCCCCCCCTGCAGTGTGCGAGCGATGTAACTAATAACTAGTTTTTCAACACCTCCGCCAACACCAGTGCTTTTGATGACCAGTTTGCCTTTGGTGTGATTTATTTCTTGGGCTAGTTTCCCTAGAAAATGCAAAATTAAAAATCACACATTAATATCATGTTTAATGAAATTGTAATACACCTTGACCAAGATGTCTGTACAAAAGTTGTTTCACACAAGGTATCTTCAAATAACAGGCGAGATGAGAGAAATTTCGATTCTTCAAAAAAAGAGGAAAAAAAATTGGATTAGTCATGACATGGAATTTCCTTCTCCATAGAGTTCTCGAGCAGCAACAAGCTAAGTTGAAGGGAGGCAATGCCATAGTAAAATTCTCATTCTAAAGTGAGGCAGCATGAACAGAGGGATTGTTTGCCTCTTACTTTTTAACCTTCAATCAAAAATCGTAACTAATTCAGTGGAAACTGTCCGTTTAAACGAAGGTGCAAGTGTTTTAGAGTGGCTATCTAGACACAGAATACCCCTCTGAGGCAAAAGTCTCAGCAAGGCAGCCGCATAAGAATTAGAATAAATTCATAAAATAAGTAAAAGAATAAATAAAACTCACAATCAAACGTCAGAGAGGCTACTTTGGTGGATGCCTGAGAGTCCGGGGGCACTTTGATGGGTTCAAACTCTATTTTCAAAGCTTTTGATGGCGGCATACTCACAATATTCTAGGGCAGAACAAAAAACAAAACATTGAAAACGGAATGGAAAAAAATAATGCGAATTTGCAGCAATGGGTGGTGTGTACTGTAGCTATAGCAGAGCAGCACATTGATTCCCAGGCAAAATTCCGCAAAAATAACAATGCGTACAGTAAAATCTTTTAAAACCCACTCATTAACGCAGGATATCATTTCCATTTTGAACAACCCTCCCTACACAACACACTACTTTTACTGACATACTACCGAATAGACAAGAGCCACCAGGATTATGTAAACATCAACACAGCTTCCAAATTGTATGTTCAATGTAGATACAAACAATTCTTCAATTATTTTAAACTCTTGTGTACACTAGAAAAAACAAGGCAGCATATTCATTTCATGGATTAAGACAGAAAATGCAACACTCGTCTGATCCAAGAAGTAAGGTTTTCCTTTGCAGTTCTCCAAATGAATAAGAATAAGAAAATAATCTGGCCCAAGAGCTGATACTTTCTCAATTTTTCCCGTTAAAGCCAAAATTCTTAATATTTTCTGATTTAATAATTTTTGTTTTGTTTTGTACACTGTAGACAGTGGCGGAATCACTGGCCAGGGCACCTGCGCCCCCCTCCCCTCGAAGCATCAAATTTTGCTTTTTTCCAACAGAAAATAGCAATTTGCTTCCACCGACGATTCAAATTTCAAAATTTCACAGGCTTGCCCCCCCCAGAAATTTTTTCTGGATCCACCACTGACTATAGACACCTGGTTGGATTGTATAGGATCAGTGGCGGATCCAGAAAATTTTTCTGGGGGGGGGGGGGGGCACGCCTGTAAAATTTTGAAATTTGATGCATGGAAGCGTTGATGGAAGCAATTTCGGGCTATTTTCTATAGAAAAAAGGCAACATTTGAGACTTCTGTGGGGGGCACATGCCCCCGTGCGCTCCCCCCCCCCCATGGATCCGTCACTGTACAGGATTCAAACTAGCTAAATAATTTGCAATGTTTCCACAACTGCGCAAGTGTATATTTGTTCTCAACTGTTTACATTTTTACAATTTTTTCTTGAAAATAGATCTTTCATTTGACAAATTTGTGTAAATTAATGAGCTGCAACAGTCATGAAAAATTTGCAAAGGACTCAACTACTTTTGATCCTATGCCTCATTTGTACACCTCTTCCAAAGAAAAGATTTCTCAGTTCAAACCGATTAAAGGAGAAAGAAATAACTTCTGTTGAGGTAAATGAGATTAAACACTTACTTGAATTTTAACAGGTTTTTTCCAAGAGTTTTTAAGGTACAATCGCAGAGTTTTTGGTGGATCTTGATTGCCTCCAATACCAAAATCAATCATATCATCTGGTGAGTATACGCCTGATAACTGACTAACTTCAACCTCAAGAGGTACGATCAACACTTCTTCACTGTGATTGACTTTTAACCTATTCAGGGGCAGATTAAGTGGAGACGGATTAAATTACGATATCAAAGAAAAAATGAAAGTATACTTGAGTCAAACAAAATTGAGCGAAGACAAAAACTTAGAGCAAAAATAAAATTGAAACCAAATTACATTTTTCAACAATTAATGCTTAGAATTTCAGATGAATTTTTGGTTTAAAAGTAGTCATCAGTGGAAAAAAAAAACTTAAAAAACATTAAAAATAAGGAGATATCAATGTGAATCATAAATATTGATAGACTTTATTTATTTATATATTTTTATTACTTTTTAATATTTTGCGCAATGTTTTGTTGCATTTGTTTGCGCAAAGCTGAATATTATGCTGACCTACATTGTTGAATCCTCCCTCCAGTTTAAGCAGACTTATAAAATAACAGGATGAAACATAAATTAAGTCACCTGATATAAGCTGTGTGATTTTTTTGTGATTGCGCATGAAATCTAACTCTAATGACTGGTTTCGTATAAAAAGCTGGAATTTCCCATAGTTGTTTGGGGCCTTCAAGTTCACCGGATGGTAGTTCTAAATGGAAATCACCTCCGCTGCTGAATACTTCCACCAGCTGAAATAAGGAATACACAAATTGTAGATAGAAGCACTAGTTATTTCGATTAGGAAGGTTACCAAATGATGACAAAACATTAAACAGATCAATGGCGAAGGTCTGAACTTAAGTATGGATATTACTATAAATTCAAATTTTCAAATATTTATGAGAATTGCTTTAAGAAGGCTAAAGTTCAGACCTTTGCCAATACCATGAACTTTTTAAAGCCAACCTCAAAAATATTTGTTAATTTGCATTCATGGTAATTTTTATAATGTTTTTCAGTCTAGCTTGGTTGTTGAGTAAGAAAAGCTTGAAGTCAACACTAGATTAGAAGGAAAAAAAATGAGTGCTGAGTGTCCAGTGATATCAGTCTCACTTTCTACAGGATGTTCAAAAAGTATGTGTCTCCAGCTAGCTTTAGAACGGTTTTGTACAAAATGACGAAACTTGGGAGGATGTTTGTAATTCATGGATAGCTAATTTTCCGTTTACTCAAAATTTCAAACTTTAAATGGGGAATGGTGAGGATGGGCAGGCTGCTTGTACCCTTGGTAAGAATTTCTTGAATGAGCTAAATTTTTTGTTTTTTTTTTTTTAATTTTCTTTCATAAAAATGAACCTATCAGCGGATAGTAATCATATAATTCAAAACCTTAAAACCTTACGTAAGCTGCACCCTTGGATTACTCCTCCCCCATGGACATAGAGAGAGCCAGAAAGTTGATATTCATGGGTTACAAACATCCTGCAAGTTCAATTTTTTTATTCCAAACTGTTTAAGAATGTTCCAGGAGGTTCCAGAATTTATAGACAATTCTTACGACAAAATTGTATTTACATTAACACGGATTTAAACACGGAATAAAAAAAAACCTAAATTAAAAGAGGGCCATAACTACCTTTTGAAACAAAAAAGAACACAATGTGCAAATGAAAAAAGATCAGTGCGCATGACTACAAAATATTGCAAAAATTGCTGAGATTACGCCACTCATCTAGCACGTTCTTGAAAAGCATGAAAATTTGTCTACTCAATAAACCCATTTATTTAATGGGCTAAAAAATTGATTGATTTGTTGCTCCGGAGTGAAGCTTTTGAGGACTGAGATGTGGCGCAAAATTTGGTGAGCTGCACTCTGTCCATTTAAAATTCATGAAAACGATCAAACTTAAGGGGAGCAACAAACCTTCTCAGATTCGACCTTTTAAAAAAGTTTAAATGGACATGATGCAACAACACAAAATTGCACGCTTTATCATCATTCAAGGAGCTAAAACAAGTAAACATAAAAGTTAGAGAAATCAAAAAATCTGCCTCTAAAACAAGCTCCAGAGATGATTGATTAGTATTAAACATTTGTACAGAGTAAATGACTAAAAGAGGTAATAGTAATGAAAAGAAAAAAGAAAAGAACCTGAATTGGAGTAGAATAGGGATTGTGTAAATTTATCAATGGAGAGAACGAAGCGTTTAGAGGCAACCGAATTCCAGACAAAGGCCTTAGCCTGTATGGACTTTGAATGCTGATCCCTCGTACCTGGAGAACATAAAAGATCCAGACTAGAAACATGATGAAACTGTGCAAATAATTTACTAATTCAGAATCAAAAAATACTGAGTCAAGACACGCTGTCAAGAGACTGTAAAAACCGGACAATATCAAGCGCTAGAGGCTAGTCACTCCCCTTCTCTAAGAACAAGCTTACAACATTAATAAAATAATATGACGAGTGCTCAAAATAATTTAACGCACGTTCAATTCCAAGAGTTCATGGATAATAGAGAAATAAAGCTGTGCGATGTTTTTTTACTATAAATGGGAAGGTGTGTTCACATGAACTTTTTTTTTTTCAAGGCCAAAGCTGTGAGGACTATTCAGAGAGGAGGAGGAGGGGAAATATTTTGAGTTAGCTCAGTGACATTTCGCTTTTTTCCTTGTTGATTGACATTGGGGTCATGCTCAATTCACTTCACTGAAGTAGGTATGAAAATGTTCTGACAAACAACATGAGCATTTGAAAATTGGTTATATGTACTGGTTCCATCAGAGGTTTTTTTTTCTTCTCGACAATGACCTGTAATAACTTTAACAGAGATTAAAAATTAGATTTCACAACCATTGTTCAAATTTTTATGGTCATTTATTTATTGCTTTTATTCAATTGGTTGCCAGCTTTAAGGATGAGTTGAAGCCATTTCCAGAAAAAAGGCATATTCACCTGAAAATTCTGAATTCTGAATTTGAAATTCTAGTCCCCTTGAGAATATTCTCCTGGGGTTTTGAGAAAATATATTGAAAATTCAGAAAGTGGTAGACATTTCAGAGGGGAGAATTCCACTAAATTCAAAGGGTATCCAGATTTTTTTTTTTTTTCCCCCTGAGATCCTCAAATTTCCAATTAAAATCAATGAAACATGAGCTAATAGTGAGAATTAGTTATTCAAAACAGTAAAAGTTTTGACAAAGAGGTGAAAAATTTCAAGACGCTCAAAAACTACAGTTATACAGATTTTTGGAAATCAGAAGCAAAACTGACCGTTTTTTCTGTTCCATCTAGCAACACTGCTTCTATGGCTCTTTCTCTGACAAGGAGCATGTTATCTATGACCCAATGACAGAAAACATAGAAATGGGGACAAGAGTGGTTTCAAGGTCCAAGTTAAGGAAATACAACCAAATGAGGGGGATAAATGAATAAATAAAACCAAGGAATTTGCACAGGACTTGAATTGAAATAGAAATGATGATGCAAGTCTGCTGTGAGGAAAAACCTGGATGATGTAATAAAATGACAAATTGTGTAATTTTGTAGCTGATAAGGTTACCAGTAAATTTTCTTTAAAAAAACACAAAAATAGATTCATAAATAAATTGATAAATATTCAATAGAAAATTTTCAAAATTGGATCAGTCTAACTGAGCTGTCTGGACAGTTGTTGTTCATTTCACTGTTTATGACATAGTCACGAGAATAACTGATCAATTTTAGGTCAGTTTGAGAGCAACTAAGAGTAAAAAGCAAAACTCACAAGGGGTGGCTCAGAAGTCGCCGCCTCCGATTTTGAAAACAATTGCACGAAAATGTAGCTAAAGTAAAACTACTAGACCCGTGTTTCTCACTTTTTGCCAATGGGCCTTTCTCAAGGGTCAGGAATTTTTTGAAAGTTGCCGAAATTCACGTAAAAAACCCGAGCGGAGAGCGTTCCGAATATTTACGTGAATTTCGGCAACTTTCAAAAAATTCCTGACGCTTTAGGAAGGCCCATTGGCAAAAAGTGAGAAACACGGGTCTAATAGTTTTACTTACATTTTCGTGCAATTGTTTTCAAAATCGGAGGCGGCGACTTCTGAGCCTCCCCTTGTCAGTCAAGTTTACAAACTCAAACTCCCACAGACTTTTAGATCGCCAACGAGTTTCAGAGAACGCTTGTGTCTCCTTCATTAATGACTTTCTGAAAGATACACAAGTGGACTCAGGAATACAATTAACGCAGTGGCTGCAAAAACAGCACAAACAGAAAAACCTGATTTCCAGAAAACGCGTTTAAAGTTTTCATTTGCTAATAACGCGTTGATACGATTCGGAAATGAGTTTATTTTGTCGCGGTTTTATGCTTTGAACTCTCTTAGAAGAGAATCCAAGGACAAATTATCAAAAAATTTGGTTTGGATTAATTTGCAGTCATTTTAAAACAGTGAGTTACGTGCGGTTTTTGCAACCAACAATGGGGCTGTTGCACACCATTGCTATAAGCGATTTAACAGTCAACTCTGGTGTAAAAACCTCGACAAATAACAATGGCAGCACTAAAAATTTCCGAAATCCACTCTTAAACTCAAAAAACACTTTTATTTACAAGGGCGTAATGGTGGCCGAGGGCAGTAACAATGGGTAATTCCTATCTTAATTTTGTCACTCTTTTTATGCTGACAAGGATGATTCTCAGGGTAATTAGTCATCAGAGTGATGATCTGCATCCGATGAATGATACCGCAACACCTAGTGACACCGGTGTCAAATGAAAGTCGTCTCTTATAGGTCACTTCTTGGTAATCATGTCGTATGCGATCTACCTTAAAATATGGAGTGTCATATGCGATCTACCTTGAAAGCAAGAGTGTCATATGCGGTCTACCACTATTTCTTACCATTTACCACGCATGTTTCGAACTATTTTCTGCTTTAAAGGGGTGTCTCCACCTGCGAATGAAAAAGTACTTTTTTTAAAAGTACCAGCGCGAATAGGTGGCTCCACCTGCAAATTCGAAAGTACTTTTGCCCGTCCCAACGAACGGTGGCATCGATCTCATCGAGCGTATGCAGCGCAGCATGTCATTTGAATAGGCACGCACTTTTACAGTATTTAGCGCAAGTGTTTTGAAGAGTTTTCTCAAACCATTCCGTGCTACGATCGGTGTAAGTACATTCGGTGTACGGGTCGACGAAGAACTCTGAGTGGTTTACAGTCTCATGCGTGTAATCTAGTTGGTTGAGACATGAGTAGGCCCAAGGTCCATATACATAAGGTCTGGCCGGTAGCGCCAACTCGGGAAATCCAATGTTTGGGAACCCATACCCCCATTTACTTTAAGGTGATTCTATGGCAAACTCCCGAAAATTTTAATCCGATAGATGGCGTTACTTGTCGCTGGCTCCGAAAATAGCTGTTTTTTGATGGTTTTCGGCTGATTTCTCTGAACACACGAATAAGAGACGAAAAATCGGAATGTCAGCACCTGCTTAATTTTTTGCTTGATTTTTTGAGCCATAAACGGGCCAAATTGGTTCTAAAATAAAGGCGAAAGTATGCAAAGAAAAAATCACGTGTAATTTGGAGTTGTATCAGTAAAGATTACAGGTTTCTGTTTCACCTGTAATCTTTACTGATACAACTCCAAATTACACGTGATTTTTTCTTTGCATACTTTCGCCTTTATTTTAGAACCAATTTGGCCCGTTTATGGCTCAAAAAATCAAGCAAAAAATTAAGCAGGTGCTGACATTCCGATTTTTCGTCTCTTATTCGTGTGTTCAGAGAAAACAGCCGAAAACCGTCAAAAAACGGCTCTTTTCGGAGCCAGCGACAAGTGACGCCATCTATCGGATTAAAATTTTCGGGAGTTTGCCATAGAATCACCTTAACATTCTTCCCGAGTTCGCCGCCATTTATCAGATCGTAAAGACAAACGAAAATGAAAATTTTATGAAATGAATATATCTCTATGGAAACTATGGCTACATATTTAAAAATTTAAAATATCCGTCATCGTAAGTCCGCATGCGGCTTTTTCCCGGGTAGACCGCATACGGGTTTCCGGTAGACCGCACTTCGCCGGTAGATCGCATACGACATGATTACCCACTTCTTGATGGAGTTACAGTATTGATAGATGGGAATCTCCCATTGTTACTTCCCTTAGCCACCATTACTACGCCCGCGCAAATGAAAGCGTTTATCGAAATTAGGAGTGGGTTTAGGAAGTTTTCAGTGCTGCCATCATTATTTTTGGAGGTTTTTACACCAGCATCGACTATTAAATTGCTTGTAGCAAAAGTGTGCAACAGCCTCATTAAATCAACGCAAATTTAATGGGATTTGACAGTTAAATGAAAGAATGATAATTTACTTTCCACAATTGATTGAAATATAAAAATTTTAAGTAAAATAACCGCTCAAAATGCAACAAAAAAGTAAAAACTAAATATTAAATCATATATCTTCCGCTCAGTTAAATTTAAAGTAAAATAATTAAATAACTACTCAAAATGAAGCAAAAAGTAGAAACAAAACAATCAATTGAGTCTCTTTGGCACCTTTGGATCAATTACTATTAATAAGTGGATTTAGGGGCCAGGCGTGCATTCACAGTAGGTATTTCTCTTCGCCATTGTAGGAACACACCCACACACACACTACGCGTATGTGCTGTTTTTGCACTCATCGACCCGATTTTGCCACGTGGAATCATCGTATGGTCGCAGTATTTGTAGAGGTGATACTTCTTGAGTGTAACTTTCAACTACACTGTTGGGCGCAAAAACAGCACATAGGGTTGTTGATGCAGGGACCGCCTCAATTGGTGGTCGGAAAGCTAAGTAAGTTTGAGCTTGTTGTCTAACCTATCTGATTTTCTCTTTAAACTTCCAATTATGTTGAGACTTGCTGTTATTAACCTCATTTCAATTAGATTATTAAATAAAGAGGTTGTTTAGTAAACAGTGGGACACGGATACGTCATTCACAAGAACCAAAAAAAAATGAGTAATGAAATATAATGATCTGGAGGAAATTTTACCTGATATTTGAGGCTTCCCAAAGAGGTGTGTATGTAAAGATTGCTTTCAACCTCCCCTTCTTCTCGACCCAAAAATACAACATTGAAAGTGGTATTTCCAAGGGGCGGAATCAGCTGAAAATAATTAAAAGAATAAAAGCATAGTTTCAAATTTTGGGTGACAAAAAAATAATTCAGAATACATGGACAAAACATTGGATTAACTTTGGTTAAAAAATGGAAAAAATGAAGAGTTAATTAAATTCTCGAGGAATTAAAGAACAATTCAGCAATTTTATGCCGCAACTAACACAAATTTGATGTAATTACCTCAAACATTCCCTGGTGTTTTTTTTACCTAAACCGGCTCCACACTACTTGACATTCGCCGAGTCCCGAGCCGAGTGACGAATGTCCGTCACTCGCCAAATGACAAGTGTCTCCACGAGTCTACCATCCACACTCTCGGCATTGGCCAAATTCACCAAACTGAAGACGAGTAGTGTCCATGATGATTAGGCTCCCTTGAATTTGCTCACCAAAGTCCTTTGACTTGTGATAAATTTACAGACTCCGGACGGATATGGCGAATACTGAGCAGAGTCACTCGGCGAGTCTTAACGGTCGCGAATGTCCATCCACACTACGCAGTATTTGGCAAGTACGCGAGCTTTTCAGCTCGGGACTCTTCGAATGCTGAGTAGTGTGGAGCCGGCTTGATTTTCACCAAGGCCATGAAAATCAGGAATATTTCCATGAAATTATGGGTTCAAAGAAATGGAGGATCGGAGGAGAGTACTTTCAGCAGCAAATTCAAATCTCTAAGACCACACGAGCCACAATTCATTTCGACAGGGTGCCTAGCAACTTTCAAATCTCTTGATTTATTTCTTGATTTTCTTAAATACTTTTAGATTTTTTCTATGATGAATGAAATCACTTTAAAGGAGTGATGCAACATCGTATGGGCACTGTGGCGGTTATGAGGCCAGGAGTAAAGCTTCAGTAACAACCCAGCACCAGTCATAATGACCCGCACAACGGAAAATGAGGTAAGGAAGCATTTTTCCAGTAAACTTCAAAGAGTTAAAACTTTGGATAGCTAGAGTCGAGTCTCAAAATTAATTACATTTAGTGACGGATGATTCTTTTAACTGGGAAGTATTTAATGGCAAAGGCAGGTTTCTGATCAAACACAAAAGAGAAACCCTGTATTCAAGTATTCATACGCACGAGTCCCTGGAAAATTGCATTCAGACAAAAAACAATTAATTGATTTGTAATTAGAAATTTCTTACCTTATCTTCGAAAAAGGAACTATGAAAATGAACAGTGCTCCCAGATATGGAAGACAATCTTATGGTTTTATTGTGACTTAAGTTAATTATTGTTACTTTCTCATGATGTGGAATCCCTAAATACCTGAAAAATTTAAAGAAAAAAAAAAAAAAAAAAATTAATGAAGTTGTTTCAAAACAGCAATAGACTTGACAATATGAAAGTAAAAAGTAGCTCTAAAATTGAGCTGCAATAGTGTGGGAGATTGTTTAATTTCTGAAAATTCTAAGATATCTTCCTACTTCGTAACTGATGATCTGGTTTTTCAGATATACAAGATGATATCCCTTCAAGTGATCAAACAATTTGCAAGAAAAGCAAAACTTTTATCCCCTGTAGCAAAAGTTTGCAAGAGCCCCATTGTCGTAGCAAAAGTTTGTGAAAGACCCACTACCCAACGTTAAACGTTAAAAGGTAAAATACTTAAGTTCAGAATTGACTGGTTCAATTAAATATTTTATACAAAACAACTGCCTGAAAAAAAAAAAAAAAAAAAAAAAAAATGAAACAATTGTAATGCGATTAGAGTGTGATAAATGTAGTGAATCTCTTACCTTTCTTTAAAATCTAATAAGCTAGGCTGGAATCGGATGCTTGAGGATAGTAGTGCATCAGATTCTGGATCTTTTAGCCTGAAAGAAGCAAATAGTAGTAGCTTAGTTGTAGAGGTGGGAGTAATAATAAAGAACAAAATATTTTAGTTAAACTATATCTCTTCACTAACAAGGGGAGGCTCAGAAGTCGCCGCCTCCGATTTTGAAAACAATTGCACGAAAATGTAGCTAAAGTAAAACTATTAGACCCGTGTTTCTCACTTTTTGCCAATGGGCCTTCCTAAAGTGTCAGGAGTTTTTTGAAAGTTGCCGAAATTCATGTAAATATTCGGAACGCTCTTCGCTTGGGTTTTTACGTGAATTTCGGCAACTTTCAAAAAATTCTTGACGCTTTAGAAAGGCCCATTGGCAAAAAGTGAGTAACACGGGTCTAATAGTTTTACTTTCGCTACATTTTCGTGCAATTGTTATCAAAATCGGAGGCGGCGACTTCTGAGCCTCCCCTTGTTAGTTAAACTACATCTCTTCACTGAGTTAGAAACCATTTGGGGCTTCCCTGAAAAGCAACATTACTCTCATGAATGTCCACATAAAGCGGGGGGGGGGGGGGGGGGGGGAGTTTATAGGTCATGATTGACTTTTGGCGTCGGAGGTAGTGTTCCGTGATCAACCTTCAATAGGTTTGAACTTAGGTACTTGTTTATTTTCCTTTATCTGCATGCGTCTCAAAATAGTGAACCCCCCCCCCCCCCCCCCCCCGGAAAAAAAGCTAATTAATTCACAATAACTGTCATATTCTTTGAGTTTGAAAACTGTGAAAATCTGCTCTGTTTAAAAGGTATGATTACTAATTTCAATGGTTTTTAAAAGAAACTCCGTTCTGAACATAATATTGGCATGTTCAAACCTTCAGAGTTTGATGAAATCTGTTTCAGCAAAAAGGACCTCTGGATCATATGGATTTCGAACAAAAAGTTTTTTAGAATGTATAGTAAAGAAAAAAAATGTAGAAACACTTGACTTTTCTACACTTTGAAAACACAATGTTTCACATTCATTCTTCATCTCAAGTATTTCTTGTGGGGCAAATTTCCGAAATTCACACCTGCAGTCCCACATGCAAAACCGTTCAATTTGGATTTTCTGTTTGCCGGATTTTTTTGTTCTAAATTTTTTAAACGTCACACCATACTTTAGTGAGAATGCACTCTACTTTGGCAGCGTAATTCATCCATACTAGGGGGCAGAAAAATTTCCAGGGGGGGGGGGGACTTCAGAATCAAATTCCAGAGAGGGAGAGAGAGAGAAGGCAAATCACTGATTTTAGTTAATCTTGCTTCTTTTTGGAGCATTTTTGGGAAAATTGGCAAGAGCATCAATACTCTCCAAATTCTGGGGGGAGGGGGGGGGGCAACTGCGCCTTTTCTTCTACCCTGCAGCGCCCCTGCATTCAAATGCGGGGGCGCTATTTCTCGCCCCGGCTGTTCCATTCCTCGTTAACTATCATATGTTTGCCTTCAAACATTGAAAAATAAAGAGATAAAGAGTGACAAGAGAGAGAGAGAAAGAGAGATAGATAGGAAGATAGAGCAAAAGAGAGAAGAGAAATGTTGTTACCTTCCTTCTGAAGAGCTTGAGAATTCCTGCAAAAAAATGAGGAAAATTGAATAAGAACGAGAAAAATTTGAGAACTTTAATAACACTTTTACAGTAGAACCAAAATAATATTGCTATGTACAGTAGGTTACTACATCTTGTTGGAGGATAAAACTCTGCACTTTACCACTTTCTTCAATTTAGCAAACAAGGCTTAAATAGTTTGTCACCAGATGAACAATTACACAGTAGTGTGATCCAAAAGTCGGTGCCCTGTTTAACTTTGAAACAGTAGGTAATACCTTTCAAACCATTCATAAAAAACTAAACTTGCTTCTTGATATTGTACCGTACAGAGGTACTTGGGAGCATGCTTAAAATTTGCCGAATGATGGAAGATCATGTTTACAAGAAGTATTTTTATCTGCAACTGTTCCAAGGTTAGAAAGGGGTCACAGACTTTTTGATCACTCTGTATGATGTGCGTTGAATAAAATTTGAAGGAGGCGATTTTATCAACCAAATAGCTTAGCTTAGAACTTAGAATGTTAGAGTCATAAGAAATAGAGGTAAAGACTAGGCAGGGGTGCAAAATGTGCCCAATCTAGCGATCCGCGGATCGCATGAAAGTGAGGAAATTTCTGGGAAAGAGAGGAAATTTGTCAATTTTTTTTTTTTTTTTTTTTTTTTTTTTTTTTTTTTTTTTTATTAATAATAATGGCAATAAGGATTTCCCAGGAAAATAGTGTAAAAAATGGGAAAATATCGGTCATTTTGCGAACATATGGTGTTGAAATGTTAAAATAATCAAAAACAAGTCATCACTTTCAAATTTTTGTGAGGAAATTTTTTAAAATCCTGTGAGGAAATAAGTCATGGATCGCGTGAAACTTCCAAAGTTTTAGAAAATTTTGCACCCCTGAGACTAGGGACAAATTAACAAAATTAGAAGACATTTTTTTCGAGAGGAAAAACTTCTGGGTCTAGTTTTCATCTAAGTCCCTGCATTTTCCAGGCTTCCAAACCCATTTAAAATTCCCTGACTTTCCTTGAGCTTTGAGGTTTTCCAGGTTGCTGATCACTCCATTAAATCACCTAATTAAAAAAAAATAAAAAAAAAACAATGACTGAATGTAAATAAAGAAGATCAATTGAGTGGAGGAAAACTTACTTTTGGTATGATGACAGGAATGCCATTGACCAGCACTTTGACATCCAAATCATTATTGAAATCTGAAAAAAGAATGAGAACAATGTGAGTTTATTTCAATCTTTTTTCTTTCAATACTTTTAACATCAAAAGCTTTAGTCCTCCATTGGTATCAGAATAGATTCGCGAACGAACTGAAATTGCTGATTCTATTCAATTAAAGTAAGAAAACAAATAAGTACCTAAAAGAGCTGAGCAGGGCACTCTTTCTAAATTTTTTGAAGATGGCTAATTTCCTATTTCTTTCCATTCACTCAAGACTTTGCCACAAAAATACCCTACTTCTTCTCCTTTAACTCAAATTTGTTTGGAAATTCCCAGCTTTAAACGGTTTTCACAAGCTGCGAGTAACTGTTCACTTTCAGGTTACACAGAAACTGTCAGAAACTTTGAAAGTAATTGTAATGACCCCTCTCCCTCAACTCATCTTGCTACATCATGGGTGGATACAGGATTTTTTTTTTCTCTCTCTCCATTCATTTGAACAAAGGTGTTAGAAAAGGATAGCAAAAGTGGCTATCATGTGACGTTAGTCCCTTTTACCATCCTTTTCTATAACACACGCAATCAAATGGAAGGAGAGAGAGGAAGACAATTTCCTGTATCTTGCCAAGTAATACATCCTACTTGAGGAGAAAATTGAAAAGGTATACTTGAGTAGTGAAAAATTTATCACAAGAATTCAGAAAAAAAATATAAGAAAATTGTTTTGGAAGTAACCAAGAATTGAGGATATCAGAAGGATGTTGAAAAAATGAGGGGGAGGCTGTGTTACACAGTGAAACAAAGATGTCTTCTTTACAATAGAGAGGCCAGAGGCAGATCACGAACTCGCTTATGGGAAGGGCTATTCATGTGGGGTGGGGGATTTCCTAGAATTGTATAGTGTTCACCAATAGCCGACAGGTATTTTTATACCTACATGATGCGTTTAATGCACCCCCCCCCCCTCCTCTGAAAAAGGCTGGACATTCAATTTTGAGGAAGCTTACGGGCGGCTGATCAAACTGAGGAAAAATTGAGGTTATTATAATCCACTCTTTTAGATTTGGCAAAGTCCTGGTAAAGTCGACATAATATTTCTCAATACAAAACCTCAAATTACTGTAGTTTTAAAAACAGATAAGTTATCAAATTCTTTCCTTGTTTGTTGAAGCAAAAATAAAGTTTAATTGCTAATGTCCCAGCTTAGGCACTGTTAGATCAAATGGTCGAAGCTCATATTTTATGATAAGTATTGCTTTTGCACATCCTCTCTCTAGCACAAGAGTTGGTGTCCTTCAAAGACAAATGCTGTATTAAAAAGTACCACTTTTCTTGGAGCCACAATCCCGAGAGAAACAAACCAAATTGTCAGAGTATGTTTAATCTTAAAATTATCTGACGTTTCATTGACGATTAAATGCATGCTACTGAGATTGTCGAAAATTTATAGAAACTAGAATGCTAGAAAGGAAGATAATTGATGAAACAGTTGCTTTCACAAAGGAAACAATTTTGAATACATAGAAGTTCAGAGTAGTGATATGCCTGAAAGGCCCTCAAAAGTATTTTCTCCTTTCATTAGAGGCATTTTAGCTTTTTGTTACTCTATGACCTTTATGGATCTTAGATCTCCTTCTTGAGACATTTCTGGTTGCGCTAAATACCAGTTCAGAGTAATGATGCCAATTTTTTAGCAAAGCTTCAGAACGTTAATTTTTAATCATGATTTAGCAAGTAAATTCAAACCAGCCAGAAATACCTAACTGTCAGAAAGTACAAATTAATTAAGGTGATCAATAATTAATTATAGACTTGGTGTATTGGCTGATTTTGCCTTTACTTACTTTTCTGGCAGAAAAAAATAGATTCAACAGATCAAAATAGGTTATGACAGTAGGTTAAAGTTTCAGGAATTAATTGCTTAAACATGGACTGAACTTGCCAACGCCAACTGTTAAATCGTCAAAGTTCCCTAAATGAAGACTGAGAGCCTGCCTCTATCAAGATGGTGACCCCTTAAATGTCCCTCTTTCGTAACGAGTAAAACTAAAATGGGATAACAAATTTGGTTTCGCCTGAGCATGACAAGAGATAAAACTAGCTCATTACGACATGATTTCTGCAAAGGAATCCACAGATTGAAACAAGAATATGAAAGTTAAAGAAAGCTGGAACTTTAAGTTACATCCTCCGAACCTTGAAAAAATTTATTTAAAAGAGGCTATTTTAGATGAGCTAGCCAATGAAACTTTCAATGTTCATGCACAATAAGTAGGTCCACGAATTTTGCGTAGCAAAATTAATGTTTCCATCGATGAAGTGTTTTTACGTCAATTTCACCACGAATGTTATCTGTAAATTCATCAGAAACAACCTCTACAACTAAAACTCTGGAAGAAGAGCCCTCAAGACATTGAATCTGCTCTTTGCTATGTTCCTCAACACTATCGCAATGTTTACTTCTCGGTAAGACTACGCTTGATACTTCTTAGCCCCCTTGCTAGCTATGCTTCAACTAATGACGATAAACCTTATTGTCCTAATGTTTCAATCCAATGTGCAGGACATTGGTTATAAATTGTTCAATATTCTGATGAAAGAAGGAATTATTATTCATAAAATTGCTTCTTTACATCGGAATACCTGTGCAAAGGAATGGCAAGAGGTACTTTCAGCGAACAAAAAGTAAATGTGATCAGTAGACTGACATCTCAAGAGTAGTTGGCACGTTCCGTTCTATTCTAGTGGAGCATTCAGAACACACTGGCTAACCGCAGGAGTAATACAGTGCACTATCATGTTCCGGTTTTAAAAGTTAGACCAATGACGATTCAATAAAGAGAACATAGGGTTCGAGCTGACTAGGCATAATGATTAAATACTTACATCATTACGCATCGTTTACTCAAAAGATGTAAGTACATGGTTGAAACCCAAAACTGTTCATTTAGTGGAGTCTCAAATTCAAGGGAGCTAATTCTACACCAGCAATTGGCAAAAGTGATTAAAATAATGATATTGTCTCAGCACTTGTGAACTTAACCTCTAATATAATGTACATGAGGCATTGCAAATGATTCATCTCCCAGAGGAACACATTCAGTGTACTGAAAGGAAAATGACAAGAAATGGACAAGCCAGTAATGAGGAGGAAGATAAATATTACTAGTCAATTTCCATGTCATTGCCTTATCGGTGCAGATGGGTTCAGGCAGCTCAAGCGTGAGCGTAAGCCGATATGTTATCAATCTATTGTTTACAAACAGCAGCTGCTACAAGACTCATTGAATTTCAAAAACAGCAATTGTGAATTTAGTGATTGCTGAGGAAATGTAAAGACTAGAGAAAGCGCAGGAATGGGGATCACATTGTGGATTTAAAGTTTTAGTCAAAACAATGTGAAAACAGGTTCATGCATCTCAAGGAGGTTTCAAATGCTCATGGGGGGTTGTTTGTATATTCAAAGCTCACACTGCTTGGAACAGAAAACTGGTTCAAAAACGCAGCAATAATACGCATTTAAGAGCAAATCTAATGAAATGTCGAACAGGAACCGTGATACGCTAGGAAAGGTGGGGAAAAAGGAGGAAATTCAGTACCAAATTGTCCTTCATTTTGACAACTGCTACTCGAAGAAAAACAAATAATTTAAAGACTTACCATGGTTGTTTGTGTTTGTGAAAACCTGTGATTTTACTAAAAAAAGTTCTAAAGTGACGAATAAAAATAAATAAAATGACACTATCGTTTCCATTTTAAATTGTTGACATTTTCCGATACTCGCTGGTCAATTTATAGATAACACACTCACTAATGAATCTCTCAATCTCATCACATCATTCAGTGATGCCCAGAGAAAATACTGTGATGCCTGATGCAGTCTAGAAGCGGCAGCGGGGATGCAGTATGCTGACTGCTGAGAGGAGTGAGATAAGTTCTAACTTCTCGAGGAATGAAAATGAATCTAAAAAACTCCAACCATGGTACTCATCGAAATCATCAAATTTGATTTCCCACCGCGCATGACACTGCAGCGTTGCCACATTCATTCAAATAATTATACAGGGTGTTAAGAAAAAAAGTTTCCACTGCGGTTTTTTCGAAAACGGCTGCTAATTTTGAAAAACGGCCAAACACGTGTCCAATAATATCGAGGGGGGCCCATTTTGGGAGGGTTATTTTTTCGGCGCCCCCCTGGGAGGGGCGGGGGAGGGGGTAACCCCCTTTTTTCTTATGGGAGCGCTATTTTTTTATTTCAGTATCTGAAAGAGCATAAAAAAAGAAACTTTTTGGCGCAAACCGAAGGTCGATATCGTTTTTCGTTTTCGATATATC